>CM067167.1:46532723-46708613 GCA_034093135.1 Erigeron breviscapus | reverse complement strand
CCCATAGAGCCATATCATCAACAATTTCAGCCAAATAAGCATTATTGGCCTCGTCCTGTGGAAGATTCCAGACATAAGAACCATCAGATTGAACAGCTACGATGGCCTTGTCATTTGCAGCAGTATCTTCAGTCAACACAAGTGCTCTATTTGCATTCTGATTATATGGACGATTACCACTTCTGTCTTGTCGCGTAGGGGTATTGACATCCCTCTTTGGTCGTTGACACTCTCTAGCGAAGGGTCCAAATCCATCACAGTTGTAACACTTAACCTTTGACTTGTCAAAGCCCTGAGTGCCTCCAGTAAGAGGTCGTCCTGTCCTTTTCATGAATTTCTGCACTCTTCTTGTGATCATAGCCAACTGCCATTTTAGGTCCATCTCTTCAACATCATCTGGATCAATTTGGTCATAATCTTCATCTAAGAGTGCAGGATCTGTGATTCTTCCTGCAACAAACGCTTCATGAGCAGCACACATTGCAGCAAAGACATTCATCCGACCCTCAGCTGATTTCATATCCATAGGCATGGACTTGTAACCAGCAGCAGAAGATGTAATGTTACCGAACTTTAAACTTCCAGTCTTTACATTCAGCAGTCTTCTTACCTTTGTTCCCAGCATCCGAAGCAATGAAACCAACAAAATCATCTCCATCAGTATTCTCTGTTGTACCAGAACTACCAACTCCTGAAAAGAATGCATTTACATCAGCTGTTGGGTTCTTCATGGTGGCATGATACAGAGAAGGATCTTGAGTGTAATTATCTTGGAGATCCTTTGCTTTGTCTTTCAACACTCTGTTCCTAAGAGTAGATATAACTCCATCTATACGCAAAGATGCATAATCATCTCTTTTCTTGTAGTCCATGACAAAACTCTTTATAGGCCTTCGGTAAACCATCCAAGAATTATCCACAATTTCAATTGGAGAATACTTAAGATCAAAATACGCTAACTCGGCAAGCAGATGTTGATATCTCAGAATAAGATCTTCAACTTGCTCGTTCTTGGTAGCGTTGAAACAGTCAAATTGTTTCTTAAGCATTTTAATTCTGTTTTTCTTCAGTAGTGGATCTCCTTCACAATGTGCTTCAATAGCATCGAACAGCTGCTTTGAAGTTTTGTATTCTTGTTTGGGAAACAAATGCACTAACTCTTGTGGAATGCACATCCTAAGAGTCGAAAGAGCCTTTACTTCGATTGCATATGCAGTCTTTTCTTCTCCTTTTAATTCTGCCATCTTGTATGTCGAAGTAACGCCATTGATTGTAAGAGTAGGCCACTCATATCCTTCAGTAATCATAATCCACATATTCAAGTCTTCTCTTTGAATAAAATCCTCGAATCGGCCTCTCCACGCCCAGAAATCAGCTAATGAGACTAACTTCGGTGGAGAATTAGTCCTTCCGACTAGATGATCATGATAAACCAGAGAATTCAAATATTGTGCAACAGCACTGTTGACAGACGATGTGGAAGCCATGAGCTAATATAGCAAAAACCTTAAAGGAACGAAGATAAATGATCAAACGAAGATAAGGTTGGAACGAAGATAGAACTACAAACGAAGATAAATCTAAGTTCGTAAGAAGTTCTAAGTTCGTAAGGTGAAACAGAACGAAGATAGCTTAAGTTCGTAAGCTAAATTCGTAAGGTGAAGGCTGAACGAAGATGACTTAATTTTGTAAGTTAAATTCGGAAGGTGAAAGCTGAACGAAGATAACTTAATTTTGTAAGTTAAATTCGTAAGGAGATTCAAAACGAAGATAGGGAACTTCGTTCTCTATCTTCGTAATAAGGACTGCAAACGAATTTATATTAAATTCGTTTGCTATCTTCGTAGAGAACGAAGATAACGACTGGAAGGGTTTTTCGAACAGTTTTTGAGATAAAATGATCAAACAAACGATCTCGAACCTTCGATAAGATATCGACAGGCTCTGATACCACTTGTGAGTCCCTCGAAAGCTATGGATCGCTCTCGAGATCGTCTATGGTTATGTCGTGAGTGCGGAATCCTCACGAGATAACTGTTTGATTAGTTATCTACTATATTGCTAATTATAAGTGTATAATCAGCCTTATATTGCACTATATTCGTTTGATATAAGTCACAAACGAACTTAGTTACTGTAGGTGTCTACCAAAACTAAACCTCGTCTATTCAATTTTAGGGTTTTTATATGTTTCAGATTATATTGGACTCGCTGGGCTTTGTTCTTACGAACTTAGCGGCCCAGCCCATCTTAACGAAGATTATCTTCGTTAGTGCCTAACGAAGATTATCTTCGTTAGTTGTAAATCAGCTTTATAGTTATATTCCTAGTATTTCACATACAAGGAATCCTAACGTATATTATGTTTGTACTTGTATACCATACATAACAAACATCATATATAAACATATATAACACCTAAACATGTAATCGATCATTACCAAAACATTATGTTCATAATCTATCAATTACATATACGAATAAGACATAATCAAATCTAAGTTGCTGTTGTCACATCAACGTGCATCAACATATATGTTTGAATTAGTTTATCAACTCTTATATAGTATGGAAGAACAACACAATTACGAGGAAGCTGAGAATAGTCTGTTTGATCAAATAATCGCACTATGGCACAACCGAAGGGGTGTGTGGATTTTGGGGGTGTTTTGTAGGCGATTCCCTACTGGTAATAGGGTTACGGCCGCTTTACGCCTAATTGGTGTTTGTTTGTCACCGAGCCTTGAGGATCGGTATAGTATTGTGTATGCATAAGAGATGATTTGTGCCGTATGATATCTCCTCTTTATATAGAGGGTAGAAACTTGGAGAGGAGGGTAAGAGAATTAGGGTAAATCTCTTCCTCTTTTAAGAATATATTTTATCTTTAGGAGATTCGTGATGATCTCTTAACGAGCCGTATCCGGAACCTTCGGGTTTAAGCGTATTGTTTTAATTAGATAATCATGGAAAGGATCTTCATCCAATCTCCTTGATATGTTTCCTTGGAGCTGGGTATTTGTTACCTCGGGAGCTCCGGAGTGATTATATTAATCGGAGGTCGAGCTCCGTAAATAAATAGTTTTTACCTGTACAAAGGTGTCTTCGTATCTGCTTCGGGTACGGAGGTGGAACTCCGTATAGGGTATATCATCAAGCCCCCCAGTCTAACTGGAGAAGCTGTCTGCAGAATGTCCGGTTAGATTTCGAAAATATGCTCCGTGTCGCAACTTGCCCATCTTATCAGCTAATCAATCATATATTCGGCATTTACTTATTTCAGAAGCCTTAATTACGGCTTATCCCTTTATAACAACTTGTTGTCACGGAACTCGGGGTAACTTTTCACTGGTTGGTACCCGTGATTATTACCCCATATAAATATTGTTTGATCAAATAATCGCACTATGGCTTAACCGAAGGTGTGAGAGGGGTTTTGGGTGTTTTGTTGGCGATTCCCTTCCGGTCAGAGGGCCGTAGGCCGCTTTACGCCTATGATTGTTAACCCTTCGCCGATCCGTAATGTAACACCCCAACATGGCGGAATCATGGGGTATCACTTAGAAAAGCACAGCATGACATGGGAATTATGTAGAGTCAAACTATATGCATTCAATAGATTGAAACAATCCACAAGCTCATTACAATAATCAACATTCATCAAAATACACACTCAATCCATACTTAAAAGAAAAATGTTCAAACGATAGTAGTTGATCCTAAGCATAACCCGTTAAAGGGAAATAAGGATCACGGATCCAGAAAGTCCAAAGATAGTCCAAACCCTAGCAATGCAAGCATCTATTCATCCATTCTGTCTCTGATTAACTTGGTTACCTGAAAAGTGTACTAAAGAGCGTCAACATAAAGTTGGTGAGTTCGTAGGGACAAGTAACAAGGAATAACCGTGTCGGATAATAACCGTTAACAATAAGTGAGGATTAGGAGAACTAATCACATCCAAGGAAAACCTATAAGGTTTCACATTATCACAATTCAATACAAGTCAACGTTCAACAACGACGATTCCATATAACGTTCAACAACGGTGCGGCTTACATAGTTAATAATTAACAATGCGCTAACGGTGCGACTTATATAATAAGTAATGCGCTAACGGTGCGACTTACATCGTAAACAATGCGCTAACATGTCCACATCAACAATTCAATCATACAATCAATCAAATCAACAATCAACAGTTAAACAAACATGTACACTTTTCAGCCCGAATCTCAATTGAGTAGGGAGGGTTTACGAAACTCACCTTATTGTTGATAGTTCAACAGCAAAATAGAAGAGATTGATGTAGTTAACGATGACGAGCGAGTCAACTGGCAACGTTACGTATTACCTAATTTCAATGTGAATTGATTTATATTCATGCTAAATTCCAAATATAGATATACAACTATAAGGTTACCTTATTAATACGCTTGTCAACGTAATTTATGTTATAAAAGTTTAAGGGACTAAATTGTCATTTTTGAAACTTGAGGGACTAAATTGTCAAATGTCCAAAGTATAAGGACGAAAAATGATACCTTTGAAAGTGTAGGGTAAAAATGTAACTTTCCGTATGTAATACGTATCTGTAGGATATATAAAGTATTCCTCTGATATTTCTAAATCCTTTTGAAGTATTTTTAAATAATAGGATTAATACGAAGAATGTATTAATCTTGTAACGAATAGATGTTTTCAATAGTAGAGATATGAAAAGATACCTTGAATGGTATGTATTATAATCAATACAAAATGTATTGATTACAATTGAAGAGATACCTTAAATGGCAGGAAAAACCAGCATTTTATTTCCAAGTTGTGTTAGGGTTGGCCTTGGGTCGTGAAGAATATCGGGGCGAATTAAGTTGCTTAGTGAATGCTTATGCAAACTTTTCGCGAACTACCTTCCATTCCTCCAGCATAAGCCAAAGAGGCCCAAGGTGCAATCACTTTTGGAAACATTGTGCGGTTAAAAGCGTATCAAGGATATATTCTATCCATAAATCAAACAATTCGAAATACGAAATAATTCACAGATGGTGAATAGTAATTATATGAATTAGGATAGTTAGGTATATAACTATGCCCTTGTTTATATACCATAATAAGTATTTAAAATGATTTAATAAAAGTTTTACGATTTCTCGTACTTTCGCTAATAATTCATTTTTCGTAATAGTAACAATATTTCAATATTCATATATAAAAGCGATAGTTACCGTATTTAAATGCAATTATGTATAAATTGAGTATAAAATTAAGTTGACAAGCATTTCAATACATAACATATATTTCTAAAATCATAGAGCAAAGTATAGTAAGGTTTTATAAAAATACTTACAAGAAATGAGAGTTTATGAACTCTAAGATCAAACTTTCGACGTACGAAGAACACGACTTCTGATTCAAATGAAATTCTTTCAAGACTTGGACTTGTTTACTTAATAATTGAAGATTATTCCCAACCCAAATTAAGTATTATAACTAGAACTTTTGAAGATCTTAGAGAGATTTGTTGATAACAACTTCTCTTGACGATTTTCGGCGAACTTTGAGATCAAAGCGACTTTGCTTATACTAGAACAATCAAGTGTTCTTTGAAACTTATAACAAGAAGGGGGAAGATGATTTTAGACTTATAGAATGCTAAATAGAAAGAGAATGAAGTTTAAGGTGTGAGTTTTTAATGAGAACTTAAGGCTAGTATTTATAGTAAATGAAATGGAATTAAATATGATAAAATTTATGCATATTCATCAAACTTCCAATATAAGTCCGGTTTTGGTGTGCTATGAATCATCAAATTAGCTGTAATTCATGCAATTTGTGATGTGTTGGATGTTACAAGTGGTAGCTAGAAGTTGTGGTGTCATTTGGAAGTTAAAACTTAAAGATTTGTCATGAAAAATCCTTGAAAATTACTATATTGAAGTTGACATTTTCACTATTTGGGGGCTGCATTTTTATAAAATTTTTAAGTGTTATTTTGTGAAATTTAAAACCATATTAAGGTATCTTAAATCTAGTTATTACGTTCTAGCAAGTTTCAAGCCAAACCGAGAAAGAATCGATCGAAAAAGCAACGTTTTACATATATATCCATAAAAGTTTTGTCGGATGTCTACTAGTAACATTATTCAACTAATAAATCAAATATAGCTTGTGAAAATTTCACGAGTATTCCTACTTTCCATAAAGTATGTCGGCTTTGTCCTATTAATGGAATTATTAGATAACCACCGACACTGTGCCACCGACACTGTTTACCGTACATTATACTTAAGGTTTTGTATATACGTTTTTCCTGTTACTACAGTTACTCAATCATTTTCTATAATATAATTTTTATAACACGTATGGGCCAATATCACGGTCTTGTAATCATGGGCTTAATTCTAGAAATCCAATTATGACATTATAACTGGCCCAATTTACAGATAGACGAACACAATTAGACTCAAAGTTTTCGTTTATTAAAGTAGTTAATCAAATTACAAGTACAGCCAAACGGGTAAAAATCACGAATGTTACATTATTCCCCCGTTAAAAGAATTTCGTCCCGAAATTTGAATCTAACTAGACTCGTTAAACAAATGAGGATACTTGGCTTTCATAGAATCTTCACGTTCCCAAGTAAACTCGGGTCCACGTCTAGATTGCCATCTTACTTTGACAATCGTATATCGAGTATTCTTTAGCTTTCTAGTTTGTCGATCTAGGATTTCTATTGGTTCTTCCACAAACTTCAACGCTTTATCAACACGGATTTCTTCGAGGGGCACGTGAAGTGTTGGATTTGCTAAACACTTCCGAAGATTACAAACATGAAAAACATTATGAACTCCACTCAATTCTTGAGGAAGTTCTAATCGATATGCAACCGGACCAATACGCTCCAAGATCTTGAACGGGCCAATGTACCGTGGCCCCAACTTGCCACGTTTCACAAAATGAACCACACCTTTCCATGGGGACACTTTCAATAAAACAGAATCACCAACTTCAAATTCGAGGGGTCGTCTTCTAACATTAGCATATTTCAATTGTCGTTCTCGGGTCACTCTTAACTTTTCTTTGATTTGCGAGATCACTTTCGTCGTTTCAATAACAATTTCGGGTCCAACGAGTTGGCTTTCACCAATTTCTGCCCAAACTAGCGGTGACCTACAATCTCTCCCATATAATGCTTTAAATGGGGCCATTCCAATGCTAGCATGATAGCTATTATTGTAGGAGAATTCAACCAAAGGAAGATGCACATCCCAATTACCACCAAAATCAATAGCACAAGCTCTTAACATATCTTCCAATGTTTGAATCGTTCTTTCACTTTGACCATCCGTTTGTGGGTGGAACGCCGTACTTATACCGAGACGAGTACCCATAGATTTCTGGAACGCCTTCCAAAATTTTGAAGTAAATCGAGCATCCCGATCGGATATCACGGAAATCGGCACTCCATGCTTGGATATCACCTCTTTGATGTACAAACGTGTCATGGTGTCAAATTTATCATCTTCCCGAATGGCTAAGAAGTGAGCCGACTTAGTCAACCGGTCAATTATCACCCAAATAGTGTCCCGACCACTACTCGTCCTAGGTAACTTTGTGATGAAGTCCATAGTAATTTCTTCCCATTTCCACACCGGTGTTACTGGTTGGACTAGTAAACCCGATGGTTTCTTGTGGTCGGCTTTCACTTGTAAACAAGTGAGGCATTGACTAACATACCTAGCAATGTCCGTCTTCATTCCCGGCAACCAATACAAATCTCTTAATCCAAAATACATCTTGTCTGAACCCGGGTGAACCGAATAAGCCGACTTATGAGCTTCATCCATCAATTTCAATCGCCATCCTCAAGAATGGGGATCCACAATCGATCAACAAAATACAAACCATTATCGTTCTTCCTATCAAACTGTTCTTCTAGACCGTGTAAAGCTTCATCGGTGAAGTTCCCCGGTCTAGTTGCCAATTCTTGAGCTTCGATAATGGAGTCACGGACACTCCTTAATACAGTGAAGCTCATGGCTTTAACTCGTCTTGGCTTCATACGTTCCTTTCGACTCAAAGCATCGGCTACCACATTTGCTTTACCCAGATGATACCGGATAACGCAATCATAATCACTCAACAACTCAAGCCACCTTCTTTGCCTCATGTTCAGGTCATTTTGAGTGAAAATATGTTGAAGGCTTTTGTGATCGGTATAGATCACGCTCTTGGTGCCATACAAGTAATGCCTCCAACATTTCAAAGCAAATACCACTGCTCCCAATTCTAAGTCATGGGTCGGATAGTTCTTCTCATGCACCTTCAATTGTCTTGATGCATATGCTATCACCTTATCCCGTTGCATTAAGACACAACCCAATCCTTGCCCAGATGCATCACAATATACAACGAAATCATCGACTCCATCGGGCAAGCTCAAGATAGGTGCATCACACAATTTGTCCTTTAACAATTGGAATGCTTGTTCTTGCTTTTCACCCCAATCAAACCTTCTTTCTCGTTGAGTCAACAAAGTCAAAGGTTGGGCGATTTTTGAAAAGCCTTCAATAAATCGTCTATAATAACCCGCCAAACCAAGAAATTGGCGAATTTCGGTTGGTGTTTCAGGGCGTCTCCAATTCTTTACTGCTTCAACTTTACTTGGGTCCACATGAATTCCTTCTTTGCTTACTACGTGACCAAGAAACTGGACCTCTTCAAGCCAAAATTCACATTTGGAGAACTTGGCATAAAGCTTTTCTTTCCGGAGTAACTCTAAGACTTGTTTCAAATGTTCCAAATGATCTTCTTTGGTTTTAGAATAGATGAGAATGTCATCGATGAAAACAATGACAAATTGGTCCAAGTAGGGCTGACACACTCGGTTCATCAAGTCCATGAACACAGCTGGTGCGTTAGTCAACCCAAAAGGCATTACCGTAAATTCAAAGTGTCCATATCTCGTTCGAAAGGCGGTTTTTGGAATGTCGTCTTCATGAACACGTAATTGATGGTAACCTGACCGCAAATCAATTTTGGAAAAGAAACGAGCACCTTGGAGTTGGTCGAATAAATCATCAATCCTAGGAAGAGGATAACGATTCTTTACCGTTAATTTGTTCAATTCTCTATAATCGATACACATTCGGAATGTGCCATCTTTCTTTTTAACGAACAAAACCGGTGCGCCCCAAGGAGATTGACTAGGGCGAATGAAACCCTTCTCTTGAAGTTCTTTGAGTTGGGCGGCCAACTCTTGTAATTCGGTCACGGCTAAGCGATAGGGTGCTTTGGCCACGGGAGAAGCATTTGGGATAAGATCACTACGAAAATCGAGTTCACGAGATGGAGGCAAACCCGGTAGGTCATCCGGAAATACATCCGCAAAGTCTTTAACTACAGGCACGGTTTTCAATTCAATCTTTGTGATCTTAACACTATATACATTCCCATCCCATAGTTCGGTCGTTTCGCCTTGAACCACTAATTCTTCCCTATTTTCTAACGGAATTCTCACAGTTCGGCTACCACAATCAATTACCGCGTTCATGGCCGATAACCAATCCATACCCACAATCACATCAAAACTACCGATATCAAAAGGCATTAAGTCAATGTAAAATGGGTGATCACATAAATCTAACACACAATCACGAACAACTTGACTAATCCTAGACAATCCACCATTTACCATTTCAAGTTCAAAACAATAGGACAACAGGCTAGGATTAGCATCGATCAACGGAATAAAATCATTGGAAATGAGACTATAATCGGCTCCAGAATCAAATAACACGGTAGCATATTGGTGATTGAGGAGAAAGGTACCTGCTACGACATTAGGATCACTACGAGCCTCGGCCGCATTCACGGCAAAAGCTCTTCCACGGGGGGCCAATTGTTGGCGAGGAGCTTGAGGAGGTTGTTGCTGTTGTCCTTGGTTTCCTCGGTTTTGATTCGGACCGGCAATTTGCAACTGGTTAGGATGCACGGTCACTTGGACTTGTTGGCCAATAAGATGTGGGCACCGGTTGCGATAGTGGTCTTGGCTACCACATTCATAACAAGAACCCGGAACCATCGGGGGACGTATAGCATTAAGGTAACATTTGTGATTTTTACCCGTTTGACCGTGTATGTAATTTGAGTAACTAGTTCAATAAATGGAAATTTTGACATAATTGCGTACATTTATCGGTAAATTGGGTTAAATATAATGTTATATTGGGCTTCTAGAATTAAGCCCATATTATGTGATTATGATATTGGCCCATATGTGTTATGGAAATATAGACGGTAATTGAGTAACGGTAGTAACAAGGAAAAACGTATATACGAAACCTTAAGTATAATGTACGGTTCCAACAGTGTCGGTGGAACAGTGTCGGTGGCTATTCCATTAATAGAACAAAGCCGACATACTTTATGGAAAGTAGGAATATTAGTGAAATTGTCACAAGCTATATTTGATTTATTAGTGGAATAATATTACTAGTAGACAATTGTTGTGTAAATTGTTAAGAAAACTTACTTCCAAAGCTAGTAAAACCATACACCTCCATGAGGAAACTTCCTAGCACTTTCCTTTACTTAGTAGCAAAGTTATAAACCTCTAAATATCTTTAAAAATCTGATCATAAGTTGTTAAAGTCAAGAATGGATACTAATTTTATCATATTTAATTCCATGAGGTTACAAAGTCAAGAATGTACATCATTTTTATTATATTTAACTTCATTTTATTTACTATAAATACTAGGCTTAAGTTATCATAAAAACTCACACCTTAAACTTCATTCTCTCTCAATTTAGCATTCTATAAGTCTAAAATCATCCTTTCCCTTCTTGTTATAAGTTTCAAAGAACACTTGATTGTTCTAGTATAAGCAAAGTCGCTTTGATCTCAAAGTTCGCCGAAAATCGTCAAGAGAAGTTGTTATCAACAAATCTCTCTAAGATCTTCAAAAGCTCTAGTTATAATACTCAATTTGGGTTGGGAATAATCTTCAATTACTAAGTAAACAAGTCCAAGTCTTGGGCAAATTTCATTTGAATCGGAAGTCGTGTTCTTCGTACGTCGAAAGTTTGATCTTAGAGTACATAAACTCTCCTTTCTTGTAAGTATTTTTATAAAACTTACTATACTTTGCTCTATGATTTTAGAAATATATGTTATGTATTGAAATGCTTGTCAACTTAATTTTATACTCAATTGATACATAATTGCATTTAAATACGGTAACTATCGCTTTTATATATGAATATTGAAATATTGTTACTATTGCGAAAAATGAAATCGTAAAACTTTTATTAAATCATTTTAAATACTTATTATGGTATATAAACAAGGGCATAGTTATATACCTAACTATCCTAATTCACATAATTACTATTCACCATCTGTGAATTATTTCGTATTTTCGAATTGTTTGATTTATGGATAGAATATATCCTCGATACGCTTTTAACCGCACAATGTTTCCGAAAGTGATTGCACCTTGGGCCTCTTTGGCTTATGCTGGAGGAATGGAAGGTAGTTCGCGAAAAGTTTGCATAAGCAATCACTAAGCAACTTAATTCGCCCCGGTATTCTTCACGACCCAAGGCCAACCCTAACACAACTTGGAAATAAAATGCTGGTTTTTCCTGCCATTTAAGGTATCTCTTTAATTGTAATCAATACATTTTGTATTGATTATAATACATACCATTCAAGGTATCTTTTCATATCTCGGCTATTGAAAACATCTATTCGTTACAAGATTAATACATTCTTCGTATTAATCCTATTATTTAAAAATACTTCAAAAGGATTTAGAAATATCAGAGGAATACTTTATATATCCTACGGATACGTATTACATACGGAAAGTTACATTTTTACCCTACACTTTCAAAGGTATCATTTTTCGTCCTTATACTTTGGACATTTGACAATTTAGTCCCTTAAACTTTTATAACAAAAATTACGTTGACAAGCGTATTAATAAATCCTTATAGTTGTATATCTATATTTGGAATTTAGCACGAATATAAATCAATTCACATTGAAACTAGGGAATACGTAACGTGGCCAGTTGACTCGCTCGTCATCGTTAACTACATCAATCTCTTCTATTTTGCTGTTGAACTATCAACAATAAGGTGAGTTTCGTAAACCCTCCCTACTCTAATTGAGATTCGGGCTGAAAAGTGTACATATACGTGTTTGTTAAACGTGCTTGTTGAACGTTGTTAATCGTTATATGGAATCGTATTTGTAGAACGTGCTTGTTAAACGTTGTTAATCGTATATGGAATCGTTGTTGTTAAACGTTGTATTGTATGAAACGTAAACGTTGTGATCATGCCTTTGAAATATATGTAAGTCATGTCGTTATACATGCTGTTGAAAGACACATAAGTCATGCCGTTATACATGCTGTTGAAAGACACATAAGTCATGTTGTTGTACATGCATTTGGAATATATGTAAGTCATGCTGTAATGATCACGCCTTTGGAAGACATGTAAGTCGTGCTGAAACGTGTTGAATCGTGATATGTGTTGATGTTGTGCTAACGTATACCCTTTTAGGGTTTTCTTGATGTGATTAGGTATTCTAATCCCCGTATATCGTTAACGGTTGTATTTCCCGATACGTTTATTCCTTGTTATATGTCCCTACGAACTCACCAACTTTATGTTGACGCTCTTTAGTACACTTTTCAGGTAATCAAGTTAATCAGAGACAGAATGGATGATTATATGCCTGCATTGCTAGAATTGGACTTGCATTAGACTGTCTGGATCCGTGATCCTTATTTCCCTTTAATGGGTCATGCTTAGGATCAACTACTATCGTTTAAACAGTTTCTTTTAAGTATGGATTGAGTGTGTATTTTTGATAAATGTTGATTATTGTAATGTATTTGAATGAGCTTGTGGATTGTTTCAATCTATTGAATGCATATAGTTTGACTCTACATATTTCCCATGTCATGCTGTGCTTTCTAAGTGATACCCCATGATTCCGCCATGTTGGGGTGTTACAATTTAAGGGGAGCAACATTTAAAGGACCATTCCGGGGGTTAGTTGGACAAAATCTTGAGGTGTGTCCCGGTAGGTTGCAATGAAAACAAGCATCACAATTCACAGTGGGCCAATGATGGCGATTACACCTAGGGCATAAAGGACTACCCCCTGTGTAACCAACCCGTTGAGGACCCTTTGTTGGTACCACCGCCGAAAAAACCTTTCCACCACGACCATGGCGCTTATTATTACGCCGATCATCTTTCTTGGTGCCGCTTGACTTGGCAACATCCTTCCTTTTATTGTCATTCTTGTTATCGTTCTTATTTAACTTACCACCTCTAATAAGTTCCAAGGTTATACTAGCAGTACGGGTGGTTGCCTCTTTGTAAGTCAAAGGCATGGTGGGGTGAGAGACAAGCACTCTCACTTCATGTGGCAATCCCGCAACATACTTCTCAATCTTAATCTCTTGGGGTCTCACATAATGAGGAATGAGCCTTGAGAGTTGGCCAAAACGGCGTGTGTAACTCTCGTAGTCTCCTCCCTTCATGGCAAGTTTAGAAAATTCCACTTGCAATCTCCTCAGTTCATGGGCCGGGCAATACTTAGTAGTTATCATATTCTTGAACTCTCCCCATACAAGATTATTAGCCGCATCAATCCCCAATTCATCGACTTCTTCGTTCCACCACTCAAGAGCCCCACCTTTCAACATACCAGAAGCATAAGTGATTCTTTGGTGGTAGGCACAACCACTTCGAGCAATGATGGATTCAATGCTCTCTAACCATTCCAAGCAACCCGTAGCACCACTTTCTCCATTAAATTCCGGGGCTCCACAAAGTTTGAAGTCTTTAAACAAGCATCCCGGTTGACGAACATCATAACCCGGTCTAGGTAAAACTTCTCCTACACCTACTCCGTTTACATTTACGTTTTCTTGTTCATTTTGTATGGGAACCGCTTCATCTTCCGGTTCTTCTTGTTCATTATTATTTCCATGGCCGCTTGAATTCGGGCCATAAGATCCGGCATGAGGTCATTTAGAGCTTGTGTGA
Organism: Erigeron breviscapus; assembly: GCA_034093135.1. Lineage (NCBI taxonomy): Eukaryota > Viridiplantae > Streptophyta > Magnoliopsida > Asterales > Asteraceae > Erigeron > Erigeron breviscapus. The sequence continues at coordinate 46,694,534 of CM067167.1, read as the reverse complement.
TAACCTCAGCTGTTATCGGGGGATTAGGATTACCCCGACCACCTCTGCCACCACGACCTCCACGACCACCTCTACCTCCACGACCACCTCTACCACCACGATCACCAACTACTTCTTGTTCAATCGGGTTCTCGGGTTCATTCTGAGGTCCATAGTTAGTGTTAGCTCTCCTTGTTCTAACCATTTTCATGGAAATAATCTAAGGCTTCAGCAATCGTATAATTTACAATCAACAATACAATCACGAAAACATTCAACACTATATAAAAGGGTCAAGTCATAACAAGGTGGGTAAAGCATAGTCCGAATTTTAACCTCAACATTCAATACATTAAAAATGTTTGTATACAGGGTGTACCATCGGCTAACCCTCCACACCGTTAATATATTGAATGGATATCAAAACTCGATTCCAATATGTTCTCTAAGTGTTGACCGGGTATGTATACAGGGTGTACCAACGGCTAACCCTCCACCTAATCAACATTTATTAAACATACCGGGGTAGCTACTATACTCTATCCACAAGGCGCAATCCATGAGATCATTAATTTTGTATGACATAGGATAACTTTCGATTTGTGGATCAGTCGCCTCTACGGTTACCGAATGTTATACTCCATTAATGTCATCGTTTCATTTTGCTTATAGGGGCAAATAATAAATGCTTCTAAAATTCAACACATCAATGTTCATCATAACATTTCCACAATTAACGGTGTATCCCGACACTATCATATACGTTCATCATAACAATTCTCACATAACAATCAAGTCATCATATTATAAGCAACCTACGAACTCTTTTAAAACGTTTTTATGCATCATACAATTCACGTTGCACACAAAGTTTCCTATCATGCATGCTAATATGAAATGTGGGTGCGATGGCTATAGACTAGGTAAATCCTCCTAGTTCTCTACAACCACGGCTCTGATACCATTTTGTAACACCCCAACATGGCGGAATCATGGGGTATCACTTAGAAAAGCACAGCATGACATGGGAATTATGTAGAGTCAAACTATATGCATTTAATAGATTGAAACAATCCACAAGCTCATTACAATAATCAACATTCATCAAAATACACACTCAATCCATACTTAAAAGAAAAATGTTCAAACGATAGTAGTTGATCCTAAGCATAACCCGTTAAAGGGAAATAAGGATCACGGATCCAGAAAGTCCAAAGATAGTCCAAACCCTAGCAATGCAAGCATCTATTCATCCATTCTGTCTCTGATTAACTTGGTTACCTGAAAAGTGTACTAAAGAGCGTCAACATAAAGTTGGTGAGTTCGTAGGGACAAGTAACAAGGAATAACCGTGTCGGATAACAACCGTTAACAATAAGTGAGGATTAGGAGAACTAATCACATCCAAGGAAAACCTATAAGGTTTCACATTATCACAATTCAATACAAGTCAACGTTCAACAACGACGATTCCATATAACGTTCAACAACGGTGCGGCTTACATAGTTAATAATTAACAATGCGCTAACGGTGCGACTTATATAATAAGTAATGCGCTAACGGTGCGACTTACATCGTAAACAATGCGCTAACATGTCCACATCAACAATTCAATCATACAATCAATCAAATCAACAATCAACAGTTAAACAAACATGTACACTTTTCAGCCCGAATCTCAATTGAGCAGGGAGGGTTTACGAAACTCACCTTATTGTTGATAGTTCAACAGCAAAATAGAAGAGATTGATGTAGTTAACGATGACGAGCGAGTCAACTGGCAACGTTACGTATTACCTAATTTCAATGTGAATTGATTTATATTCATGCTAAATTCCAAATATAGATATACAACTATAAGGTTACCTTATTAATACGCTTGTCAACGTAATTTATGTTATAAAAGTTTAAGGGACTAAATTGTCATTTTTGAAACTTGAGGGACTAAATTGTCAAATGTCCAAAGTATAAGGACAAAAATGATACCTTTGAAAGTGTAGGGTAAAAATGTAACTTTCCGTATGTAATACGTATCCGTAGGATATATAAAGTATTCCTCTGATATTTCTAAATCCTTTTGAAGTATTTTTAAATAATAGGATTAATACGAATAATGTATTAATCTTGTAACGAATAGATGTTTTCAATAGCAGAGATATGAAAAGATACCTTGAATGGTATGTATTATAATCAATACAAAATGTATTGATTACAATTGAAGAGATACCTTAAATGGCAGGAAAAACCAGCATTTTATTTCCAAGTTGTGTTAGGGTTGGCCTTGGGTCGTGAAGAATACCGGGACGAATTAAGTTGCTTAGTGAATGCTTATGCAAACTTTTCACGAACTACCTTCCATTCCTCCAGCATAAGCCAAAGAGGCCCAAGGTGCAATCACTTTTGGAAACATTGTGCGGTTAAAAGCGTATCAAGGATATATTCTATCCATAAATCAAACAATTCGAAAATACGAAATAATTCACAGATGGTGAATAGTAATTATATGAATTAGGATAGTTAGGTATATAACTATGCCCTTGTTTATATACCATAATAAGTATTTAAAATGATTTAATAAAAGTTTTACGGTTTCTCGTACTTTCGCTAATAATTCATTTTTCGCAATAGTAACAATATTTCAATATTCATATATAAAAGCGATAGTTACCATATTTAAATGCAATTATGTATCAATTGAGTATAAAATTAAGTTGACAAGCATTTCAATACATAACATATATTTCTAAAATCATAGAGCAAAGTATAGTAAGGTTTTATAAAAATACTTACAAGAAAGGAGAGTTTATGAACTCTAAGATCAAACTTTCGACGTACGAAGAACACGACTTCTGATTCAAATGAAATTATTTCAAGACTTGGACTTGTTTACTTAATAATTGAAGATTATTCCCAACCCAAATTGAGTATTATAACTAGAACTTTTGAAGATCTTAGAGAGATTTGTTGATAACAACTTCTCTTGACGATTTTCGGCGAACTTTGAGATCAAAGCGACTTTGCTTATACTAGAACAATCAAGTGTTCTTTGAAACTTATAACAAGAAGGGGGAAGATGATTTTAGACTTATAGAATGCTAAATAGAAAGAGAATGAAGTTTAAGGTGTGAGTTTTTAATGAGAACTTAAGGCTAGTATTTATAGTAAATGAAATGGAATTAAATATGATAAAGTTTATGCATATTCATCAAACTTCCAATATAAGTCCGGTTTTGGTGTGCTATGAATCATCAAATTAGCTGTAATTCATGCAATTTGTGATGTGTTGGATGTTACAAGTGGTAGCTAGAAGTTGTGGTGTCATTTGGAAGTTAAAACTTAAAGATTTGTCATGAAAAATCCTTGAAAATTACTATATTGAAGTTGACATTTTCACTATTTGGGGGCTGCATTTTTATAAAATTTTTAAGTGTTATTTTGTGAAATTTAAAACCATATTAAGGTATCTTAAATCTAGTTATTACGTTCTAGCAAGTTTCAAGCCAAACCGAGAAAGAATCGATCGAAAAAGCAACGTTTTACATATATATCCATAAAAGTTTTGTCGGATGTCTACTAGTAACATTATTCAACTAATAAATCAAATATAGCTTGTGAAAATTTCACGAGTATTCCTACTTTCCATAAAGTATGTCGGCTTTATCCTATTAATGGAATTATTAGATAACCACCGACACTGTGCCACCGACACTGTTTACCGTACATTATACTTAAGGTTTTGTATATACGTTTTTCCTGTTACTACAGTTACTCAATCATTTTCTATAATATAATTTTTATAACACGTATGGGCCAATATCACGGTCTTGTAATCATGGGCTTAATTCTAGAAATCCAATTATGACATTATAACTGGTCCAATTTACAGATAGACGAACACAATTAGACTCAAAGTTTTCGTTTATTAAAGTAGTTAATCAAATTACAAGTACAGCCAAACGGGTAAAAATCACGAATGTTACACGTAAGGCTTAGGGTTTATATGAGGGTTAGAGATTCGGAAGTCGAATGTGTTAATGATGAGGGTTTTAATGTGTGGATTATGATCTTGTGCCGTATGACACCTCCTCTATTTATATAGAGGGTAAAGCCTTGGAGAGAAAGGTAGGAATTTTAGGGTAAATCTCTTCCTCTTTTCGTGATATCTTCCAAGTATGGAAGATATATCTAGGACTCTTAGACCGTGTCCTAGTTTTTAGGAGTGTTTGATTTCATTCCCTTTCCGGGAGATCGGATAATCATGGAAAGAATTCACGTGTATCCGTTTATTGTTTGTGATCATCTTTGGGAGCTCCGGAATTACGGAGGTATACATCGTAGCTTCGGCTACGGATACGTCTGCTTGGTACAATGTATTAGTACCTTCGTTGTTTACGAAGGGTCCTTCATATCCGTTCCTTTATACGGAGGTAAAGCTCCGTATATGGTATATCATCAAATACCAACTCTTTGTCAAAAAAGGGCTTTTTGCCTCTTTTTACTTCGAAAAATCCTCTTCCGCTGCTTCCTTGTCGATCTTCACCAGGTAAACTCGTCATTCTTCTTCTTCTTTTATTCCATATTTTTTAGTAATGACGAAGAGAGGAATAAGGAGTATCACCAATGTATTGAGTCGTTCTGCCTATCAGAACTTTGTGTCTACTTATTTTGCGCGAAACCCTAACTTAATCCGTTTCCCGGAAAGAGGGAAATCTGTTTGTGATCCTCCTGCTGGCTTCGTTGGTTTGTATGTGAAGGCATTTACCCTTGGTAATCTTAGGATCCCTTTTTCATCCTTCTTTCCGGCTGTCTTAGATTACTACCAATGCCATATATCTACTGTTCATCCGACCAGTATAGCGAAAATCATTGCTTTCCAGGTCCTCTGCAGTGCTAACCGTATAGAACCTTCCGTAGCGCTGTTTAACTTCTTTTATAAACTCAAAGAGTCTGGTGATTGGGTTACTGTGTCAAAGAACAGTGATCGTGAGTTGTTTATTGCTGGTGGTACAGAGGTTAGGTACTGGAAGGACTTGTTTGTTTTTGTTGGTCATTCGTTGATACCTCCTAGACATAGGGGCTTGTTGGATGTGGGTAGGTTGAAGTATAAGTATATAGGCGCTCCTAGTACTTGTGGTGTGAGGCAGTATGATGTCGATCGTCTCTCTTCTTATGGCATTAAGCTTTGTATATATCCTGAGGCTGTTTTGTTTAAGTCTCGTGTTGCTTCGTTTTGGGAACATGGTGTTAAGGATTTCATCATTGAATGTGGTGGTCAGGGTAGGTTACTCCTTCCCTTATCTTGTTGCTTCCTAATTTGTTGAATATTACGGTCTTTGATTTGGTGTATCTTTTTCTGCAGAGATGTCTTTTAAACAGTTGATTGACAGGCAACCTGCGTTGTCCAGCCTTGTCTTCAAGCCGGTGGCTCTTGCTCCACCTTCTACCCCGTCCTCTGTTATCCAGGGGGGTTCTTCTGCAGAGGTGTTAGCTGAGACACCTGTTCCTTTGGTTCAGGAGCGGGTTGTTGAAGAGCAGGTCGTAGTGGATGTGTCTGATGGTATTGGTGAAGATGCAGAAGATGTTGCCCAGGAGAACACTGTTGCCAGCCGTTTGAAGAAGAGGAAGAAATCGTCCAAGGGTATCAGTAGTTCCCGATCGAAGAAATGGAAAACCAGGAATGTTGAAGTGCCCGAGCAATCTACTTGTAGGTTCTTCTTAGTCTTTCCTTTGTTTATTCCTTCACTTGTTATTGATTATCTGTTTTCTGTGCAGCCTTCGACCCTTTTGGGGAGGCTCTAGATGCTGCTTCGTGTCATCGCTCTCTTCAGAGTATCGCTCCTTCTGGATGGGTCAGCGGGCTGATGAATATGGAGATCCCAGAGCTTTCTGCCTTCTTTAACCGCTCAATCTTCTGTAGTGTTGTTGTTGGTAGTGCTCTAGATGCAAGGTTGCGGGAGGTTTCTGAAGAATCTTGGTCATCGAAGGAGCAATATGAGAAGCTGATGTCGGAGAAGCATGCTCTTGAAGTGAAGGCAACTGAGCTGGAGGTGGACTGTGGGGCTCTTCAATCTGAACTGGATACCGTGCGTGGAGCTGTACAGAGGGTCATTGCGGAGAAGGAGGTGGATGCTCTTTCAGACCAAATTCGGGAGAAAGATCTGCTGCTAAATGAGGCACAGGAGGCACTTGCAGAACAATCTGGGAAGTATGGGAGGTTAATTGTTGAAGTTATTCCCCATGTCTGCAAGTCGTTCCTGAATGGTCCTGAAGTTGGGTTGCTGGTGTCGAAGGTCTGCAACGAGAATAGAGTTGACGCAGAGGTAGGTTTGATGCGTGCTTTGGCTAATGAAGGTGTCATTGATTTGGAATGCCGCAATATTCTTGAAGATACAGCTGGGCGTCTAGACTCTGCTTTGGATGAGTTGGTAATGTTGACTCTACATACCTTCGTAAATTGGCATCCAATCCTGAAGCCTCTCTGTCTGACCTTCTGCAGGTTGTTCCTTGATCCTCTTGATGTTCCTCTATTTGGATTCTAAACTTTCTGATAACTGCTTTGTGGTTTGTAAACAATCTTTGTGGCCTGTGTGCCTTCGGATAATTTGACCTTGAACTTTGGCTAACCTCCCTTTATGTTGGGGGAGGTTTTTGTATATATATTATTTTGGTGTTTGAATTGCTGAACCATACCCTTGACTTCTTCGTTATAACGAGTCCGTCTCTGAGTGGTTTTATATTTGGCCGTTCCCTTTATTTTGGGGAGGCTCTTTTTGTTGCTTCATGAATGTCTTGATGGGCGTCCCCTTGAACATTTACATGAAGTCTTTTTTTTTACGCGCGTTTAGAATGTATTGATCGATCTTAAAAATATGTTGAAAGCTTTATTTATTTAAAAATAATTGGCAGGAGGACATTACATAGTAAAGTTCCTAGCTGCTAGCTTTCTTTCTTGGGACTTATCCGGTAGCTAATCGGACTTATCCCGTTGCCTTTTTAGGTAATTTACCTTTTGACGGAGGTCTTTCTGATCCTCCGTCTTTTCCCCGAAGCTCCTTGGTGCATTGTTTTTCCTGGCCCCTCTATTCCTTATGCGTGTTCTTCTTTTGAACTTTGCTGTTTCTGGGGCCTTTGTTTTTCTTTCTGGCTGTATCAGAGCCCTCCTGCTTCTCTCATCTGCTGAGCTTCGAATTTGTTCATATTTTCCTCGTTCGTTGATCGGGTTAGATGATAATGTTGCTATCCCCGACTCACTTTGGAATTTTATTTGTGAGTGGATTGTGGACGCTATCATCCCGAACTTCCTCATTGCTTCTCTTCCAAGTATTGCATTGTTGTCAGAGTTTGCTGGTATGACCATAAAGGTGATTCTTTCTGTCTTCCATTTTGGATATTTTCCTATTGTTACTTCTTTCCTTAGCTCTCCAATTGGCCATATTTGTTCTCCTGCGAATCCTGTTAGCGGTTTTTCCACTTTTCTTAGCTTTTCTCTGACACTTCTTGGCAACTCGGAAAAGTAATTTTCGTAGAGGATGTCACATTCGTCTGCCAGAGGTGTTGCTGAGACACATGTTCCTTTGGTTCAGGAGCGGGTTGTTGAAGAGCAGGTCGTAGTGGATGTGTCTGATGGTATTGGTGAAGATGCAGAAGATGTTGCCCAGGAGAACACTGTTGCCAGCCGTTTGAAGAAGAGGAAGAAATCGTCCAAGGGTGTCAGCAGTTCCCGATCGAAGAAATGGAAAACCAGGAATGTTGAAGTGCCCGAGCAATCTACTTGTAGGTTCTTCTTAGTCTTTCCTTTGTTTATTCCTTCACTTGTTATTGATTATCTGTTTTCTGTGCAGCCTTCGACCCTTTTGGGGAGGCTCTAGATGCTGCTTCGTGTCATCGCTCTCTTCAGAGTATCGCTCCTTCTGGATGGGTCAGCGGGCTGATGAATATGGAGATCCCAGAGCTTTCTGCCTTCTTTAACCGCTCAATCTTCTGTAGTGTTGTTGTTGGTAGTGCTCTAGATGCAAGGTTGCGGGAGGTTTCTGAAGAATCTGGGCATCGAAGGAGCAATATGAGAAGCTGATGTCGGAGAAGCATGCTCTTGAAGTGAAGGCAACTGAGCTGGAGGTGGACTGTGGGGCTCTTCAATCTGAACTGGATACCGTGCGTGGAGCTGTACAGAGGGTCATTGCGGAGAAGGAGGTGGATGCTCTTTCAGACCAAATTCGGGAGAAAGATCTGCTGCTAAATGAGGCACAGGAGGCACTTGCAGAACAATCTGGGAAGTATGGGAGGTTAATTGTTGAAGTTATTCCCCATGTCTGCAAGTCGTTCCTGAATGGTCCTGAAGTTGGGTTGCTGGTGTCGAAGGTCTGCAACGAGAATAGAGTTGACGCAGAGGTAGGTTTGATGCGTGCTTTGGCTAATGAAGGTGTCATTGATTTGGAATGCCGCAATATTCTTGAAGATACAGCTGGGCGTCTAGACTCTGCTTTGGATGAGTTGGTTAATTGTTGAAGTTATTCCCCATGTCTGCAAGTCGTTCCTGAATGGTCCTGAAGTTGGGTTGCTGGTGTCGAAGGTCTGCAACGAGAATAGAGTTGACGCAGAGGTAGGTTTGATGCGTGCTTTGGCTAATGAAGGTGTCATTGATTTGGAATGCCGCAATATTCTTGAAGATACAGCTGGGCGTCTAGACTCTGCTTTGGATGAGTTGGTTAATGTTGACTCTACATACCTTCGTAAATTGGCATCCAATCCTGAAGCCTCTCTGTCTGACCTTCTGCAGGCTGTTCCTTGATCCTCTTGATGTTACTCTGTTTGGATTCTAAACTTTCTGATAACTGCTTTGTGGTTTGTAAACAATCTTTGTGGCCTGTGTGCCTTCGGATAATTTGACCTTGAACTTTGGCTAACCTCCCTTTATGTTGGGGGAGGTTTTTGTATATATATTATTTTGGTGTTTGAATTGCTGAACCATACCCTTGACTTCTTCGTTATAACGAGTCCGTCTCTGAGTGGTTTTATATTTGGTCGTTCCCTTTATTTTGGGGAGGCTCTTTTTGTTGCTTCATGAATGTCTTGATGGGCGTCCCCTTGAACATTTACATGAAGTCTTTTTTTTTCCTGTTCGTTGATCGGGTTAGATGATAATGTTGCTATCCCCGACTCACTTTGGAATTTTATTTGTGAGTGGATTGTGGACGCTATCATCCCGAACTTCCTCATTGCTTCTCTTCCAAGTATTGCATTGTTGTCAGAGTTTGCTGGTATGACCATAAAGGTGATTCTTTCTGTCTTCCATTTTGGATATTTTCCTATTGTTACTTCTTTCCTTAGCTCTCCAATTGGCCATATTTGTTCTCCTGCGAATCCTGTTAGCGGTTTTTCCACTTTTCTTAGCTTTTCTCTGACACTTCTTGGCAACTTGGAAAAGTAATTTTCGTAGAGGATGTCACATTCGCTTCCCCCATCTATCTGAACATTCCTCATTTCGGCGCCTGCGATCGTAGCTTCAATGATGATTGGCCCGCTAGATGGTACTATCTGCCCCAGTGGCGGGAACTGGTAATTCTGTTCCTGTGGGTGCTCTCTATGTACCTCGGAGCGTATCATGAGGATCTGTGCTGGCGCTGTTTTTTCTACTTTCTCTTCATTCTTTATCCTTGTTGCTTGGCGCCATATTCTTCTTTTTTGTTATAAGTTTGTTTGGGATCGGAAAGTGGATGCAACTCGCTCCGTAGCCAAAATCTGCTTTGGGGTTTTTGTGAGACTGGACAGGATATCAATCCCACTGTCTCTGTCTCTCCCTGCCCACTGGTTGTCGTCTCGTGTATACCGGGGGAACCTTTCGTTTCCTCCGTACTCCTTCCTTTTTCTTCCTGAGGAGTAATCGACGTTCGTTGTTTCCCTTGCATCCAACCAGATATGGGCTTTATCGGTTAACCCATCGTATGTTTCAGGAAGATCAGTGCTTAGGTGCTCAATGAGGTCTATTGTGCGGAGTCCGTGGATGAGCCCTGAAATTCTTTGACTCTCCGGTAGTCCTCGTACTTGTTGGGTTTCATTAGTATACCTGACAATGAAGTCCCTTGTCTTTTCACCTTCTTTTTGCTTAATATTGTGCACAAAAATATGAGTTTTTCTGTTCTTCTTTTGCATACTGAACTAGGACTTGAATTTGTTTTTGAGCACTTCGAAGCTATCAATGCTATTCTTGGGTAGGACGTCAATCCATTCCAGTGCATCGTCTGTTAGTGAGTAGGAGAATGCGTGGCATGTGGTTGACATATCCCATCTTTGGATCAGAGCTGCCCCGACGAACTTCTTTAAGAAGTCATCTGGATCGCTTTTTCCATCGTAGTACCCCAAATGTTGGGGGTATTTCATTTTCGCTGGTAATGGATGGCTTTGTATAGCTATGGAAAATGGGTTGTCCGTATTTACCAGGTGAGATAGGTCGACCGGTTCTGGATTCTCCCATTCGTATGAATCGTAATCTGGGTGAATTGTATCCTTCCGGGGGCGCATAGATCCTTGATGATGTCTCCTTGGTGCATTGTTTTTCCTGGCCCCTCTATTCCTTATGCGTGTTCTTCTTTTGAACTTTGCTGTTTCTGGGGCCTTTGTTTTTCTTTCTGGCTGTATCAGAGCCCTCCTGCTTCTCTCATCTGCTGAGCTTCGAATTTGTTCATATTTTCCTCGTTCGTTGATCGGGTTAGATGATAATGTTGCTATCCCCGACTCACTTTGGAATTTTATTTGTGAGTGGATTGTGGACGCTATCATCCCGAACTTCCTCATTGCTTCTCTTCCAAGTATTGCATTGTTGTCAGAGTTTGCTGGTATGACCATAAAGGTGATTCTTTCTGTCTTCCATTTTGGATATTTTCCTATTGTTACTTCTTTCCTTAGCTCTCCAATTGGCCATATTTGTTCTCCTGCGAATCCTGTTAGCGGTTTTTCCACTTTTCTTAGCTTTTCTCTGACACTTCTTGGCAACTTGGAAAAGTAATTTTCGTAGAGGATGTCACATTCGCTTCCCCCATCTATCTGAACATTCCTCATTTTGGCGCCTGCGATCGTAGCTTCAATGACGATTGGCCCGCTAGATGGTACTATCTGCCCCAGTGGCGGGAACTGGTAATTCTGTTCCTGTGGGTGCTCTCTATGTACCTCGGAGCGTATCAAGAGGATCTGTGTTGGCGCTGTTTTTTTCTACTTTCTCTTCATTCTTTATCCTTGTTGCTTGGCGCCATATTCTTCTTTTTTGTTATAAGTTTGTTTGGGATCGGGAAAGTGGATGCAACTCGCTCCGTAGCCAAAATCTGCTTTGGGGTTTTTGTGAGACTGGACAGGATATCAATCCCACTGTCTCTGGCCCTGACCTTGGGGTGGTGTAAATAAGAAGTTGTTCCGACCCTCGGATGGGGTGATTATCGGTCTATTTGCATCTTGGCTCTGAGAGGTCGTAGTGGGTCTATCCGGGCCTTGATAACCCGAAGATAGTTTACGAAATTAATCCTTTTTACGAACTAAATCTCAAAATCCTTTTTACGAACTTAATTTTGCCTTACGAATTTAACTTCAGAAATTCTTCTAGACCTTGACCCGGTGATGCAGGATCTATCTAGACCTTGACCCTGCGACGTGATACGGATCTATCTAGACCTTGACCCTGCGACGTAATCACAGATCTCTCTAGACCTTGACCCGGTGATGTGGATCTATCTAGACCTTGACCCTGCGACGTGATCACGGATCTCTCTAGACCTTGACCTAGTGCGGATCTATCTAGACCTTGACCCGTGTTGCGGATCTATCTAGACCTTGACCCTGCGACGTGATCACGGATCTCTCTAGACCTTGACCCTGCGAGTGATCACGGATCTATCTAGACCTTGACCCTGCGACGTAATCACGGATCTCTCTAGACCTTGACCCTGGAGTGATCGGATCTATCTAGACCTTGACCCTGCGACGTGATCACGGATCTCTCTAGACCTTGACCCTGCGACGTGATCACGGATCTCTCTAGACCTTGACCCTGCGACGTGATCACGGATCTATCTAGACCTTGACCCTGCGACGTAATCACAGATCTCTCTAGACCTTGACCCGGTGATGTGGATCTATCTAGACCTTGACCCTGCGACGTGATCACGGATCTCTCTAGACCTTGACCTAGTGTTGCGGATCTATCTAGACCTTGACCCGTGTTGCGGATCTATCTAGACCTTGACCCTGCGACGTGATCACGGATCTATCTAGACCTTGACCCTGTGACGTGATCACAGATCTCTCTAGGCCTTGACCTAGTGTTGCTGATCTATCTAGACCTTGACCCTGCGACGTGATCACGGATCTCTCTAGACCTTGACCCTGCGACGTGATTACGGATCTCTCTAGACCTTGACCCGGTGATGCGGATCTATCTAGACCTTGACCCAGTGTTGCGGATCTATCTAGACCTTGACCCTGCGATGTAACCACGGATCTCTCTAGACCTTGACCCTGCGAGTGATCACGGATCTATCTAGACCTTGACCCTGCGACGTGATCACGGATCTCTCTAGACCTTGACCCTGCGACGTAATCACGGATCTCTCTAGACCTTGACCCTGCGATGTAATCACGGATCTCTCTAGACCTTGACCCTGCGACGTGATACGGATCTCTCTAGACCTTGACCCTGCGACGTGATCACGGATCTCTCTAGACCTTGACCAGTGTTGCGGATCTATCTAGACCTTGACCCTGCGACGTAATCACAGATCTCTCTAGACCTTGACCCGGTGATGTGGATCTATCTAGACCTTGACCCTGCGACGTGATCACGGATCTCTCTAGACCTTGACCTAGTGTTGCGGATCTATCTAGACCTTGACCCTGCGACGTAATCACAGATCTCTCTAGACCTTGACCCGGTGATGTGGATCTATCTAGACCTTGACCCTGCGACGTGATCACGGATCTCTCTAGACCTTGACCTAGTGTTGCTGATCTATCTAGACCTTGACCCTGCGATGTAATCACGGATCTGTCTAGGCCTTGACCCAGTGATGCGGATCTATCTAGACCTTGACCCTGCGACGTAATCACAGATCTCTCTAGACCTTGACCCGGTGTGCGGATCTATCTAGACCTTGACCCTGCGACGTGATCACGGATCTCTCTAGGCCTTGACCCAGTGTTGCGGATCTATCTAGACCTCTTGTGTACTTGATCTTCCGCCTGCAGCCGCACCGTAATCGCCTGTAATAACAGGTGAATTGAAGCTTGACACTGGCGTGTCAAAGGAAAATTGTTCCCGAAAATTCAGTCCTCCGGGGGCTGTTCAAAATCCTCCCGAATTGGGTGTTCTTGGTGAGTAATTGATGTCTATGTCGGTCATGATAGCTGATTATTCTGATCGTGGGTGGGTTTTCAGGATTTGTTGTCTTTGAGGGATTATGTCCCACGTATGGCACCAATTTGTTTGATCAAATAATCGCACTATGGCACAACCGGAGGGGTGTGTGGATTTTGGGGGTGTTTTGTAGGCGATTCCCTACTGGTAATAGGGTTGCGGCCGCTTTACGCCTGATTGATGTTATGGTTTGTCACCGAGCCTTGAGGATCGGTATAGTATTATGTGTGAGTGATGCGTAAGAGATGATTTGTGCCGTATGATATCTCCTCTTTATATAGAGGGTAGAAACTTGGAGAGGAAGGTAAGAGAATTAGGGTAAATCTCTTCCTCTTTTAAGAATATATTTTATCTTTTAGGGAGATTCGTGATGATCTCTTAACGAGCCGTATCCGGAACCTTCGGGTTTAAGCGTATTGTTTTAACTAGATAATCATGGAAAGGATCTTCATCCAATCTCCTTGATATGTTTCCTCGGAGCTGGGTATTTGTTACCTCGGGAGCTCCGGAGTGATTATATTAATCGGAGGTCGAGCTCCGTAAATAAATAGTTTTTACCTGTACAAAGGTGTCTTCGTATCTGCTTCGGGTACGGAGGTGGAACTCCGTATAGGGTATATCATCATAGTCGAAAAAATAAAGAAGAACCATTATTTCCTGAGGGTAGCATGGACATATCGGACCAAATTGGGAGAGCACTTGAGAAATACTCCCCGGTCTTACTCAAGAAACTCAATGATACTTTAGAAGGAGCTATGAACAACCATATAGCTCTAATGATAAAAGAAGAGGTGGCTCTCAACGTGCAAAGAGAGTTTGAGAAACGTGATGGCAAGGGTAAAGGTGAGAAGGAAGATAACGGTGAAAAAGAAGTTGAGTTTATGGGTGAGAAGCCGTACAAGAAGAAGTTTACCTACAAAGACTTCGAGATATGTCACCCGCCCGTATACGATGGTGACACTAATCCCATTGTTTGCACACGGTGGGTATCGGAAATTGAAGAGCGTTGCGTACTAGTCAATGCCCTCAAGACCTCAAGGTTGTGTTTGCGGTTAGTATGCTTAGGGACCGAGCCAAAAGATGGTGGGACGGTTTGTTAACGATAAAAGGTGAAGCTACTTTGGCACATGTAGAATGGCCCGAGTTCAAAACCATGTTCTACAAAGAATTTAGGTCGGAAGCGGAGGTGACAAAGTTAAGGAGTGAATTCCTTAATGATTCTCAAGGAACTCTAAGCTTGACGGAATTTCGTGCCCAATTCCTTGATAAGGCACAATTTTGTCTGGAATTCCTAGAGAATGATCAATTGTTGAAAGAACAATTCTACTTGAAGTTGAGGAAGAGCTTGAGGGAAAAGATAAGCTTGCGCCAAATGGAGTCTTTTTCCATGTTGGTCGATGTGGCTCGAGATCATGAAATCGAGCAATCAAGGGTTGATGAGAGTGAATTGAAAAGAAAGTATGATGGAGATAATTCTCCAAACAAAAGATTCAAACAAGATGGTGGCTCTAGTAGTAACTCCGCAAGAAGAAATGTTCCATTTTGCAAGAATTGTAGAAGAAGTCATACCGGCCCTTGTAGATCAACGGATAAGGGATGCTATAATTGTGGGAAACCGGGTCATATGAGCCGGGATTGTAAGTCAAAACCCCACAAACCCATCATGTGTTTCAAGTGTTTTGAAGAGGGTCATATGAGAAGTTCATGTCCTAAGTTGACCGAAGAAGAGAGACAAGAAGATAAGAGGATAGAAGCGGAAAGGAAGAATCTTCAAACTCATGGAAACCAAAGGGGAAGGTCCTTTCAACTCACGGTGGAGCAAGCTAAAAATGCGGATGATGTTGTTACAGGTACATTTATTGTGCATAATGTGCCTATGCGAATTCTTTTTGATTCAGGGGCAAATAGATCTTTTGTTGCAACTAGGATGATTCATGTTTTTCCAATGTCTAAGTCGAGTTTAGATAATACATTACAAGTTGAAGTCGGAAATGGTAGAACGGAGTTAATAAAAGATGTGTATAAAAATTGTGAAATCAAGATCACTACAGAAGTCTTTCAAGCTAACTTAATTCCTTTCCCAATGGGAGAATTTGATATAATCTTGGGTATGGATTGGTTGAGCTCTTGTAATGCCAAAATCGCGTGTGACGAAAAGGCAATATATTTGAAGACTTCTAAGGGTGAAGACTTGGTAGTATATGGTGATAGAAAAGAGCGTCCTATATCCATTTGTACTTTTGCTCGTGCCCAACGTTACTTGTCTCATGGATGTCAAGCTTATCTTGCTCACATATTTGATGTTGAGAAGAAACCTTTATCTATTGAAGACATTCCAATCGTTTGTGAATTTGCCGATGTCTTCCCGAAGACTTGTTGGGTATTCCTCCCGAACGGCAAGTTGAGTTTTCTATTGATCTTATTCCGGGGGCTACCCCCATTGCTAAAGCTCCCTATCGTGCGGCTCCAACGGAAATGCAAGAAATGATGAAGCAACTCCAAGAGTTACTTGAAAAGGGGTTCATTCGCCCTAGTAATTCTCCTTGGGGTGCACCGGTTCTCTTTGTTAAGAAGAAAGATGGAAGCATGCGCATGTGTATCGATTATCGGGAACTTAACAAAGTAACTATCAAGAATAAATACCCGTTACCTAGAATCGATGATCTATTTGATCAACTTCAAGGAGCTTCGTATTTTTCCAAGATAGATCTTCGTTCGGGTTATCATCAACTCAAGGTGCGTGATGAAGACATTCCTAAGACCGCTTTTCGTACTCGCTATGGTCATTTTGAATTTGTTGTTATGCCCTTTGGTCTTACAAATGCTCACGCGGCTTTCATGGATCTCATGAACCGTGTTTGCCGTCCCATGCTTGATAAACCCGTAATTGTTTTCATTGATGACATTCTCATCTATTCTAAAAGCTCATCCGATCATGAAGTACATGTACGTGAGGTATTGGAGACATTATGTAAGGAGAAGCTTTATGCCAAATTTACGAAATGTGAATTTTGGCTAAGAGAGGTGCAATTCCTTGGTCATGTTGTTAATAATGAAGGAATCAAGGTAGATCCGACCAAGATAAGTGCGGTGATGAATGGGAGCAACCAAAGAACTCATCGGAGATTAGAAGTTTTCTTGGTCTAGCGGGTTATTATCGTCGTTTTATTCAAGATTTCTCCAAAATAGCCTCACCATTAACCAAGTTGACTCGGAAAAATATCAAGTTTGAATGGGGAAACTGTAACACCCGTCATTTAAAATATGGGTTTTCAAAAACTTTTCACCTAACGGTGTTAAATTGCGGAAGTAAAGACTGTAAAAGTCAAAACCGATAGAAACATTTCGGTTTCTGCATTTATTTGGTGTTACATGCCATATCAAACAATAGTTCAAATGAAAACCCAACGGTTGCCCAACATAAAACAACCGTTCACACATCACTACATAAATTCGACATTAAATACGAAATGTAACGAATGTCTAAAGAAAGCATCGTCTAAGGGTAGCTAAGGCTCCTGCATTGCCTCTACCCAAGCTCACACGTCCTGCATCTAGTTTCCATCAAGCTAAACCTGAGGGAACAACCACATTAAGAAGCAAGTGTTAGCTATAAGAATAGCTAAGTAAGATAACACTTAATTTAAAAGCATTTGTCCAATTAAAACAATCTTCATTATTAGACAAGTTTTATTAGGCACAACACACATCACACGTTCACACATATACTGCATTTCAACTTCGTTTCAATTAGGATAATCATCCTAAATGTGCCTATCCTGCATTAGTTCACACATTGTCACACGTATCTTCGTTAACTGCATATAAGTGTGCCCTGCATCACACCCGACTGGATGATTAGTCAAAAGACTACTCATCTTACGTCGTTAAGGAATGGCAAGCCAATCCTTGAGTAATCCGTATGTGGAGGTTGGTCAAACCTCTCGTATTACTCGCCCTGCGTTATAGAGACCATGTTGCGAGGAGCCACCCAAGCAACAACTGCATCTACGCACTCGCCCGGCTAAGGCTAGTACGGGTTAAGCTTAACACTTTTCACTGCATCTGTTTTATGAGCTCAATTTCACACACATATAGATTGGGTCCCTGCATTCCCAAACATTCACACACATATAGTCTAGGTAACACACATTCCTAGACATTCACACACTTTTACTTCATTACGTTTGGATCCTTAAACGTGCAAGTGACATAGCAACCTAGCAAGTCTAGTGAACTAGGCGTACAAGTCAAGCATGCATATCACACATCAACTTCATTTCTATATATCATGCATATCAAAATACTTCATTAAACTACATCAACTGCATAGCTACATACTGCATTAAGCAATACTACATTACACTACAATAGGGACTGCATCTCAGGTCTCATGGTCAACTGCATAACCCATAATACCTCCCAAGTAACCCATATGCCCACATGCAATAATAAGGTACCGAATGGAAGTGTTTACGATTTGAAACCAGCTTTTAGTTGATCCTCAGCGTGTCAAAGTAGTGTATCTTACCTGGTAGTAGCGTACGCGTGCAAACAAACAGCTAATAGTGCTTATCAGTAACCTCCGACACCTATCGTTCATTAACATATAAAGTATGAGTCATTTGGAATCTTAAACGGACTCTCGAACGACCTTAAGACTGACTACGTAAAATTCCAGAATTACACCTTACGAAGATAGCCTTCGTACGAACTTAGCTAACGAAGTTAATCTTCGTACGAACTTTATCTTCGTTCGTTCTACTTTACGAAAATAGCTTCTTTACGAATTTAACCAACGAATTTGGCTTCAAACGAATTTAACCAACGAATTTAATAATACTCCTTCTTACGAACTTAATCTTCGTTGGGGCAAACGAATTTAGATTGCAAGAACGAACTTGACATCAGATTTACGAAAATGACTATAATTTCATCCAGTTTTCATAAAACGACTTTCTTCATTAATTTTCCAGATTTCAATCGATCAAGTATTCTTCCCAAACATGTTTTCGACATAATTAAACATATTTTAATCGTCACGATCGACTACGGACTGGGGGGGGGGGGGGGGGGGGGGGGGGGGGGGGGGGGGGGGGGGGGGGGGGGGGATCAGACTCGTTTAACATCACTTTCAATGTTAATTACCCCAAAACACCACATAAACCCTAACTACTTGCATAATCCCTTTTTAATCAGATTTGATTCATAATTACACAACCTCTAAATCTGGAAATACAATCAATACATCAATGATTACCTGCTTGACTCGATGATCGATCAATTTACAACACCAAATCGTTTGAGCCAATACTTAATTAATTGCTTTAGGATTCAAGAAAGGATTAATTGCTTTATTATTTGCTAATGGCTGCTTAATCTCATCTAATGGCAGCTCCTAAACCCTTAATCCCGTTTTTAGATTTCAACCTATGTCAAAATCAGTCCCTGGACTTCTAAACCCTTCATTATTGGTCACAAACTGCATTATTGACCATATACAACATTAGTCTTTCATTAAAAGGCACTACATAGCCTTTTAGCGACATTAATCACACTTTTATTCGTCATTAAAATCTAGGCTTTTAAACCTAACTACTTTATCTACGTTAACCACACATAACTACATTCAAATATTAAGTAAAGACTTAACGACACCCAAATTGACTTAACGGCATTAGTCAAACGTTCAATAAAAGTTCGGGATGTTACAAATACCTCCCCCTTAAGAGGATTCCGTCCCCGGAATCTCATCAGATAGGAACAACTCGGATATTTCTCCTTCATTACTGCTTCAGTTTCCCAAGTCAAGCTTTCTCCATGATTATGCTTCCACTTTATCAAGACAAGTTCAATCACTTTTCGGCGTAACTTCTTTTGCTTTCTTCCAAGTATCGCTACCGGTTCGTCTACTATTCTCTTCATTGGGTCAATACTCACGTCTTTAATAGGAATCACACTCGACTCCTCAGCTAAACATTTCCTTAAGTAGGATACATGGAAGGTGTTATGAATTCCATCCAATTCTGGAGGTAATTCCAACTGATATGCCACATCTTTAATGCGCTTCACCACTTTAAAAGGTCCAATAAATCTTGGACTCAACTTTCCCTTCTTTCCAAATCGGATAACTCCTTTCCAAGGTGATACTTTCAGCATCACTAAATCACCCACATTAAACTCCATCGGTCTCCTTTTCTTATCTGCATATGTTTTCTGCCTTTCTCTTGCCACACGTAAGGCTTCTTTAGCTACATTAACCCTTTCAGAGGTAATTTCAATAATTTCGGGACCGGTCAACTGCTTTTCACCGGGCTCCATCCAACAACTTGGAGTCCTACATCTCCTTCCGTATAACATTTCAAATGGTGGCATCCCAATACTTGCATGGTGACTATTATTATAAGCAAATTCAATCAACTTCAAGTGTTCATCCCATGCTCCACCGTATTCAAGTACACACGTTCTCAACATATCCTCCAAGGTTTGAATGGTTCTCTCACTTTTCCCATCGGTTTGGGGATGATAGGCGGTACTCAAATTTATTCTACTACCCAACTCCCGTTGAAGACCCTTCCAAAAGTTTGACACAAACCTCGAGTCTCGATCCGAAACAATAGATAAAGGAACTCCATGTTTTGCAACTACTTCATCAATGTACATCTTTGCCATCTTCGTTAAAGGCACATCTTGTCGGGTAGCTAGAAAATGAGCACTCTTCGTCAATCTATCTACAATCACCCAAATCATATCATTCCCTTTCGGCATTTTCGGTAGCTTCGTTACAAAGTCCATCGTGATATGATCCCATTTCCACTCGGGAACGTCTAATTGATGCAACAAACCATACGGCTTTTTATGGTCCGTTTTCACTCTTGCACACGTCAAACACTTTGCTACAAAATGAGCTACTTCACCTTTAATATCCGGCCACCAATAAATCGGCTTCAAATCTGCATACATTTTGGTGACACCAGGATGCATCGAATACCTACTTCTATGGACCTCTTCAAGGATCAACTCTCGGTTACCACCAAGCAGTGGCACCCAAATGCGACCCTTGTATGTTTTAAACCCACGGCTATTAGTCTCTATCACAAGTCGTTTCTTCTTCCCAATACTCTCGTTATCAATATTATCCTTCATTAATGCCATCTCTTGTGCTTCTTTAATTCGATCTAATAGACCCGACTTGGCCTGAACTTGCATGCTCATCAACTTACAAGAAGAGCTTTACACTTTCCTACTTAGTGCATCCGCCACTACATTGGCTTTACCCGGATGGTATTTGATTTCACAATCATAGTCCTTTAAGTAATTCCATCCACCTTCTTTGTCTCACATTCATCTCCTTTTGAGTAAACATATATTGTAAACTCTTATGGTCGGTGTAAAGTGTGCATTTAGTGCCATATAAGTAATGTCTCCATAATTTCAATGCAAACACAACCGCCGCTAACTCAAGATCATGGGTAGGGTAATTCTTCTCATGAGGCTTCAACTGACGTGAAGCATAGGCAATCACTTTGTCTCTCTGCATTAAGACACAACCCAAACCCGTAATAGAAGCATCGCTATATACCACTAAATCATCAGTACCTTCAGGCAAGGCAAGGATAGGAGCTTCACACAACTTCTTTTTCAACGTTTGGAATGCATTTTCCTGCTTTTCAGTCCACTCGTACCTCACACCCTTCTTTGTTAATTCCGTCATAGGCTTGGCTATTCGGGAAAAATCCTGAATAAACCTTCTATAATACCCAGCCAAACCAAGAAAACTCTTAATCTCGGTAGGTGTCTTTGGCTGCTCCCACTTTGAAACAGCTTCAATCTTTGAAGGATCTACTTTAATACCTTCCGATGTAATAACATGACCAAGAAACTGCACTTCTCGGAGCCAAAACTCACATTTAGAAAACTTTGCGTACAACTTCTTCTCCCTCAACACCTCCAAAACTGCTTTCAAATGCTCACGGTGTTCATCCCCTGACTTAGAATAGATCAAAATATCGTCAATAAACACAATAACAAAATGATCTAGAAAGGGGCGGCATACCCGATTCATTAAGTCCATAAACGCGGCTGGAGCATTGGTCAACCAAATGGCATGACCAAGAACTCATAATGACCATATCTAGTCCGGAAAGCTGTCTTTGCTACATCTTCCTTCTTTACCTTTAACTGATGATAACCGGACCGCAAATCAATCTTTGAAAAATACGAAGCGCCATGTAGTTGATCAAAAAGATCATCAATTCTCGGGAGAGGATACTTATTCTTGACCGTTCGTTTGTTCAACTCACGGTTGTCAATACACATGCGCATTGATCCATCCTTCTTCTTAACAAAGAGAACCGGAGCTCCCCAAGGCGAGGAACTAGGTTGTATGAACCCCTTGTCAAGTAACTCCTGTAGTTGCGTCATTAATTCCTTCATTTCTGTAGGAGCTAATCGGTAAGGTGCTTTAGCAACGGGTGTAGCACCGGAATAAGATCTATCTGAAAAGTAACTTCACGATCGGGAGGAATACCTGGTAGATCGTCGGGAAACACATCGGGGAAATTTGATACTACATCAACACTGGCGATTGAAGACTTCTCTTTTCTTGCATCAATGACATAAGCCAAGAAATGGCTCTTGTTTTTCCTTATACATTTAATAGCTTTCATCATACTAATAATCTTTATTCCTCCTCTTTTCTTGTCTCCATACACCGTTATCACTTTACTCTCGGATATAGGCAATCGAATTATCTTTTGGGAACAGAAAATACTAGCTTCATTTCTAGCCAACCAATCCATACCAATCACTACATCAAAACCACCTAAGGTAGTAGGCAATAGTTGGACCGGAAAAGAACGACCTTCAATCTCAATGTCACAATCGTCATATCCCACACGTATATTATTAACCGTACCATTAGCAATTTCTACCTCTAATGAACAATCTAAGGGGGTAGTGACTCTTTCTAGCTTAGGAGCAAATAATGTGGACACAAACGACCTATTTGCACCTGAATCAAATAAAACAGAGGCAGGCTTTGAGTTAACAAGGAAAGTACCACTTACCACTTCATCGTTGTTCCTTGCGTCATCAACCGTCATTTGAAGAGCTCTCACTTTTGTTGCTGTCGTGGCGGTCTTCTTCCAGCATTCTTCATCTGTGGACAATCGGCAATGAGATGACCCGTTTCTTGGCACTTGTAACAACGAGTCTTGTCCCTACATTCAGTGGCAAGATGTCCCGACTTCCCACACTTATGGCACCTTCTCGTCTTGTCGGTACAATGCCCTTCATGAATTGTCTTGCAAAATGTACACCATGAACCATTCTTCTTTTTATCCTTGTCACCACTCGAACTACCACTTCCACGGAACTTCTTATTATTATTGTTATTGGAAGACCAATTTGATCTTCTTTTAAATCCCACTTTCTTGTCGTCGACTTTCTCAACTACTTTCTTGTCCGAAGCAAAATCATCATCAAGCTTTTTAGACTCCTTGATTGCTTCAGTCAGAGTCTTGTGCTGCCTGCAGATACCTCGATAACTCGGAGGCAAACCATCAACATAGCAAGCAACCTGATCCGCATCAGTACGGAACAGATGGCCTACGAACTTCATCTTCTCCATAAAGGAACGAGCATAATCATTAATTTTGCCAACTTCAGCTGTCAAAGCACGGAACTCTTTTTCCATTTTACGCTGCTCATGTACCCCAATATATTCCTCAATGAATTTCTGCTTAAAGTCAGCCCACGTAATAGCAGTTACCATAGCCGGAGTCATTGAAATAGTAATGCTCTTCCACCAGTCCCGAGCACCTTCTTTCAACATCCTGCTAGCACACAACACTTTCTTATCCTCGGGACAATCACAAGCTTCAAAAACCATCTCAGTATCATCAAGCCATTCCATGCAACCTACTGCATTAAGTGTTCCATAGAATTTCTGTGCTCCACACTTCTGGAAACTTTCAAACTTGAATCGAGGGGCGTGAACATCATTAGGAGGAACCACATTAACATTAGCATAGGGAATAACAACATCATCGACCGGTGGCTCGGTGTGGTGAGAGGGCACAGAGTGATTGTTACCAGTTCCTTCTGCGTTAGCTGCCAACGCCTGATTCAACTGTTCTTGCGTTTGGGCCAACTGGGCCTGAAGAGTTAGCACCAGATTATACATCTCCATCTGATTGGGAATCTGATCCACCACTACATCGTTAACTCTCGGAGGATTGCCAGGTGGTGGAGGCATCGGACCCAATGAGCCTGGTTGATTAGCACGGCGGGGGTTCACACGATTCACATTAGCATTAGCAGCAGCATTAGCAGCATTAGAAGCACCTGCACCCGGATGGACAGGTGGAGTAACGCTAGCAGTAGCTCCGTCGCGTTGGATGTTGCGGTTGCGAGTGTTAACCATTTTCCTTCAATAAAATGGTGGAGTCGATAAGCGTAAAATAAAACAAAAAGCTCGTCGAGATAAGGCTAAAACATATCATCGTAACATAAACATCTCGTAAGCCCTACTACACTCGCACTCATCCCAACCCATCCTACATCACATGTCATCTCTAGCTAAGGCATCCTACGAGTACCTAGCATGCACACCTTAAGTTTAAGTCCAAATCCTATGGTCAATAGGCCTTGGTTCACTTAAACTACTTCTCTGATACCAACTTGTAACACCCGTCATTTAAAAATATGGGTTTTCAAAAACTTTTCACCTAACGGTGTTAAATTGCGGAAGTAAAGACTGTAAAAGTCAAAACCGATAGAAACATTTCGGTTTCTGCATTTATTTGGTGTTACATGCCATATCAAACAATAGTTCAAATGAAAACCCAACGGTTGCCCAACATAAAACAACCGTTCACACATCACTACATAAATTCGACATTAAATACGAAATGTAACGAATGTCTAAAGAAAGCATCGTCTAAGGGTAGCTAAGGCTCCTGCATTGCATCTACCCAAGCTCACACGTCCTTCATCTAGTTTCCATCAAGCTAAACCTGAGGGAACAACCACATTAAGAAGCAAGTGTTAGCTATAAGAATAGCTAAGTAAGATAACACTTAATTTAAAAGCATTTGTCCAATTAAAACAATCTTCATTATTAGACAAGTTTTATTAGGCACAACACACATCACACGTTCACACATATACTGCATTTCAACTTCGTTTCAATTAGGATAATCATCCTAAATGTGTCTATCCTGCATTAGTTCACACATTGTCACACGTATCTTCGTTAACTGCATATAAGTGTGCCCTGCATCACACCCGACTAGATGATTAGTCAAAAGACTACTCATCTTACGTCGTTAAGGAATGGCAAGCCAATCCTTGAGTAATCCGTATGTGGAGGTTGGTCAAACCTCTCGTATTACTCGCCCTGCGTTATAGAGACCATGTTGCGAGGAGCCACCCAAGCAACAACTGCATCTACGCACTCGCCCGGCTAAGGCTAGTACGGGTTAAGCTTAACACTTTTCACTGCATCTGTTTTATGAGCTCAATTTCACACACATATAGATTGGGTCCCTGCATTCCCAAACATTCACACACATATAGTCTAGGTAACACACATTCCTAGACATTCACACACTTTTACTTCATTACGTTTGGATCCTTAAACGTGCAAGTGACATAGCAACCTAGCAAGTCTAGTGAACTAGGCGTACAAGTCAAGCATGCATATCACACATCAACTTCATTTCTATATATCATGCATATCAAGATACTTCATTAAACTACATCAACTGCATAGCTACATACTGCATTAAGCAATACTACATTACACTACAATAGGGACTGCATCTCAGGTCTCATGGTCAACTGCATAACCCATAATACCTCCCAAGTAACCCATATGCCCACATGCAATAATAAGGTACCGAATGGAAGTGTTTACGATTTGAAACCAGCTTTTAGTTGATCCCTCAGCGTGTCAAAGTAGTGTATCTTACCTGGTAGTAGCGTACGCGTGCAAACAAACAGCTAATAGTGCTTATCAGTAACCTCCGACACCTATCGTTCATTAACATATAAAGTATGAGTCATTTGGAATCTTAAACGGACTCTCGAACGACCTTAAGACTGACTACGTAAAATTCCAGAATTACACCTTACGAAGATAGCCTTCGTACGAACTTAGCTAACGAAGTTAATCTTCGTACGAACTTTATCTTCGTTCGTTCTACTTTACGAAAATAGCTTCTTTACGAATTTAACCAACGAATTTGGCTTCAAACGAATTTAACCAACGAATTTAATAATACTCCTTCTTACGAACTTAATCTTCGTTGGGGCAAACGAATTTAGATTGCAAGAACGAACTTGACATCAGATTTACGAAAATGACTATAATTTCATCCAGTTTTCATAAAACGACTTTCTTCATTAATTTTCCAGATTTCAATCGATCAAGTATTCTTCCCAAACATGTTTTCGACATAATTAAACATATTTTAATCGTCACGATCGACTACGGACTCGTTTAACATCACTTTCAATGTTAATTACCCCAAAACACCACATAAACCCTAACTACTTGCATAATCCCTTTTTAATCAGATTTGATTCATAATTACACAACCTCTAAATCTGGAAATACAATCAATACATCAATGATTACCTGCTTGACTCGATGATCGATCAATTTACAACACCAAATCGTTTGAGCCAATACTTAATTAATTGCTTTAGGATTCAAGAAAGGATTAATTGCTTTATTATTTGCTAATGGCTGCTTAATCTCATCTAATGGCAGCTCCTAAACCCTTAATCCCGTTTTTAGATTTCAACCTATGTCAAAATCAGTCCCTGGACTTCTAAACCCTTCATTATTGGTCACAAACTGCATTATTGACCATATACAACATTAAAAAGAACAAAAAAAAAAAAAAAAAAAAAAAAAAAAAAAAAAAAAAAAAAAAAAAAAAAACAAACTGCATTATTGACCATATACAACATTAGTCCTTCATTAAAAGGCACTACATAGCCTTTTAGCGACATTAATCACACTTTTATTCGTCATTAAAATCTAGGCTTTTAAACCTAACTACTTTATCTACGTTAACCACACATAACTACATTCAAATATTAAGTAAAGACTTAACGACACCCCAAATTGACTTAACGGCATTAGTCAAACGTTCAATAAAAGTTCGGGATGTTACAGAAACGAACAAGAAGTTGCTTTTCAACAATTACGAGAGAAGTTGAGTCAAGCCCCGCTACTTGTTCTACCCGATGGTTTGGAAGACATGACGGTGTATTGTGATGCATCATCAAGCGGGCTCGGTTGTGTTTTGATGCAAAGAGGAAAGGTCATTGCCTATGCCTCAAGGCAATTGAAAGAACATGAGAAGCGTTATCCTACTCATGATTTGGAGTTGGCGGCGGTGGTTTTCGCTTTGAAAATTTGGCATCATTATCTTTATGGAGTCAAATTCACTATCTATTCCGATCATAAAATTCTCAAGTACTTCTTTGAGCAAAGAGATCTTAATAATCGCCAACGAAGATGGTTAGATCTTGTAAAAGATTATGATTGTGAAACTTTGTACCATCCCGGAAAAGCTAATGTAGTTGCGGATGCTTTAAGCCGGAAGAGTTCCCATCATTCTATCATTGTCTATCCGTTATGGGTGTTAATCACCAATAACTTTTTGGAGCAAATAAAAGCGGCTCAAGAAAAGGTTTTGCAACGAGATCCTAAAAAAGAGCGAATCCAAGGTCAAATCCAATATTTTTTCTAAGGATTCTCGTGGCCTTACCTTACGTTATGGAAGAATTTGGATTCCATTCTCTTGTGAGTTGAAACAAGTTTTACTTGATGAAGCTCACAAATCCAAATATTCCATTCACCCCGGTGCTACTAAAATGTATCATTATTTAAAAGAAGAATATTGGTGGCCCGGAATGAAGCGGGATGTAGTGAAATATGTAGAAAAATGCTTGACTTGTGTTCAAGTGAAGGCCGAGCATCAAAAGCCATGTGGCATGATGCAACCATTGGAAATCCCTAAGTGGAAATGAGAGCACATTACCATGGATTTTGTCACTAAATTGCCCAAGACACCTCGGAATAAATTTGATACAATTTGGGTGGTGGTTGATAGATTAACAAAGAGTGCCTTGTTTCTTCCTATTCGCGAAGCATCATCTTCGGAAGTCTTGGCAAAATTTTATGTGAAAGAGGTGGTGGCAAGACATGGAGTTCCAATCTCCATTATTTCGGATAGGGATACTCGTTTTACTTCCCATTTTTGGCGGAAGTTTCAAGAAGAAATGGGCACAAGACTAAACTTTAGTACTGCTTATCATCCTCAAACGGATGGTCAAAGTGAGAGAACCATCCAAACTCTTGAAGATATGTTACGGGCATGCATTATTGACTTTGGTGGAACTTGGGATATTTATTTGCCTTTGGTGGAGTTTTCTTACAACAATAGCTACCATTCAAGCATCCAAATGCCTCCATATGAGATGTTGTATGGTAGAAAATGTAGGTCTCCTATTTGTTGGGGAGAAGTGGGACAAAGGGAGATTGGTGGCACGGAAGTGGTGTTGAAAACGATTGAAAAGATTGACGTGATCAAGGAAAGACTTAAGGCGGCACAAGATCGACAAAAGTCTTATGCGGATATACGAAGAAGACCAATTGAGTTCAACGTGGGTGATTGTGTTTTGTTGAAGGTATCTCCATGGAAAGGCGTCTTACGGTTCCTAAAACGTGGAAAATTGAGCCCTCGTTTCATAGGTCCTTTCAAAATTTTGGCCAGAGTTGGTAAGGTTGCTTACCGTTTGGAGTTGCCTGAAGAGCTTTTGGGAATCCATCCTACATTTGACGTCTCTCATCTTAGGAAGTGTTTTTCCGACGATGCTTCTTATGTGCCTTTGGAAGAAATTGAAGTTGATAACAAGTTAAATTATGTGGAAGAACCCATTGCCATAGTGGAAGAAGAACTTAGAAGAGTTCAAAACAAAACGGTGAGGACATATAAGATTTTGTGGAAGCATGGAAGGATGTCCGCTTGCACTTGGGAATCCGAGCATGATGTTCTTGTGTACTATCCGTCTTTGCATATGGCTTGGATCACGAGGTCGTGATCCGTTCCAAGTGGGGGAGAGTTGTAACACCCCAAGAATTTTAAGGTAATAAATTAACCCTTTTTGTAGTTTTGACATTAAAATAAGTTCCTACTATTTTATTTTTAGTTATGGGGTTAATTTTGTTGGAACTTTAGCGGATAGCGGATAAAATACCCACAAATTGTGAGAAAGGGGCGTGGCATCTCCATGGAGTGCCAGCCATCCTTCTTTTCCTTATGAGTCATTTCCCACTCAATTTACCATTCCTTCTCTAATATTCTATTCCTTTCTTCAATCTAATTTCAATTCTTCAAACAAATCAAAAATCTTCTAATCATCAACAAGAATAATAACAATCTTCTATCATTCAAGTAATTCAAAGTGTGGGTTTGTTTGTATGTGTTTGTGTGTGGGCTGAAAATTCAAGAAAAAAGAGGGAGGAGAAGAATTTCTAATTTTTAATCTTAATTCTATCATTTTTCTTCAAGGTAATGATTTCCCTATAACCTAATTTTGATTTCTTTAAGAATTAGGGTTCTAGAGATATTCAATTTGGGGATTGCGGTTATATTGATTTGATAGTTGTGTCGCGATGTGATGATTTGAATAGGTTAAAAGCTTGTTGTGCATTGCGGTTATATTGATTTGATAGTTGTGTCGCGATGTGATGATTTGAATAGGTTAAAAGCTTGTTGTGCATTGCGGTTATATTGATTTGATAGTTGTGTCGCGATGTGATGATTTGAATAGGTTAAAAGCTTGTTGTGCATTGCGGTTATATTGATTTGATAGTTGTGTCGCGATGTGATGATTTGAATAGGTTAAAAGCTTGTTGTGCATTGCGGTTATATTGATTTGATAGTTGTGTCGCGATGTGATGATTTGAATAGGTTAAAAGCTTGTTGTGCATTGCGGTTATATTGATTTGATAGTTGTGTCGCGATGTGATGATTTGAATAGGTTAAAAGCTTGTTGTGCATTGCGGTTATATTGATTTGATAGTTGTGTCGCGATGTGATGATTTGAATAGGTTAAAAGCTTGTTGTGCATTGCGGTTATATTGATTTGATAGTTGTGTCGCGATGTGATGATTTGAATAGGTTAAAAGCTTGTTGTGCATTGCGGTTATATTGATTTGATAGTTGTGTCGCGATGTGATGATTTGAATAGGTTAAAAGCTTGTTGTGCATTGCGGTTATATTGATTTGATAGTTGTGTCGCGATGTGATGATTTGAATAGGTTAAAAGCTTGTTGTGCATTGCGGTTATATTGATTTGATAGTTGTGTCGCGATGTGATGATTTGAATAGGTTAAAAGCTTGTTGTGCATTGCGGTTATATTGATTTGATAGTTGTGTCGCGATGTGATGATTTGAATAGGTTAAAAGCTTGTTGTGCATTGCGGTTATATTGATTTGATAGTTGTGTCGCGATGTGATGATTTGAATAGGTTAAAAGCTTGTTGTGCATTGCGGTTATATTGATTTGATAGTTGTGTCGCGATGTGATGATTTGAATAGGTTAAAAGCTTGTTGTGCATTGCGGTTATATTGATTTGATAGTTGTGTCGCGATGTGATGATTTGAATAGGTTAAAAGCTTGTTGTGCATTGCGGTTATATTGATTTGATAGTTGTGTCGCGATGTGATGATTTGAATAGGTTAAAAGCTTGTTGTGCATTGCGGTTATATTGATTTGATAGTTGTGTCGCGATGTGATGATTTGAATAGGTTAAAAGCTTGTTGTGCATTGCGGTTATATTGATTTGATAGTTGTGTCGCGATGTGATGATTTGAATAGGTTAAAAGCTTGTTGTGCATTGCGGTTATATTGATTTGATAGTTGTGTCGCGATGTGATGATTTGAATAGGTTAAAAGCTTGTTGTGCATTGCGGTTATATTGATTTGATAGTTGTGTCGCGATGTGATGATTTGAATAGGTTAAAAGCTTGTTGTGCATTGCGGTTATATTGATTTGATAGTTGTGTCGCGATGTGATGATTTGAATAGGTTAAAAGCTTGTTGTGCATTGCGGTTATATTGATTTGATAGTTGTGTCGCGATGTGATGATTTGAATAGGTTAAAAGCTTGTTGTGCATTGCGGTTATATTGATTTGATAGTTGTGTCGCGATGTGATGATTTGAATAGGTTAAAAGCTTGTTGTGCATTGCGGTTATATTGATTTGATAGTTGTGTCGCGATGTGATGATTTGAATAGGTTAAAAGCTTGTTGTGCATTGCGGTTATATTGATTTGATAGTTGTGTCGCGATGTGATGATTTGAATAGGTTAAAAGCTTGTTGTGCATTGCGGTTATATTGATTTGATAGTTGTGTCGCGATGTGATGATTTGAATAGGTTAAAAGCTTGTTGTGCATTGCGGTTATATTGATTTGATAGTTGTGTCGCGATGTGATGATTTGAATAGGTTAAAAGCTTGTTGTGCATTGCGGTTATATTGATTTGATAGTTGTGTCGCGATGTGATGATTTGAATAGGTTAAAAGCTTGTTGTGCATTGCGGTTATATTGATTTGATAGTTGTGTCGCGATGTGATGATTTGAATAGGTTAAAAGCTTGTTGTGCATTGCGGTTATATTGATTTGATAGTTGTGTCGCGATGTGATGATTTGAATAGGTTAAAAGCTTGTTGTGCATTGCGGTTATATTGATTTGATAGTTGTGTCGCGATGTGATGATTTGAATAGGTTAAAAGCTTGTTGTGCATTGCGGTTATATTGATTTGATAGTTGTGTCGCGATGTGATGATTTGAATAGGTTAAAAGCTTGTTGTGCATTGCGGTTATATTGATTTGATAGTTGTGTCGCGAAGGAGGTGAGTATATTTGCATACCTTTGTATATTCGTCGGGTCAATTACCACATGATGGTGGATTCCGTGTGTGGTAATTGATTTAGCGTTGAGCCTAAGTAGTGGTCGTCTTTGATTACGGGCCTAAGTAGTGGCCATAGCTCATGTGGAGCATTGTTATTGTTGTTATTTGATTGTGATTGTAATCATTTGCTTATATGGATCCATGTAATGCGTTGGCACAAAGGTGAGTATTATAGATATGGCACCACTGTGCCATAGTCTATATGCAATAGACCTTTGTGCATTGCCCTCCTTCGTTTATATGATTGTATGCAAGCATATTCATAAGCATTCGCTTACCTTTTAGTTGTTTACCATTTTTATAGGTGGTTCCGGAAGAAGGAACCAGGTACTGTTGATTGAAGTTGACTTGAAGTGCGAGTGAGTTGAAGGTATTTTGGTCATCCGTGGAAGAATGACATTTTGGTTAGACACTTAGTTAATCCCCTCTCAAACTCTTAGCTTTTGATACATGTGTCTTTTGATGAAAATGTTGTGTATGATGTATTTTAACTCTTGAAGTCTTGACTATTATGGTGGATTGAAGTATAAATCATTTTGTAGTCAAATTGGCCACTTCGTCACTTTGGGTAAATGCGGGCGAGTGACCCATTTGGTCGTTTTAATGTAAATTTCAATGGTTAAGGTTTCGGATGTATCCATTATGTTGTAATATGTGATTTTACTCTTTTTTGTGCTTTGGTTTGAGCATTTGAGCTTTGGAAAGAGTATGAAGCAAATTTGAGTCAAAATGATTTTGTGCATACCGACCGTAAATTTGCGGCCCAGGACCATAAATTTACGGCCCTTTGTATTTTCGAGTACTTTTGATCAGGGACGGAAAAAAATCCAGGAGCAAATTACGGCTCATTTTTACAGCTAGTTATAATTTAAGCCATAATTTTACGGTTAGGTTTTTACGGTCAGTTGTAATTAAGCCGTAAATTTACGGCTCTCAGCCATAAATTTACGGCCATTTTACGGCCAGTACAAAAAAAAAATCTATCTTTTGGTCGAGTCGAGTCGGGTCTTTTCATTAGCAATAGCATGGATACTAGATTTTACGAAAAGGTCATGCCGAAATTTTTAATTTTTATTGTCTTTTATAACGATTTTTGATATATGTATTTGTTGAAATTTATAAATGAATGTTTTCTTTAAAAAAAAGAAAAAAGAAATGGTCAAGTCGAGTTGGGTCGTTTAAATATTCATCACACAACTCTAAAATAACTAAACTATCTTTTTTAAATCAATTACTTTTACATTAATCACCTACGTTACTAGTTGTCGCCGCCACAACAACCTGCCACTACCACCATCGTCGCCGTATCGCGTGAACATGATTCTAGTTATATGAAAATGATGTTTGTATTTGTTTAAATACTATTTGATTTTATATGCACGCTCAGTTGATATCGCGAAAATGAAGTAAAACCTTTTATGTTTACAATAAAAATGTAATATTATGGAAAAGCTCATAAGCAATGCACAAGTTATTACGTTATAAACCTTATGTACGCTAAATGATGAAATTTTTACAATTTTATATGAGTTTTTAACTCATAAAAGTTCAAAACCCAACATTATAACAGGTTCCGATTAAATCGAGTTGTCTAGTTAGCGTATAAAATGCTTACAGCCTAATCGAAAACGTTATCAAATGCTTATAAAATATTTAAAATTTTTAATGACATCAAACCGTAATGATCAAACAATAATTTTTAATTAAGAAAAAATGTATATAGGTTACTTGCCGATGACTTAATTTTTTTCTTCATCTTTTTGTGATATACTATTTTTATTTTTTTGTCTTTCATACTTTACATATTAAATTTTTCAAAAGCAAATACTAATTCACAAAATTTGAAGATTATACATATAAAACCTATATCCCCCTAAAAAAAATTCTTCAAAGGCTATCCAGACCCAGATGGATGTGGTTTGACTAACTTTTAATTTATATCTAATAATTCTTTAACCATCTCCACATGATCTAGTGACAAGAAAGCCCCTTTCCTCATAAAAGTTTAGGGTTCGAGTCCTACCCTAGACATATTTAGGGGTAGTCACATTTATTTAATTTTCACTTATGCTGGGTCTAAGTGAGTTTTTCCCCCCTAGATAAGGTTTCTCATCGAAAGTTTAAATAAGAGTTTTTCAGAAAGAAGACTATATAACGCGGTCTCGGTAAAGATAATGTAGACTTCTCGATATTCAAAAAGTATAAATCACTATTTTTACTTCTATCTATACTTCTATATCTTTTTTTTATTTTTTCTTCTTCTTCTTCTTCTTCTATATTATAATAAAGATAGTCCTCTTTATATTTAGAAATGTTGAAAGTTACTATACACAATATGACATAAATACCTTTTTTTTTCTAAACAAGTTTTTTATGTCCGCGCGTTGCTGCGGATATATTTTTTTATTTTATTTTAAAGGAAACACTAAAACCAAAGCAATCTAATATGTTTATTTTGAAATTTGTCAAAAATACTATAAAATAAAAAGAAGAGAAAAAAATTAAGTAAAACAAATCATGAAGAAAAGGCAAAGGCAGTATACACTTAATTGAAAGACAACACCAAAACCACTCTATTATAGATATATTTGCTAAAAAAATATATATACTTATTTAAAAAATATATCCAATAATTTATCTTAAATATGTTTCCTCTAAAGTTTAGCATAAGAAAAAAAATACATGCATGTATGTATATATATATATAAACCTTCCATGTAAATAAAAAATAAAACTTATAAATCAACAAAAAGTTAAATAAATACCCAATCACTGAAAAATGGATATTTAATACATTTTCGCCGTTCAAGAACAAACAAATTAAAGGGTAATTGGATGAAAATCCCCTGATCCCATGTACCATTTGGTACTCACTAATCCCCCAGCCAGAACAAACAAATTAAAGGTAACATCAAAACTACACTATCATATAAATGTTTGTTATAAAGTTTGTCATGTCAAATATATACTTTAAAACCCCATCATTTGTGAGTAATTCATATCTTTCAAATTATATATTCATATATACTTATTGGAAGACAATACTACAATTATTTCATCTTAAGTATATTTGCTTGAAAGTGTAAATATATACATATATATATGGAAAAAGTGAATATAAGGATGTCCGACACCTAAGCTTAGATGTGGAACCCCTCACATACAATTTTTTTAATATTTCTTGATTAATGATTAAATGCTTGGGCCCCATATGTGTGTATTCCACACCTAAGCTTATAACTAACAACCTTATATTCCCATCCCCTATATATATAATATATATATATATAAATACATGTATATATATTTTATTAAAATACAAACCTAAATTTACATATATATATATATATATATATATATATATATATATATATATATATATATATATATATATATATATATATATATATATATATATATATATATATATATATATATATATATATATATATATATATATATATATATATATATATATATATATATATATATATATATATATATATATATATATATATATATATATATATATATATATATATATATATATATATATATATATATATATATATATATATATATATATATATATATATATATATATATATATATATATATATATATATATATATATATATATATATATATATATATATATATATATATATATATATATATATATATATATATATATATATATATATATATATATATATATATATATATATATATATATATATATATATATATATATATATATATATATATATATATATATATATATATATATATATATATATATATATATATATATATATATATATATATATATATATATATATATATATATATATATATATATATATATATATATATATATATATATATATATATATATATATATATATATATATATATATATATATATATATATATATATATATATATATATATATATCTAAAGAATAATACATATATATATATATATATATGGAAAAAGTGAATATAAGGATGTCCGACACCTAAGCTTAGACTGTAACAATCTTATATTCATTTTATATATATTTTATAAAAAGACAAACCTAAATTTAAAATAAAGATAAATTTTCAAAAACCTGTTTTAAATTTTTAATATATATCATCTTTCAATTTCATTTTAAATTATGTGGTTAGGAAAAAAAATTGTTTTGTAGAAAATTAATTGTCATGTAACGTGGGTCCCACATCTTACATGAAATCCATCCTCTTTAACTTCATTTATTCACATGTCACATGGAGATTATTACCTTTATGGCTTGATTAACTTGTACATAATGCATATATACTTATACTATTAGCTACAGTAAAATTCTCTCACATAACAAAGTTACTTTTTAAATATATTTATTTATTATAATGGATTAAAAAAACAATATGTGTGTATTCCACACCTAAGCTTATAACCACTGGGTTAAACCCAGTGGCCAGGGGTGTTTCACTAAACCTGCTATGCGGGGCCCCGGGGGAGTTTACTCCAAGGTCTCGAGTTCGAACCTTGGTAGGTTCTCCTCGACGGTATTTTCCAATTAAGGAGGTGGTACGGTGAGAAAGGCTATTTAAGATCCGCTTAGTACGGGACCCTTTCGTTGTGCGATTAGCACACATCATACGCGTCTGAGGTAAAATTCACTTGTAAAAAAAAAGTCACATGCACAATTTATATTATCTATGTATATATATTTTATAAAAAGACAAACCTAAATTTAAAATAAAGATAAATTTTCAAAAACCTGTTTTAAATTTTTAATATATATCATCTTTCAATTTCATTTTAAATTATGTGGTTAGGAAAAAAAATTGTTTTGTAGAAAATTAATTGTCATGTAACGTGGGTCCCACATCTTACATGAAATCTCATCCTCTTTTAACTTCATTTATTCACATGTCACATGGAGATTATTACCTTTATGGCTTGATTAACTTGTACATAATGCATATATACTTATACTATTATTTACAGTAAAGTTCTCTCACATAACAAAGTTACTATTTAAATATAATTATAATCACCTTATTCTTTATTTACAAATTTATTTATCTATACCAATATATCTAAAATATTCTAAATGAAATAAATCACAAGATCAGTTTCTTAACTCTTAAAATAACTACATTATTATTAATCATTATCTATATCTATACTACTATATAAAAATTATGCCCATATGTTTTAAATTACACCATTAGTCCTTTATATTATAAAGTATCTCTACTACTCCCTTTAAATCAAACATCTTTACATCAATTACCTACACCATTTGACGCCGCCACCACCACCATCATCCGTCGCCGCCATCATCGCCGCCGCATTGCGCGGGTACCATGCTCGTTATATTATAAAAAGAATAGCTTCTTATTTATGGAAATGTTGAAATTTATGTAATATTTACACATAGCACCCCTTAAAATGTTTTATCAACACTATCCACTTAACATTTTTTTTTAAGAACAACACTACTCACTTAACACTAATAATTAAATTACACTATGAATCATTTATCTTTCAAAATATCTTCATTAACCCTTTACATAAATTACTTTTACATCAATAACCTACACCACTCGACACCGCCTCCGCCTCTAACAATCGCCCCCACCATCACACCGTCGCCGTGACAATTACCGTCGCATTGCGCGGGTATCGTGCTTAGTATCTTATTACATGTATGTCAATAGGTTACACTATGCGTTATATCTTAACTCTTAAGATAAAAAAAACATAAATTACAAATTTGGTCCCTGTCGTGGGTCAAAAATTACCGTTTTCGTCCCTACCTTTCATATATTACCGTTTTGGTCCAAAAAACTTTGGCCCGTCAACGCTTTTGGTCCAATTCTCTAAACGGACGTTAAACACCCATCACGTGATCTGCACGTGATGGGTATTTTAGTCTTTTCATTATTAGCACAGGGACGAAAACGGTAATTTTTGACCCACGACAGGGACCAAAATTGTAATTTACTCTAAATTTATAACCATTTTCATTTATTTATTATTTATTTACAAACAACAAAAGTTCCTATCATGGTCAAGTTAATCTTCAATTCGTTTAGATTGTATAACCAAATGCTCAAATATTTGAATAAGTTTATGCTTAGAACAGAATTTATCTCATCAAGAAATGTTCTTCCATCATCTACACGAAGCATCAATATTCTTCCATCATTCCGTCAATCAGCTCCAGCTTCCGGCAACCAGTCCCTCGTGTTAGAACTCCACCTTCGAAACCCACTAAAACCAGCCCCCCACCCCGGTCATCTTCTCCGTCAATGATTTTAACTTTCCAACCATATATCAAATCAAGTCTTCATATTGTTTCCCTCTTTCTTATTTTCCCCAAACACAAATCAATTAAAAGTAAATCAAACACAAATATACAAAACCCATTTTAAACCACCGGAGATTAGGATAGGTTCACCGGAAATTGTGTAATATGGGAGTCACCTGAGATAGGGATCCTAGTAGTGGTGGTGTTACAGACACCTAAAAAAGAGCAACAAACAATTTTATAGATCGGATATGATGATATATTCATATATAAACATCTATAGGTATTTCACCACTAAATTGATTTCCAGAAAGTTTTATATCAACTAAAAAAGGCAACCAAACACAAATTTTATCAGGAATAGGGCCAGTAAAATTATTACCAGAAAGATCTAGGGTTTGTAAGCTTTGACAGAGCTGTAAATTGGACGGAAATGAGCCGGCGAGAAACGAGTCGCGAGGGGTGAGTTCGAGGACGCGATTCTCCTTATCGTTCCAGCATCTGACGCCGGTGAAGGTACAGATGGCGCCGGCGGATTTGTTGTTGAAGTCCCAGTTGATGAGAGATGATTGGGGATCACGGAGTGATGATTTGAAGCCTTGGAGACATGGTATGTCGTCTTCGGCGTGGATTGTTGGTGTGATTAGATATAGATATAGATATAGAGATATTGTAAGTAGGAGAGATGGAGGAGTGAAGAAATGCATTTGGATTATTATTGTTAGGGTTTTTGGGATGAGAGATTGGAGTGGTGGGGAAGGTAAAGTTTGACTGAAAGAATATAATAATATGATTATTATTAGTTAGAGTAAATTACAAATTTTGGTCCCTGTCGTGGGTCAAAAATTACCGTTTTCGTCCCTGTGCTAATAATGAAAAGACTAAAATACCCATCACGTGCAGATCACGTGATGGGTGTTTAACGTCCGTTTAGAAAATTGGACCAAAAGCGTTGACGGACCAAAGTTTTTTGGACCAAAACGGTAATATATGAAAGGTAGGGACGAAAACGGTAATTTTTGACCCACGACAGGGACCAAATTTGTAATTTACTCTAAAAATATTTTAAATAGTCAATCTTTTTTCAAAATAAAAAAGTAACGTGGCTAAATACAACTGGGGGAATACAAAGCGTCTGGGCCCCACTCTCACACGCACAGCACACAAGTACTCCTATATAATAATTTCTCTTTTTCCCGGTTGAAAGACCAAAAATCAAAAGACGACGACCAGATAGTAGTAGTAGTAGTAAGAAAACATGTACGGACATAATTTCCGCCGACGGCAACGTCACGGCGGAAGTAGTAGTCGGAATGTAGAGTCACCGCTGCAAGTGATCGACGGCGCTGTAGTGAAAGCTCACACTGATCTTATCGCCGCCGGTGAAAGCGTGTCGGCATGGAGAGTGGGACAGTCAGCGCTGGTGATATTGAAAGCTATTTCGTTTGAATCGTTAGGGTTTTATATGCAAAATGTTCCTTCACTGTATCGGATTATGATCACTGAAGCAAAGGTAACTTTTCATTGTTTGATTACTTTTAGTAATGTCAATTATTATATTTTATAATCACGCACTTTATATTTGCGATGGACAAACAGAGGTAATGACTCTTTTGTTTTTTAATTAAGTTTTATTGTATTAGTTGTGAGGACTAAGGACACATATATATATGGGAAAGATAATTAGAGTACAAGCCAATCCAAAAAGTACAAGGGATCAATCCTGGCCGTCCGATCAAGGGCTCATATCAAGCCTTCCTCCTCCTTCTTCCTCCTTCTCTGGCTGCTGTGTCACCTCCTTCTTACTCCGGCGAGACCGCCAGCCACCACCTCCTTCTTCTCCGGCGAGACAACCACCGCCACCACCATCATCTCCGACCACCCCAACCACGACGCCAGCAGCAAGGGCGAAGCCCGTACCGTATCAAACCGCCACCATCTCTTAGATCGCCGCCCATCAAATCCATACGATTCCCATATGCGTCCGGTGACAACCAGTTTAGAACGGATGAGGGCAACGCCCGTACCGTATCCACCGGAAAACGAAACTGATGATTGTCGGAGATGTCGCCGGAGGTGGTGGCGGTGGTTGTCTCGCCGGAGAAGAAGG
The DNA here is from genome assembly GCA_034093135.1 of Erigeron breviscapus. Lineage (NCBI taxonomy): Eukaryota > Viridiplantae > Streptophyta > Magnoliopsida > Asterales > Asteraceae > Erigeron > Erigeron breviscapus. The sequence goes on along the minus strand of CM067167.1, from coordinate 46,654,737 downwards.
AAGAAGGAGGAGGTGGTGACGGTCGCCGGAGAAGAAGGTGGTGGCTGGCGGGGCAGTCTCGCCGGAGAAGAAGGAAGAAGGAGGAAGAAGATGCTTGATCCAACGGTGGAGATTGTGTTGGGTCTTGTTGGGTTTTATCAAAGTCATATTATCAATATAATATCAAAAACGCAGCGGAATATTGAACCATTTCAATGTGTTATATGTAGTTAAAAACCAAATTTTAACTTATTAAAGAAAACCCAAACAATAAGGATCCATGTATATGAATAATATGCAATCAAAACAACAACCATAGGGTGTTTTAGAAGACTACCTTCTTCCAAGCTTATGAGAAGGTTGATATGAGGGAGATGATGATCTTGAAGTGGCAAGTCTTCAACCTAGAAGAACCTCAAGCTTGTATACCCCAAACTATCAACAAACACCCAAATGTGCTAGGATTTAAACTTGAAATGCCTTCCCCTTTTTTGCTCCTTGTTGCCGAAAATACCAAGAGAGAAAAGAAAAAGAAGAAGTTTTTTACACTTGTGTTTAATGAGAGAAAAGTAGTCTTACAAATGCATGTAAGAATTGGTGATACAAACTATGTGATGTGTTGTAAGCACCACACCTAGTCCATGTGTTGTAAGTGTATCAAATACACTTCCAAGACCACATGGGGGGGGGGACGGCCACATGGGTGGTCACATACATTTTGTATGTCAATTTTTTATAACACACTTACTTGTTATATTTTGTATATAAAATGCAACATAACTTGTTACATATCTTATGTAACATATTACATATTATATACAACACACATAAATGTTTATTTTGCCAAATAAACATATTCACATTTCTCTCATAATAAATCATCCATATAATTTATTTACATATCTCAAGTGCAATTATTTAGAAAACCACTTTCTAAATGTTTCAAGTATTGATATTTATTTAAAGATCAAATCATATAAATAAATATCATAAGTGTTTGTCTAGCTTGTTATTGGGTATGACCCGACTTGGATCATCACGTACTAGCCACGTCAATTTAATATGTGTCTTGGGCAGACGAATTCCAACAATCTCCCACTTGCACAAGATTCATAGAAGATTGACGCAAGCAGCAAATACCGCCTAACAACGGTTTGCTACCCCTAATACGTATGACGAAGTGCCATTCAATAACATCATCCTCTTCAAGTCCCTTACTTGAAATGATTTAGGTGAATCGATCATTTATCCTTTTGTCACAGATGTCATGTTAAATCCTAGAGACACAGAGTGATCATTCTCTATTGATTTAACTTTGTAGCAGGCCTTAGACATCTTACTCTCAACGAATAAGAGGGACAAATTCCATCTCGACTACATACGTCTTTCATAATCACCTTATATCATACCTGAGCTTAGTCTTATGTACTGCCATGTTTCAGAACAGCGAAGAACTAAGTCAAAGTATAACATTCAGTGAATATCAAGACCCAATATGTATCTCAGGTCTGAGGATACAATGATATTCGCCTTTTAACTCAAGATTACTTATGATCAATCATAGAGAGATTCTATGTAGTAATGCTTGAGAGCAGGTCAGTCCAATATTTGTATCCCACAAATATCCATGAACCTTGGTAGCAACACTTTGCTCTATATTCAAAACCTTTTGAATATCTACCAATCCAAGTTCATAATAGTCTTACTTTCATATTTGTTCCCACAAATATGATCGACTACGGACATTTAGAATAATTAACTTATTCATGGATTTAAACATGCAAAAATGGAACATAACACAATTTAAATGCAAAATACCAATATTCATATAAATGTGTTACCAAATACAAGTGTTCCAATATCCAAATACATAAAATAGATCAAATCCAATCACTAGAATATCGAAGTCCCATGGCACAAGTATGTCTCTCATGCTTGGGCCTTTCAAGGAGCTTCGTGAGTGGGTCCGCAACATTTTGATCGGTGTGAACTTTGTGAATGCATATCTTTCCCTTTTCAACTTCATCCCTTATGTAGTTGAATCTCCGCTCAATGTGCCTAGTCTTTTGATGTGCACGAGGTTCCTTGATTTGAGCAATCGCGCCCTCGTTATCACAAAGAATTTCTAGGGGTTCTTGAATGGAAGGAACAACCCCTAGATCGGCAATGAATTTCTTCAACCATGCAGCTTCTTGTGCTGCCAAAGAAGCGGCGATGTATTCCGATTCTGTAGTGGACAATGCAACCACATCTTGCTTTGAGCTTTTCCAAGAAACAGCTCCTCCATTTAGAATGAAGATATACCCCGATTGTGACCGAGAATCATCTCGATCAGTTTGGAAACTCGCATCCGTGTAACCCTTTACAACGAGCTCCTCCTCACCAGATCCATATATTAAGAACATATCTTTAGTGTTTCTAAGATATTTCAATATATATTTGACAGCCATCCAATGACTATCTCCTGGATTTTGCTGGTATCTACTTGTCATGCTTAAAGCGCATGACACGTCCGGTCTCGTGCATATCATAGCATACATGATGGATCCTATAGCAGATGCATATGGGATTCCATTCATTCTCTCTTGCTCAACTTTTGAGCTAGGAGATTGAGAAGTGCTCAATATTGTTCCTCTCTGAATAGGTACCAAACCTTTCTTGGAGTTTTCCATCTTGAACCTTTTCAAGATTGTCTATGTATGCACTTTGATTCAAACCTATTAAGCGCCTTGATCTATCCCTATAGATCCTTATTCCCAAAATATAGGCGGCTTCACCAAGATCCTTAATGGAAAAGCAACTTCCAAGCCAGGCTTTTACACCTTCCAAGGTTGGAATGTCATTTCCAAATAGTAGAATATCATCGACATATAATACTAGAAAAGTAATGATGCTCCCACTAGCCTTCTTATACACACAAGCTTCATCAGCGTTTTTGATGAAGCCAAATTTCTTGACTTCTTCATCAAAACGACGATTCCAGCTTCTTGATGCTTGTTTCAATCCATAGATTGATTTCTTTAACTTGCATTCTTTATTAGGATGTTTTGGATCGACAAAACCTTCAGGCTGATCCATATAGACATCTTCCTCAAGATATCCATTTAGAAAAGCGGTTTTGACATCCATTTGCCATATCTCATAGTCATAATGTGCGGCTATGGCAAATAATATCCTAATAGACTTTAGCATTGCCACAGGCGAAAAAGTTTCATCATAATCGACCCCTCGAGTTTGAGTGAAACCTTTTGCTACAAGTCTAGCTTTATAAGTACTCAAGTTTCCATGCATATCGTGTTTCAATTTGAACACCCACTTACTTCCAACTACTTTGGAATTAGGAGGTTCAACAACCAATTCCCAAACTTGGTTGTCATACATGGATTGCATCTCAGCGTTCATGGCCTCTAGCCATTTGTCCGAATCTGATTTGGACATTGCATCATGGTAGGTGGTAGGTTCATCAGAAACTACCATGTAGCATTCATCCACGAGAAATCCATATCTCTCAGGTGGATAAGTAGCTCTACCAGATCTACGAACGTTTTGTGTGTCTTGATCAACCCTTTGATCATCTTCAACATCCTTTTGTTGAATGCTAGTGTCACCCAAGTGTGTATCTGTCAGTGGTTCTTGATCTTCTTCAAGTTCCACTGTTCTGGAACTAGTTCCTTCCATAAGGAATTTAGTCTCCAAGAACTCAGCCTTTCGAGCAACAAATACATTTTGCTCATTAGGATTGTAGAAATAATATCCCAAATCATCTTTAGGATATCCTACAAAGATACATTTAGTGGATCGGGGCTCTAATTTGTTTGAGGCATCATGTCTTACATAAGCCTCACAACCCCATACTTTTAAATATGACAAAGATGGAACTCTTCCATGCCATATTTCAAAAGGTGTTTTCTCCACTTTCTTGGTGGGAGCCATATTTAAAATTCGGGCAGCAGAGATTATGGCATAACCCCAAAATGATAGAGGTAGTGAGCTTTTACTCATCATGGAACGAACCATATCTAATAGAGTTCGATTCCTCCTTTCAGACACACCATTATGTTGTGGTGTTCCAGGTGGAGTTAGTTGTGAGATAATCCCACAACTTCTAAGATGATCTTGAAAAGCATCACTTAGGTATTCACCTCCTCTATCAGAACGAAGAATTTTTATTGACTTACTGAGTTGGTTTTCTACTTCATTCTTGAAAATTTTGAACATTTCAAAAGCTTCACTCTTATGTTTTAATAAGTATACATAACCGTAACGACTATAGTCATCGGTGAATGTAATGAAGTATCTTTCACCATTCCTAGTCATTGGCTTAAAAGGACCACATACATCCGAATGTATGATACCTAATAAATCTTTTGCCCTTTCATTAGTGCCTTTGAAAGGTGCTTTAGTCATCTTGCCTTGTAAACAAGATTCACATACATTAAATGAATCATTTGATTTTGTTTTCAAAAGACCATTCTTTTGAAGTGTTAGTATGCGATTTTTATTTATATGGCCAAGACGACAATGCCAAATATAGGTTTCACTTAAATCTAATTTAAGTTTCTTGGTGGTAGCTTGGTACATTGAGTTATCATATGTTGTGTTTTCATGAACCAATTCATAAATACCATTTAAAGGCATAGCTTTAAAATAAAATACATCATTAATAGAAACATGGATATCATTGTTAACAAAATTAAAATCATATCCAACATGTCTTAAACGGGAAACAGAAATAATACTCCTAGTCAAACTAGGTGCATACAAAACATTGTTTAATAATATTTCCAAACCATTTGGAAGTTTCAAAAGATAGTCTCCTTGGGCTTCAACGTGCACCAATGCACCATTGCCCATAAAGAGACTAATGTCTCCCTTCTTGATGTGCTTCTTTCTTCTGAAACCCTGTAACATATTACAAATATGAGTTCCACATCCGGTATCCAATACCCATATGTAAGAAAAAATAGTATTAAGCTCAATATATATCATAAATATTGTACCTGAGGTTTGCCCTGCATCCCTCTTAGCTTTCAACTCTTTGAGATAGGTTGGACAATTACGTTTCCAATGTCCTACCTCCCCACACTCAAAGCATGGGTCATTGACAGCAACCTTTTGCTTCTTCGCTTTTGGAGTATCCATTTTTCCCTTTCCTTTGCCTTTGAAATTCCCTTTGTTGTTACCCCTTCCCTTAGCAACATTTGCCTTGGGTCCGGAGTAAGCCCTTTTCTTTCCGCCTTCATTGATCATGAGAACGGGTTGAACTTTTCCTCCCATACTAGCCTCGGCCGTTTGAGCATCCCATGGAGCTCGGAAACGGTCTTGTCCCATCCATTCATGTTATAATTTAACACGAAAGTTTCAAATCTCTTAGATAATGAGTTAAGGATCATATCCGTAGCTAACTCATTTGAGACGGGACAATTAAGCCTTTCGAGGCGATCAATGTAGCTTTTCATTTTAAGAACATATGTTGAGACGGGTTGTGAATCATCCATGCGACATACATGAAGCGCTCGAACCGTTTCGAAGCGTTCAACCCTTGCCTTTTGTTGGAACATTTCCTTGAGTTGGGTAATCATGTCGTATGCCCCATGGTGCTCGAACTCCTTTTGGAGTTCGGGAGTCATACTCGCTAGCATTATGCAACTAACTTGCACGGAGTCCTCGACATATTTAGCCCAATCATTATAGGCTTCAACATCAGTTTCTTCGGGCTCATCAGGAATAGGATCGTCTAAAATATAGGATTTCTTTTCGTGCCTGAGAACAATTCTCAAGTTACGAAACCAATCCACAAAGTTATTTTGGTTAAGACGATCCTTTTCAAGGATGGATCTTAGTGAAAAGTTATGGACGTTTGGGTTGGGGTTAATTGCATTGTTAGCGGCCATCTACAAGATTAACAAAGTTCTTTATTAGTATTTTCGATATCAAATATAAATTTTAATTGTTAATACCTTTTTATGTCTCATAGACAATTAATAATTAAAACCTAGAATCCAACGTTACATTTAAATGATGGTTAGGTGACCTTTATCCCATGATCTAAATTAACAAGGTAGTCAACGTTTGACAATTGCAACTTTTACAATTTCTAGTGGTATGGGACCGGTTTAATATCTTATATTAAGTTGGCATGTTTAATCCCATCAACGCCTTTGGTTATCATGCTTCGGTGACCCTAATCACATGGTTTCCAAATCAAGTTGTCCTACTTATACACACATGTAAATTTATTTTATACTAGTGGTTAGGTGACCTTTATCCCATAAGTACAATAAATTTACCTTAACTTATAAGTTCCCTCAAAGTAGTTAGGTGACCTTTATCCTACAAAGAGTTCCCAAATAATTAAGTGTTGTATAAAAGATGGCGTTTTAACTTGTTTTAAAAGGGTCGTTTGAGTTTTTATATTCTAGTCAAAAACTATGGACCATAATGAATTTTGAAATCCATATTTCAAGGTTCTTTTATAAAATCCATTTTTATAATTGTGACCATTAACTTTTAATAAAACCCATTTTAATTTACCAAGTTAATGTCAATATTAAAACCAATTTTAATCTTTATGTGTGTCTTTTAGTTTGTTGGTTTTTAAGCATCCATATGACAAAATAATAAACAACCATACAAACATGACAAACATAATAATAAGTGCACAACATTAGCCAACTATTTTGACCACACTTGTTAGCCGAAACAAGTGGGTCAAAAGGTCTCAACCTAAGGGACAAAGTAACACAAAATTTTGTGTTAGTTGAGCTCCCACTTGATCTTGCATCCAAATGCTTCAAGTAACCTTTTGTGATGTGATTTGAATGTCTTTCTTCACTCTTCCTTTTGGCCTCCAAAACAGCCCCTAAACTCTTTTATGCCTTCTTGGAGATTACATTTTCAATAAAAAATGCAACTAATCTATTTATTACATACCAAATGGAATAAATAAATTACATGACCAAATGAATGAATAAAATCCTATTTAACTATTACAACCATTGAATAATTAATAAGATGCAAACACATCCACACATCACAAACAATCACAAGGTCTTTTGGCTAAGTTGTGACACTAAAATACACAAAAAAGAACCCTTTTTGTGTATATATATTGGCCCAAAAAATGCAGAAAATTTGGCCAAAAAATTTGTTTTTGTCCAAACAAAAATCACTTTTGATGCATATATCCATATAACCGGCTCTAGATGCCATTGTTGGGTCTTGTTGGGTTTTATCAAAGTCATATTATCAATATAATATCAAAAACGCAGCGGAATATTGAACCATTTCAATGTGTTATATGTAGTTAAAAACCAAATTTTAACTTATTAAAGAAAACCCAAACAATAAGGATCCATGTATATGAATAATATGCAATCAAAACAACAACCATAGGGTGTTTTAGAAGACTACCTTCTTCCAAGCTTATGAGAAGGTTGATATGAAGGAGATGATGATCTTGAAGTGGCAAGTCTTCAACCTAGAAGAACCTCAAGCTTGTATACCCCAAACTATCAACAAACACCCAAATGTGCTAGGATTTAAACTTGAAATGCCTTCCCCTTTTTTGCTCCTTGTTGCCGAAAATACCAAGAGAGAAAAGAAAAAGAAGAAGTTTTTTTTTCAACTGGTGTGATACCACAGGGACCACGAACACCACCTTGCTCACATTTGTATGAAACTTGCAAATGGTGTGATACCACAAAGACCAAGAACACCACCTTGCTCACATTTGTATGAAATTGCAAATGGTGTGATACCACAGGGACCACGAACACCACCTTGCTCACATTTGTATGAAATTGCAAATGGTGTGATACCACAGGGACCACGAACACCACCTTGCTCACATTTGTATGAAACTTGCAAATGGTGTGATACCACAGGGACCACGAACACCACCTTGCTCACATTTGTATGAAACTTGCAAATGGTGTGATACCACAGGGACCACGAACACCACCTTGCTCACATTTGTATGAAACTTGCAAATGGTGTGATACCACAGGGACCACGAACACCACCTTGCTCACATTTGTATGAAACTTGCAAATGGTGTGATACCACAGGGACCACGAACACCACCTTGCTCACATTTGTATGAAACTTGCAAATGGTGTGATACCACAGGGACCACGAACACCACCTTGCTCACATTTGTATGAAACTTGCAAATGGTGTGATACCACAGGGACCACGAACACCACCTTGCTCACATTTGTATGAAACTTGCAAATGGTGTGATACCACAGGGACCACGAACACCACCTTGCTCACATTTGTATGAAACTTGCAAATGGTGTGATACCACAGGGACCACGAACACCACCTTGCTCACATTTGTATGAAACTTGCAAATGGTGTGATACCACAGGGACCACGAACACCACCTTGCTCACATTTGTATGAAACTTGCAAATGGTGTGATACCACAGGGACCACGAACACCACCTTGCTCACATTTGTATGAAACTTGCAAATGGTGTGATACCACAGGGACCACGAACACCACCTTGCTCACATTTGTATGAAACTTGCAAATGGTGTGATACCACAGGGACCACGAACACCACCTTGCTCACATTTGTATGAAACTTGCAACTGGTATGATACCACAGGGACCACGAACACCACCTTGCTCACATTTGTATGAAACTTGCAAATGGTGTGATACCACAGAGACCAAAAATGCATTTCGTTCTATTTATATATTTTCTTTTAGTAACATATTATTATAATATAACAATTAAAGTAGTAAAAGCTACAGTAATATTTTTCTTTTTTCTTATTTACCACTTAACTTCTTTTCTTTGCTTTTTTACCACAAACTTGCATTTTCTTTACATTTTAATAAAAATAGAGAATATATTAGGTTTCTTAATTTTTGCCACATAACTTTAACCTTTTAACTTTTATCACATAACTTTAATTTCTTTTACTTTTAGCACAAAAGTTTGGTTTTATTTACTTTTTAAACATATGTTTTCCTAACTTTTGTCACGAAAGTTTCATTCTCTTTACTTAATATCACGGAAACTTTTAACTTTTTACTTTTTGTCACATAAACTTAATTTCTTTTACTTTTGGCACGAAATTTTTGTTTTATTTAGTTTTTAAACTTTCATTTTTCTAACTTTTGCCACGAAACTTCATTCTTTACTTTTTGTCACATAAACTTAATTTCTTTTACTTTTGGCACGAAATTTTTGTTTTATTTAGTTTTTAAACTTTCATTTTTCTAACTTTTGTCACGAAAGTTTCATTCTCTTTACTTTTTATCACATAACTTTACTTTTAACTTTTATCACATAACTTTAATTTCTTTTACTTTTTGTCACATAACTTTTATTTCTTTTACTTCTTGCACGAAATTTTTGTGTTATTTACTTTTTAAACTTTTGTTTTTCTAACTTTTGTCACGAAAGTTTCATTCTCTTTACTTTTTATCACATAAATTTACTAAAGTTTTCGTCCTTTTACTTTTTGCCACATCACTTTCGTTTCTTCTACTTTCCACACAAAAGTTTTGTTTTATTTACTTTTTATACTTTTATTTTTTCAACTTTTGCCAGGAAAGTTTCATTCTCTTACTTTTTACCACATAATTTTTTTTTATAACTTTTGTCAACAATTTTTACTACATAATTTTCAGTTTTTTTAACTTTTGCCACGAAAGCTTCATCTTATTTGGTTTTTGCACATACTTTGAGTTTACGCCATATTTTATACTTTTTCTTTTCTAACTTTTGACACGAATGTTTCATTTTCTTTTCTTTTTACCACATAACTTTTGACATAAAGTTCAGTCACCAAAGTTTTATTTTATTTACTTTTTACCATATAACTTTGTGTTTTCGTCACATAACTTTCAATTTTGTAACCTTTTTCACGAAATTTTCATTTTCCTTACTTTTCACCACATAACTTTTGGATTTTTTCCTTTTGTCAACAAAGTTTCATATTCTTAACTTTTACCACATAACTTCAAATTTTTCAACTTCAACCACCAAAGTTTCGTTTTCTTTACTTTTGACCACATAACTTTTCACTTTTTAACTTTTGTCACGAAAATTCCATTTTATATAATTTTTTCCACATGTGTATATGTTACGTAATGTCTCCCGGGGACAAAAAACTAGTTGAGTACTGTATAAGGTAAAACTGGCCGCAAGTAGTTTTTATAAATGTAAATTGAGATCTCTGCAGTTTTACCTAATGGCATGCAACATGTATTTCATATATCTTTCTAATGTATATATTATTTATAAAATAATATGTGCATTAGCATAGATTACTGTATGTGGTTACTGTGCAGAGCTACAATAATTAAGCTAGTTCACATACATGATACATGTATATGTGTATGTTTATATATCCATATATGACATGTACGACGGTGGAAGTTGCAGTCTCTATATCGGGTAGAGGTATGACTGTACATCTATACCGCGTCTTTGGCCAGATTGGGTATCGTTATTGTTCAATGGCGGAAATTAGGATTATCTGGTGGTTAAAGAGGATGCTGGCAGGTGGTATTGACAGGTGTGTGTTTTTAGTTTGTGCACTAATATAGGTTTTGTGTGGGTTTGAAAAAAATTGAGGGTGTTTGGATTCAAGGACACAAACTAGAAGGGTAGGACTGGATCAATGGATGATCGATCCATAGCTCATCATGTTTCTTTTCTTTAAAACTGTTGTATTAGGATTAGGACCTATATGATAGATGCTTTATACAATGAATATGATAATGACACGTGATAAGCTTTTTAGTGATTTACTATTCAAACCATTTATAACATGGCAACTGTGCAATGCGATGACAACAAATAGTTTCCGATGGTCAAAATTGGTAATGCGATTGGTCAAAATCAGTATTATTGGATCGTGATTTGATGTTAGCCTTTTCTCCTTTGAGGTTTAGATAATCTGTATATATATTATTAGATTGCAAATATTATATTGAATGGTGCTTTGCCCTTTCGTTTGAGAGTTGGGAAAACTGCATAAACATCTTGGCTTGCATTTTTTGGCTCGTACTTCAATAATGATTGATTTTAGGAGCTCATCACTTCATGTAGTTTTCCATTTCATAAATTGCACACCAACAACACTCAATAAATCGAGCTTGATTTACTTCTCATGGAAAATCAGTAACACAATGAAAATCGTATGAGAAATAAACAGCACTTGATTTACATCGTTTACATGGTTCAGGCAATAGGGTACTAACCTGGTCCACAGTCAGACCGGTGAGTCAAACTTATTACGCCAGACTCTTTTGAACCCCCTCTCTGTAATGGCGGCTTGTTTGTCTGGGTAACATTGTTGTGACAGCATGTTCAACGTAGACTACAACATTTGCAGTCAGTCTTTACACTAAAAGAGAAATTAATCAAGATTTTAGATTAGATACCGGAATAAAATAGTAGATGGTACAAAAATCTTTTATTGTTTTGATTACTTTAATACTTGTTTGTCTGTCTTTATGTGGTGCTTGAATAAATCAAGAGTTTCTTGTGTTTGTTTTACCCTGATTGATACAAAGTGAATAAAGATCCACAAAACAGAGGAAATAGGAAGCCGGATAAAAACATTACCAAAGCAAGAGAACTTTGACCATTTTTTAATGCAAACATGGTTGGCTTATTGTAACAATGTTGCACAAGTATGTATGTAACTTTACCTAATGTTCAGTTGATTTTGGTTCTGTAGGTCAACTCTTTTATACATTGCTTTGTTGGGGTTCAAAAGATCACATCACTACATGATTTGGAAATTGCTCTATGTGAAAGTGAGGGAATCAAGACCTTTGAAGAACTCCAGTTGGGACCTATATTAAAGCATCCACTAGTGGTGCATTATTTTTCACTAGGACCTGATACCACAGAAATATTCAAGATTACATGTGAACAAGTTGTTTCTCATCTCAGTATGCTTCTTCGCAAAAGGAAAAAGATCACGGTTGATGACCTTATGGATCATATAGCCAAAAAACAGAAGCAAAGCCGAGAAAATCTTTGCATTAGAATACAAAGTCTGGGGTATGTATGTTATTGTTTCATGCTTGATTGTTTACATAAAAGCTGACTAAGAATATGACGCAATGAAGTGTTTATATCTCAATTATCTGACTTAACTCTGTAATATGTAGAGTCTCTCTTTAGGCATTCTTAGCATAACTGAACCATTAGTTTTCAGTGTATGAGTGATTGATTATATTCGGTGAATGTGATTATATCCCATGAAAACTACATGATACCCCATTAAATAAGCCAAAATGTCAACCAAATGATCAACATTGTGTAATTAATGGTGGCTAGAGTCCACCAAACTATAACAGGTTATTTTCTTCTTTTAGGGATGCATTTCAATATGTTTTAACACCGTAAAACTACCATTTGTTTTAGGATATATACATGCATCCCTTTTCAGCAGACCCATCCATGCATGCAATGGTGATAGAGACTAAGGAAGTGATTTTTAGCACTAAAACATTTTTCAACGAGGGAGCATTGCAATTTTTATGGGAGGGAGGGCTATTAGTTTGTTGCATCTTTGCTTAAACATGCTTGGTTTTTCTTGACTAAGTTTGTTGCTAAAAGCTGAGTGTTAATGCTTTATACTGCTTATGTACATTTACAGTATGCACATCGGCAATATCTTTCGTGGAAGAAGATCTGAATTTACTTTGCTAAAGAAATGTTCAGATGGGTTAGATGTAAAGGCGATTCTTGATGACAATGAGGATGATGGTGAAAACACCCCACAAGATGATGACAATGATAAAAATAATGGAGTGCAGGATTCTCGCACATTTTTATGCCAAACTGGAACTAGTTTTGACTCTTCAGCAGTGGCAAAAGAGCCACGCGTTTGGTTGGATACTGAAATGGTTTGTAGTTTATCTTTTCCTGACAGCAAAAGGTGCAATGAACCTGTTGCGTTATCTGAAGAGATACATGCAAATAAATACTGCACGAAATTTGCAATTCATAAAGTACCTAAAAATTCGATGATTGGGATCAATCTTAAACCAGAGTATCGAAGAGGCGGTGTAGAAGAGGGATTTATCGGTGATAATGTAGTTGATGGACATACATGGAGGTTCATCAAGATTTGGAGAGACACATGTGACAAAGAGAACGTGATTGAGGTTGTGATTGCTCTCTACTATATTACATCGTATTTGACTCTATTAGCATGTCCATACGTACGTTCAAAATTAGAATGCAGAGCTCCTAGGGAACTATAGACAAAGACTTTAGGGTAGGGAGTATGTGTGCTTACTTTTGAGGGCTTGGCAGACATTGATTATGATTTTTTAAAATAGGGTCAACATAACTGGACTTGGAGGAGAAGTAGGTAAGGTGTTGCTATGAGAACTGATAAAAATGTAATTACTTAACGCAAGTATCTTTGAATTCACATTCGTTTGCCATACGACACCTCTAATTTACTATGTGAGTTTACTCGCATTCTTATTTGAACTTTTGTTTGACAAATTCTTGCTGCCGTGCTTTTCGAGCATTAGCTTGAATTGAAAAAGAAATGTCTTCTATATTTGAAAATATTGTATATTCTAGCTGTCATTTGATATTATCTTCCTATCCTGACTAAGATTAATCAAGACAGACAGATTTATCTATGTGAATCTTCCCTGCTTCAAATAATAGAATGCCACATTGACAAGGAACTATTTTTTTGTTTATATCTGTAACTAGTCAACGTGTGGCAATTTCTGGTATGATGAATTGTTTTCCCGTACACATCATATTCTTTTTGATGTAGGCAGTCTTCTTCTGCATTTGGTCTATGTTGTATGCTACACTAGTCCCATTTTTTTTACCTATATCTTTTTCTTGTAGTCATTTTCCAAGATGCTTGACTTTTATATTGGTCCTATGAAACCGAAGACGAAGAATAAAGCTCTAAATAAAGTGATCAGATCATACCCAAATGTTGGATTGCTAAATGTTGCTGTAAGTTAATTATGGTCATTTTCATACGTTTATATCATAGCAGTTTTTATCCTGAAATTTCTCTGCTTTTTGTGAACACACGTGCTGGTTTTCCTTTTGTTACAGATTGCATCTATAAAGTTTGGTTTGTGGGATCATATGACTTCTGCTCATCAAAAAAACAGTAAAGAGGCACTGCAAAAGACCAGTTCTCCCACATGTGCTCTTGATGTTAACATGGATGTTGGTATAGCTGAAAAGGAAGCTCCAGCTTCCAGCAAGCATGTTATGGAGGATTGCAGTTCGACTTTTCATGAAAACAAAAGGTCCAATGGTTGTGTTGTACCATTTGAAGGGAAAAAAATATCTGAAATTAGTTTTTGCACAACAATCGCAATTCATAGAACACCTAAAATGTGGATGGTTGGGATCAAGTTCAAACCAGAGTTTCAAAGTGTTGATTTTGAAACAGCATTTATAGATGATAATGCAGTAGATGGGTATACATGGAGGTTTATTCAGATCTGGAAAGACACTTGTGAAAAAGAAAATGTAGTTGAGGTATGTCGATGCTCTACATCATATTACATTGTTTTTCTCTCTTATCATATTATCTTTATCGTAACAAAGCATCTGCATTTAATCATTTAAAACACGAAAAGTCAAAATTTGTGGTATCTATGCTCTATTTTACACCAGTTCCATGTTATAATTTGTATTTTTTGCTTGTAGGCATTTAGCAAAATGCTTGCTTTTTATCATGGTCAAATGAAGCCAAAGAAGAAAACTAAAGCTCTAAGTCAAATGATTATGTCATATCCTTATGTTGGATTGCTCAATGTTGCTGTAAGTTAAATATGCCCATATGTATTCAACCATTTGACATAATGACAGAGTTGCCCTGTTTTGTACCTTACCTGTTTTTGACAGAGCTGCGCTGTTTTGTATGTTGCGTTTTTTCTTGACAGATTGCATCTATAAAGTTTGGTTTGTGGGATCGTATGAGTACCATCCCTCAAGCAAATAGAGGAGTACACCCAAATACAAACGAAAAGACATGTGCTGCTGATGCTAACATGGATGTGGAGCTAGCTGAAAAAGATGTTATAGTTGCCAATAAGGGTGAGTGTTGTCGTGGTAAGTTACTGGTGTTTTGTGCTATTTACTTTCATATCCTTTATTCGGTCTTTTTTTTTTCTTTTTGTTTTAAAGGTGTTTGGAATTGCGTCGAAACTGATTATGGGTATGATATATTTTTTGCTAGGGTAACTTTAATCAGATTTGGAAAAACTTGTAAGTTAGAAAATTGATTAAAATTAGTTCTTAGTTTATTTAAGCTGACTATAAGAATCTGATATTTGGCTTCTCGAAAGGCTATATCTATTTCCAACAAACAACTAAATACTATGGAAAGTGGAAAACTTTCTATGACTTTTGTTTGGATAGGGACTTCCGTGTTTTGGTACGTCATTGAGAAAGTATTGTCATTCTTTTCCGTCGAAGGGTCGAAGCTCTTTTTTATTCTTCCCGTGTACTTTCCAGGTGTTGCTCTTGAAGATATATTGCAGCATGTCAAGACATACTTTATGGTTTCTAATCATACTCTTGACAATATAAATTCTTACGCAAAAAAACTGTTGGTTTTGTTGAGGGAGGTCTACAAGCTAGAGTGTTCTCTAACTCAATGTTTTTCTGTTGACGACTTTGAGACCCTCGGTTTTGGAGACATCTTCACTTTCTTGGCTGAACATATTTCTCTACTACCTACCGCATGGCGAATTTGTCTCAGAACTGATGAGAAAACTGAGAAGCCTTCTGTAAGAGTTTGTATGAGCCAACGCTATCTGCTTAAATTCTTATCCGAAGCTGCTAACAGTTTAGAGGAAAATGAATTATTAAGCAAGCTAATGGTTTCTGAGTTATTGAGAATGCAGTTCCCTTCTGCTGGTCTTGTTTTGGTAGAAGACGATTTTACTGCAGATCTTCTGACTACCATGAGCAAAAATGGCGATAAAGAGAGCTCAAGCGTTGTGTTATTTTCTGCGAATTTGTCTAATTTTAGGGAAGAAAAGTGTTTTTCAGATACTCATGTTGGCACAAATGATGCAGTCGAACTGTTACTTGGAGCTCCAATGTTGGTAGATTTAACCTCATGGTCGTTTTGGGACTACAAATTTGCACCTTCGTTAGGTCCTCTTGCGGAGTGGCTGTTGAGTGATTTGGCCACTAAGGAGCTGCTTTGTTTAGTAACAAAGGATGGGAAAGTTCTGCGCATTGATCATTCAGCTACTGTGGATTCATTTCTTGAAGCATTTCTTCACAGTTCTTTCAAAACAGCTGTAAGTCTCGTATCTTTGATTGCATTATACGGAGGTGAGAGAAATGTACCACTGTCTCTTTTAAAATGCCATGCCAAGAATGCCTTTGAAGTCATGCTGAATGTTTCTTCAAAGAATGTTGTTCAATCAGTGCCTGTTGCATCAAGATTTGTTCTTGATTGTCTTTGTTCTTTACCCAAAGAGTTCAGAAGTTTTGCAGCAGAATTATTGGTTTCTGCTTTACGTTCAATCATCAAAGATGCTACAATGTTGATTTTGAGTGAATGCAAATCTAAAGATGATCATCTGATGATCCATGAGCTTGGGTTGTTGCTAGGCTTAGTGGAATGGTTTGATAGTTATTGTTCATGTTTATCCGAATCCAAGAAATCTCTTGAAAATCATAGAGTTTCTTTAGAACGTGAAGCCAATCAGTCTCTTGAAATCAACCAACTTAATGATGACTGTAAAAGAGATCGTACGATGACTCAGAAGGTGCAGGTTGTCGATGACAGTTGTATTCCGCCAATGTTAGACCCTGAGAGTGAGGTTAATGCGGCTAATATTATCAAGTCTATCAGAATGGAAGAGTTTGGTTTGGACCCAAATATTTCAGTCACAGAAAGTAGAGTTTTAGAGAAGCAACACGCTCGCTTAGGAAGAGCACTTCATTGTCTTTCAGAAGAGTTGTATTCCCAGGACTCGCATTTTCTCCTGGAGCTTGTAAGTTTTTATCTTTATCCTTTTCAAATCCTCTTTATATATATATGTATATGTTATTTTGTGACATCGATGACATGTTTGTGTTATCTTTTATATATTTGTTTTTAGGTTCAAAATGCTGATGATAATGTGTATCCAAGAAAGGTGGAGCCTACTTTGACATTCATTCTTCAGGAAAAAAGTATTGTTGTCCTGAATAACGAGAATGGATTTTCTGCTGAGAACATCAGAGCACTTTGTGATGTTGGTAATTCCACAAAGAAGAATGCTAGTGCTGGGTACATTGGCAAGAAAGGCATCGGATTCAAATCAGTCTTCCGGGTCCGAAAATTGAGACAAACATTATTTGTTTTGCTATTTAGTTTCTGTGAGTCCTTGCAACATGTGAGATATACTGAAAACATCACTTTGATTGTTATGCAGGTAACTGATGCTCCCGAAATTCATTCTAATGGATTTCATATCAAGTTTGACTTAACCGAGGGTGAAATCGGTTTTGTTTTACCAACGATCGTGCCTCCTTGTGATATTGGCTTGTTCAGTAACTTGGTCTCATCCAGCATTACTGATCAAGGGAATCAGCAAAATTACAATACATGCATTGTTCTTCCCTTGAAGTCAAAGCTAACCGAAACTTCCACTCTTGAGAACATCACTTCCATGTTTTCAGATCTTCATCCATCTTTATTACTTTTTCTTCATCGTCTTGAATGTATCAAGTTTAGAAACATGATTAATGATTCATTTGTCATCATGAGGAAAGAAGTTGTAGGAAATGGATTAACCAATGTTTACACTGGGAGCAAAACACTGACTTGGTTAGTAGAGTCTCGAAAATTGCAGGTTAATGGTATACGAAATGATGTCAAAACCACTGAAATCTCGGTTGCATTTGCTCTTGATGTATTGAACGATGGTATTTACTCTCCGATACTAGATCAACAGTATGTTTTTGCATTTCTTCCTCTTCGGACATATGGTTTAAAGTTCATCATTCAAGGTGATTTTATTCTTCCTTCTTCAAGGGAAGAGGTTGACGGTGACAGTCCATGGAACCAGTGGCTGCTATCAGAGTTTCCAAGCTTGTTTGTCAATTCAGAGAAGTCTTTCTGTAATCTTCCTAGTTTTAAGGATTGTCCTGGAAAGGGTGTTTCTGCCTTTATGAGCTATGTTCCGCTTGTAGGCGAAGTGCATGGTTTCTTTGCTATGCTTCCCAGAATGATTATGTCGAAGCTTTGCACATCTAATTGTTTACTTCTTGAAGGGAAAAATGACAAATGGGTCCCACCGTGTAGTGTTCTTAGAAACTGGAATGAACAAGTTCGTACTCTTTTGCCTGATAGCTTGATTCAGAAGCATCTTGGCCTTGGATACTTGAATAAGGAAATTATTTTACCGAATTCGCTTGCTAGGGCATTGGGTATCAAGAATTATGGGCCTAAAGTTTTGGTTCATATGTTATCTTCGCTATGCTGTACAAAAGACGGTTTAACATCAATGGGCCTTAACTGGCTATCATCTTGGCTTACTGAATTATATTCTGTGTCCCTTCAGAACTCTGTTGATTTTAAAGCTGGCTCTGATATTATAAATACCTTAAGAAAAACGCCTTTCATTCCTCTTTTAGATGGTTGTTATGGTTCGCTCGAAGAGGGTATGATCTGGATGAATCTGGATGGTTCATGGAGAAGCCTGGAAGCTTTCACACGATTGTTTGCCAATCTTAGAATTGTTGATCCTGCTCTTTTTGACGACTCAATTACAGAGAACTTGGTTCAAATGCTTTCTAAAGTTGGGGTACAAAGATTGTCTGCACATCAAGTAGTAAACTCACACATTTTGCCGGCTATTTGTGACAAAAAGAATACCGTGAATAATGATCTGATGACAGAGTACTTATCATTCATAATGGTTCACCTACAATCTAGCTGCTCGGATTGTTGTAATGAGAGGGGGCATATAATTTCAGAGGTTTACAATAAAGCTTTTATTTTGACAAATCATGGTTTTGTTCTACCTTTTGAGGTGCCAATTCATTTCAATAATGATTTTGGGAATAACATTGATACGGGGAGGTTGATCAATGGCATTGATGTAAAATGGTATGAGGTTGATAAATCTTATTTGAAGTATCCAGCTGGTAAATCTATGCTTAAATGGAGGAAATTTTTGAAGGATTTAGAAGTCACCGATTTTGTCCAAACAGTTCAAGTTGAGAAAATGGTTCCTTTTTCTTCTCAGTTTGTTCTCACAAATATGTTGTGGCAGAAAGTGACCATTCCACCTGGCTCAACCGTCAGTGATTGGGAGTCTCGGGAGCTGGTTGATTTAGTCACAAATGTGTCATTGAGTGGTGATTGTGATAAATGCAAGTATCTATTGGAAGTTCTTGATGAAAAGTGGGATGCTTATTTCAGTGATAAGGCTGTTGCTTATTGCAATATGGATGGAGAGCTTAAACCATTCAAGTCTTCACTAGTAAGTGCTCTCAATGATGTTCGGTGGGTGGCCTCTAGTTTGGATAATGGGTTTTACTATCCAAAAGACTTGTATTATGATTGTGAGACAGTGTGCTTGATTCTTGGTGATAATGCTCCTTATGCTGTCCCAAAGGTCTATTTACTTATCCTATCGAACTTTCTGCTGCCTAGAAATAAGCTCTTTAAAGTTTTTTGCAGTTTGGTATATAAATTGTAAATGTTACTATTTACAAATTTAAAGTAGATAATAAATCTAAAGAAAGCATGAAGAAGTTGGCGGTAAAAAAGACAGATATATGTTTTTGCACATTTAATAGTGTGAAATCATTTTCAATAGTTATAAATGTTTAAGTAAAGGTTTCCATGGGTTTTTTGTTCGAATGAAAAACTTACACACATCCTAAATCTTACATTCATTCCCAAGCTTGACTTGAATTCTCACTGCTTGCTTGAGAAACGAACCTATTATATTTAATGTCTCTCCTCTGTTTACAAATGTAAACATTTAAATAAAAAGTTGCATATTTTCTGTTCCATTTAGAAAAATGTGTATGCAATTCACTCATTTGTCATGTAAAAATTTATTCTCTCCTATTTTGCTAAGGAACGGTTCATTTATACATTGTGTGTTTTCCCCCATTATGCAACAGATTCAAAGTGAGAAGTTGATTTCTAGCATTGGTTTCAAGAGAACTGTTACCCTTAACGATGCTTTATCTGTTCTGGAAATTTGGAAAAGATCTGCCACATCTTTCAAAGCTAGGTATTTTTCCGTAAGTCAAAAGATACTTTTATTTCTAGCCCACCGATCCTTCTGACAGTTGATGGCTTTTTACACCAGTGAATCGCAGATGTCCAGGTTCTATTCGTTCTTATGGAGCGAATTGTCTTCTTCAACCAAGATAAACATACCAAATTTACTCTGTGGGGCGTTTATATTTGTTCCTTTGTCCTCAGCTTCTTCAAGTGAAGTTGTGGCTGGTGTGCTTTTATCCCCAGAGGAAGTGTATTGGGATGATACTATGATCAACACACAATGTGAATTCAGCAAAATGTTAAGCAACTTATATCCAAGCCTCCATGACTTCTTTGTTAACAAATGTGGTGTCAAGGAGAACCCCCCAATTTTAAATTTCCTTTCCTTCTTATGTCACCTATCAACTGTAGATACTCCAATGAAGGCTGCCAAAAAGGTAACATCTAGAGGTTGCAAATGGGCTGGTCAAGCTATAACTGTTTAGGAGGTTTTTACACTTTGAAAGTACACTTTTGTTGACTTCTGACTCATTCTTTTTAGCATGTTTATACATGACCAATTCAACCAATACGTAACTAAATTGGTCAAAATTTCTAAGTGGTCATTTCACTCAATGCCAGTTTTAAATCTGGATTTGATCTTGACAGGTTTTTGATGTTTTTGTAATGTGGAGTGATGGCTTCAAATCCGGCGGTCTTAGTTTTGAGGATGTTGAAGCGTTGAAAAGTAATCTTGAAGAAAAGGAAATGAAGGTGCTTCCAACTGCCCGGGATGAATGGGTATCGCTACATCCATCATTTGGACTCGTATGTTGGTGTGATGATGAGAAGCTTTCTGATGAATTCGAGGAGCTGAACAATATCAATTTTTTTAGTTTATGTGAACTCACGGATGAAGAAAAAGCTGACCTTAAAGTGAAGGTTTCTGCTTTTATGAAAATGCTGAAAATCCCTGCTCTTTCAGAGGTTGTTTATCTTTCTTGTGTCTTTTATCTTTAGTTTGATATATTTTGTGACCAAGTTGCTCATGTAGAGGTGGAAAGATGTGTGGGGGTCATAACGGGTGTTTCTTGGCACAAGGCAAAATGAGTCTGGTTTACATGAAACCTATTTTCAAAACATATTCTATAAATAGTTTGTGATCTGAATATATGAATAGAACTAAAAGTTATTATTGCACGATATTTGTAATTTGTTATGGATTAACAATACACTCAGCCACTCAGGGTGTCTTTTGATCTGTTTAACCTGTATGACTTGATTATGTTTAGCCAAGTTTTTTGTTTTCTTTCATGTAACTTGTTAAAGATGATGGTTCACCAGAATCTAGATGGGGTGTAATTCTTACATATACGTTGATGTGTTCAATCTTGTTCAAAACAAGTATTGGTTAACTAGAAAACACCTTTCTTGCTTTTTCCATTACTGAAAAAGATATCAAGTGTAACCCAGTTTATATTATCTACCGCAGATTGTTACTCGTGAAGCAATATATTATGGGCTGGCAGACAATAGCTATCAAACTTCGTTGGTGAGTTGGGTTCTTCCATATGCTCAGCGTTATATATCTAATGCTTATCGTCAAAGATATCTCCAACTCAAGCTGTCTGGATTTGAACAACTAAAGCGACTGCACATTGTTGTCGTTGATAAGTTATTCTATAAAAACGTTATACGGCGATCAAAGTTGGCATCAAAGAAGAGACATGATATCAGTTGCCTTCTTCAGGTATCATACTCCACATGTGTGTCAAAAGAGATAATACTAGTAGCCTTCCAACTATACGATCGGCTCATTTACACCAAAAGTTTACAAAATAATGGATGATAAAAAGAAATAAGCCGTCTGCATTATGTTTTTTCTGGTCAAAACGTAAGTTTGTAATCTTCAAGTTTGACCTGAACTGTTTTCGTTTGAATACAATGCAGGATGAAATATTGTATATGACACATGAATCAGATTCTCATACAATATTCATGGAGCTTTGTCGTTTTCTGATGAATGGGAATACGGAGTTACACTTGGCAAATTTTCTTCACATGCTTACCACTATGACCGAATCGGGTTCCACAGAGGAACAAATAGAAGCTTTCGTCTTAAATAGTCAAAAGGTGCCAAAATTACTGGATGAAGAACCGGTATGGTCAATTCAACCTATAGGACCGATTACCTGTAATGTAGATAAATCACCTACACCTCGTATTACTGAAAAAATTGTCAAGCCCAGTTCATCCTCTCAAAGTAAAACGAACTGGCCACCATCTAGTTGGAAGACTGCCCCTAAGTTTACGTCTTCATACGTGAATCGTCCAAAATTACAAGATGATGCCAAATTTGATCTTAACGAGTGTAGCATAGAAGAACATGTAATGTCGACCGATCAGGTTGAAAATCTACAAAGTTCTACGAGTTCAAACAATGAGGGTCATGGTGCCAAGATGATTCTCAATGTTAAACCTGGTTTGGTCGACCAAGATGATTCTCCGGGTTTTAGTCAGAAGGGTCAGCTTTTGCATGGCACAGCCAATGTGCAACAAGCGTTTCTCACAGGGAGAAGAGGCGAGGAACTGGCATTCAACTATTACTCTAACAAAGTCGGTATCAAGGCTGTGAAATGGGTGAATGAAGTTATGGAGACCGGGCTACCATATGACATTGAAGTTTATGATGATCACAAGAACCGAAAGGAATTTATTGAAGTTAAAACAACCGAATCTGCAACAAAGGACTGGTTTGAAATATCAGTTAAAGAGTGGGAGTTTGCAGTTAAAAAAGGTGAATCTTATAGCATAGCTCGTGTCGTTATGTCTGGTGACAACACAGCCAAAGTCTCTATATTTCAGAATCCAGCAAGGCTTTGTCAGATTGGTCAGCTGCAACTGGCTGTTTTGATGTCAAAGGAGCAGAAAGATGAGTTTGTTATTTGATGATGTACGTAGTTATTTCTATATGTTCTTGCATATATCTACTGTTTCGTGTACGATGCTTGGATGTCTTCTTTTGTAATACGTTGGATTGATCTGAACATCTTTGTTTGTATGGCTTTATCTGTTTGTTGCTATCTTTCCCAGTTCTCATTATACTCCTTAACATATATATTTTATTTAATATATCTACCGATATATATATAACAAGGTCCTAAATTTCTTTATAAAGAATAATATATATATATATTATATATATATATTATATATATATATAATATATATATATATATAATATATATATATATTATATATATATATTATATATATATATATATAATATATATATATATTATATATATATATATTATATATATATACACATCATGTACTTGTGTATATATATAATATATATATATGTATATTTAACTTTATATATATACTTAATGAAGAATGTAGCGAGTTATGAGTAGCTATTTTCAGAATGGAAGTAAATTTAAAGTATTCACAAACAATGTTGTAAACCAGCGAATATTAATTCATAATTTCTTATTATTCTAATATTTTTTTACCTACAAATACTTTATGTATAACTTAATTCATAATTATATTTGATATAATAATGAAATCCATATTTTTATAATTAGTTTACATTTTAATATAACTACTGATCTAACCTCAATTAACCAATCATACTCTCAATTTTTAAAATTAAGTTATTAAACATGTGATTAAATTCCTTAATATATTAAACTCAAAATATTTGTTAATATTATCCCAATCATAGCTCTCGATTTTTTAAAATTGAGTTATTAAACATGTGATGAAAAACCTTTAATATATTAAACTCAAAATATTTGTTAAAATTATCCAATAAATATTTTGTTCCATCCGAAAAGATAATTATCATAATCTTGGCCATCTCTTTTGTAATTATCCGGTAGAAGCTAGCGTCTATAATTTCATAATTATTAGTATGGATGCTAAAGACGTGGTGAGAGCTATTTGTTTTGTATGGTGGTGGTCGATTTGGAAACACAGGAATAATGTGTTCTTCAAATCGACTAGACCAAGCGTGTATGAGGTGTTCACTTCCATTGTGTCGTTATCTTTTCTTTGGATGTCTAAACGCTGTAAGTTTTTTAATTTTTCGTGGTCTACTTGGATTATTAGTCCAAGTCTTTTGTTGTAAATTGTAATCTTTCGGTACCTTGCCGAAGGTTTCTCTTTATTATTAATAAATTTTGGCTGTTCAAAAATAAAAAATAAAAAAATAAATTGAGAGTCTATATTTTCATAATTATAATTATCAATAATATTTTTAAATAACTTGAGAGATATTATAACACACGTATAATATCAAAAACCTACGATCAAGTCTTCACCCACTCTGCAAGTAGTCGATGTTTTCTTTCCTTCCATTAAAGATGCATGCGCGTATCCATAGTCGCAACAATTATACCCCTTCTTCGTCGTTTATGATGTCTATGTAAGTATCATCATCGTCACCTTTTTAAACTAATTGTACATATATGTATTTTATTGGTGAATTGGTTATGTAGACTATTAAAATTTGTACGAGTAATATATATATATATTATATAAACATATTTGTTTGACAATTGAAATTTTATCTACCAATATATTAAAACAGGATTGACGTTTTATTTAAACGACACGTGTCCTTTTAAATTTCTATGTTAGGACCAGTTTCACCTGGAAACTGGCCAGTCACCAGTTACACTTGTCAGTCACCAGTTGCATCTGGAGACCAGTGAAACTGGTGACCAAGAAGATTTGTCCAGAAATATATTGAAGTCCAGTTGCACCATACAGTCAACGCAACTGAAGACTTCCTCCAGTTGAGAACTGACCAGTTGAAGAATCATTCCAGTTGAAGTCGAAGACAACAAGTGGAAGATAGGGAATGGCAATGGCAGCGAAGCCCAGTTGACATTCTAGTCAGTTACAAACTGGAGACCATCAGTGGAAAGCTCTTACAAAGCTTTACACTGATTACGAGGAATTGACTTTTATGCTTTATGTACCTTTACCCGGATAATAAGCCTTATCTTATTATTTAAGTAATAAAAGGTACATAAAGGTGGTTGAGTAAAGTTGCTTTAACATGCGACTTTACACTGCTTTTTAAGGAATTAAATGCTATTCCTTAAATGATCTCAACCACATTTGTACGGCCAAAGTTAACATCCTAATGTTAACTTTGCCTATAAATACAAGTCATTGCACAACAAGAATACTAAGTGAAAACACACTTCAGAACTTCTTCGAATACACTTCGATAGAATTCACACTTTGCAAACCTGCAATATTCTTGGTGAACTTGTGCAATATTCTCTCAATTGCTAAAAGGAACATTTCACAACTTTAAGTGTTTCGATTGTCTTGAGAAATTCCGAGTGTAGATCAATTGTATTTCATAGGTTGTTAGGATATTTACATTCTTGTATTATCTTGGTTCCGCAACAACCTTGTAATTTATTTAACATCAATAAATAAATTACACATTGAAAATTACATATTGTCTCATCAATTTATCTTACAAGTTATTTGTATTATTGCATTGTTCTTTACTTATTGTCATTTAAATAAGTAATCTATCTAGAACTTGGTATATACTCACTGCAACTGGTCGTCTCCAGTTCAGTGCATATATTGCAAAGTAACTCCACCATCGATATAGAGGTGTCTTCAGTAGTACCATCTATCAAGTTGGGACTTACAAGTGGTATCAGAGCAGAAGGCTAATAAACTTGCCTAGATCTGCTAAGATGAACACTACTGAAGGTGGAGATGGTTCTGGTTCAGGTGAAAACCCCTTGAATAATAATGCACAACCTTTTTAAAACGTGAATACTAACCCTCCTCCTCCTACTGCCCCAAACCATGTCCATGTACACTATTCTAACACTCCTGTTCCCAAATTCGATGGAAATAGTGAGACTTTTGGTACATGGAAGGCTAGAATGCTTTTGCATTTTGGTGGGATTGAAAGGTATATGTTGAAAATCCTTAAGGATGGACCATATATACCCATGTCTCTTGGGGTAAGACCTCTTCTAGATCCAACTGGAAGAAGAGGTTCTAGAGAAAAGCTCGAAGACCATTGGTCTGATGAGGATCGTAGACTTGTTGATCTGGACACCAGTGAAACTGGTGACCAAGAAGATTTGTCCAGAAATATATTGAAGTCCAGTTGCACCATACAGTCAACGCAACTGAAGACTTCCTCCAGTTGAGAACTGACCAGTTGAAGAATCATTCCAGTTGAAGTCGAAGACAACAAGTGGAAGATAGGGAATGGCAATGGCAGCGAAGCCCAGTTGACATTCTAGTCAGTTACAAACTGGATACCATCAGTGGAAAGCTCTTACAAAGCTTTACACTGATTACGAGGAATTGACTTTTATGCTTTATGTACCTTTACCCGGATAATAAGCCTTATCTTATTATTTAAGTAATAAAAGGTACATAAAGGTGGTTGAGTAAAGTTGCTTTAACATGCGACTTTACACTGCTTTTTAAGGAATTAAATGCTATTCCTTAAATGATCTCAACCACATTTGTACGGCCAAAGTTAACATCCTAATGTTAACTTTGCCTATAAATACAAGTCATTGCACAACAAGAATACTAAGTGAAAACACACTTCAGAACTTCTTCGAATACACTTCGATAGAATTCACACTTTGCAAACCTGCAATATTCTTGGTGAACTTGTGCAATATTCTCTCAATTGCTAAAAGGAACATTTCACAACTTTAAGTGTTTCGATTGTCTTGAGAAATTCCGAGTGTAGATCAATTGTATTTCATAGGTTGTTAGGATATTTACATTCTTGTATTATCTTGGTTCCGCAACAACCTTGTAATTTATTTAACATCAATAAATAAATTACACATTGAAAATTACATATTGTCTCATCAATTTATCTTACAAGTTATTTGTATTATTGCATTGTTCTTTACTTATTGTCATTTAAATAAGTAATCTATCTAGAACTTGGTATATACTCACTGCAACTGGTCGTCTCCAGTTCAGTGCATATATTGCAAAGTAACTCCACCATCGATATAGAGGTGTCTTCAGTAGTACCATCTATCAAGTTGGGACTTACAAGTGGTATCAGAGCAGAAGGCTAATAAACTTGCCTAGATCTGCTAAGATGAACACTACTGAAGGTGGAGATGGTTCTGGTTCAGGTGAAAACCCCTTGAATAATAATGCACAACCTTTTTAAAACGTGAATACTAACCCTCCTCCTCCTACTGCCCCAAACCATGTCCATGTACACTATTCTAACACTCCTGTTCCCAAATTCGATGGAAATAGTGAGACTTTTGGTACATGGAAGGCTAGAATGCTTTTGCATTTTGGTGGGATTGAAAGGTATATGTTGAAAATCCTTAAGGATGGACCATATATACCCATGTCTCTTGGGGTAAGACCTCTTCTAGATCCAACTGGAAGAAGAGGTTCTAGAGAAAAGCTCGAAGACCATTGGTCTGATGAGGATCGTAGACTTGTTGATCTGGACACCAGACTCAAGAACATGATCCTTGGAGCTGTCCCTGAAGATCTAATTCCAACACTTGTGTTGTTCCCCAGTGCAAAGTCAATGTGGGATGAGTTAGTTATTCAGTTTGAAGGAGGTGATGACACTATTGTCACCAGAAAAGTTGCCTTGAACAAGAAGTATGAATCCTTCTTTGCCTTGCCCAATGAAAGTCTAACTGGTACATACACCAGATTTTCTAGCCTCATTAATCAGCTGAGAGGCTTGGGTGTAGAGAAGGATAAGGATATTCTTCTTGAGAAGTTTTGTGATATTCTTCCTTCCAAATGGGAAAACATGGTTCTTGTCTTGAGACAAGGTAAAACCTTGCACAGCCATACTCTTGCATCGCTCTATGGAGCCTTCAGATTCACTGAAGATAATAATGCTGCAAGACTGGTGGCTGAGCAAGATGCCATGAACCATGCCCAGAGTTCCAAGGTTGCTAGTGTACCTGAGCGACCTTGTGCTGCCTTAATGTCTGCAGAGAGTGTCCAGGCACACTCAATGAAGGAGATGTTAAACAGTTTCTTGAACTCTGGCCTGACCACTGAAAACAGTGATGGTTGTAATGAAACTGACGATGATGATCTGGTAGCCATGATTGCTAAAACCTTTAACAGGTTTAAGCATAAATCTAAAAGATTTAATGGCCCCAACAATGCTTCCAGCTCCAGCTCTCTGGATAAGACAAATCTTACATGCTATAAGTGTGGCAAGAAAGGTCACTTTATGAAGGAATGCAGATCTAGTCAGTTGAACAACCAAACTGGCCCCCCTGTCCCTAATTTCAATCGGCCTGATGATAGCTACAAAGCTAAATACAAGAAGCTTAAGGCCCAGATTGCCCTCCTGTCCATGGAAAAGGAAAAGGATCAGTGCTTAATGGCACAAACTGAGGGAAAATGGGAGTACTCTGATGACTCATCAGCTGATGAAGAAGAGGAAAGGGACATGTGTTTCATGGCCTTGGAAGATCAACAGCAGCAGCACGTGGCAAAAGAAGATGTCATCACTGGAAGATGGGTGGACATCATCTTGAAAAAGGTATGTGACTATGATAATCAGGTTGACCCTGAACTGAAACTGGACCTGGCTGAATCATTAAGTGGTGATTTAGCTTTTGTGGAAACTGTTAGAGCTGATAGTGAAAGATATCTTGACACTATCTTAATTAAACTGAACAATGTTAAACCACAACTGAATGATTTACAAAGTGTCCAGTTGGCTCTCAAGGAGTCAGTTTTAAAGATTGAGGCTTTAGAACTTGATAATCAAAAACTATTTCCTGATCTTGAAAAAGAACAAAAGATTATTAAGTCATGGGTAAAAGCATCTGGTAAAAACTATGATGCATTTTCAAGAACTATCGATGCCCAGAAGAATGCATGGAAATCTGGAGATCTGGAGATGGCAGCTCTCATACCAGATCTTCATGCATTGCCTCCAGCTCTTAAGGTTGAAACACCTTATGATCAACCTGAAGCTGTTGAAACTGAACCCATTGAGACCACCCCCTTTGAGGTTAAAACTGGAGCCAAACAGGCTAAAGCTTCAGTTAAAAAGGCCCCTGGTAACAAGCCTTTACCTCATAAGTCTAAGGTGCCCAAGACCCGACAGACTAAAACTCCAACTGAACCAAGGTCCAAGGTTCAGTTGCCTGATGAAAATAATATTTTGGTTAATCTGGAAAGTCAACTCCAACTTTTGTCTCGACAGGTTCAGAGTTGTACTGCCCGGATTAAAAATCTGGAAGGAGGTTCATTACCTCCAGTTTTCAAACAAAATATTAAACCACTCCCTTCAAAACCTAATCAAAAGAATGTTCCATCTGGAACAAAATCTGGTAAAAATAAGGGGAGTAAGTATCAAGTACCAATCGTTTTTACTCCTGCACCTGGAGCTGGTGAAAAAGCTCCAGATGTAGCCTCCGGTTCAACACCACAACAATCTACTGTGACTTCTGTAGAGAAGTCCAGTGAACCCATCAAGAAAAGATGGGTTCACAAAAATAACTGATGATTTTTGTGGTTGTGTAGGGCGATCGAAAGAAGAATATCTGGTATCTGGACAGCGCTGCTGGCCGGACTATGACCGGATGTAAGACCCTGCTTGAAGAGTTCACTGTCCAAGATGGACCGACAGTGACGTTTGGTAATGATCAATCTGGAAAGACTGAAGGATATGGTGTGCTCAATAATGGACAAGTCGAATTCAAAAGAGTTGCATTTGTGAATGGTTTGAAATACAACCTGATCAGTGTCAGCCAAGTTTGTGATGATGGCTTCAGAGTTTTGTTCGATATTGCACAAGGCACCATATTTAACAAGGATTGGAAAGTGGTGATGGTTGCACCAAGAAAAGGAAATGTGTACATCATGGATATGGAACCAGCTCCAAAAGAGCAATGTTTCTATACCAAGGCTGATGAGGACACCAACTGGCTATGGCATAAAAGATTATCCCATCTTAATTTCAAAAACATTAACAGGTTGTCTCGCAAACAACTGGTTGATGGGATACCTCAGATTTCTTTTAATAAAGAAAAGCCATGTCCAGGGTGTGAGATGGGCAAGCAGAAAAGAGCCAGTTTCAAAACTAGGCAAAATTTTAGCATCACTGAACCTCTTCACATGCTACATATGGATCTCTTTGGTCCAGTGAATGTTCAAACTAGAGCTGGAAAGAAGTACACTCTAGTTGTGGTTGATGAATTCACCAGATACTGCTGGGTGGTATTCATCAGATCCAAAAGTGATGCACCTGCTGAAATCATCTCTCTCATCAAAAGAATTGAGCTCAAGTATACTCAAAAAGTTTGTCAATTGCGAAGTGATAATGGTACCGAATTTCAAAATAAGGTACTTGAAACATTTTGCAATGACACTGGCATCTCTCAAAACTTTTCATCAGTTCACTCTCCAGAGCAGAATGGAGTTGTGGAAAGAAAGAATCGTACACTGATAGAAGCAGCCAGAAGTATGCTATCTGAATCTGGTCTTCCTACCAGTTTTTGGGCTGAGGCAGTTGCAACTGCTTGTCACACCCAAAACCGGTCAGTCTACATCAAGAGACATAAGAAGACTGTCTATGAAGTACTCAGGAATCGTAAACCAAATATTGGATATTTTCATGTATTTGGTTGTCCAGTTTATATCTTAAACGATTCCAGTCAGCTTGGAAAGTTTGATGCAAAAGCTGATGAAGGGGTATTTTTAGGTTATTCAGATATTCGAAAGGCCTTTAGAGTTTATAATTATAGACTCCAAAAGGTTCATGAGACAATTCATGTCACATTCGATGAATCAACTGAAGCAATCAACAAGAGACCAAACCTTGATATTACTCCAGTCGTTCCAATCAATTTTGGTGAAACTGACCAAGTTCATCAGTCAGTTGTTTCACCAAAAGATGCTTCCAGTTATACTCAACTGGAACCAGTTAAGAAGAAGAAAAGCACCAGTGACACTTCATTTTATCCCTCCATCAATTTCAACTTACCACAAGAATTGGTGATTGGATCTGATGTACGTGCCACTCCAATATCAGCACCAGTTCAAACTCCAACCTCTCCAGTTCTTCAAGAAATGCCTTTGAATGAAGAATTTCATGATGCAAATCGTGACCTCATTGACTCTGATGAGGATGTAGAAGTAGTTTGGACTGATCCTTCTCCAGATGCTGCTGCAACTGAAGAAGATCGCCAGGTGACTTGCACTGATATTGTTGTGCACCAGCCTAGTCAATACACTAGATGGACTCGAGCCCATCCAATTGAACAAATTGTGGGAAATCCAAATAGTGGGGTTCAGACTAGAAGAGCCACCAGTGAGCAATGCTTAAACGTCACCTTCTTATCTTTAATTGAACCAAAGAAGATTGACGAGGCTATGGCAGACCCAAGCTGGGTGGAAGCTATGCAAGAAGAGCTCGTCCAGTTTGAAAAGAACAATGTTTGGGAGCTTGTTCCTTGTCCACCAGGGTTAAAGAAAGAACCCATTGGTACCAGATGGGTCTACCGAAACAAGATGGATGAAGATGGCCATGTTGTAAGAAACAAGGCCAGATTAGTTGCCCAGGGTTATTGTCAAGCAGAAGGCGTTGACTTTGATGAAACGTTTGCTCCAGTTGCAAGACTTGAAGCCATCAGAATATTT
The DNA here is from genome assembly GCA_034093135.1 of Erigeron breviscapus. Taxonomy (NCBI): domain Eukaryota; kingdom Viridiplantae; phylum Streptophyta; class Magnoliopsida; order Asterales; family Asteraceae; genus Erigeron; species Erigeron breviscapus. The sequence goes on along the minus strand of CM067167.1, from coordinate 46,622,865 downwards.
CTGGCTTATGCAGCCCATCTGCACTTCAAAGTCTTCCAGATGGATGTCAAAAGTGCGTTCCTAAATGGAACATTGGAAGAAGAAGTTTATGTTAAGCAGACTCCAGGTTTCATCGATGAGAAGCATCCTCATTGGGTTTATAGACTGAACAAAGCTTTGTATGGTCTAAGACAAGCCCCAAGAGCCTGGTATGATACTTTAACTAAACATCTTCTTAAAAATGGCTTTCAAAGAGGTGCAATAGATAATACCTTGTTTATCTTGAAAGAAAGAGGTAATATCTTATTGGTACAAATTTATGTTGATGATATTATATTTGGTTCAACTAATGATGCAATGTGTAAAAAGTTTTCTAAAATCATGTCATCTGAGTATGAGATGAGTTTAATGGGTGAATTAACATTTTTCTTAGGTCTTCAGATTAAGCAAACTGAAAATGGAATTTTCATAAACCAAGGAAAATATGTCAGAGATTTGTTAAGAAAATACAAATATGATTCAATCCCATCGAAAAACACACCTATTGCAGCACCATTAAATTTGGACTCTGACCCAATTGGCAAACCAGTTAACATAACTGACTATAGAGGTATGGTTGGTTCACTGATGTACTTAACTGCCAGTCGACCAGATATAATGTTTGCAACATGTTTATGTGCCAAGTTTCAGGCTAATCCTAAAGAATCACATTTGCACGCTGTAAAGCGTATCTTTAGATACCTGAAAGGGTGTCCTAATCTTGGTCTTTGGTACCCCAAAGGCTCAGGATTAGATCTAATGGGTTATTCAGATTCTGATCATGCAGGTTGTAAGATAGATAGAAAATCAACAACTGGTGGTTGTCATTTCCTTGGAGGAAAACTGGTAAGTTGGACCAGCAAGAAGCAGACTTCAGTCTCTATGTCCACTGCCGAGGCAGAGTACATTTCTGCGGCCAGTTGCTGTGCCCAGATTCTCTGGATCAAGAACCAGTTACTAGATTATGGTCAAAAGTATACAAGGACCCCAATCTTTTGTGACAACACCAGTGCAATTGCTATATCTCACAACCCAGTGATGCACTCCAAGACAAAGCATATTGACATCAGGTATCATTTCATTCGTGATCATGTTATGAAAGGAGACATTGAAATTCATTTCATCCCCACTGACAAACAGTTAGCTGATGTTTTACAAAACCTCTCGATGAGAAAACCTTTAAACATCTCATCAGCGAAATGGGAATGTTAAATCCTTAAAACTGGAGCTTTCTTTGTTATTGAACGCGTCAGTGACACTGATGAAGTTCTCCAGTTGAGGAGGTCCAGATAATCCTTGCTCGCCAGGCTATCGAACGCCGTTGTGATACTATCCTGGCACTAATTGATTTCTGGATCATCATTTTAGGGGGAAAGACTCAAAATAATTTTCTGACTAAAATTCGTTTTTTGTTTGAAAATGCAACTGGAGAACTCTCCAGTTGGAAACTGGTACTGGACTGATCCTCCAGTTACCAGATTCAGTCTTGTCTTATTTTTATAACGTTAGAAATACTTGGTCAATATGTGTGACACGTGATGGTACTCGAGTGTTTTAAACCACTTGGTATCGTGATCTGACGTGTTTGAAGCTATTTTAGTACTTGACAACTGTTTATATTGGGAAAATAAAAAGTGAGTGGGCGCGTGGGTAAGATAAACCGTCGTAACATTTAATGCTGACATGGTAGCATTTAATGTTGACATGGCAAATTATTATTTTATGTCAAAATTCAAACTCAATTTGTGAAAATATCTACAAAAAGGATTTTGTTTAATAAAATATAATTTTTGGTATTTCATTGGGATCTTGAATCCATTATAAATACCCTTATTTACTCCGAACTCATTTACTTCTTTCTCTTACATTCTTTCATTTACTTCCCAATCATCAAAATTGCTTCATTTTTCTCTCTGCTTCACAAATCAAGAACCCTAAATCCCAAATTTCAATTTCATTTTCCAATGGCTCCTAGATCATCCCGTTCAAGAGATGTAAATCTCTTGACTGTTCCATATGCTCCTTCACCAGATGTCAAACCGGCATCTGGTGCTCCTAGTAATGCTTCGGTCATCAAATTAAATCCAAATAATCCGATGGCAAGCTTACAAGGATATCAAGGGTCCAATACCCTTATTGGTAGAATCCAAAAGTTTTTGAAGGATTCTCCAATAGGACCCTCATTCTCTCTAAACCCGGCAAGTTGTTTCACAACTACTTGTGTGAGTTTTGGTACACTGCCGTTCTTTCTTCCGATTGTTCCTCCATCAGTTTCACATTAAAGGATGGAACAATCCAGTGTACCTTGTCCGCTGACGTATTGAGGGATGCCTTACGCCTCAATTACTGGAGAGAGGGTGAATCTCCAGTCGTCTTGCCCCCAAATATAAATTTTCGCCAAGTACTTCTTGAAATGGGACACAAAGAGTGCTTGGAGAATGGTGTGTTGAAGACGAAGGGTGCGATGACCATGAAGGGTCTTACACCTTCATGGAGGTATTTTTTCATCCACCTGGTGGAGAGTATGGGTGGGAGTTCTGGTGGACTTGACCAGATTAACTCCTCACAAGCAGAGATGGCTTACTGCTTGTGGAATGGATTGAGAGTGGACTTTGCAGATATTCTGTTTAGAAGCCTGGTACAAAAGCTGAAGGTTTCTCTCTCTCTCTCTGTTTTAAACATATTCTGGGCAGAGAAGCATATTTGAGTACAGATTCACCGTACACTGCTCCAGATATGTTGAGGAATTTAGACTCTCTGGTATCTGAAGCTGGAGAGGTTGAGATTCCAGAACGAATGCAACTGGCATTCGCTTCAACTGATGCACCTATTGAAGGTGAAGTCAGAAAGGCAACTGGGCGGGCCTCAAAATAATGAGGGACCCTCCAGTTCGTCTAATGTTGTGGTTGAGGATAGAGCAACCATAACTGAAGCAACTCCAATTACATCTATCCCTGGTGAAGATACTTCGGTATCTGATCCACCAACAGATGCACCCATCCAGGAAACTGGGGAAGGTCATCTGGAGACTGACCCTTCTGGTCAGCCCTCAGTTACATTCATGGATCTGGACATGAATGTTAATGACGAGGAAATCCTGATAGAGTCTTCGGATTCTGAAGGAACTGAAACAGACTTGGAGATTTTTGAGGCTTCTGTACAAGCTCAAAACCCTTCATCTCCAGTCTCCCTTCCAGACGCATCAATTTCACTTTCACCCTCCCAAAAAAATGTGCATACTGATATATCTTTCCAAACTTATACCGCTCCTTCACCAACTGGGCAATTCTCATTTGCTCGAGAAATGCCACCCCCACCGACGCCGTTGTTCACACCTGAGCATTCTCAGCATGAACAACACATTGATTTTCCAGTCCTTTCTTCATCCACCACTCCTATTATATCTTCAACTGCTGGCATGACAACTGGGGAGACTTCCTTAAGTTTGCCTCCTCCAGTTGCTCCAGTAGTAACTGTTGCTGGTCCAGTGACACCTTCTCCTTCGTCACTGGACAGTCAAGTTGTCTCAATTCAAGCCGATCTCCAAAACCTTCTAACCAGGGTGGAGGAGATTCAGAAGACACTTGACAAAAATACCAAGTCTTTCTCCAGATACCACAAAGATCACTTGACAAATATTAAGGTGGTTGATCTGGGGATAAACAAGTTTTCATCAAATGAAGACTTGGTGTTCAACAAGTTGAATGAGTTGGTCACTAGCTGCAACAATCTGGCTGGTACTTTAAAGGAAGCCTTTGACCTCACTCAGTCCAAGGTTACAACTTCAATCTCCAACCTGCTCGGAAACACTGTTAGAACATCAGAGGTTGATTTGAAAGAGATTGAAAGGCAGGTAAAGGAACTGATTGAAAAACCTGGCCTAGATGTAACTGAACTTGGACAGCAGTTGATGACTTCAGTTGGTCAGAAGATAGAGGATACGCTGGGTGCTAGAGAAGCACAATTGATTGAAAGGGTGATATCTGAGATCACCAAGCTGGCCACTCCTCAGGTTGATCTGGCCCCACTCACCAGTGAGATCAACCAGTTGAGGGGCAGCATTGAGAATTTGAACACCCAGGTATCTCTACATGCTCAATCTTTAGACAAACTGACAACTGAAGTAGAGAATCTGAAGAAGAAGGATGATGAAGTGAAGGAAAAGGTTATCTCTGGATTGGATGAAGACTCCAAGATCCTAAATGAATTAAAAACTGGTCAAGAACAAGTTACTGCAAATGTCTTGACTCAGTCAAAGGAGACCAACCATTTGTGGAGGTCTTTCAGGATGATGTGTGGGATTTTCAAAGAGTGTAAGGACATGCAATCATGGCAGCCTCTTGACCGGTTGCCATCTCACCCCTCTGAATGGGAAGGTATTAGGGCAGGTCTAGATGCTGCCAAGGGGGAAAGAAGTGCAGTCCTTCCACCAGTTGCACCTGGAAGATCTTTATCTGGAAGACAAGCTGGTTTGGAAATGGTTGTAGCTACCAGTACTGAAGCTGGTGAGCAAGGTGATAGGGGGAATGTGTTGGATAAGGGAAAAGGTTTAGCTGTTGAAGCATCTGCCCAGCCGGCCACTGATGTAATGTTAGAAACTGGCAATGCTGATATACTTCCTCCAGTTTCAGATAGTGATAGCAGAAGACTGGCCAGACTTGGTAATGATATTAAAGAAAGAAAGAAGATGAAACAAAGAAACCAAGCTGAAGCCAGGGCACATCTTGCACAGATCAAGCTGCTTGATATGAGTGATGTCAATCTTTTGGGTATCACTAAGGAGAAGTATGCCAGAATCAAGAATGATCCCAGGATAGTTGACCAGTTGAAGGAAATGCTGGATGTTGAACTGGACAGACACTATCCTGAGGATGAAGCTGAATTTGATGCCAAGAGTTTGAACATTTCAGTGGAGAAGGCTAAGGAGAATAGGGCAAGTGGAATTCTTAAACGAATTGCAAGTGTTAAGAAGGTTGTGAAGAAGGTTTTGAATCCACCAAGAAGGATTCCACAACCAAGAAGACCACTGTCAAGAGATGCTGACCTTAGCACATTTGTTGAACCAACTGGCGAGGTATCTAATGAAGACATCAAGTCCGCTGTACTGGCTGCTGGTGCTGGGAGTATAAAAATTACAAATGAATCTGAAGCTAGAAGCTATTACTCCCAGATCATGTCAACCAGAAGACATAGTGGTACTATCAATGGTGTCAATGTAACAATCAAGCCAGGCACCAAAGTCTTTCAAGTTAAAGTTAGTTATACCAGGACATAGTGGTACTATTAATGGTGTAAATGTAACAATCAAGCCAGGCACCAAAGTCTTTCAAGTTGAAGTTAGTTATACCAGGGGGCCACTGGTTAAAACTGACAATCCTGGTGCTATGCAATATGGGTTCAGCGAATGGGTTGAAATGGTGAATGTGTTGGATGCGAAGGCACAAAAGAATAGGTTTGAGAAAGCATGGGTGAACTTCTTAAGGGGCAAGATTCAACATAAAGAAAATCTTGAGCAAAAGTTGAATATTGATCCTGAAGACTCTCAACCTATTTCTTCAGTGACCAAGAGAAGAAGAACTGGCGAAGGGCCATCTCATTAAGTTCTTTCTTCAGTTATCTACTTGTATTTTGTTTTACATTCTGTAACTTGTATAAATTTCATTTCCTTGTATAAATGAAGTTACCAGTTTGTAACCACAAGGTAGATAATAGATTAAAATCTAACAAACCAAAAAGAAAAACCTAAGGCATTTATTGATCTATAAAAATGCCTTGGAAACTTAGATAGATTTAATCGAACAAGTCTCTCCAGTTCACACTTGTACAGATACAAGAACTGAAAAAGACTTGCCTATATTTCTAGGCAAATAGGGGGAATTTGTTAGGACCAGTTTTGTAACATCCGTGAATTTCGACCCATTGACGTTATGTGAAATTTGACTAACAATCTTGTTTAATGAAATAAGTGGGTCGTTGGGTGAATTAAATGACAATGTGTGTTGGTCGGGTCGTTGTATGTGTAGTCGATATTTAAATGTGTAATTAGTTATTGTATGGCTTGTGGGAGAAACGGGTCGGCCCGTGGGTAGTCCAAGACCCACCAGCCACCCATGACCCATTTCCCCCCCTTATCTCCTTTCCCCCTCTCATTTTCTTATCTATCTATCTCTTTCTCCCTTTCTCTCAAAAGCAAAGCAAGACCCATTTCAATCTCCTTCACCATTTCTTGCATCAAATTAGTGTTGGATCGATTATAACATAGAAATCATAGTCACTTTCACCTCACTTTTGTCTTATCAAAGAATCAAACCAAGTTCTAGCATCCTTTTTACCCAATTAGGTCAAATTCGGGTTTGAACTCAAGAAGACGTTTTGGTAAGTTAAATTCATCCCATTTACTTCTATTTATGCTTGTACTTATGTTTCTAGTCGTTTTTATGGGATTCCAAGACTTAAAAATGGTAAAAAATGGAAAATTAGGTTTAAATTAGGGTTTGAAGATTTGAGTATGATTTTGATGTTTTGGGTCAAGCTTGTGGATTGGGTTATGTTTAGTTATGGTTAGTGGTGTTTATTTATGCTTCAAATCAAGTTACAAGCCTTTACAAATCGATTTGGGTTGGTTTGGGTCGTGTTTTAGGGTTTTTGGTATTGTTTCTGCTGCTGGTGCTGCTGATGTTACTGGCCAGAACTGGGCCACTGCGGCGCAGTGGCTTAGGCTAGCCCACTGCGGCGCAGTGGCTAGGGACTGGTCAGTTTGGGGTTAGCTCACTGCGGCGCAGTGAGCTTGGCAAAGGCTCACTGCGGCGCAGTGCCTTAGTACTGGTCCTGGTGCAGTTTAGCCACTGCGGCGCAGTGAGCTTAGTCCTGGCTCACTGCGACGCAGTGGATAGTTACTGTGGTTAAATGCGTGTCAATTTTCAAATGTTAATAACTCTTAATCCGTAACCCCAAACAAGTCGTATGACCTATCGTTGGAATCATAAGAGAGTCTATTTTCTTGTAGTAACACTCTTTTTGTATGAACCTTCTCCTATTTCTAAAAAGGTCAAGTCAATGCGTCTGGTTCATACTCGTTTAAGTTGTGAATGTGTTTAGGGGCTTATGGCTTGACTTAATCGAGCTAAATCAACTTGTTTGAGAATGTATAGTTGACATTACGGTATTATGATGTATAATTATAGGTTGTGGACGTGTGGACCCCATTACTCATTTGTAATCTTATTCTAGCTTCTTTGCCGGGCAAGGTGAGTTTCGTATCTCCCTACTCGCTTGAGATTCGGGCTGAAAAGTGTAAACCTTGCGTGTTTACTTGCATTTATTGATTGATTTGATTGATTTGGTTTGATTGTTGGATTGATGATACGGTTATCACGCTTGAATGTCTTGGTTTAAGTTTTGCTAAGTATTTCATTATGTTAGGATAGACGTGCATACATGGAAGTCGGTTATGCCTTCATTGGGTTTTAGATGTGGTGGGAAGGCTGCGGGTGACCCTATATATAAGCATCTGGGACTCGAAGGAAGTAGAATCCTCTTAAGTGTATGTACGTATATTTGGTTTAGGTTGAGATTATTGATTTATGATCGGTGATTATTGATTGTTGGCTCACGTTCGTTGAATGTTGATTATTGGCTTAAGACTTACGATTATTGATTGTTGGTTCAAGTTCATCATATATGGATTGTTGGTTCATGATTGATGCATTTACATTTGATTGTAAGCATTGCATACATTGTTGATGACCCTCGGCAGGGGATTGCCGACATCCTGGTGCATAGATGTATGCACCTATTTTGGATGTAGTGCCTGACTCCGAGTATATAGACATATATATCTCGATGATTTTGAGATACAGCCTTGTTCATTGTGATGACAGAAGGGTATCGCTGCATTGGTGACTGGCGTTCACGCATAGGATAGGCATGTTTGCTTATTCATGCATTTGGCACTTACATTGATTCGCATATCATTTGTGCATTCTCATTTCACATTTACTTGTCTTGTGTAATCTTGTTGTTGGGCGATGTTGTGCTATGTAGAGGCTTGCGGTATGTCATGTCTAGCCTCTATTCTTATATTATGATTATTGCTGTTGGTTCTTTACGAACCATTACTACGAACTCACCAACCTTGTGTTGACTATGCTTAGTACACTTTTCAGGTAATCAGATTAATCCTGGGCGTGGAGTATAGTTGCTTGCTTGCTTGCTGTTTAACCCGGACTTTGGACTTTATGGATCAAGGATTCATAGACCTTCTCTTTTGCATAATACTTAGGATTAATTGCCATCTTTTGAATGCTCCTTTGTAGCTTTGATGGTTATTGCTCCTTTTGTATTTTGGTACTTGTTCGTATTTGTTATGGATTCACTGAATCTTTATTTGCATTTAGTTCTTGTTCTATTGTAATTCCACCTTGTGCTATATGATTTCCGCAATATTTCGAGCCTTGGCTTGGGGTGTTACAGAATGGTGGCCCATGCGTGGTCGTAGAGAATTAGGCGGTTTGACCTAGACTACGGCTTAAGTTAAAACTCTTCATATAGCATGCATGGTTAGGAAATTTGTGTGCAATATGAATTTTGTGAATCCCGTGTGAGTTCGTAGTTAAGACCACTTGTATGATAGCTTAAATTCAATGTGATGAATGTGGATTGTAGTTAATATGGGTTGTTGTTGTTAATTGTCGGAACTAATGTGATGATTTAGGGCAAAATGATGGGATGCCATTAACTTAGTATAATATTGTGGCAACCCTAAAAGAACCCGATCAACTCTTTTATGGTTACCCGATATTATAGCAAGTTCATGACATCGTGGATTGCGCACGTGTGGCTTAAAGTATAATAAGGAACCGATATGCTTAATGGAAGTTGATTAGGTGGAAGGTTAGCCGTTGGTACACCTTGTATACATACCCGGTCAATGACTAGAGAGCATATCGAATTCGGATTATACTTTGAATCATTCGTGTTAGTTGTTTGATTGCATGATGTAACGAGCATGATTACTTGATGTTATGATATGTAAAATCCCTTATGATTCTAACACTTCTGCCCTAGCATAATGTTATGAAATGAGTATGTGGTATCGGTATGAGAGCATTGACTACTTGTGTGGCTAACATGTGAGCATTTGAGACTAACTCTCGGGTCAACGTGTCACTTGTTTTATAGAAATGGCGAGACCAAGGAGAGTCGGAACGAACTATAGGGCCGAAGAGGAAGAACCGCAACCGGAAGCTCAACCGGAAGTACAAAGAGGTAGGGGCCGTGGTAGGGGCCGTGGTAGAGGCCGTGGTAGGGGTCAAGGAAGGGGTCGTGGTGAGATCCCTGAACCAAATATGGCTGAGGTGATCGCTCAAACGATCGCCAATATCATGCCAACCATCATTGCGCAAGTCACGGCAAATCTTGGGCAAAATAATGTGGCTCAAAACAACGAAGCTCCAGAAAATGAAAATAATGAAAATGCCCAACCTCATGCCGAGGAAAATGAAGAAGAGGGACCGGTGGGAATTGGAAACGGTATACCCATGAATAATCAATATGGCGGGTACCGTCAAGGGTGTATATTTAAAGATTTTAAAAGTTGCGGGGCACCGGAGTTTGATGGGAAAGGTGGTCCCACGGAATGTATAAGGTGGTTTGAGGCGATAGAGGCGGTGATAGAAAGGAGTCATTGCACCTACGATGACCGGATTTCCTATGCATCCGGCATGTTTAGGCATGACGCCTTGAGTTGGTGGAACCAAGAAATAACCTTGGGGCGGACTCATAACTTGGAGTGGATCGACTTCAAGAACAAAGTAAAAGCAAAGTTTTGCCCTCCCTATGAACTACAAAACTTGACCATCGAGTTTGCTAATCTCAACATGGAGGGAGCCGATTACAAGGGCTATGTTAGACGATTTCAAGAGTTGTCTACCCTCATTCCTCACTTGGTAGGTACCGAACCTCAGGCCATCCAGAAGTTCGTATTGGGCTTGAATCCTCAAGTCCGATCTTATGTAAACTCCAACATGCCTACTTCTTTGGCTAATGCGGTTAATCAAGCCGGGAGTGTGACAGAAGACTTGTTGAGGAGTGGTGTTTTGAGCAAATCCTCAACGAACAAGAGGAAAGAAGTGGGAGAGTCGAGTGGGGTAAAGAAGATGGGAAAGTTTGACCCTAGAAATGCTAATAGGGGTAGGGTGATGGCGGCGGTGGAACCGGCTAAGAAGGCTTATTCTGGGCCTCATCCTTTCTGTGGGAGATGCAACAGGCATCATCCCGCCAATAACCAATGTGGAGCATGCTTTAATTGCAATCAACTCGGACACGAAGCTAGAAATTGTAGAGCTCCAAGAGCGGGTCCAATGAATGTGGCTCCCGTTCGGGCCGTTCCTCCTCAAGGTAATCAAAGAAGAGGCGAATGTTTTGAATGTGGTAGCCGTGACCACTACCGTAATAATTGTCCTCGATGGGTGGGACAACAAGTTCAGGTAGCCGTTCACCCCAATCAACTCCAAATGGTCGGGCCTAACCAAAACCGGGGCCAACAAGGCCATCAAGTGCAACCACGCGGCCGAGCCTTTGCGGCCAATGTAAATGAAGCCCGCAACGATCCCAACGTAGTAGCAGGTACCTTTCTCCTTAATGGTCACTATGCCACCGTCCTATTTGATTCCGGGGCCGATTATAGCCTCGTGTCTTCTAATTTTGTTCCTTTGATTGATGTGAATCCTTGTGCTTTAAACTATGTGCTTGACATTGAAATGGTAAACGGGTCACTAACTAAAATTAGTCAAATACTTCGCGATTGTGTCCTGACCTTGGAAGATGTCGACTTCTTCATAGACCTTATGCCTTTGGACATTGGTAGTTTTGATATTATAGTGGGTATGGATTGGTTAACGGCGGTGAATGCGACGATCGATTGTGGTGAGAGAGTTGTTAAAATACCTTTGGCTAACGGTAAAATTCTTAGGGTTCAAGGTGAAATCTCCGATTCCTCAAATTCTAAGGTCTTTAGTGCTACCGTCACAAGGGTAGAATTGAAGACTGTTCCTATTGTTTGTGAATTTCCCGATGTTTTTCCGGATGACTTGTCGGGATTACCTCCAACTCGTGAACTAGACTTTCGTATTAATCTTATCCCCGAAGCCGCGCCCGTAGCAAAAGCTCCTTATAGACTAGCTCTAACCGAAATGCAAGAGCTACAAACTCAACTCAAGGAACTCCAAGAGAAGGGTTTCATTCGCCCTAGTCAATCTCCTTGGGGTGCTCCTGTTCTCTTCGTCAAAAAGAAAGATGGGTCCTTCAGAATGTGTATCGACTACCGGGAATTAAACAAGCTCACAGTGAAGAACTGGTATCCCCTCCCAAGAATCGATGACTTATTTGATCAACTTCAAGGTGCTAAGCACTTTTCAAAAATCGATCTTCGCTCGGGTTATCATCAACTCCGGGTACATGAAGATGACATCCCCAAAACGGCTTTTCGCACAAGGTATGGTCATTTTGAATTCACCGTAATGCCTTTTGGGTTGACTAATGCACCGGCGGTGTTCATGGACTTGATGAACCGGGTGTGTCAACCATACTTAGACAAGTCCGTCATTGTGTTCATTGATGACGTACTTGTATACTCGAAGACAAAGGAGGAGCATGTGGAGCACTTGCGTGAAGTGCTTGAACTACTAAGAAAAGAGAAGTTGTATGCCAAATTCTCCAAGTGCGAGTTTTGGTTGGAAGAAGTCCACTTCCTTGGTCACGTAGTGAGCAAGGATGGTATTCATGTGGATCCAAGCAAGATTGAAGCGGTCAAGAATTGGAGAAGACCCGAAACGCCATCCGAAATCCGTCAATTCCTTGGATTGGCGGGTTATTATAGAAGATTCATTGAAAACTTCTCCCGTATTGCACAACCACTCACCCTCTTGACTCAAAAAGATAGAAACTTTGAATGGGGCGAAAAACAAGAAAACGCCTTCCAAACTCTTAAAGATATGTTATGTGACGCTCCTATTTTGACGCTACCGGATGGAATCGAAGATTTTGTTGTTTATTGTGATGCTTCGGGGCAAGGGTTGGGTGGTGTTCTTATGCAAAGGGGTAAAGTCATTGCTTATGCCTCTCGTCAATTGAAGGTGCATGAGAAGAACTACCCGACACATGATTTGGAATTGGGAGCGGTTGTGTTTGCTTTGAAGTGTTGGAGGCATTACCTCTATGGCACCAAATGTGTGATTTATACCGATCACAAAAGTCTCCAACACATCTTCAACCAAAGTGAATTGAATATGAGGCAAAGGCGTTGGTTAGAACTATTTAGTGATTATGATTGTGACATCCGTTATCACCCGGGCAAGGCAAATGTAGTAGCCGATGCCTTGAGCCGAAAGGAGAGAGTGAAACCAAGACGGGCTAGAGCTATGAGCCTCACGGTAGGGCCAAATATTCGTGATCGGATCATTGAAGCCCAAATTCAAGCCACCCTACCGGAAAACTTTGGAAACGAAAACCTGGGTGGCATGGAACAACTATTTGACCGGAAGAATGATAATGGGCTATACATGGTTGAAAGACTTTGGGTTCCTATTTTCGGCGACTTAAGAACACTTATTATGAATGAAGCTCACCTATCGCCTTATTCGGTCCATCCCGGGTCGGATAAGATGTACTTTGACTTGAAGGAATTATATTGGTGGCCGGGCATGAAGCGTGATGTGGCAAGGTATGTGAGTGAGTGTCTTACTTGCTTACAAGTCAAAGCCGATCACAAGAAGCCACCCGGATTGTTGGTGAAACCGGTGATGCCCGAATGGAAGTGGGAGCATATCTCAATGGACTTCATCACTAAACTACCGAAGACGAGAAGCGGCCGTGACACGATTTGGGTGATAGTAGATCGGTTAACGAAATCGGCTCACTTTTTAGCCATTCGTGAAACCGATAAATTTGACACTTTGGTTCGATTGTACATCAAGGAAGTAATATCTAAGCATGGAGTGCCGATTTCTATCATTTCGGATAGGGATGCCCGTTTTAAATCAAAATTTTGGGAAGCCTTTCAAAAAGCCATGGGTACTCGACTCGACATGAGCACGGCGTTTCACCCTCAAACGGATGGACAAACCGAGAGAACCATCCAAACACTCGAAGACATGTTAAGGGCGTGTGCAATCGATTTTGGTGGGAGTTGGGAAGACCATTTGTCGCTAGTAGAATTTTCATACAACAATAGCTATCATGCTACCATTCAAATGGCACCCTTTAAAGCATTGTATGGTAGAGTATGTCGTTCTCCCCTAGCTTGGGCGGAAATTGGAGAAAGTCAACTTATCGGGCCGGAAATTGTGATTGAAACAACTAAGGTAATATCTCAAATTAAGGAGAAGTTGCAATTGGCCCGTGAACGTCAAAAGAAGTATGCCGATGTGAGGCGAAGACCGTTGGAGTTTGAAGTTGGTGATTATGTACTTTTGAAGGTATCGCCTTGGAAGGGGGTAGTACGTTTTGTGAAGCGGGGAAAACTTGCACCAAGGTATATTGGTCCTTTCAAGATTCTTGAACGAGTCGGGAAAGTTGCTTATCGGCTAGAATTGCCTCAAGAGCTTAACGGTGTGCATGATGTGTTTCATATTTGTAACTTGCGCAAGTGTTTGGCGGATCCTACACATCATGTGCCTATGGATGAAATTAGGGTTGTTTCGAATTTGAACTTTGTTGAAGAGCCGGTGGAGATTTTGGATCGTCAAGAGAAGAAACTTAAGAAGAAGCGCTACACCATTGTGAAGGTAAGATGGAACGCTAGACGTGGAGCCGAGTTCACTTGGGAGCGAGAGGATCATATGAAGTCTAAGTATCCGCATTTATTTGATAATTAGGGTTTTGTTGAATTTCGGGACGAAATTCTTTCAACGGGGGAATAATGTAACATCCGTGAATTTCGACCCATTGACTTTATGTGAAATTTGACTAACAATCTTGTTTAATGAAATAAGTGGGTCGTTGGGTGAATTAAATGACAATGTGTGTTGGTCGGGTCGTTGTATGTGTAGTCGATATTTAAATGTGTAATTAGTTATTGTATGGCTTGTGGGAGAAACGGGTCGGCCCGTGGGTAGTCCAAGACCCACCAGCCACCCATGACCCATTTCCCCCCCTTATCTCCTTTCCCCCTCTCATTTTCTTATCTATCTATCTCTTTCTCCCTTTCTCTCAAAAGCAAAGCAAGACCCATTTCAATCTCCTTCACCATTTCTTGCATCAAATTAGTGTTGGATCGATTATAACATAGAAATCATAGTCACTTTCACCTCACTTTTGTCTTATCAAAGAATCAAACCAAGTTCTAGCATCCTTTTTACCCAATTAGGTCAAATTCGGGTTTGAACTCAAGAAGACGTTTTGGTAAGTTAAATTCATCCCATTTACTTCTATTTATGCTTGTACTTATGTTTCTAGTCGTTTTTATGGGATTCCAAGACTTAAAAATGGTAAAAAATGGAAAATTAGGTTTAAATTAGGGTTTGAAGATTTGAGTATGATTTTGATGTTTTGGGTCAAGCTTGTGGATTGGGTTATGTTTAGTTATGGTTAGTGGTGTTTATTTATGCTTCAAATCAAGTTACAAGCCTTTACAAATCGATTTGGGTTGGTTTGGGTCGTGTTTTAGGGTTTTTGGTATTGTTTCTGCTGCTGGTGCTGCTGATGTTACTGGCCAGAACTGGGCCACTGCGGCGCAGTGGCTTAGGCTAGCTCACTGCGGCGCAGTGGCTAGGGACTGGTCAGTTTGGGGTTAGCTCACTGCGGCGCAGTGAGCTTGGCAAAGGCTCACTGCGGCGCAGTGCCTTAGTACTGGTCCTGGTGCAGTTTAGCCACTGCGGCGCAGTGAGCTTAGTCCTGGCTCACTGCGACGCAGTGGATAGTTACTGTGGTTAAATGCGTGTCAATTTTCAAATGTTAATAACTCTTAATCCGTAACCCCAAACAAGTCGTATGACCTATCGTTGGAATCATAAGAGAGTCTATTTTCTTGTAGTAACACTCTTTTTGTATGAACCTTCTCCTATTTCTAAAAAGGTCAAGTCAATGCGTCTGGTTCATACTCGTTTAAGTTGTGAATGTGTTTAGGGGCTTATGGCTTGACTTAATCGAGCTAAATCAACTTGTTTGAGAATGTATAGTTGACATTACGGTATTATGATGTATAATTATAGGTTGTGGACGTGTGGACCCCATTACTCGTTTGTAATCTTATTCTAGCTTCTTTGCCGGGCAAGGTGAGTTTCGTATCTCCCTACTCGCTTGAGATTCGGGCTGAAAAGTGTAAACCTTGCGTGTTTACTTGCATTTATTGATTGATTTGATTGATTTGGTTTGATTGTTGGATTGATGATACGGTTATCACGCTTGAATGTCTTGGTTTAAGTTTTGCTAAGTATTTCATTATGTTAGGATAGACGTGCATACATGGAAGTCGGTTATGCCTTCATTGGGTTTTAGATGTGGTGGGAAGGCTGCGGGTGACCCTATATATAAGCATCTGGGACTCGAAGGAAGTAGAATCCTCTTAAGTGTATGTACGTATATTTGGTTTAGGTTGAGATTATTGATTTATGATCGGTGATTATTGATTGTTGGCTCACGTTCGTTGAATGTTGATTATTGGCTTAAGACTTACGATTATTGATTGTTGGTTCAAGTTCATCATATATGGATTGTTGGTTCATGATTGATGCATTTACATTTGATTGTAAGCATTGCATACATTGTTGATGACCCTCGGCAGGGGATTGCCGACATCCTGGTGCATAGATGTATGCACCTATTTTGGATGTAGTGCCTGACTCCGAGTATATAGACATATATATCTCGATGATTTTGAGATACAACCTTGTTCATTGTGATGACAGAAGGGTATCGCTGCATTGGTGACTGACGTTCACGCATAGGATAGGCATGTTTGCTTATTCATGCATTTGGCACTTACATTGATTCGCATATCATTTGTGCATTCTCATTTCACATTTACTTGTCTTGTGTAATCTTGTTGTTGGGCGATGTTGTGCTATGTAGAGGCTTGCGGTATGTCATGTCTAGCCTCTATTCTTATATTATGATTATTGCTGTTGGTTCTTTACGAACCATTACTACGAACTCACCAACCTTGTGTTGACTATGCTTAGTACACTTTTCAGGTAATCAGATTAATCCTGGGCGTGGAGTATAGTTGCTTGCTTGCTTGCTTGCTGTTTAACCCGGACTTTGGACTTTATGGATCAAGGATTCATAGACCTTCTCTTTTGCATAATACTTAGGATTAATTGCCATCTTTTGAATGCTCCTTTGTAGCTTTGATGGTTATTGCTCCTTTTGTATTTTGGTACTTGTTCGTATTTGTTATGGATTCACTGAATCTTTATTTGCATTTAGTTCTTGTTCTATTGTAATTCCACCTTGTGCTATATGATTTCCGCAATATTTCGAGCCTTGGCTTGGGGTGTTACAGTTTCACCTGGAACTGGCCAGTCACCAGTTGCATCTGGAGACCAGTGAAACTGGTGACCAAGAAGATTTGTCCAGAAATATATTGAAGTCCAGTTGCACCGTACAGTCAACGCAACTGAAGACTTCCTCCAGTTGAGAACTGACCAGTTGAAGAATCATTCCAGTTGAAGTCGAAGACAACAAGTGGAAGATAGAGAATGGCAATGGCAGCGAAGCCCAGTTGACATTCTAGTCAGTTACAAACTGGAGACCATCAGTGGAAAGCTCTTACAAAGCTTTACACTGATTACGAGGAATTGACTTTTATGCTTTATGTACCTTTACCCGGATAATAAGCCTTATCTTATTATTTAAGTAATAAAAGGTACATAAAGGTGGTTGAGTAAAGTTGCTTTAACATGCGACTTTACACTGTTTTTTAAGGAATTAAATGCTATTCCTTAAATGATCTCAACCACATTTGTACGGCCAAAGTTAACATCCCAATGGCCAAAGTTAACATCCCAATGTTAACTTTGCCTATAAATACAAGTCATTGCACAACAAGAATACTAAGTGAAAACACACTTCAGAACTTCTTCGAATACACTTCGATAGAATTCACACTTTGCAAACCTGCAATATTCTTGGTGAACTTGTGCAATATTCTCTCAATCGCTAAAAGGAACATTTCACAACTTTAAGTGTTTCGATTGTCTTGAGAAATTCCGAGTGTAGATCAATTGTATTTCATAGGTTGTTAGGATATTTACATTTTTGTATTATCTTGGTTCCGCAACAACCTTGTAATTTATTTAACATCAATAAATAAATTACACATTGAAAATTACATATTGTCTCATCAATTTATCTTACAAGTTATTTGTATTATTGCATTGTTCTTTACTTATTGTCATTTAAATAAGTAATCTATCTAGAACTTGGTATATACTCACTGCAACTGGTCGTCTCCAGTTCAGTGCATATATTGCAAAGTAACTCCACCATCGACATAGAGGTGTCTTCAGTAGTACCATCTATCAAGTTGGGACTTACATTCTATAATAATAATCATACTTTTTAACAAATAAAAAACCAACTATCCAACAATAATTATAACTTATTTATGACTTATCAAATCATCATGATTATATACATCTACATCTACATCTACATTATATATATAACAAGGTTCTAAATTCTTTTATGAATAAATAAGGACCGTTAGATGAGTTCGAACTTTTAGTTACAACTCTTAGATCAAAATAATTGTATCATTACCAAATTTACCGGAGTATTAGTTAAACACAAGTTTAGTCCTTCAACTTTATAAAGTAAACAAAATAAAACCTTAATTGTTTCCTTAAATATAAGCATTATTGCCGTTAAAAAAATTAAATCAAAAGCACTATTACCATTTGTATGTGATACTCCGTACTATTTTATTTTATTAGTATTTTACATGTTAGGTTTTAAACTTTAATATATAAAACGTTTCATTTTTATTCACCTTCTTATAAGTAAATTAGGTGTATAAGTTTAATCAGTAAACAAATTAAAAACTCATACACCATAACATAGAACATATTTTTTTATTCACTGTATCAAATGACATATCAATGTGAATATTTTATCTTTTATCTTATTTGATATTTGATAGATAGATGTCAATGTATACATTCACTTAATGTTATATATCTAACAACTAACACTAAAATATACATTCTGTTTTTAATTAAACATAACATGTCTTAATGGAGCCATTACATTTTTCATAATAATTATTATTACATAGATTAAGTTACATTTATCAAAATGTAACTTAATTTTTAAGAAAGTCATTTTGTATGATATCACTAGACCATTTTTTTTCCGAACATTCAGTCAGTATACGATATCGGGAAAACCTCATCGTATAATGGTGAAGCTTTGCACGTACCCTAGACAACGAAATGTTCTTTGAAGTAGTATGTAACTGAAACAAAAAAAATTTGAAAAAGTAAATACATAAACTTTTCGTTTGTATGTAGGTTTGTTTTAGCAATTTAGATACCTTTAGTTTAGTTTGGTTATATTTTTAAATTTTTATTTGTTCTAGCCTATGATTTCTCCTTTTATTTTCTATGATTTTTTTTTTTGAACAGCTAGATATTTTTTTGTTTTTATAGAATAACAGGTGTTTTATGTTAATGATTCAAACCCCAACAGTGACATCCAAAGTAGCCATTATATATGTTAATACAAAAAGATCGTCTAACAATGTGCTAGACATCTAATAATACAAAAACAAAATCTAGAAATAAAAAAACTCATTACAGCTAAGCCTAGACAAGAGAAAACCACTCACCACATGGAGTTTGTATGAGTTCCAACTTTGATTTTGAACCATTATATTATATTATATTAATAATTTTACCATTGACTTCTTAATTGGTTAATGACAATATTAAGAGTCACACTTTATATGATTTGTCGTAATATATCATTCTTAGTTGGTGTTAGGTTTTTGGTTAAATAAATGATGTCGTGAAAAACCAAACACAACAAACACTTCCTTATATTCATGTAATAGCATCCGAATCAGAATGCCTGAAGTGTAATGTGAACTATCGGTATAGATTACATATTTTTGATTATTGGTTTTAATCTATTTGTACCAACAAGTAAATGTAGATAACACTATCTATACATTATTTATGTTAATGAATCGTATGATTTACGTAATCTATTTACCCGTTATCTATACTCAAGATTATTACAAGTTTAATATATTATATTATAACAGGGTGTATAAGTGAATACTAATTATACACATAAAGTTTTAGCTTGACTAACTATATAATATTAAAGTATCAAAATAGAAAATATGGATATAAGTCATGTTATTATTTTAATTAGGAGCATTTATTTTTGTGCAGATTTGGTATTGTTTAAACACTTTGGTCATTGCAATGTTATGTTGCTTTATTGAATAAATATATATCGTAGTTTGAATTAGTAATTTGATATTTGATTTTTGATAAATAATAAGCAGATATAACACCCAAGGTCTAAATCTCTCCCATACCCCGCCCACAAAATTGGGTATTATTATTGTTGTTGTCGGTTGCTGTTGTTGTGGATAAATAAGAAGGTAATGTCTTTTACAAATATATATAATTACACTAAATAAATATGTTTTGTTTATATTTAAATTCACATCATTGGTAAGTCTACAAATATATAAAAAACATATCCGATAAATAAAAAAATTCAAATAATATAAAGTTATAATATATACATATCTTACTAATCATCTTCGAACCAGCAAGGTTGGATACGTGGTTAACATCCTTGCCTTTGGAGACATAGGTCAAGGGTTTTATCCTTATTCCTTGCAAAGTTGAAGGTCTTTTTTTCATCTTAAATAGAACATGGAAGCAGTTTCTCTACACCATCGTGGTAGAGATAAGGTTGTCCACATCTTAAACTTCCCATACACCATCGTGGTAGAGATAAGACTGTGAATATTAATTATATAATACTTTTTTTTCCTAAGAACGACTAATTATATAATACTTAATATGTTTATCTCGCGTATTACGCGGGACAATAATCTAGTAAAATATAATATATCTAATTGATAACAACTATATAATTCAAAACTTTCATGAAAAACTAATATGATAACAAAAACTACAAGAACTTTCTTGAATTGTAATATTCAGAAAACTTTTTTGACATGATATTTATAGACGAACAAGTTAAACGATTTCGTCAATGTTTCAGTATTGCATTCTGTTATTTTGATTTTCATTACAGTGTTTATATTTGAATTTACCGTATGTTCTTTCATAATTTTAATTACATTCTTTATATTTGAATTAACTGGTTTGTCTTTCACATCTTTCTTGGATTACATATATTTAATTTTATCTTTAATAAACAATCCGTGTATTTGACACGGGTCTAAATCTAGTTTTTTTATTATTCTAACATTTTTTTACCTACAAATACTTTATGTATAACTTAATTCATAATTATATTTGATATAATAATGAAATCCATATTTTTTAATTAGTTTACATTTTAATATAACTATTACTATTATTATTATTACTTTTTTCCGAGTATTTTATAGTCATTTAATTTGAATATATTTTTTGGAAAAAAAAATAATAACTTATCAGAAAAAATATTTTATATTTATATATATTTTATATAACATAGTCTCAAATTCTTTTATAAAAAAGCAAGGAGTCTAGATGAGTTCTAACTTTTAAGCACAACCCTTAGAACTAATAATGTTATTTTTAATTTTACTATTGAGAAAACACAACATTAGTCCTTATACTTTATATAATTAAACCATGTATTTTTTGCCTTCGACTTTTCAAAAAGTTAAACCAAAGTTTTTGGTTTTTTTTTCCTTTAGCCGTCGCAAACCAAGAACATAAAAAAAGAGGTTTTGTTTATTTTCATTTCCTTGTAGACTAGGTTTGGAAGTTTATTTATAATTTCTAAGAACTTTGTTTATACATGTTTATTTATAATTCTTATTTAGTTTGTGTTACGGGTTAAATTATAATCATTAGCACCTGAATAACCCGATCCGCATAACCCGAAACTCAATTAACTCGACCGTATAACACCCCTAATATATTCTTTCTAATATCATTGGTGCACAAATGTACTTTTTCATTTGTACACGGTTGCATCATAGACTTTTTTATTGCAGTGGTTCCTCGTATAACTTTCAAAGTTGTTCAAATATGGTAATTAAACTCTTAATATTTTTACATATATGGTCATTAGACTTGTTTATTTTCATTTCCTTGTAGACTAGGTTTGGAAGTTTATTTATAATTTCTAAGAACTTTGTTTATACATGTTTATTTATAATTTCCTTGTAGACTAGGTTTGGAAGTTTATTTATAATTTCTAAGAACTTTGTTTATACATGTTTATTTATAATTTCCTTGTAGACTAGGTTTGGAAGTTTATTTATAATTTCTAAGAACTTTGTTTATACATGTTTATTTATAATTTCCTTGTAGACTAGGTTTGGAAGTTTATTTATAATTTCTAAGAACTTTGTTTATACATGTTTATTTATAATTTCCTTGTAGACTAGGTTTGGAAGTTTATTTATAATTTCTAAGAACTTTGTTTATACATGTTTATTTATAATTTCCTTGTAGACTAGGTTTGGAAGTTTATTTATAATTTCTAAGAACTTTGTTTATACATGTTTATTTATAATTTCCTTGTAGACTAGGTTTGGAAGTTTTTTTATAATTTCTAAGAACTTTGTTTATACATGTTTATTTATAATTTCTAAGAACTTTGTTTATACATGTTTATTTATAATTTCCTTGTAGACTAGGTTTGGAAGTGTTTTTTATAATTTCTAAGAACTTTGTTTATACATGTTTATTTATAATTTCTAAGAACTTTGTTTATACATGTTTATTTATAATTTCCTTGTAGACTAGGTTTGGAAGTTTATTTATAATTTCTAAGAACTTTGTTTATACATGTTTATTTATAATTTCCTTGTAGACTAGGTTTGGAAGTTTATTTATAATTTCTAAGAACTTTGTTTATACATGTTTATTTATAATTTCCTTGTAGCTAGGTTTGGAAGTGTTTTTTATAATTTCTAAGAACTTTGTTTATACATGTTTATTTATAATTCTAAGAACTTTGTTTACTGTTTATTTATAATTTCCTTGTAGACTAGGTTTGGAAGTTTATTTATAATTTCTAAGAACTTTGTTTATACATGTTTATTTATAATTTCCTTGTAGACTAGGTTTGGAAGTTTATTTATAATTTCTAAGAACTTTGTTTATACATGTTTATTTATAATTTCCTTGTAGACTAGGTTTGGAAGTTTATTTATAATTTCTAAGAACTTTGTTTATACATGTTTATTTATAATTTCCTTGTAGCTAGGTTTGGAAGTGTTTTTTATAATTTCTAAGAACTTTGTTTATACATGTTTATTTATAATTCTAAGAACTTTGTTTACTGTTTATTTATAATTTCCTTGTAGACTAGGTTTGGAAGTTTATTTATAATTTCTAAGAACTTTGTTTATACATGTTTATTTATAATTTCCTTGTAGACTAGGTTTGGAAGTTTATTTATAATTTCTAAGAACTTTGTTTATACATGTTTATTTATAATTTCCTTGTAGACTAGGTTTGGAAGTTTATTTATAATTTCTAAGAACTTTGTTTATACATGTTTATTTATAATTTCCTTGTAGCTAGGTTTGGAAGTGTTTTTTATAATTTCTAAGAACTTTGTTTATACATGTTTATTTATAATTCTAAGAACTTTGTTTACTGTTTATTTATAATTTCCTTGTAGACTAGGTTTGGAAGTTTATTTATAATTTCTAAGAACTTTGTTTATACATGTTTATTTATAATTTCCTTGTAGACTAGGTTTGGAAGTTTATTTATAATTTCTAAGAACTTTGTTTATACATGTTTATTTATAATTTCCTTGTAGACTAGGTTTGGAAGTTTATTTATAATTTCTAAGAACTTTGTTTATACATGTTTATTTATAATTTCCTTGTAGCTAGGTTTGGAAGTGTTTTTTATAATTTCTAAGAACTTTGTTTATACATGTTTATTTATAATTCTAAGAACTTTGTTTATACATGTTTATTTATAATTTCCTTGTAGACTAGGTTTGGAAGTGTTTTTTATAATTTCTAAGAACTTTGTTTATACATGTTTATTTATAATTTCTAAGAACTTTGTTTACTGTTTATTTATAATTTCCTTGTAGACTAGGTTTGGAAGTTTATTTATAATTTCTAAGAACTTTGTTTATACATGTTTATTTATAATTTCCTTGTAGACTAGGTTTGGAAGTTTATTTATAATTTCTAAGAACTTTGTTTATACATGTTTATTTATAATTTCCTTGTAGACTAGGTTTGGAAGTTTATTTATAATTTCTAAGAACTTTGTTTATACATGTTTATTTATAATTTCCTTGTAGACTAGGTTTGGAAGTTTATTTATAATTTCTAAGAACTTTGTTTATACATGTTTATTTATAATTTCCTTGTAGACTAGGTTTGGAAGTTTATTTATAATTTCTAAGAACTTTGTTTATACATGTTTATTTATAATTTCCTTGTAGACTAGGTTTGGAAGTTTATTTATAATTTCTAAGAACTTTGTTTATACATGTTTATTTATAATTTCCTTGTAGCTAGGTTTGGAAGTGTTTATTTATAATTTCTAAGAACTTTGTTTATACATGTTTATTTATAATTTCTAAGAACTTTGTTTATACATGTTTATTTATAATTCATACCCTCTCAAATAAATGTATACATCTAAATTTTAGTTTCTCACAAAATAAATAATTATTTCAAAAGTAATATATAAATTTAATTAATAAACTTTAATTAAAAATCAATTTCTAGTGGTTTGTGAAAAGTAAAAATGATAATCTCATATCATTTAATTATTATGTATTTCGGGTTGTGCATCTTGCTACCTCTTATATAATAAAATCTTTCGTTAGTGTTAAAAAAGAAATTACATTAAAATACGGAGGAAATAAATAAATTTTTTCTTCTGGCAAATGACAAACTAGGTCCACTCTTTACCATTATTATCTACAGACACACATAATATTTATATATTATTTACTTTTTATCATTTCCAATTGTGGCCTATTGTAAATATGAACTTATATTCTAAAACAAATCAAAATTATGAAATAATGTGGGGAAAGGATTCCCTAAAGTTATCCCAACTTGACTAGTCAAGTTGGGATAACTTTAGGGAACCCCCTCCCAATAATGTGGAGATTTTGTAGCATCACTGAGTTTGTTGTGGATGTGGTTTTACTAACCAGAAAAAAGTTATATAAAAAATAATCACAAAGATAAAAGAAGTTAAATTGTCTATCATACATCTTTTTACTAAGAGGTTTGTCATATTAAATTTAGTTGTATTTAAAAACAATATGAAAATGAAAACCATATCACAAACACAACATCCTTGATATGTATACTCGCAAAAATGACAAATAAATATAATCTATAATTATAAAAAAATAAATGAAAATATAACATTTTTATTGAAAGTACGAGTCTATATATGTTATTTACTTTTAAAAACAAAAACAAAAACAAAAACAAGGTCCTTCTGAGATTTGAATTCACGTCCTTTCAATTTTTTTTGAAGGTGGAATGTCTTTAACTACTAAGTACTAACCCAGTATAGATTGCTTTTTCTAAATTTTACCATTATTATCTACAGACACACATAATATATATATTTTTTTAAACGACATTATTATAATATTATATAAAAAAAATGCTAGTCAAAAACTAGCCGAATACAAAAAAAATACTCAATCTAGTCCAAATTAATAAAATAACAATAACAATTGGCAATAGAATTGGTACACTAGCCTATTGGTAAAACCTTTCTCTTCTTTCTCCTTAAATTCAAACACCATTTGACCAATATAAGGCTCACACTAAATGGGTGTTTGGTTAAGTGAAACATAAATAGTAGAAAAAAATAACAAAATTTTCTTTTATTTGCTTTAAAATGAAAAAATAGAAATGAGAATAATTTTCATTCATGAGAACTTTTTTTCTTTTATTTTTTTTGATGGAGTTTTATATATTATTTACTTTTTATCATTTCCAATTGTGGCCTATTGTAAATATGAACTTATATTCTAAAACAAATCAAAATTATGAAATAATGTGGGGAAAGGATTCCCTAAAGTTATCCCAACTTGACTAGTTAAGTTGGGATAATCTTGACCCTTGGATGAAAATCAAGGGTCAAGATTTAAAGATAAGTTTTAAATCTTGACTCTTGATTTTAATCCAAGGGTCAAGATCTTCCCAACTTGACTAGTCAAGTTGGGATAACTTTAGGGAACCCCCTCCCAATAATGTGGAGATTTTGTAGCATCACTGAGTTTGTTGTGGATGTGGTTTTACTAACCAGAAAAAAGTTATATAAAAAATAATCACAAAGATAAAAGAAGTTAAATTGTCTATCATACATCTTTTTACTAAGAGGTTTGTCATATTAAATTTAGTTGTATTTAAAAACAATATGAAAATGAAAACCATATCACAAACACAACATCCTTGATATGTATACTCGCAAAAATGACAAATAAATATAATCTATAATTATAAAAAAATAAATGAAAATATAACATTTTTATTGAAAGTACGAGTCTATATATGTTATTTACTTTTAAAAACAAAAACAAAAACAAAAACAAGGTCCTTCTGAGATTTGAATTCACGTCCTTTCAATTTTTTTTGAAGGTGGAATGTCTTTAACTACTAAGTACTAACCCAGTATAGATTGCTTTTTCTAAATTTTAGTAATGCTATACATACATATATATATATAATAAGGGATAACATCTATGCAGTTAATTGCATAAATAGTCCCTGCAGTTACAAAGGGTTTTTAAAAAATAATTTTCATATTAACCCTTCAAGTTTCAAAATGTACAGAATTGCCCCCTAGATAACAACACAGCTGCAGCTATCATCCCTGCAGGTAACTGCAGGGATGATTTTCCCATATAATAATGGCAAAGTGAATATAAGGTTATTCGACACTTAAGCTTAGTTTTGGAACTCCTCACATTTTAAATTCCTAATATTTTCTGTTTAATGAATAAATCATTGGACCCCCTATGTATTTTATAAGTTAAAAAGTATTATGTGAGTGTTTCACACCTAAACTTAAGTACGACAACCTATATTCCATCCCTATATATATATATATATATTATATATGAAAATATATATTCTCATCCCTATATATATATATATTATATTTCAAGGTTATAGTATTAAATTCACGTTAAAACAAACCAAAAAAAGAATTAGTAAGGGTGGATGAAGTGGTTAACATTCTTACCTTTGAAAACATAAACCATGAGTTCGATTCTCACTTATTGTAAGAACGGGTTCTTTTCTTTATCCTATATAAAATCTGGAAGCAGCCTCTTGATATTAGCTAGGGGTAATATTGTCTACATTTAACTTCCCACAAATACCAGAGAAGACTCTTATGTTGTTGTTGTTAAAGACTCTTATGTTGTTGTTGTTGTAAAAAATAAAAAAAATAAAAAAAAGTCTTTTGGCGAGGGTTGGGGGAGGTGGGGGTGGGGGTTTTCAAACTCGCATACCTTGACTTTAATTTCGAATGAGGGCACTCAATTACCAATCTAATTATGGTTAAGTTTATTTAAAATTTTCTATTCGCTATATATAACCATAGTTGTTTTTTTTTTAAAAAAAAAACACATAGTTAACTATAACCACAGTTAACGAAGTTATTGAACACTTTCTCCTTAAATGTCTAAGGTCGTTATTTATCTTAGATAGAACCTGGAAGTACCTTTTCTGCCTTAGGTATGGGTAAGTCTGACTATGTCTCAAACTTCCCAAGCATAGTTGTAGGCAAGGTTGTGAAACTCGGGAATCGGGATCGGATCGGTGAGGGGGAGAGTCAGGATTTTTAAAAAATCAGTGGGATCGGATCGGTGAGGGGGAGAGTCAGGATTTTTAAAAAATCAGTTTGGAATCGGATCGGTGAATAGTGAGTTTTTTATATATAAAATAATAGTTTTTGAAATTATATGTAAGAAAAAATTAAAAATATATATAAAACTTCAAACTTAAACATAACATAATTTTTCAACTTAAACATAATTGTCTAGAAACACTAACATAATTAAAAGCTTTAAAAAAAAAGAAAAAAAAGGTTTGACTTTGGTTGACCCGATCCGATACAGCCGAGTCTTGACCGATACAACCGAGTCTTGACCAAGTTGACTCGAGTCTGGAACCTTGATGAGCGTTCATTTTGTGATAAAAACCCTATCAAAAGGCCACATTTCAATGTCTAAAATGAGTTAATATTCCGGAACTATTGGTACTTAATGGATTCGATATATACGCAAGTTCAGGAAGATGCGAGTGAGGGTAAATGGCATCAAGCAACTCAATATGGAGGCCTATGAAGTTACAAGACACAAGGAGGTGATTTGGGAGTCGAACGAAGCAAATCGGAAAGCAGCAGAAGTTGCCAGCGCCGCTGACCCAACACCAGTAGGCCCCAGCGCCGCTGGGCCCATCCCCAACGCCGCTGGGTGGCCTAGTTCAGCAATTGACTCATATCCCTATTTAAGCCGAAGCAGCCCTCAAAACCCTAAGAGAGAGCCGATTCAGCAGCCCTAGCTGCCACCTACAAACCCTAGGCCGACTTTGCAGATTCCAAGGAGGTTTTGGAGCTTCTAACACCTTCCGATCTTCATCTTCTACCTAGATCTATCTCTTTTATTTACTTTCAGTTGGTAAACAATGTCTTTCATCTTTTCAGACTTTGTTATTCCTTTAATAATGGTAGGCTAATAGGCTGAATACTTGTTTGGATCGATGTGATCATGTAGACGTTTATCTATTTTACTTTATTTGTTAGATCTGTTGGAGTGTGTTTTACTGTTTATCGTAGGTCCATGTTTTACTAGTTCTTCATATTATTATCGGTTCTATATCCGAATATATTAGTTTAATTCTGATGGTTGTCTATGATCATACACTAGGACTAATATGCTAGGATGGAAAACACTAGTCGGTCTATAACTAGATGTAAAAGGTGATTCACTTATAACTGAGGGATCCAAAACCATAGTAATTAGGATGAATAGAACATGATGTTTAACAATGTCAGACGCGATCTAGTGACATGGAAACGTGCACTGTGGTCACCGGAGGGAATTATTATCTGGTCATGGCTTAAGAGCCGGGTATACTAAAGATGAATTAGTAACACGAACTTTAGGTCATTAATGCTTAAACAATGAATCTAACGATAATTTGTTTAAAGAGCAGTGTGAGTCTAGGGACAACACTAGTTACTTAGGCAAAGTGAATCTAACAAGAATCTGAGCCGTGATTAAGTTTCCAACAGTCTAGCAAGTAGGTAGAATGATATCTGGTCGTATCATGAGATCTGAGATGCCAAACAAGTATTTTAATTTAATTACTGTTATTTGCTTTTTCAAATCTTTTTCAGACTAAGCCTCTCGCTGAATAAGCGGTTGCGGCTTCTATTTACTTTTCAGTTTTTAATTAGTTTAATAGGAAATCGTGACAACCCCCAACCGCTAGAATTACACATTTTACTAGATTAGGTAGTGCAAGCGTTCATGCGAAAGATCCTGTTGTAACACCCCGAACCAAGGCTCGGAATATTACGGAAATTAAATAGCGCATGATGGAATTATCGTAGGCAACTAAATGAAAATAAATGAATTCGGTGAATTCAACAAGTTTAATACAAGTACAACACAAAATGCATAAGGAGCAAGTAGCCATCAAAAGTTTACAAAACAATCTAAAAGATGGCGAACGATCCTAAGCATAATGCAAAAGAAGGGCATGTGAATCCTTGATCCATGTAAGTCTAAGCCCGGGTCCAACAATCTACCAAATCATGCATCTTGTCTTGGATTCACCTGGTTACCTGAAAAGTGTACTAAACAAGTCAACACGAGGTTGGTGAGTTCGTAGTAATGGTTCACAAGGAACCATTGTCATTAGTCACAATAAGATTATAAGGAGTAAAGTAGTTACGTGTAACAAGAGAGCACAGTGATGTAATATCCAATTCACGTATCGTATGTATGCATGTGCCATGATGAATATCAAATGTAGGTCAATCATGTCACATAAAGGGTTTGCTTGCGTGTAATCCGCATAAATAGAGTATGCTTGCGTGTAAACCCCGTAAATAAGTATGCTTGCGTGTAAAGCGCGTAAATAAGTATGCTTGCGGGTAAACCGCGTAAATAAGTATGCTTGCGGGTAAACCTCATAAATAAGTATGCCTGCGTGTAAACCGCGTAAATAAGTATGCTTGCGTGTGAAGCGCGTAAATAAGTATGCTTGCGTGTAAGGCGCGTAAATAAGTATGCTTGCGTGTAAAGCGCGTAAATAAGTATGCTTGCGTGTAAAGCGCGTAAATAAGTATGCTTGCGTGTAAAGCGCGTAAATAAGTATGCTTGCATGTAAGACGCGTAAATAAGTATGCTTGCGTGTAAAGCGCGTAAATAAGTATGCTTGCGTGTAAACGACTCAAATCATGTGTAACAATGCATATATGTCCATTCCAAGCACAATCCAATATCCATCCATTCCACAACACAACACGTACATACACTTCGGAGGGTTTTACTTTCGTCAAGTTCTAGATGCTTATATATAGGGTCACCCGCAGCCTTCCCACCACATCTAAAACCCTTTGAAAGCATAACCGACTTCAATGTAGGCACAATTATCCTAAACAACTCATAATATCACAATCAAGCGCAAAACCAACCAAATAGTCAATGACCGTCAATCAAATCAATCAAGCAATCACACAAGTAGTTGTACACTTTCCAGCCCGAATCTCAAGCGAGTAGGGTGCTACGGAACTCACCTTGGTCGGCAATGAGAAGTTAGGATCGAGCTAAGGTGAGTTTATAGACGTTCAACGTCCGCTACGTGTCCACAACCTACCATTATATATAATATATGCATTATTACGCGGCAAGCTAAACCCTAATTAGGGTTTCATAGTTGGCATGTAACTTAAATTAACTCCCAGAGATGTTTTAGAAGTGATTCAAGAACATTTTATTGATAAAGGAAGGGTTTTGGTCAAAAGCGGTTCAATGACTTAGCACCAAAATTTGACATGAAAATCAAAGTGTTTAGAAATGTGTTTAATCAATTTTGTTGACCTTAGGATGTTAATATAAGACCATTAAACAAGTTTTGGATCATTAAAAGTCGACCGATAACCAAACGAAAAAGTACACGAAAAAGACAGAGAAAGCGCGGACGATGCTGAAAACATCTTCCGCCCTTCCTTCAGAACGTCCGCCCCCAGATTTCAGCATCCGCCCCTGCAGATTCGAACCTAGACTCATTTTTAATTAAAATCGAACATGTTAGACACGAAATTAAAGCTTCCCATCTCACCACAACTTGGTATTGTATAACCAAAGGTAGAAAACATCTTGTTTCACAAACCCACTTCCGAAAATCAAAACCCCTCTTTCAAAACCTAATTGAAACCCTAATTGACCCAAAACCATTTTTGAACCCAAATGGACCAAGAATTCACATGATTGACTATGAAACATGATTATTAACATAAAATGATGAATTTGAGTTGAGTTTGACTTACCAAATCTTCTTCCAAGTGTCAAACCCGTTTTTGACCCGAAAGTGGTGTTTTCTTACACTTTGAAACCCAAATTTTTGATATGATGATAAGGAGATGATGATGATGGTTATTATTCTAGTTTTAATCTTGCTTAAATTTCATTAAATGTGATTGAAATCTAGAGAGAGAGAGGTATATGTATGTGTGTGCTCTTGGAGATTTTAGAGGAAGAAAGAGATGGAGAAATGGGTGAGTGGATGAGGGAGGGTGGAAGAGTGTGGAGGGATAAGGTTGGGTAGGATCCATGGGTCATAGGTTGTGGGTTTGACGCACGGGTTGACCCGTCTACATAATTAATTAAATTCTCGTTTTGTCTAGCATCGAGTCATATAATAAGTTGGTCCATCGACCCGTTTAACATGTCATCTAGTCAATTAGTCACAAAATGAGCCCAATAATTTCATTAAATACGAAAGTTAGTCAAATTGCACCCAAAGTCAAACGGGTCAAAATAGCGGATGTTACATTATTCCCCCGTTAAGAGGATTTCGTCCCGAAATTCGATAAAACGCTAATCACTAAACAATTGTGGATACTTAGACCTCATATGGTCCTCGCGTTCCCAAGTGAACTCGGCGCCACGTCTAGCATTCCATCTAACTTTAACAATCGTATAGCGTTTATTCTTGAGCTTCTTGACTTGACTGTCTAAGATCTCCGCCGGTTCTTCAACAAATTTAAGCTTATTATCGACTTGTATTTCGTTCATGGGCACATGATGTGTAGGGTCCGCCAAACACTTACGTAAATTACATATATGAAACACATCATGCACACCATTAAGTTCTTGTGGAAGTTCTAGTTGGTATGCCACCTTGCCAACTCGTTCAAGAATTTTGAAAGGACCGATATATCTTGGCCCGAGTTTGCCCCGCTTCACAAATCTTACAACTCCTTTCCAAGGTGACACTTTCAAAAGTACATGATCACCAACTTCAAACTCCAACGGCCTCCGTCTCACATCGGCATACTTCTTTTGTCGTTCACGGGCCACTTGCATTCTCTCTTTGATTCGAGAAATCACCTTTGTCGTCTCAACTACAATCTCCGGCCCGATAAGTTGGCTTTCACCGATCTCCGCCCAAGCTAGGGGAGAACGACATTTTCTACCATAGAGTGCTTGGAATGGTGCCATTTGTATGGTTGCATGGTAGCTATTGTTGTAGGAGAACTCGACCAATGGTAAGTGTTCATCCCAATTACCACCAAAATCAATGACACACGCTCTCAACATGTCTTCGAGTGTTTGAATAGTCCTTTCACTTTGCCCATCCGTTTGAGGATGAAACGCAGTGCTCATGTCAAGTTGTGTACCCATGGAACGTTGAAAGGCTTGCCAAAAGTTGGATTTAAATCGGGTATCTTTGTCGGAAATGATAGAAATGGGAACTCCATGCTTGGATACAACCTCTTTAATATACAAACGGGCCATAGTGTCAAATTTATCGGTTTCCCGAATGGCTAAGAAATGAGCCGACTTCGTCAACCGATCAACAATCACCCAAATCGTGTCATGACCCTTGCTTGTTCTAGGTAACTTCGTGATGAAGTCCATAGTGATTCGTTCTCAGTCACCGGTTGAACCAACAACCCGGGTGGCTTTTTATGATCGGCCTTCACTTGTAAGCAAGTAAGACACTCACTCACATACTTGGCCACATCTCTTTTCATGCCCGGCCACCAATAAAAGTCTTTCAAGTCAAAATACATCTTATCCGATCCGGGATGGACCGAATAAGCCGATTTGTGGGCTTCATCCATGAGAAATGTTCTTAGATTTCCCAAGACGGGGATCCAAAGTCTCTTAACCAAGTATAGCCCATTATCATCCTTTCTATCAAATTGTTGCTCCATGCCATCCAAATTTTCGTTGCCAAAGTTCCCCGGTAGGGTGGCTTGCATTTGAGCTTCAATGATTCGGTCACGAATGTTTGGCCCTACCGTGAGACTCATGACTCTAACCCGTCTTGGCTTAACTCACTCCTTCCGACTCAAGGCATCGGCTACAACATTGGCCTTGCCCGGATGATAACGGATATCACAATCATAGTCACTAAGGAGTTCAAGCCAACGCCTTTGCCTCATATTCAATTCAATTTGATTAAAGATATGTTGGAGACTTTTGTGATCGGTGTAAATCACACATTTTGCATAGAGATAATGTCACCAACACTTCAAAGCAAAAACAACCGCCCCCAATTCCAAATCATGTGTCGGGTAGTTTTTCTCATGCACCTTCAATTGACGAGAGGTGTAAGCAATGACTTTGCCCCTTTGCATAAGAACACAACCCAAACCTTGCCCCGAAGCATCACAATAAACGACAAAGTCTTCAGCTCCATCCGGAAGAGTTAGGATGGGTGCTTCACACAACATATCCTTAAGAGTTCGGAAAGCTTGTTCTTGTCTATCGACCCATTCAAATTTTCTTTCCTCTTGAGTCAAGAGTTTAAGAGGTTGTGCAATACGGGAGAAGTTTTCAATGAATCTTCTATAATAACCTGCCAATCCAAGGAATTGACGGATTTCGGATGGCGTTTCGGGTCTTCTCCAATCCTTGACCGCTTCAATCTTGCTTGGGTCCACATGAATACCATCCTTGCTCACCATGTGACCAAGAAAGTGTACCTTCTCCAACCAAAACTCACACTTAGAGAATTTAGCATACAAGTTCTCCTTTCTCAACAACTCAAGCACTTCACGCAAGTGTTCGGCATGCTCTTCTTTTGTTTTAGAATAAACAAGTATGTCATCTATGAAGACAATGACAAACTTGTCCAAGAAAGGTCGACACACCCGGTTCATCAAATCCATGAACACCGCCGGTGCATTAGTCAACCCGAAAGGCATAACAGTGAATTCAAAATGGCCATACCTTGTACGAAAATCCGTTTTAGGAATGTCATCTTCATGTACCCGGAGTTGATGATAACCCGAGCGAAGATCAATTTTGGAAAAGTGTTTGGCACCTTGGAGTCGATCAAATAGGTCGTCGATTCGAGGAAGGGGATACCGGTTCTTCACCGTGAGCTTATTCAACTCCCGGTAGTCGATACACATTCTAAAGGACCCGTCTTTCTTCTTGACAAAGAGAATGGGAGCACCCCAAGGAGATTGGCTAGGACGAATGAAGCCTTTCTCTTGGAGTTCTTTGAGTTGAGTTTCAAGTTCTTGCATTTCGGTTAAGGCAAGTCTATAAGGAGCTTTTGCCACGGGTGCTGCTCCGGGGATAAGATTGATACGGAAATCGAGTTCTCGAGATGGAGGTAATCCCGGTAAATCATCCGGAAAAACATCGGGAAATTCACAAACGATAGGAACGGCCTTCAATTCTACCTTTAAGACGGTAGCACTAAAGACTTTGGAATTTGAAGAATCGGTGATGTGTGAAATCGAGTTTGTAAATTTTATAAACAAGTACCCACTAAAAACCGACTACTACACACTTTCAGGCAGTGGACCTGATCGCATATAGTATAGTAAGTAGTAAGTCCGAGATCGTTCGCAGGGATTGGTTTTGAAATAATTGTTTACTAAGTAGTTTTAGAAACAGGATGGAACCGTAGCCGAATTGCTACCTAACTTTGACAATTTGAACTTAAAGAAATTGAAATGACAAGACAATTAAAAGTAAAGAAAGTTCAGACAATATAAATAAAGATCATCCACTTCGAATCCACTTAACTTCAGCTATGATTGCACACGTTAAAAATCAAATTCTTTAGAGTTGACAAGATAATCGTGAAAGGATAAAAATGCTCGCGTGGTACCACCAACCGCTCTCAAATCACCCAACACCTAAGTTGCTAGTTTAATTACCCAAGCCGGTACCACCTAAGTTGCTAGTTTAATTACCTAAGTTGCATACAAAATTGACTCAAGACACATACGAAAAAGGCCATAAATGATGTGGGCGATCTATATAAATTGGTCACATCAAATCCCCCCACACTTGAGCGTTGCTTGTCCTCAAGCAAATCTGGAAATTAAGCAAAAGCATTCCTTGGCACGAAGCTATATAAACACATTACGATTATCAAAAAGAAGCCAAACCAAGTATGTCGATGACAAGGACTTTGGTGAAGCAGTTTTAATCTTAAATGAAAATCCGAAATGTTTGACAATATCTGAACAATCCACAAGCCTCAATAACACGACTAAGCAAAAGTGAAACAAATGAGCCTATCAAAATCATCCTACTCCAACGAACTTACTATTGGGGTTGAATATATATGAATAATCACTCATTGCTCGGTCGTGATGCATATCTTACCATAGGCTTGAACTAGGATCATAGCTTCACCGACATGGCATGAGCACCAAGTACATCATCAAAATATGGCATATAAGTCGGTTGTAATGGTAGGCTAAGGGTATTTACAATGGGATTTGGGAAATTTAGGTTAGTGTTAACAGGAAATAACAAAAGTATAAGTTATGTACAAAATAGTCTAATCAAACCCTTACCATCGAATGCCACCAACCCATAAGATGCTATCCCATGAACACACCTCAAAAGTAACAAGCAACACCCGACACCATTGTGGTGTATCAACTTCAAACAACTTAAGAACAACCAAATCTTCCATTCTATTCACGAACCAAATGATACAACAAGTCTTTTGACATATAAAAATGAGAAGTACCCACTAGTAGCCCAAGTTCTTTTTTTTTTTTCTTATTTCATTTTTTCTCTTTTTTTTTTTAATTTTTCTGTTTTTCACTTTTTTCTTCTTTATTTTGAACCATTTTACTCTACTAGTAGGCACCCTCTTACAATGATGAACAATGTCTATAACAATATACTTTATTTGAACTATCCAAAACATTCCCCAATAACTTGACCAATCGACGTATTCCCATAGACCAAGAATATTACAACTGATAACCCACTGAGCTCTCCCAAACCGTCCAAACAAACCAATGACAATCAATGGCCCCCCAAAATTAGACTATCGGTATGGCGAGGTAAAGTTTACATATTTAAGTGGATTTATACAAAGGGAAATGCTAAGTTCAAAAAGGGTGTCTAAATGTATCTTGCACTAAAGATGAGTGCAACAAAGGTTTAAAAAGAAAGGAAAATCACTGACCAGAATAGCCAGCTACACAAAACATGTATGTGTAAAGGTAAAAATATACAAAAGCAAGGGGTGAATAGAAAGAAAATACGGGTCAAACCTAGTATACCAATTCGTCATCCAATGTACTTATATCACAAAAGTGATCTCACTGCGGTCTCGTAACGATCACCAGGCCAAGTTCTAGCTCAACACATCACCGGCACACTCATATCAAAGAAATGAAAAAAAAAAAAAAAAAAAAAAAAAAAAAAAAAAAAAAAAACCTGCAGAAAATGACAAAATAAGAATAACAAAAAAAAAAAAAAAAAAAAAAAAAAAAAAAAAAAAAAAAAAAAAAAAAAAAAAAAAAAAAAAAAAAAAAAAAAAAAAAAAAAAAAAAAAAAAAAAAAAAAAAAAAAAAAAAAAAAAAAAAAAAAAAAAAAAAAAAAAAAAAAAAAAAAAAAAAAAAAAAAAAAAAAAAAAAAAAAAAAAAAAAAAAAAAAAAAAAAAAAAAAAAAAAAAAAAAAAAAAAAAAAAAAAAAAAAAAAAAAAAAAAAAAAAAAAAAAAAAAAAAAAAAAAAAAAAAAAAAAAAAAAAAAAAAAAAAAAAAAAAAAAAAAAAAAAAAAAAAAAAAAAAAAAAAAAAAAAAAAAAAAAAAAAAAAAAAAAAAAAAAAAAAAAAAAAAAAAAAAAAAAAAAAAAAAAAAAAAAAAAAAAAAAAAAAAAAAAAAAAAAAAAAAAAAAAAAAAAAAAAAAAAAAAAAAAAAAAAAAAAAAAAAAAAAAAAAAAAAAAAAAAAAAAAAAAAAAAAAAAAAAAAAAAAAAAAAAAAAAAAAAAAAAAAAAAAAAAAAAAAAAAAAAAAAAAAAAAAAAAAAAAAAAAAAAAAAAAAAAAAAAAAAAAAAAAAAAAAAAAAAAAAAAAAAAAAAAAAAAAAAAAAAAAAAAAAAAAAAAAAAAAAAAAAAAAAAAAAAAAAAAAAAAAAAAAAAAAAAAAAAAAAAAAAAAAAAAAAAAAAAAAAAAAAAAAAAAAAAAAAAAAAAAAAAAAAAAAAAAAAAAAAAAAAAAAAAAAAAAAAAAAAAAAAAAAAAAAAAAAAAAAAAAAAAAAAAAAAAAAAAAAAAAAAAAAAAAAAAAAAAAAATTACACATCACAAGAACACATCCAAAATATCCATAAAAAGTGCAAACTAAAAAGAGTATCATGCAAAAAATAAAAGAAACAAAGGAAAGTACAAATGTTTCATCACCCCGTAGGGTGGATACCAGACAATGATAACTAAAGTAGCGACATGAAAATATCAACATAACCAATCATCACATGATTCCATCCCACGGATCCGGATGGGAATCATCTCCACTACTGCTGCTGACCATGGTAGCCATAGGGTAGTCCAGGCGTTCCAAAAATACTCGTCACCCAATCGGATGCCTCTTCCTGAGATGCACCCGAACCACCTGCATCTCCTCCCGACTGACCAACATCAAATCCTGAATGAGCACCTGCATCAAAATCTGCAAAAGATGAAGAACCACCGCCAACATGGCCACCCTGAAAGACCCCAAACTGCACTGGACCTCGAGGAGAACCTCCTAAATCATGGGGTGGTGGTGACATGTTCCCCGGGGCAGTCGTATGAGAGAAAAAGGACTGACCCCCCTGACGATAATCGGGGACATAAATAGGCGGTGGAGAGAACTGAGGAATCGGGTCAGGTCGAACATACTCCCGACCGTGATACTGAGCATCCCACATCGGCTGATAATAATCTAGGCAATAGTTAGTGTGGGCCTGCTGTGATCCAACCCAGCTGAAATCCTGGGAATGTTCTGAATAGTGTTCTCCAAAAGTGTTAAATCAAACGAGCGAGGGATGGGAATGTTACGACCACCCCTCCTCGTTGGTTCCGGTTGACCCTCCGCCATCTCAACATCATCATCAACATCAACCTCCTGTACGGGAGGTGGTCCTTCAACTTCACCTTCATCGGCCAACAACTGCTCTTGCTCATTCCCTTTCTTCTTCTTCAAAATCTTACCCCTCCAAAGCTCATTATACGTAAAACCTTCCTGATGCACTGGTAATGAAAGATAAGTCTGGAAATCATCTGAAGCAAAGACTCCCATCCTCTTATAGATAACCGTGATGAAATGTCCCAAAACCAAATTCGAATCAGAATGATTACACATTCGGTCAAGCAGTACAAGAGGAGGCAAAGCAAACCTTGTTGGAGCACCTTCAGAAAAGAGCTCAAGTAACTATAAATCATTCTGGTAAGCCTTTTCCCAATGAGTCAATCGCTGCACCAAGAATGTCACAATCATGCGGTGGAGTAACCTCAAACGTACATTCTTTATCTTCGACACACCACTAGTGTATGTCCAAGTTTCTCCACCCGAAATCCTTGTGAAATACTCCAAAATAGACTCTCCATCACCCAAATCGGCTCCTGTCCTATAGCCCTTCTTCAAAATAGCCCTAAGCTCCGCACTCTGTAACTCCTCTCTCGAATACATCCCACAATAATAACCAAACTCAGCAATCGACAGCTTCCTCTGCTGTCCCCCACAGTAAAACGAGACTATCCTTTCCTCAAAAATATCTTTGACTTTCCCTAATTCCTTCTTCAGTTTCAAGGTCGAATAAAACTCCAAGCATAACTCACGGTAAGCTGCCTCACGGTTAGCAAAAACCCGCCGCCAAATTTCACAATTTACATCATGCCCTCTTGACTCACCTCCAACTCAATGAACGAACCTTCACCATTTCGCTTAAACAACTCAACATAACCCGATGGGTATACGTGCTTAATCTCAAACGGTCCAATCCACCTAGAAGTTAGTTTAGGTTGCTTAATCTTAAATTTTGACAAGAACAACAACACTTTAGCTCCAACCTTAAACTCCTTCCTACGAATCCTCTTATCATGCCAAATCTTGGTCCTCTCCTTATATAGCCTCGAATTCTCATAAGCACCTAACCTAAGCTCATCAAGCTCATGGAGTTGCAACATCCTAAGTTCACTTGCCTCCATCAAATCCAAATTCAAATTCCTTAAAGCCCAATACGCCTTATGCTCTATCTCAATAGGAAGATGGCAAGTTTTGCCATAGAGCAACCGGTATGGCGTGGTGCCAATCGGCGTCTTATAAGCCGTCCTAAACGCCCACAAGGCGTCATCTAACTTCTTTGACCACACCTTGGGGTTATCTCCAACAGTTTTCTCCAAAATCCTCTTCAAGGCCCTATTTGTGTTTTCCACTTGACCACTGGTCTGTGGATGGTATGAGGTAGAAAAGTAGTGGACAACACCGTACCTCTTCAACACTTTGGCTAACTGATGGTTTGCAAAATGGGTACCACGGTCACTAATCAAAGCTCTAGGGCAACCAAAACGACAGAACAACTGTTTCAAGAAATCAATGACTACACGCGCATCGTTCTTGGGCAAAGCCTTGGCTTCGGCCCATTTAGACACGTAGTCAACGGCGACAAGAATGTACTGAAACTTATTAGACGGTGGGAATGGTCCCATAAAGTCTATACCCCAGACATCAAAAACCTCACATACCTGAATACTCTGTTGAGGCATCTCATCCCGTTTAGTGATGTTCCCCTGTCGCTGACAGATGTCACAAGTCTCAACCAAAGTCTGGGCCTCCTTGAAAATTGTTGGCCAATAGAAACCTGCATCAAAAACTTTCTTACCCGTCACTGAAGGACCATAATGACCCCCAGTTGGCCCGTAGTGACATGCATCCAAAATCTCTCTAGTCTCAGCTCCAGCAACACATCTCCTAACCATACCATCTGCACAAACACGAAACAAGTATGGATTGTCCCAAAAATAATACTTAACATCCGATATGAGCTTCTTCTTCTGCTGGGACGTGAAATCATTAGGTATCTCACCTGCAACCAAATAATTAGCTATATCTGCAAACCAAGGAGCTTCATCAGAGTTAGAGATAAACATTAAAGACTCATCGGGGAAGTGATCATTGATCTCCCCATCACGAAGTTCCTCCCGGTGAGGATCTTCCAAACGACTCAAATGGTCGGCAGCCAAATTTTCAGCCCCTTTCTTATCCTTTATCTCAATGTCAAATTCTTGCAACAAAAGAATCCAACGGATAAGCCTGGGTTTAGCATCCTGTTTCGAGAACAGGTACTTAAGGGCTGAATGGTCAGTGAAAACTATGGTCTTACTCAAAACAAGATATGATCTAAACTTATCAAATGCAAAGACCACTGCAAGCAACTCCTTTTCTGTAGTGGTGTAATTTTGCTGGGCGGGGTTCAAAGTTTTACTAGCAAAGTAAATGGGTTTGAAATGTTTCTCAACCCTTTGCCCTAGCACAGCTCCCACAGCATAGTCACTTGCATCACACATCAACTCGAAAGGCAATTCCCAATCTGGAGCTACCATGATAGGAGAATCAGTCAACTTCTCCTTCAATACCTGAAAAGCACTCAAACAAGCATCATCAAAAACAAAAGGAACGTCCTTCTCCAACAAGTGGGTCATAGGACGAGTAATCTTAGAGAAATCCTTAATAAATCGACGATAAAAACCTGCATGTCCAAGAAAACTCCTTACCCCTTTCACATTGGAAGGCGGGGGTAATTTGGCAATTACATCTATCTTAGCCCGATCAACCTCAATCCCGGCCTTGGACACTTTATGCCCTAACACAATACCCTCAGTGACCATAAAATGGCACTTTTCCCAATTCAAAACAAGGTGTGCCCTCTCACACCGTTCCAACATCCTATCCAAATTACTCAAGCAAGAATGAAAAGAATCCCCAAAAACTGAAAAATCATCCATGAAAACTTCCATGGAAGTTTCAAGCATGTCCTGGAAAATAGCAATCATGCACCTTTGAAAGGTGCCAGGGGCATTACACAAACCAAATGACATTCGCCGATAAGAAAAAGTGCTAAATGGACATGTAAAAGTGGTTTTCTCTTGGTCCTTGGGATCAATGGGTATTTGAAATGTTTCTCAACCCTTTGCCCTAGCACAGCTCCCACAGCATAGTCACTTGCATCACACATCAACTCGAAAGGCAATTCCCAATCTGGAGCTACCATGATAGGAGAATCAGTCAACTTCTCCTTCAATACCTGAAAAGCACTCAAACAAGCATCATCAAAAACAAAAGGAACGTCCTTCTCCAACAAGTGGGTCATAGGACGAGTAATCTTAGAGAAATCCTTAATAAATCGACGATAAAAACCT
Source organism: Erigeron breviscapus (assembly GCA_034093135.1). Taxonomy (NCBI): domain Eukaryota; kingdom Viridiplantae; phylum Streptophyta; class Magnoliopsida; order Asterales; family Asteraceae; genus Erigeron; species Erigeron breviscapus. Next base: position 46,581,778 of record CM067167.1, on the reverse strand, counting down.
GCATGTCCAAGAAAACTCCTTACCCCTTTCACATTGGAAGGCGGGGGTAATTTGGCAATTACATCTATCTTAGCCCGATCAACCTCAATCCCGGCCTTGGACACTTTATGCCCTAACACAATACCCTCAGTGACCATAAAATGGCACTTTTCCCAATTCAAAACAAGGTGTGCCCTCTCACACCGTTCCAACATCCTATCCAAATTACTCAAGCAAGAATGAAAAGAATCCCCAAAAACTGAAAAATCATCCATGAAAACTTCCATGGAAGTTTCAAGCATGTCCTGGAAAATAGCAATCATGCACCTTTGAAAGGTGCCAGGGGCATTACACAAACCAAACGGCATACGCCGATAAGCAAAAGTGCCAAATGGACAAGTAAAAGTGGTTTTCTCTTGGTCCTTGGGATCAATGGGTATTTGAAAGTACCCGGAAAACCCATCCAAGAAACAAAAATATTCATTCCCTGCAAGACGTTCCAACATTTGATCAATAAAAGGAAGGGGAAAGTGATCCTTACGGGTGGCATCATTAAGCTTACGGTAATCTATACAAACCCGCCAACCCGTAATAGTCCTAGTGGCCAAAAGCTCCTTATTATCATTTTCAATGACTGTCATGCCCCCCTTTTTGGGCACACAGTGGACAGGACTTACCCATGAACTATCAGCAATAGGAAAAATGATTCCTGCATCAAGAAGCTTAATTACCTCTTTCTTAACTACCTCCTTCATATTAGGATTCAGCCGCCTTTGTCTCTGGACAACGGGCTTAACATCATCAAGAAAATCAATTTTATGCTGGCAAAAATTAGGACTAATACCTGGGATATCTGTGGTCTTCCAAGCAAAAGCCCGCTTATGGGCTTTAAGCACAGACAAGAGACGGTCTTTCTCGTCACTCGAGAGTGAGGACGAGATAACCACTGGAAGAGAAGACTCACCTGACAGATATGCATACTCTAGATGGTCTGGAAGCGGCTTAAGCTCCAAGTCAGTAGGTGGTACATCAACAGAGTTAGGTACCCTTGAACTCCCGTCAGCAACTACCTCCTCAAAAGTCTCGTCCTCGGGAGGTGATTCATCCAAGCTCAGTGCCATGACCTCTGCAAACAAAGCTTCATCAGTAATTTCTCCAGATCCTAAATTAGCGATCTCTTCCTCTCCAATATCTGTCTCCATGAATTCCTGAAATTCTTGATCCAATGCATCATCAATGACATCAATCCTGAAACAAGTCTCATCATTAGAATATGAATGCTTGATAGACTTTTCAACATTAAACACAATCCTATCAGTTCCTACGCCTAAGGAAATCTCCTTATCCTTCACACGGATGATAGCATCCGCGGTATTAAGGAATGGGCGTCCAAGAATAAGAGGGACCTTCGTATCTTCCTCCATCTCGAGGATAACGAAGTCAACTAGAAAAACAATATGGCCAACTCTGACGCTAATGTTCTCAGCAATCCCGATGGGATACTGAAAAGAATGGTCAGCAAGTCTTATACTCATGCGAGTAGGGCGAAGGACTCCCAAGGACAACTTGGCATAAACCGAGTAAGGCATCAAATTGATGCTAGCCCCTAAATCAGCTAAGGCTTTACAAATAATAGTTCTAATAGAGCAAGTGATAAGAAAACTCCCTGGGTCTTCAAGCTTTGGTGGAATGCGGTTCTGCAAGATAGCAGAACACTCGGCATTAATAAAAGTAGCCTTTGCCTCTTCAAACTTCCCTTTGTCTGTCACAAGCTCCTTAATGAACTTGGCATAATTGGGCATCCCCTGAATAAGATCAACTAAAGGAACATTAATATGAACATTTTTGATCATGTCCACAAACTTGTTATATTGCTCCTTCAGCTTTGCTTTCCTGAACCTCTGTGGAAATGGTATCTTTGGCTTGTATGGTTTAACCTCTGGAACCACAGCCAGTTTTGGTGGAGTGACCGGAGTCTTCACGGTCGGATCTTCCTCCATCTCTATCTCTTCATCAACATCAGCATCATCACTCCCGTTATCCTGCACATCTGAAACAACAACATTAGGAATAGGAGGTGGGTCATAAGACCTACCAGTACGAGTGGTGATGGCTTTGGCTTGCTCATTACGGACTGGAGGTGGAGTGTATTTCTGTCCCGAATTAAACTGAGGTCTAGGATTCTGCTGTGTGTTGCTAGGAAGAGTCCCCGTGGGCCTAGCAAGAGCTGCCATCCTACTTTCGAGATCCTTGAAATTAGCACCCTGATTTTTCATGTTGATCTCCACCTTCCCGCTTATCTGATCCAACCTCTCACTCAAAGCCTTAGTATCATCCCTGATCATTTGAATGCTAGTGTTTGTTTCAACTTGATTACTAGCCAACTGCTTCATCATCTCCCTCAACTCGGCATTAGGATCGGCATTAGAAGAAGAAGAACCTGATCCTTGTCCTTGCTGAGTCTGCTGTTGTGGCTGATTCTGATAATTATCTCTTTGCCACCTGTTACCTGAAAAACGAGGAGCATTAGCCTGAAAAGAAGAGTTATAAGAAGGATTACCTGAAGGCCGGTTCTGGAAACCGGTGTTGCGGTGGAAATTCCCTTGGGGTTGATTCTGAACATAGTTCACATCTTCGGGTGCCCGATTTGGACACTCATCAGAATAGTGCATATCACCACAATGATCACACCCATCGGCTACGACCTTAACATCCCTCTCAAGTGCTCCAAACCTAGTCTCTTGAGCAGTAAAGCTCCTATCCATGCGCTCAGATAGCGCCTTAATCTCTCCAATAACCCCTGAATCGTTACTAGCTTCAGCCTTAGCAACTCTCCCTTGGTTAGTGCCCTTCTTCATCTTTCTTTCATTCTTCAAGAACCTTTCATCATCCATAGTTGAGTTATCCTTTGCCATGTCTTCCAAGATCTGATAACCTTCATTGGGTGTAATGTTATTGAAACTACCCCCAAAAGCATATCCCAATTCTCGTTTAGACTTCTTATCTAACCCATCAAAGAAAAGCTCCACATATTGTTCCCTAGTCAAATTGTGACCTGGACAATTTCTCAACATTTCCTTGAAACGAACCCAAGCATCTACAACATCTTCTCCATCATCTTGTTCAAAAGACCTAATCATATTCTCCAACCTTCTTTGAGTTCTGAGTGAATAAAACTCACCAATGAAAGCCTCCTTAAGTTGGTCCCAAGTAGTGATTGAATTCTCTGGAAGATCATTGAACCAATCAAGTGCTTCTCCGGTGATTGAGATGGGAAATGTCTCAAGTTTCACGGCATTCATTTGATTTTGACCATATTGATAAAGCCGAGCCAACTTTTCAAACCTATCCAAGTGTTGGTAAGGATCCCATTTCCTTTTTCCATCAAATTGTTGCTCTTCTATACTCTTTAGATGATTTCCTTTCAAATTGAAGGTATGATCAATGGCCGGAGGTCTAATGGCAGAGTCACAGCTGGTTGGAATAGTTCGAACTCTCTCGCCATAGCGAGTGTCATTTGGCACCCAATGACTGCGGCGCAGTGGGGATGGTCACTCCCACTGCGGCGCATGGATAATCGTCTGGAATTCACTCCCACTGCGGCGCAGTGGGGATGGTGCACTCCCACTGCGGCGCAGTGGGATGGTGCACTCCCACTGCGGCGCAGTGGGGATGGTGCACTCCCACTGCGGCGCAGTGGGATGGTGCACTCCCACTGCGGCGCAGTGGGGATGGTGCACTCCCACTGCGGCGCAGTGGGATGTGCACTCCCACTGCGGCGCAGTGGGGATGGTGCACTCCCACTGCGGCGCAGTGGGATTGCACTCCCACTGCGGCGCAGTGGGGATGGTGCACTCCCACTGCGGCGCAGTGGGATGTGCACTCCCACTGCGGCGCAGTGGGGATGGTGCACTCCCACTGCGGCGCAGTGGGATGTGCACTCCCACTGCGGCGCAGTGGGGATGGTGCACTCCCACTGCGGCGCAGTGGATTGCACTCCCACTGCGGCGCAGTGGGGATGGTGCACTCCCACTGCGGCGCAGTGGGATGGTGCACTCCCACTGCGGCGCAGTGGGGATGTGCACTCCCACTGCGGCGCAGTGGGATGGTGCACTCCCACTGCGGCGCAGTGGGGATGTGCACTCCCACTGCGGCGCAGTGGGATGGTGCACTCCCACTGCGGCGCAGTGGGGATGGTGCACTCCCACTGCGGCGCAGTGGATGTGCACTCCCACTGCGGCGCAGTGGGGATGGTGCACTCCCACTGCGGCGCAGTGGGATGGTGCACTCCCACTGCGGCGCAGTGGGGATGGTGCACTCCCACTGCGGCGCAGTGGGATGTGCACTCCCACTGCGGCGCAGTGGGGATGGTGCACTCCCACTGCGGCGCAGTGGGATGGTGCACTCCCACTGCGGCGCAGTGGGGATGGTGCACTCCCACTGCGGCGCAGTGGGATGGTGCACTCCCACTGCGGCGCAGTGGGGATGGTGCACTCCCACTGCGGCGCAGTGGGATGGTGCACTCCCACTGCGGCGCAGTGGGGATGGTGCACTCCCACTGCGGCGCAGTGGGATGGTGCACTCCCACTGCGGCGCAGTGGGGATGGTGCACTCCCACTGCGGCGCAGTGGGATGTGCACTCCCACTGCGGCGCAGTGGGGATGGTGCACTCCCACTGCGGCGCAGTGAAAGGGATTGCTATCCACTGCGGCGCAGTGGGGTTTCCCTCCTCCCACTGCGGCGCAGTGATAATCTTCTGGAAATCATGTGGCCTTCTCACCACTGCGGCGCAGTGGGGATGGTGCACTCCCACTGCGGCGCAGTGGGATGGTGCACTCCCACTGCGGCGCAGTGGGGATGGTGCACTCCCACTGCGGCGCAGTGGATGGTGCACTCCCACTGCGGCGCAGTGGGGATGGTGCACTCCCACTGCGGCGCAGTGGGATGTGACTCCCACTGCGGCGCAGTGGGGATTGCACCCATTGACTGCGGCGCAGTGGGGTTTCCCTCCTCCCACTGCGGCGCAGTGTAAACTTGCTAAAATCTTTGGTTCTTCTTTATTAACAACTCTCGAACACTCGGATCAACATCTTGGCCTAAAATCGTCAGAAAATGCACCAAATGGACGCACAACCTGCTAAGAACCTGAAAGCACTAACAAACACCATAAACGCGCCAAATGCATACAAAATTGACTCAAAACACATACGAAAAAGGCCATAAATGATGTGGGCGATCTATATAAATTGGTCACATCAATCGGATACTTCACCTTGGACTCTAAGGATTTTACCGTTAGATAACGGTATCTTGACAACTCTCTCACCGTAATCAATAATCGCATTAACCGCCGACATCCAATCCATACCCACAATGACATCAAAACTTCCAATATCAAAAGGCATAAGGTCTATGAAGAAATCAACATCGTCTAGGGTCAAGACACAATCACGTATTATTTGATTAAGTTTGGTTAGTGATTCGTTTACCATTTCTATATCAAGCACATAGTTCAAAGTACATGGGTGCACATCAATCAAGGGAACAAAACTAGAGGAAATAAAGCTATAATCGGCTCCGGAGTCAAATAAAACCGTTGCATATTGACCATTGAGAAGGAATGTACCTGCAACCACGTTAGGATCATTTCGGGCTTCATTAGCATTGACCGCAAAAGCTCGGCCACGGGGTTGCACTTGGTGGCCTTGTTGTCCCCGGTTTTGATTAGGACCGGCTATTTGAAGTTGGTTGGGGTGGACGGCTACTTGAACTTGTTGTCCCACCCATCGAGGACAATTGTTGCGGTAGTGATGAGGGCTACCACATTCGAAACACTCACCTCTTCTTTGATTACCATGAGGGGGAACGGCTTGAATAGGAGCCACATTCATTGGGGCGTTCTCGGTGCTCTACAATCTCTTGTCGTATGCCCAAGTCGATTACAATTGAGACAAGCCCCACATTGGAGGTTGGTGGGGTGATGTTTGTTACACTTGTTACAAAAGGGATGAGGCCCCGCATAAGGCCTCCTTACCGGCTCAACCGCCGCCATCACCCTTCCCCGGTTAGCATTCTTCGGGTCAAACCTACTCATCTTTCTAGCCCCACTAGTCTCCGCCACATCCTTCCTCTTTGATGATGGAGATGATGATTTACTCAAAACACCGCTTCTCAATAAATCCTCGGTCACACTACCGGCTCGGTTAATAGCATCGGTCATAGAAGTAGGCATGACCGAGTTAACAAGAGATCGGACTTGTGGAGTCAAGCCCAACACAAACTTATCAATAGCCCGGGACTCGGGGTTTACCAAGTTAGGAACAAGGGTAGACAAGTCTTGTAACCGTCTAATGTAGCCCTTGTAATCGGCTCCTTCCATTTTGAGATGGACAAACTCAATAGTCAAGTTTTGGAGTTCATAAGGAGGACAAAACTTCTCCTTCACCTTGTTCTTGAAGTTGGCCCATGACAAGTTACTGGTCCGACCCAAGGTTACCTCTTGGTTCCACCAACTCAACGCATCGTCTTTAAACATGCCAGATGCATAAAGAATTCGGTCATCATAGGTGCAATGACTTCTTTCAATCACCGCTTCAATTCTTTCAAACCACCTTATACAATCCGTGGGACCACCCTTACCATCAAACTCCGGCGCCCCACAATTCTTGAAATCTTTGAATTGGCAACCTTGGCGATATACCCCATGTTGATTGAACATGGGCATGTAGTTATCAACTCCCACCGGTTCTTCCTCTTCATCTACCACAACATGAGGTTGAGCACCCTCATTATTCACATTAGCCGGGACTTCATTGTTTTGAGGTCCATTGTTTGGGGCCACATTGTTTCCCCCAAGAGTTGCCGTGACTTGGGCAATAATGGTTGGCATAATATTGGTGACCGTTTGAGTGATCACTTCCGCCAAGTTTGGCCCGGGGGCCTCACCACGACCCCTTCCTCGGCCCCTACCTCGACCTCCACCACGACCTCTACCACCACGGCCCCTACCCCTACCTCCTTGCACCTCCGGTTGAGCTTACGGTTGGGGTTCTTCCGAGTTAGCCCTATAATTTGTCCCGACTTTCCTTGGTCTCACCATTTCTATAAAACAAGTAACACGTTGACCCGAGAGTTAGTCTCAAAATGCTCACATGTTAGTCACACAAGTAGTCAATGCCCTCATGTCGATATAACATACATAATTCATATCATAATGCTAAGGCAAGAGTGCTAGAGTCCTAAGGGGGTTATTACTTATCATGTCATCATGCCAAGTCCACTACAATCGTTTATCAACAATTTAAGTACTCATGTTCACCACATTATACAATCTAAGTAACTAACCACAAATGGTTCAAAGTATAATCCGAATTCGACATGCTTTCTAGTTATTGACCGGGTTTGTATACAGGGTGTACTAGCGGCTAACCCTCCACCCAATCAACTTACATTAAGCATATCGGTTCCTTATTATACCCTAAACCAAGCGTGTGCAATCCGTGATGTCATTAACTTGTTATAATACCGGGTGGACATAAAATAGTTGATCAAGCTCTTTTAGGGTTGCCACAATATTATACTAAGTTAATGCCATGACTTCATTTTGCCCTAATTCATCAAACTATCACCAATCAATAACAACAATCCATCTCAATCACAATCAAGTTCGAATCGATGTACACGTTAACCACATTGTGCTCAACACACGTTCATCGCATTGTACTCAAGTCATCACATAAATGGTCTTGTCTACGAACTCACAATGTGTGTTTTTCAAGGTTCATACAATTCAAGTTGCACAATATGCTTGCGTGTAAAGCGCGTAAATAAGTATGCTTGCGTGTAAAGCGCGTAAATAAGTATGCTTGCGTGTAAGCGCGTAAATAAGTATGCTTGCGTGTAAAGCGCGTAAATAAGTATGCTTGCGTGTAAGCGCGTAAATAAGTATGCTTGCGTGTAAAGCGCGTAAATAAGTATGCTTGCGTGTAAACGCGTAAATAAGTATGCTTGCGTGTAAAGCGCGTAAATAAGTATGCTTGCGTGTAAGGCGCGTAAATAAGTATGCTTGCGTGTAAGCGCGTAAATAAGTATGCTTGCGTGTAAAGCGCGTAAATAAGTATGCTTGCGTGTAAGCGCGTAAATAAGTATGCTTGCGTGTAAAGCGCGTAAATAAGTATGCTTGCGTGTAAGGCGCGTAAATAAGTATGCTTGCGTGTAAAGCGCGTAAATAAGTATGCTTGCGTGTAAAGCGCGTAAATAAGTATGCTTGCGTGTAACGCGTAAATAAGTATGCTTGCGTGTAAAGCGCGTAAATAAGTATGCTTGCGTGTGAAGCGCGTAAATAAGTATGCTTGCGTGTAAGGCGCGTAAATAAGTATGCTTGCGTGTAAAGCGCGTAAATAAGTATGCTTGCGTGTAAGGCGCGTAAATAAGTATGCTTGCGTGTAAAGCGCGTAAATAAGTATGCTTGCGTGTAAGCGCGTAAATAAGTATGCTTGCGTGTAAAGCGCGTAAATAAGTATGCTTGCGTGTAAGGCGCGTAAATAAGTATGCTTGCGTGTAAAGCGCGTAAATAAGTATGCTTGCGTGTAAAGCGCGTAAATAAGTATGCTTGCGTGTAAAGCGCGTAAATAAGTATGCTTGCGTGTAAGGCGCGTAAATAAGTATGCTTGCGTGTAAAGCGCGTAAATAAGTATGCTTGCGTGTAAAGCGCGTAAATAAGTATGCTTGCGTGTAAAGCGCGTAAATAAGTATGCTTGCGTGTAAAGCGCGTAAATAAGTATGCTTGCGTGTAAGCGCGTAAATAAGTATGCTTGCGTGTAAAGCGCGTAAATAAGTATGCTTGCGTGTAAGGCGCGTAAATAAGTATGCTTGCGTGTAAAGCGCGTAAATAAGTATGCTTGCGTGTAAAGCGCGTAAATAAGTATGCTTGCGTGTAAAGCGCGTAAATAAGTATGCTTGCGTGTAACGCGTAAATAAGTATGCTTGCGTGTAAAGCGCGTAAATAAGTATGCTTGCGTGTAAGGCGCGTAAATAAGTATGCTTGCGTGTAAAGCGCGTAAATAAGTATGCTTGCGTGTAAAGCGCGTAAATAAGTATGCTTGCGTGTAAAGCGCGTAAATAAGTATGCTTGCGTGTAAAGCGCGTAAATAAGTATGCTTGCGTGTAAAGCGCGTAAATAAGTATGCTTGCGTGTAACGCGTAAATAAGTATGCTTGCGTGTAAAGCGCGTAAATAAGTATGCTTGCGTGTAAGGCGCGTAAATAAGTATGCTTGCGTGTAAAGCGCGTAAATAAGTATGCTTGCGTGTAAGGCGCGTAAATAAGTATGCTTGCGTGTAAAGCGCGTAAATAAGTATGCTTGCGTGTAAAGCGCGTAAATAAGTATGCTTGCGTGTAAAGCGCGTAAATAAGTATGCTTGCGTGTAAAGCGCGTAAATAAGTATGCTTGCGTGTAAAGCGCGTAAATAAGTATGCTTGCGTGTAAAGCGCGTAAATAAGTATGCTTGCGTGTAAAGCGCGTAAATAAGTATGCTTGCGTGTAACGCGTAAATAAGTATGCTTGCGTGTAAAGCGCGTAAATAAGTATGCTTGCGTGTTAAGCGCGTAAATAAGTATGCTTGCGTGTAAACCGCGTAAATAAGTATGCTTGCGTGTGAAGCGCGTAAATAAGTATGCTTGCGTGTAAGGCGCGTAAATAAGTATGCTTGCGTGTAAAGCGCGTAAATAAGTATGCTTGCGTGTAAAGCGCGTAAATAAGTATGCTTGCGTGTAAAGCGCGTAAATAAGTATGCTTGCGTGTAAAGCGCGTAAATAAGTATGCTTGCGTGTAAAGCGCGTAAATAAGTATGCTTGCGTGTAAAGCGCGTAAATAAGTATGCTTGCGTGTAAGGCGCGTAAATAAGTATGCTTGCGTGTAAAGCGCGTAAATAAGTATGCTTGCGTGTAAAGCGCGTAAATAAGTATGCTTGCGTGTAAAGCGCGTAAATAAGTATGCTTGCGTGTAAGCGCGTAAATAAGTATGCTTGCGTGTAAAGCGCGTAAATAAGTATGCTTGCGTGTAAAGCGCGTAAATAAGTATGCTTGCGTGTAAACGCGTAAATAAGTATGCTTGCGTGTAAAGCGCGTAAATAAGTATGCTTGCGTGTAAGGCGCGTAAATAAGTATGCTTGCGTGTAAGCGCGTAAATAAGTATGCTTGCGTGTAAAGCGCGTAAATAAGTATGCTTGCGTGTAAGGCGCGTAAATAAGTATGCTTGCGTGTAAAGCGCGTAAATAAGTATGCTTGCGTGTAAAGCGCGTAAATAAGTATGCTTGCGTGTAAGGCGCGTAAATAAGTATGCTTGCGTGTAAACGCGTAAATAAGTATGCTTGCGTGTGAAGCGCGTAAATAAGTATGCTTGCGTGTAAGGCGCGTAAATAAGTATGCTTGCGTGTAAAGCGCGTAAATAAGTATGCTTGCGTGTAACGCGTAAATAAGTATGCTTGCGTGTAAAGCGCGTAAATAAGTATGCTTGCGTGTAAACCGCGTAAATAAGTATGCTTGCGTGTAAAGCGCGTAAATAAGTATGCTTGCGTGTAAACCGCGTAAATAAGTATGCTTGCGTGTAAACCGCGTAAATAAGTATGCTTGCGTGTAAAGCGCGTAAATAAGTATGCTTGCGTGTAAAGCGCGTAAATAAGTATGCTTGCGTGTAAGGCGCGTAAATAAGTATGCTTGCGTGTAAAGCGCGTAAATAAGTATGCTTGCGTGTAAACCGCGTAAATAAGTATGCTTGCGTGTAAAGCGCGTAAATAAGTATGCTTGCGTGTAAACCGCGTAAATAAGTATGCTTGCGTGTAAAGCGCGTAAATAAGTATGCTTGCGTGTAAGGCGCGTAAATAAGTATGCTTGCGTGTAAAGCGCGTAAATAAGTATGCTTGCGTGTAAACCGCTCAAATCATGTGTAACAATGCATATATGTCCATTCCAAACACAATCCAATATCCATCCATTCCACAACACAACACGTACATACACTTCGGAAGGTTTTACTTTCGTCAAGTTCTAGATGCTTATATATAGGGTCACCCGCAACCTTCCCATCACATTTAAAACCCTTTGAAAGCATAACCGACTTCAATGTAGGCACAATTATCCTAAACAACTCATAATATCACAATCAAGCGCAAAACCAACCAAATAGTCAATGACCGTCAATCAAATCAATCAAGCAATCACACAAGTAGTTGTACACTTTCCAGCCCGAATCTCAAGCGAGTAGGGTGCTACGGAACTCACCTTGGTCGGCAATGAGAAGTTAGGATCGAGCTAAGGTGAGTTTATAGACGTTCAACGTCCGCTACGTGTCCACAACCTACCATTATATATAATATATGCATTATTACGCGGCAAGCTAAACCCTAATTAGGGTTTCATAGTTGGCATGTAACTTAAATTAACTCCCAGAGATGTTTTAGAAGTGATTCAAGAACATTTTATTGATAAAGGAAGGGTTTTGGTCAAAAGCGGTTCAATGACTTAGCACCAAAATTTGACATGAAAATCAAAGTGTTTAGAAATGTGTTTAATCAATTTTGTTGACCTTAGGATGTTAATATAAGACCATTAAACAAGTTTTGGATCATTAAAAGTCGACCGATAACCAAACGAAAAAGTACACGAAAAAGACAGAGAAAGCGCGGACGATGCTGAAAACATCTTCCGCCCTTCCTTCAGAACGTCCGCCCCCAGATTTCAGCATCCGCCCCTGCAGATTCGAACCTAGACTCATTTTTAATTAAAATCGAACATGTTATACACGAAATTAAAGCTTCCCATCTCACCACAACTTGGTACATGTATAACCAAAGGTAGAAAACATCTTGTTTCACAAACCCACTTCCGAAAATCAAAACCCCTCTTTCAAAACCTAATTGAAACCCTAATTGACCCAAAACCATTTTTGAACCCAAATGGACCAATAATTCACATGATTGACTATGAAACATGATTATTAACATAAAATGATGAATTTGAGTTGAGTTTGACTTACCAAATCTTCTTCCAAGTGTCAAACCCGTTTTTGACCCGAAAGTGGTGTTTTCTTACACTTTGAAACCCAAATTTTTGATATGATGATAAGGAGATGATGATGGTTATTATTCTAGTTTTAATCTTGCTTAAATTTCATTAAATGTGATAGAAATCTAGAGAGAGAGAGAGGTATATGTATGTGTGTGTTCTTGGAGATTTTAGAGGGAGAAAGAGATGGAGAAATGGGTGAGTGGATGAGGGAGGGTGGAAGAGTGTGGAGGGATAAGGTTGGGTAGGATCCATGGGTCATAGGTTGTGGGTTTGACCCACGGGTTGACCCGTCTACATAATTAATTAAATTCGCGTTTTGTCTAGCATCGAGTCATATAATAAGTTGGTCCATCGACCCGTTTAACATGTCATCTAGTCAATTAGTCACAAAATGAGCCCAATAATTTCATTAAATACGAAAGTTAGTCAAATTGCACCCAAAGTCAAACGGGTCAAAATAGCGGATGTTACACCTGTACTTATCACTTTCTATACTACATCTGATCGGGTCCCCTGTCTGTTAAGATATGTGTGTTTTTAGATAATTACTTGTACAACATTTTTATAAATTTAAACACGAAACAAAAACCATCATCAAACCTGGCCGATTTTCAGTCCGAGTATGGCAAACTCGTATCGTCAGTCGGCCGATACACGATCCGACTTGGTGAAATCGGCTGTATCGGCTGAGTTTCACAACACTGGTTGTAGGCGGCATTGAGACCCAAAATCCGTGAAACACGGCACCGGATATTACGTGCTTTTTCAAAGTATTAAAATCCATAATAAATAAATAAATAAAGCGCCGAGGATTCAAATTCGAGTGCCTTGATTATAGTTTTGGAACTAGATTTTAGGCCCGTATCCAATACACGGGCTGTTAATTTTATCGTTAACTTATTATGGGTTCAAAACTTAGTTTATTATTTTTAGTAATAAAATTTTTTTTTATATTTAAAACTTTGAGTTTTATACTGAAATATACAAATATGTTTACCGAAGTTGTTTACTATGTCATGCTTAGCGATATTTGAATATTACAAAATCATAATATGTCCATCAAAGTTGTAGAGTGTGACATACATAACGATATTGAATATTAAAAAAAATCATAATAGGTCATTATCATTTTATTTGTTTTATTGTTACACATGGTGTATTACATTCTTATTTACACTATTAGAAATAAAATATTATTTTTATATGAAACATATCTTAAATATTTCAATTAGAATATGACAATGTTATATGTGTTTCCTATAAAGATTATATTTCTACATGTTTTATTTTTCTTATATGTGTCATCACAATTAATTAAAAAAAACTTTAAATAAGGATAATAGTACAATACTTTTAAAATCTTAATAATTTACATTAAATTTTATTTATTTTTAAATAATTAGTTTTATATTTATATAATAGAACGTTGTATTAACATTATTCTATTGAAATATATTTGATTATTCTATTGGATATATATTAGCTATTATTCTTATTTATTATATTAGATTATTATTGGTTAAAAAGTGTCAATTTGTGATGGAAAACTAAAAAATGTAAACTATTCTATTGGATATATATTAGCTATTATTCTATATTTATTATATTAGAATTATTATTGGTTAAAAAGTATAAATTTGTGATGGAAACAAAAAATAGTATAAATTAAAGTCAAAATTGAAAATAAAAATCAACTTTAAAAAATCAAGAGCTATGATTGGTAGATAAGTTATTAGAGCAACTGTACTTTAGTAAAAAGATGAGACACACTCTACCGACCTTACCATGCCTCAGTTTGTTTGAATTTTATTATGGGCATAACTAATATACTTCTAGGAGTCTCCATCTTGGATGTTTTGCCCTCACCATCTTCAAAAATAAATTTTAAATTCAGTCATGTGATTAAATGAATGTGAGAGCAACTAGCCTCATTTATTATTTGTTATAAGTAATCTATTATACTATATAAATATTATTATCCAACTCACCATAAAAAAGGTTATAAAAAAGTTAGTTTAAAAATAACCTAATTGCCTTTATAATGAAACATTTTTGGATTGAATTATTAGCAATTACTCAATTTGATTTTAATGAACAAATTTACATCTTAAATCCATATCTTAGTAATGTATACTCTAAACTCTTATCTTTTAAAATATCTCCACTACCGTCTTTTTACATCAATTACATTTACATCAACCTACGTTATTCCCACCACCACCATTATTCGTCATTACTACCACTGCATTACGCGGGTAGTTATCATAGTTAATGGAGTTAATGTTCACCCCGTCAAGAGTAAAAAGAAATGCGAAACTTTAATAAATAATTATTAAAAATACGTAAAAGCTAAAAAAAATCTTTTAATTAATATTTGTAAAAGTTCATAATAATAATAATAATAATAATGGGAAAGGAAAATAATAAGAAGAATATCAGTCACCGTCCTAGGAAAAAAAAACCCTTGTCTTCCACAATCCATCTGCCTAGTGCTCAGCCAACAGGAGACTTGGTTGGACTGAACCCTAGATCGATTTCCAACCGCCGGCAACTTCTTTCCCTTATCTACGGCATCAGTTCCGGTGAAGCTCCGGCGCCGACCAAGTAGGGTTTGCTTCTTATCTCAACTTCCTTTTGTTAAATTTTTAATGTTAATCTTATTAATTGTCTTAGTTTATTGATAGGCTATTGAATGATTGTTAGTTGCTAATTTCCCTAAATTTTAACAAATGCCGGTTAAGACACTCAACTACATGTTTCTCAAAAGTATATGTATAGATTCTAGATAATATATAGTTGGGTGACTCGTTAAATATAAAATTAAATGGGTATACTGTATACGGATGAGGTTTGTCCAGGTCAGGCTCCCTGAGACCTCTTGTTAGGACATCAGGATGCCTGACCACTAAGTTACCTGGTGGTTGGTGGTTTATTTAGTTTCAAATAAGAAATTTTTTAGTTTAGTGACATTTTTAGATACAAAAATCGTTGATCGAGTTACCAACATACCTTTTCAAAGTTCATGTGACTGGATGTGATTATTTCTTATAGCTAACATTTGAATCTTTCGATTTTGTGTGTCTTTTCTAATAATATATAGACACATGTAATTTAGGACTAATAGGGGTTTTTTGAGAGTCCTGGTTTCCAGTCATACGTGTAATTTAGGACTAGGAGTAGAATAGAACGCCGTTCAAAAAAAAAATAAAAATAAATAAAATAATTATAGAATATTAATAAATATATATATAAGATATATATATATATATATATATATATATAGCACCGCTAGGGTTTCACATGACATATGTACTAAAGGCAAGTGTGTTATGATTCATATATGTGAACTTGAAATACAAGACAACGCCTGTTATCAACATTTTATGTATACAACAGGTTTATAAGGTTTTGATTGACAATTAAGTTTTGACCTTTTTCTTGGTTGATTTCCATCTTTAAGATTTTATGCAATCTTTATAATTTTGCTCTTATTTTTTAGTTTCATTGGTTATTCTATAGTTTTTTTTTTTCTTTTCTTCTTACCGGTTGATGACTTTTAGGGAACAATGGGGAAAAAGGTAAAGAAGAGAAATGCCCGAACTGCTCAAAAGGAGAAACAGTTCACAAACTCTTCACAAAAGATAATCCCAACAACGATAGTTGATGGAGCGTCTGTTGCAAAAGCGGCAAGAGTTTGTCCTCATCTCGAGACAGGGATTGATTTGGACAAAGTCACCTGGAAGATAACATCATCTGAGTCTCGGAATTGTGATGATTGTAGGGAAGTGGTTGTTGGTAGAAGGGCGAGTAAGGGCAAGCAAGGGAAGAAAAAAGGTGGCGGTTCATCATCTGAGTCCACATCCATTTGGGTGTGTTTGGAATGTGGACATTTTACATGTGGGGGTGTAGGGTTTCCTACAACACCTCATACTCATGCCACTAGGCATGCAAAACAAAAACAACATCCATTGGCTGTCAAATTTGCAAACCCTAATCTCTGGTGGTGTTTTCGCTGCGATACAATTGTTCCCGCTCAAACGTCAGTAGATGGAGAACAAAAAGATATTTTGCATAACATTGTTAAATTATTAAAGGCTCCACCGTCTTCCGAAAACTCTTTGGATGTTGAGGATGTTTGGTTTGGAAGTGGCAGCGTCTTAAACGAGATCAAGACGGTAAATACCTCTAGTAGTTCAGAAGTTAGTGATGGCTTTAGAGTAAAGGGTTTGCTTAATTTAGGTAACACTTGTTTTTTTAATTCAATATTGCAAAATCTTCTAGCAATGGATAAATTGCGGGATCACTTCTTGAGATTGGAAAAACCTGTTGGGCCTCTTGCAGCTTCTTTAAAGAAGCTTTTCATTGAAACTAATCCATCAGCAGGTCCCCAAAAGGTGGTCAACCCACGGTCTCTTTTCAACTCTGTTTGTGCTATTGCTCCTCAATTTAAGGGATATCAACAGCAAGATAGTCACGAATTGCTTCGGTTTTTGCTGGATGGATTGTGTACTGAGGAGTCTAAAGTGCAAAGTTTTGCTCCAAAACACAGTTCTACTTTTGTAGATACCATATTTGGGGGACAAATTTCTAGCAGTGTCAGCTGTCTGGAATGTGGACACACTTCAATAGTATATGAACCGTATTTAGATCTCTCATTACCATTACCAACCAAGAAAGGTCTATCAAAAAAGATGCCATTGGTTTCTAGATCAAAGAAATTTAAACCACCTCCAAAAAGACGTGGAAAAGTTGGGACAAAAGTTAATACAGTTTCCCATACCTCATCATCTGTCAGTACTCCAGCTGTTCCAACCAGTAGCGATTCCTTACATGCTGAAACAAACGTGATTGAGAAAATCTCTGAGATCACAATCAAGGATCCAGACATCTCTTCAGATAAGTTGGCACTTGTAAATTATGTTGCGCCAACCAGTGTATTAAATGGCAATGGTAACCAGACAGATGATTCATCTGACCAGTTATCATGGTTGGATTATCTGGACCCAACTATGGCATCAAGTAATCATGATGCAGCTGCGTTTGTCGGTGATGATATGGTCATGGAAGAGGCAATATTGCAGCAGGTGATGGAGGCTAGCAAGCAGGTTGATTCCCATGATTTAGAGGAAACACAAACTTCGACAAACAATCATGACGCAGCTGTGTTTGTTGGTGATGATACGGTCAGTGATGAGGCTATTTTGCAGCAGGTGATGGAAGCTACTAAGCAGGTTGATAATGATGTTTTTGAGGAAACACATTTGACAAACGATCATGATGCAGCTTCATCTGTTCGTGATGGTATGGTCACTGATGAGGCTATACTGCAGCAGGTGATGGAAGCTAGCAAGCAGGTTGATTCCCATGGTTTGGAGGAAATACAGCCTTCGACAAACGATTCGTGGTTGGACTACCTTGAACCAAGTTTTTCGCAAAATGATCAAGATATGTCATCACAACATGAACAGCCATCAGCAGTTCAAGATTCTGGGAACAGTGGTGACGTTTTGTGGGAAGACGAGCCACCATTGATTCAAGAGTCAGAAGTTCTATTGCTTCCTTATGAAAGTCTCACTGCAACTAGTAATGGGAATGAGGTGACATTGTCTTCTGTCAGTTATGAACATGAACCATCAGATTTTGATGGCTTTGGGGGTTTATTTGATGAACCCGAGGTTGTTTCTGGGCCCACTGTGGATCCCATTTCAAATGGAGCCAGAAATAATAGCGAGTCTGATTCGGACGAAGTTGATAACACTGATTCTCAGGTGTCTGTGGATAAATGTCTATCTTATTTCACAACTTCCGAGCTTCTCACCAAAGCTGAACATGCGTGGCATTGTGAGCACTGTTCAAAAGCTTTGCTAGAACAGAGGATGAAACTAAAGAATAAACCACAGGAACTTGTTTCAAATGGAGCCGAAAATGGTAGTTCAACTATTTCATCTGATTCTGGTGTTGAATATTCCACCTGTAATGGGCTGCAGAACTATAAAAGCAATGGCAGTAGAGTAGGATCTGAGTTAGAAGAAAATGGTAATGTAGTAAATGGCGATAGAAGCTCAGTTACAGCTTCTAGTGAAGCAAGTTGTGCTGTACAAGATCTTGACTTTTGCAACTTAGATGACCCTGGTGATAAATGTAAGGATGAGAAATTTCAGAAAAGGGTATCTAGTCGTTTAACTAGGAAAAATGGTTCCAATGGGGTTGAGGATGAGGATTCTAGCAGTATCAAGGTGACAAGGGATGCAACTAAGAGGATTCTTATTAATAGGGTCCCACCAATCTTAACTGTTCATTTGAAAAGGTTAAGTCAAGATGCTCGTGGGCGTTTAAGTAAATTAAGCGGCCATGTTGATTTCAAAGAAATCATCGATCTTAAGCCCTACATGGACTCTAGGTATGTTCATCTGCTTTAGTTTGATTCTCTCTACATGACCATTTTGTCAAGTAATGTTATCTTTTCTATCTTGTGTGCCCATGTAAAACTAAAAATGAAATTTTGGTGAAAGAGAGATATTCTGGCAAGGTTAATGTTGTTCTATGTAGAGTTTTACCTGTAACAATGTGCATACGGTTTTACACATAGTTACGTATCTGTTGAGATTTTTTTGACTAGCTAAAATCAGCAGCAGTTATGATCACTTTCTTCTTATGTATAAAGAATCAATGTCAAATATGATTTCAAATAAAGGGTAGTGGTATTCTTTTTATTTTTAATAAACCTATTTAAGAGAATTTTAAACTTAAAATACGTTAGACTGATTCTGATGTGCTCGACCCACATACCCATTTTTTTAGCTATATTTTTTATATAACTAGTTTGACCCTTTTAGAATTCCAAGATTGATCACTAAGAAGCCATAAAACTGGATTTTTGAGGGTTAAATGCTTGCTGAGATAAATACGCTCAAAACTAGTTTTAAGATTGAACAATTTGAAGTCTTACATTATTTAAAGGTAGCATCTTTTTATCGCAAAAGTATTTGCTTCGTTTATGGCTTTGACCAAGTTATGTTTCATATTTTTAACATAATTGTTTTGGAATTGCAGCTGCAAAGATAGAGGGACATACCGATACCGATTGATAGGGGTGGTGGAGCATATAGGGACAATGAGGGGAGGCCATTATGTAGCATATGTGAGAGGAGGTACAAAGGGTAATGGTGATTGTTTATGGTACCATGCCAGTGATGCTCATGTCCGACAGGTTTCATTTGAGGAAGTTCTAAGGTGCGAGGCATACATTTTGTTCTATGAAATGATTTAAAACCACATGTTTTCTTTTATTTTAATCTACTACAAGATTTACATCCCTTGTACTGGTGGTTTTAGGACATTGGGGATCGGATCCCCCAAAGAGAGTTGAGAAAATTTCTTGAAATATATACAACAGTGATGTTCAATGACATTGTGTCCCCACTTTCATTTCTGTAAGTTGTGAAATCAATGGGTCATTCACATCGATAATTTTGGGTGTATCTTATACTTGGTTTCTCTGAACAAAGTGAAATCTATTACAGTATATTTTTTCATTACAAACAAGGCATAGTATTTCTTTATTTTTTACTTGAAGTTTCGAACCAAACTGGGGAAGCCAAAGGCATGCTGTTTGAGTTATTTGTTCCAGTCACTGTGATTTGGGTGTGTCAGTTTGGCTGAGAGACCAAACCTGTCAGTCAGAAGGGACCCGGCTACCCCAGTCTAGTAGAAAGATGTTTTGGAGGGTGCTTGCAAGTAACCTAATACAGAGACCATTTTTGGTAAAGTATAAATGTCGGCACTATACGCATGTTCTGATTTGATATTCGAATCCAAAATAGCAATTTCAGGTGATCGGGGCATATTGCTTTATGCTAGTTGGTTTATCTTGTATGGTGTCTGTGAGTCATTTTCCATTACATTCTGTGGACCTATTAGATTCTTTACGTTAAAAATCTTAAGTAAAAGGGTCAGACAACATTGTGCTTTATCCAATTGTATAGTTTGCTAGATTTACCACTAGGTAAGGTACACCCCTTTCCTATATATCCTATTGGCAATACAATACTAGCTTCCCTGAACTGTAGTTCAACCAGGAGCAGATTTTGGACGCCTAGCACGAAAGAGCCTTCTCTGGTAGCATCCCGGGGACAAATCTTTTACTCAATGAGAAGTGAAAACCAGTGACTAGAGAACCAATACTCCAATACATCATGCGACTGTATTGTGGTAATCGTGATATTTTTGACATTTCAAAATGTAACGAAAAGCAATCCATAAACTTCAAAGACGATCCTGAGGATGACAAACTATTCATCCATCCATCCATCCATTGAATAAAAAACCGTGCAAACACCCTTGTTCAACAAGATCCTTATATGTACACACATAATAAAATGAGAGAGAGGCAAAGAGCCAAGGATAATAATTTAACTCTTTTAGAGATGTTCAATTCAGTAGTGGGGCTTTTTGCTTTGGCAACTCGTTCAGCTTGACTGCCATCATACTTTGTCCTAAACTTTTCCACGTCTTCATCGTTCTGCACATCACAACATATATATAACTTAGAAGTCTAGTGATATAATTCTCACTGTAAACCATGTAACCGTCCAACAAAAATGTAATCATCAAAAGAGAATAAATGCATGTATTGCATCACATACCAGTTCTTGAAATAAACGCTCATCTTTCCCAATTTTGTGGCCGGCAGGTATCCCAATTTTGTGGCCAGCAGGTACCAGTTCCCATGGCCTTTTGGCCTTCCCTACATTTCCGTTCTCATCAGAGAGGGAAAGTTGGAGGGGCAAAGAAAGTTGCTTCAGTACCTATATATATATATATACAGCAAATAAAATGGAAGATATGATCAGTTGTCATTTCGATCACATAAAAGAAAAAAAAAAATCGAAAACAAGTGTACCTTAATGGAAAATGAAGGCATAAAAGGCTCTAACAGGCAAGCAAGAAGATAAACTACTCCCACTGAAGTTTTCATGACTATGGAACACGAAGCTAGGTCTTCCTTGTAAAGCTTCCAGAATTTACTTTCCTACATACAATGCAATGCAATCAATTAGTAAAATCCTTAAATTTCATTCTTACACTATCATCATCATTATATATTTATATAGATATATGAAATATGATTGCGGATGGACTTACTTGTAAATATGCATTTCCTTCACCAGAGATGCTCATTGCAATTTTCAATCCTTGCTTAAGCTTCACCTATATATATATATATATTCTTTGTCAGTCCAATGAGTAATTATATCTAGCTAGGCTGAGTACTTTAACTAATGTTCCATATATATATAATAAGCATCAATTAATTACCTTTTCCATGGCCTCCACATATTGTTCCACATAGATACCGATTTTATTTCCAAATGTCACCGATAATAGATGTGTTTCAGCCTCGGGAGCTTCAGGAACAATGGAACTGTAACCTGATCGAACAATTACCCCAATAATCTCTAATTAAACTATATATAAGCTTCTTCAAAGTACGCAAAAAAAGAAAACAAATTGCACCCCACTAATTAATAACTTCACTTGAGGTACCATTGATGATGTCAATTATAACTAACCTGGATTTTTAGCAATGAAACTCAATACACGGTTAATGAAATTTCCTAAATTATTTATCAATTCAGTGTTTTGCTTTGTCTGCAAGTCTTTCCATGCGAATAATGTGTCCGATACCTAGGCATACAACAATAATAACAATCAGACAAAGAGAGGAAAACTACAAAGAGTACAACAACAAAAAACAAACCCTGGAAGTCACAGTCAGAAATCACATTTTTAGGGGGGGGGGGGATTATAGATAGATATTCCATTAAACAAGTGTCATACCTCTGGCCTATTAGTTAGCAAATAATATCGCCATACTTCTACTGGAATGCCTGTGTCCTTTGCATCGTTACCAAAGACCCCGACACCCCTGGTCTTTGAGAACTTGCCTACACATAATGTCCCAAAATGAAAATAACAATAAGCAGGTGATACAGCATGTCAACAAATATTAAACAAGCATAGTCAAAACAAGTACTTGTCAGCTGTAGAGAGAAAAGCATAAAACACACCTGTTTCATAGTTTAGGTACTCTGTTACACTGATGGTCTTCATCAATGTCCAGTTCTCATTGGTTCCAAGAAGCGTAGAGGGAAACATTACCTGGGGAGTTATTTCAAATAAAGAGACAATGTCAACGCTGTTAATTACTAGAATACAACAACAATAGCCAATCCCGCATGTGCAAGTATGGGGGCTGCTAGCAAGAGATATGCGTAAGAATTTCAAAATTGCAAATCCACAAACGTTTTAACGAAAAACAGCTGCTTAAAATTGTTCCCATTGTTAGGAGAAGAAAAAAAAGAAGCCAAAACAATTAATGGTTACTACACATATAACAGAAAGTCAGTTATAACCACTCCAAAATCCATCAAAAAATTTAAAATGTTATATTTACTCCGTAAATGATAAAGTACATCAAAGAAAGTGCACTTACAGTGTGAAAGGGTACATTATCCTTTCCCATAAACTGATACAACTCCACATTTTCAGGATTTTGCCACCATAACCTCCACTCAGGTGTGTAACACGAAGTGATCGAGACATACCCAATCGGTGCATCAAACCAGACGTAAAAAACCTAAGTATTGCATGGTAAAACAAACAATAAACATTAATTACCGTGCAAACAGAAGATGGAGGTTTCTGTTTAACTGTTCAGAGCAAGCAAGCTATGTAATTAACCAAAAGTAACCTTGGTTTAATTAATAGAGAAAAAAAGTGAACTCGTTATATTTGTATGTACCTTGTCTTTGAATCTCTCATGAGGGACAGGAACCCCCCACTTGAGATCTCTAGTAATACACCGCTGCCTTAAGCCTTCTCTGAGCCATGAATTTGTTGCTTGAATAGCATTCTGGCTCCATGATCCAGCCACTGACATGCTGCTAATGTACTCCCGCAGTCTATCCTCCAACAGTGGGAGCTCAAGAAACAAGTGACTTGTGTCACGGATACGAGGACTCTTTTCACAAACCTAATTGCAGACCAAGAAATTGCAAGTTATAACCATGAGTTAAATATATATGCATCAAGGAATAAAAGATTTATCTAGCTACAGGTTTATGCTCTAGTTCAATTTACCTTGCATTTAGGACTAATAAGTTCCGTTGGATTTAATAGTTTGCCACAATTTTCACATTGATCACCTCGTGCCGCATCATAATTACAACCTGCTTTTGGGCAGGTACCTATAACAAGGCGGTCAGCTAAAAATTTCTGGCACTTATCACAGTAAAGCTGCAGTGCAAAAGCATACGACCCAAGTTAGATATATCTCTGGATTCCAGAACTTTAACAATTCTCATGAAGTTCAACTTACACAAAAACGAAAGATATACCTGCTGCATAGTGTTCTCAGATAGACAATTGTTATCCAATAACTTTTTAAAAATTTCTTGGCAAACCTTGGTCTGTTGTGGCGATGAAGTTCGTCCGAATTCATCAAAACTTATATCAAACCATTTATATACATCTCTGTGAATTGCGTGATATCTAGATAGACAAATAAAATAAGATGACTTTCAATGGAAGATGATATCAAGTGAATTCATCTCAAAATATAATCAAATAATATCATGAAATACAAAAAAGGAAAACCATAAACGTAACTAATTTGGTATTCCTACAATTATGCCAAATAATCTCGTGCTAACACATGGCATAATCAATGGTTAAGATTCAGAGAGAAAAAGACAACGACTTTATGCAATTTTTCTTGCTATATCTTAGCCATTGATCATGACATGGGTCAGCACCCCACTTTTAGGCATGTTTGTATGCCTACCAATTAGTCCTATGTATCATTATTACTCTACAAAAAAATTATTACTTATCGCAAATTTCTTTCGGGGTGCAATTTTCTTCCAAGGCTTTAGTTTCAGTAGCTGTTCCATACTCATCAGTTCCACTTATGTATATAGTGTTGTATCCCCTCAATAGACAATACCTAGCAAACACATCGGCACTCAACACACCTATAGATAACAACAGATTGAGTTGAATCAATTCACTAAAACTAATCAATCACAATTACAGTCCATGACCGAAATGCAAGAGTTGGCCGCCCAACTCAAGGAACTTCAAGACAAGGGTTTCATTCGCAGGGTCAATCGCCATGGGGCGCACCGGTCTTGTTTGTCAAAAAGAAGGATGGATCTTTCCGGTTGTGTATTGATTATAGAGAATTGAATAAGCTAACGGTAAAGAATCGTTATCCCCTTCCTAGGATTGACGATTTATTTGATCGACTTCAAGGTAGGTGCTCAATATTTCTCCAAGATTGATTTAAGGTCGGGTTACCATCAATTGAGGGTCCATGAAGATGACATTCCAAAAACCGCTTTCCGAACAAGATATGGGCATTTTGAATTTACGGTGATGCCTTTTGGGTTGACCAATGCACCGGCGGTGTTCATGGATTTGATGAACCGGGTGTGTCGGCCCTACTTGGATCAATTTGTCATTGTCTTTATTGATGACATCCTTATTTACTCTAAAACAAAAGAAGAACACGCCGAGCATTTGAAGCTAGTGTTGGAGTTACTTCGGGGAGAAAAATTGTATGCCAAGTTCTCCAAGTGTGAATTTTGTCTAGAAGAGGTCCATTTCCTTGGTCACGTGGTGAGCAAGGAGGGTATTCATGTGGACCCTAGTAAAATCGAAACGGTTAAGAATTAGAGACGACCCGAGACGCCAACCGAGATTCGCCAATTTCTTGGTTTGGCAGGTTATTATAGGAGGTTTATAGAAGGCTTCTCAAAAATCGCCCAACCCTTGACCTTGTTGACACAACGGGAAAGGAGGTTTGATTGGGGCGATAAGCAAGAACGAGCCTTCCAATTGCTTAAAGATAAGTTATGTGATGCACCAATCTTAAGCTTACCCGATGGGCCCGATGATTTTGTTGTGTATTGTGATGCGTCCGGGCAAGGCTTAGGATGTGTTTTGATGCAACGTGGCAAGGTGATTGCATATGCATCTAGACAATTGAAGGTGCATGAGAAGAATTATCCGACACACGACTTGGAGCTAGGAGCGGTTGTGTTTGCGTTGAAGTGTTGGAGGCATTACATGTATGGCACCAAAAGTGTGATCTATACCGATCACAAAAGCTTACAAGACATTTTTGACCAAAGCGAGTTGAATATGAGGCAACGGAGGTGGCTAGAGCTTTTTAGTGATTATGATTGCGTTATCCGGTACCACCCGGGTAAAGCAAATGTTGTAGCCGATGCTTTGAGCCGGAAGGAACGTGTACATCCAAGAAGAATTAGAGCCATGAGCTTCACCGTGCAAAGAAGTGTTCGTGACACCATTATTGAAGCTCAAAGAATGGCTACTTTACCGTAAAACTTCATCAATGAAACGTTACATGGCTTGGAAGAACAATTTGATCGGAAGGATGATGATGGGTTGTACTTTGTGGATCGATTATGGATTCCCGTTTTTGGGGGTCTAAGGATGAAATTGATGGACGAAGCCCATAAGTCGGCATACTCGGTTCACTCGGGATCCGACAAGATGTATTTTGGCATGAGGGATTTGTATTGGTGGCCGGGGATGAAGAAAGATATTGCTAGGTACGTTAGTGAATGCATTACGTGTTTGCAAGTAAAGGCCGACCACAAGAAACCACCCGGTTTGCTAGTTAAACCGAGAACACCGGTGTGGAAATGGGAAGAAATTGCTATGGACTTCATCACGAAGTTACCAAGGACTAGTAGTGGCCGGGACACCATTTGGGTGATCGTTGACCGGTTAACTAAATCGGCTCACTTTTTAGCTATTCGCTAAGACGACAAGTTTGACACCATGGCGCGCTTGTACATCAAAGAAGTTATATCCAAGCATGGAATGCCGATTTCCATTATAACCGATCGGGATGCTCGATTTACTTCAAAGTTTTGGAAGGCGTTCCAAAAAGCAATGGGTACTCGACTTGATATGAGTACGGCGTTCCATCCACAAACCGATGGTCAAAGTGAAAGAACGATCCAAACACTTGAAGATATGTTGAGAGCTTGTGCCATCGAGTTTGGTGGCAATTGGGATGTGCATCTCCCTTTGGTCGAATTCTCGTATAATAATAGCTACCATGCTAGTATTCAAATGGCGCCGTTTAGAGCTTTGTATGGAAGAGTATGTAGATCACCTTTAGCTTGGGCGGAGATTGGTGAAAGCCAACTCATTGGGCCCGAGATTGTCATTGAAACGACTAAAGTGATCTCACAAATCAAGGAGAAATTGAGGGTAGCTCGGGAAAGACAATTGAAGTATGCTAATGTGAGAAGAAGGCCCCTCGAGTTTGAAGTGGGTGATTTTGTGTTGTTGAAGGTGTCCCCTTGGAAGGGTGTGGTTCGTTTTGTGAAGCGTGGCAAGTTGGGGCCAAGGTATATTGGCCCATTCAAGATCTTGGAGCGTATCGGTCCGGTTGCTTATCGTTTGGAGCTCCCTCAAGAATTGAGTGGAGTTCATATCGTATTCCATGTTTGTAATCTTAGGAAGTGTTTGGCGAATCCAACACTCCATGTGCCTCTTGAGGAAATCCGGGTGGATAAAACGTTAAAGTTTGTAGAAGAACCAATAGAGATACTTGATCGTCAAACTAGAAAGTTAAAGAATACTCGGTATACAATCGTCAAGGTTAGATGGCAAGCTAGGCGCGGACCCGAGTTCACTTGGGAACGTGAGGATTCTATGAAAGCCAAATACCCTCATTTGTTTAGTGACTAGGGTTTTGATCGAATTTCGGGACGAAATTCCTTTAACGGGGGAATAATGTAACATTTGCGAACTTTGACTTTAGTTGACCCGTTAAATATATGTACTTTTGACTTAATTGGTATTAATTAAGTGTTATATGATCGAGTTGCTTGTGATATAATCGTGTTCAAGGTGTTTATGTGAATTGATGATCGTGTGGGTAAATTATGTTCGTGGACTAGTCAAGATTGTTTGTTCGTTTTAGTTGGTGAAATTTAGTTAGTTATGTGTAAGGATTATCCATGGGTCAACCCATATCCTTAACCAAAACCCATGACCCAACCCAACCTTATCCCTTACACCACCACCACTCTATCCAACCATTCATCTCCTTACACTTCTCTCTCCCTCATTCAATGCAAGAACACCCAATCTCTCTCTCTCTAAATTAAACACATCAAATTTAATGTTTCAAGTTAGATTTTGTTAGGGTTTTTCATTGTCATCATCATCTCTTCAACATATCAAAAATTGAGCTTCATAGTGCAAGGAAATCACTTAAATCGGGTCAAATTCGGGTTCATCACTTTAGTGGAAGATTTTGGTAAGTAAATGCATCCCAAATTCATCATTTATTATTATTAAACTTGTTTTGAATCAAACCCTTCAAGCCATTGGTCAAATTCAGATTTAATGCACTTCTAGGTCAAAATTAGGGTTCATGGCACTTAAATGGGTCAAATGCAACTTTTAAGCTTGATTCACGTTTTAGAAAGAAATGGTGATGTGGGTTATACTCCTTTAGGTCAAAATATGTTAATTTCACTTCGAATGAGTCTTAAATCTCTTGAAAACGAATTCTAGGTCAAACTAGGGTTTTCAAAATGTTGAAATGGGTCAAACTACAATTTTGAATATAAATTGATGTTATAAATCGAAATGGACGAGTGGGTTGTGTATGTTTAGGTCCATTGACGCTTAGTATTGTTACAAAAATGAGTTACAAACATCGAATTGAAGTCAGAAAGTAGGGTTTTTAAGGTTTTTGGTCGAGTTTTGCACCTCTTAATTATTGTATCAAGGTTATTTGATTGCTTGGGTTATTTGTCAAGGTTAAATGTTCGTTTAATTGTTGTATCAAGGTTATTTGATTGTTTGGGTTATTTGTCAAGGTTAAATGTTCGTTTAATTGTTGTATCAAGGTTATTTGATTGTTTGGGTTATTTGTCAAGGTTAAATGTTCGTTTAATTGTTGTATCAAGGTTATTTGATTGTTTGGGTTATTTGTCAAGGTTAAATGTTCGTTTAATTGTTGTATCAAGGTTATTTGATTGTTTGGGTTATTTGTCAAGGTTAAATGTTCGTTTAATTGTTGTATCAAGGTTATTTGATTGTTTGGGTTATTTGTCAAGGTTAAATGTTCGTTTAATTGTTGTATCAAGGTTATTTGATTGTTTGGGTTATTTGTCAAGGTTAAATGTTCGTTTAATTGTTGTATCAAGGTTATTTGATTGTTTGGGTTATTTGTCAAGGTTAAATGTTCGTTTAATTGTTGTATCAAGGTTATTTGATTGTTTGGGTTATTTGTCAAGGTTAAATGTTCGTTTAATTGTTGTATCAAGGTTATTTGATTGTTTGGGTTATTTGTCAAGGTTAAATGTTCGTTTAATTGTTGTATCAAGGTTATTTGATTGCTTGGGTTATTTGTCAAGGTTAAATGTTCGTTTAATTGTTGTATCAAGGTTATTTGATTGTTTGGGTTATTTGTCAAGGTTAAATGTTCGTTTAATTGTTGTATCAAGGTTATTTGATTGTTTGGGTTATTTGTCAAGGTTAAATGTTCGTTTAATTGTTGTATCAAGGTTATTTGATTGTTTGGGTTATTTGTCAAGGTTAAATGTTCGTTTAATTGTTGTATCAAGGTTATTTGATTGTTTGGGTTATTTGTCAAGGTTAAATGTTCGTTTAATTGTTGTATCAAGGTTATTTGATTGTTTGGGTTATTTGTCAAGGTTAAATGTTCGTTTAATTGTTGTATCAAGGTTATTTGATTGTTTGGGTTATTTGTCAAGGTTAAATGTTCGTTTAATTGTTGTATCAAGGTTATTTGATTGTTTGGGTTATTTGTCAAGGTTAAATGTTCGTTTAATTGTTGTATCAAGGTTATTTGATTGTTTGGGTTATTTGTCAAGGTTAAATGTTCGTTTAATTGTTGTATCAAGGTTATTTGATTGTTTGGGTTATTTGTCAAGGTTAAATGTTCGTTTAATTGTTGTATCAAGGTTATTTGATTGTTTGGGTTATTTGTCAAGGTTAAATGTTCGTTTAATTGTTGTATCAAGGTTATTTGATTGTTTGGGTTATTTGTCAAGGTTAAATGTTCGTTTAATTGTTGTATCAAGGTTATTTGATTGTTTGGGTTATTTGTCAAGGTTAAATGTTCGTTTAATTGTTGTATCAAGGTTATTTGATTGTTTGGGTTATTTGTCAAGGTTAAATGTTCGTTTAATTGTTGTATCAAGGTTATTTGATTGTTTGGGTTATTTGTCAAGGTTAAATGTTCGTTTAATTGTTGTATCAAGGTTATTTGATTGTTTGGGTTATTTGTCAAGGTTAAATGTTCGTTTAATTGTTGTATCAAGGTTATTTGATTGTTTGGGTTATTTGTCAAGGTTAAATGTTCGTTTAATTGTTGTATCAAGGTTATTTGATTGTTTGGGTTATTTGTCAAGGTTAAATGTTCGTTTAATTGTTGTATCAAGGTTATTTGATTGTTTGGGTTATTTGTCAAGGTTAAATGTTCGTTTAATTGTTGTATCAAGGTTATTTGATTGTTTGGGTTATTTGTCAAGGTTAAATGTTCGTTTAATTGTTGTATCAAGGTTATGTGCTCGTATAATTGTTGAATCAAGGTTGTATTGTTATTAGTGTGTTCGTATCAAGGTTATGAGGTTCATTAAATGATCCAATCAAGGTTTCAAGGCTTTGTGATCGTTCAACGATCCAAATTATGAGATCATTTAATGACCCAATCAAGGTTTCAAGGTGGTGTGATCGTTTATCGATCCAAATCAAGGTTTCAAGGTTTTATGATTATATAATGATTTAATTATGTTCGTATCAAGGTTAAACGGTTGTTATCCCGACACTTGTTTCTTATAGTCAAAACCTACGAACTCACCAACTTTATGTTGACGCATTTTAGTACACTTTTCAGGTAATCAAGTGAATCAAAGACGTAATGGATGATTGCTTTGCATATGATAGGATAGAGCTTGGACTTTTGTGGATCCGTGATTCATTGCACCCGTTCATGGGTTATGCCTAGGATCGTTAGCCATCATTTGATCTATTTTTTTGTAAACTATTGATGGTGTTGTGCTCCTTGTGCATTATTTGATCAGTTATTTGTAATTGTACTTGAATTATGTATGGATTACTCAATCCTTGAATGCATTTAGTTGCCTCTACTTAATTTCCATGTCACGCTGAGCTTTTCTATTAATGCCCCATGTTTCCGCCTTGTTGGGGTGTTACAGAATGGTATCAGAGCCGTGGTTGTAGAGAATTAGGTGGAATGACCTAGACTATAACCATTGCATAAACACTTCATATTTAGCTTGCATGATAGGAATTTATGTGTGCAACGTGATTTGTTGGAATGTGTGGATTTGTTTGATCGGAGTTCGTAGAGTTTTGATAAACTTATTAATTGATGATCGTAATAGTGTCGGGATACACCGTTAATTGTTGGATCGTTGTGATGAATGTTGATGTGTGGAATCTTGGAACCATTTATTATTTGTCCCTAGCAAAGTGAAACGATGGCATTGGCGGAAGTATGACATTCGGTAATCATAGAGGAGCCTGATCAACGAATCTATGATTACCCTATGTCATATGGAAGTTAATGATCTCGTGGATTGCGCATTGCGGATGAGGTATAGTAGGTAACCCGGTGTGTCTAATGGGTGTTGGTTGGGTGGAGGGTTAGCCGCTGGTACACCCTGTATACATACCCGACCAATACTTAGAAGACATAACGGAACCGAGTCCTGACATCCATTCAATATATTAACGGTGTGGAGGGTTAGCCGCTGGTACACCCTGTATACATACACCTTTAATGTAGTGAATGTTGAAGTTAGATTCGGACTATGCTTAACCCGCCTTGTTATGACTTGACCCCTTTGATATGATGTTAACTGAATTGTGATTGTATTGTTGATTGTGAATTGTATGATCGTGGAAGCCTTAGATGATTGCCATGATAATATCCCCGTAGAGATAATCATATTCTTGTAACGATTTAGAAGGACTTAATGTGGAAATTGTGTGTTACTTGGAGGTCGATTTTGATATTCGTGTGGGAATTGTGAGACTTAACTTGTTAATCTAACACGTGTGTTCAGGAAAGATGGTTAGACCAAGGAGAGCTAACACTAACTATAGGCGTCAAAATGTGCAAGAAGAGCCGATTGTTCAAGAGGATCAAGGTGGGAATCGTGGCGGTAGAGGTGGTCGAGGTAATCGGGGAGGTCGTGGTGGCCGAGGGGCCGGGGTGGTGCTAATCCCCCGGTAAGAACCGAGGTCATCACTCAAGCTCTCAATGAGCTTATGCCGGAACTTGTGGCCCGAATCTCGGCGGCCATGGATAGGAATGAACAAGAAGAACCGGAAGATGAAGCGGTTCATGTTGAGAACGAGAATGAAGATGTGAATGTGAATGGTGATGGGAATGGGGAAGATGTTTTTGTCCAACAAAGAAACAACAATGCTTACCGCCAAGGTTGCATTTTTAAAGACTTCAAGGCTTGTGGAGCTCCGGAGTGGAAGGGTGAAGGTGGAGCCACCGGTTGTTTAGAGTGGCTAGAGAAGATTGAATCTGTGATCCCTAGAAGTGGATGCACTCTTGATCAAAGAGTTCCTCACGCCACCGACATGTTAAGTGGTGATCCACTTGAATGGTGGAATCTTGAAGTGGATACCTTGGGGATCGATCTTGCTAACTCCATTCCTTGGGAGAATTTCAAACAAATGATCATTGCTAAGTATTGCCCACCTTATGAAATGAGGAATTTGGAAGAAGAATTTACTAAGCTCACCATGAAGGGTGCCGATCATGTGGGGTACACTCGCCGTTTTGGCCAACTTTCTAGACTCATGCCCCACTTGGTTAGACCCGAAGAGCGCAAGGTGGAGAAGTATGTGGTTGGTTTGCCCCATAAGGTGAGAGTACTTGTTTCTCATCCAACCATGCCACTAACTATAAATGAAGCTATCACCCGAACCGCTAGTGTCACCATGGAGCTTGTGAAGGGTGGTGAGCTAGGAAAGAATGAAGGTAAGAGAAAGGATGTGCCCGAATCTAGTGGCACAAAGAAAGACGAGAGGCATCACAACAAGAGACCAATTAGGGGTGGAAGGGTGTTTGCGGCGGTTGCGCCGGCAAGAGAAGCTAACACCGGGGCTATTCCTTTATGCCCTCGGTGTAATCGTCATCATAGGTCTCACACTCGGTGTGATGCTTGCTTTCATTGTAATCAAGTGGGTCACATTTCAAGAATGTGTCCTACCAATCCTCGTGCCGCTCCTTTGAATCCTTTGCCTCTTAATATTCGATATCCCCCGATGGCCCGGGTAATTGTTACGGGTGTGGTAGTCAAGACCACTACCGTAATAGGTGCCCTAATCTCATTGGCCAACAAGTTCAAGTGACCGTGCACCCGAATCAATTGCAAATTGCCGGTCCCAATCAAAATCGAGGACAACAAGGTCAACAACAACAAGCTCCTCAACAACAACAACTAGCACCACGTGGAAGAGCTTTTGCCGTGAATGCGGCCGAGGCTCGTGTTGACCCAAATGTTGTAGCAGGTACTTTTCTTCTCAATCATCAATATGCTACCGTGTTATTTGATTCCGGGGCTGATTATAGCCTCATTTCCAATGATTTCATCCCCTTGATCGATGCTAGTCTTAGCCCGTTGTCATGTTACTTTGAACTCGAAATGGTAAATGGTGGATTGCCTAGAATTAGTCAAGTTGTTCGTGATTGTGTGTTAGAATTGTGCCCGAATCTCGGCGGCCATGGATAGGAATGAACAAGAAGAACCGGAAGATGAAGCGGTTCATGTTGAGAACGAGAATGAAGATGTGAATGTGAATGGTGATGGGAATGGGGAAGATGTTTTTGTCCAACAAAGAAACAACAATGCTTACCGCCAAGGTTGCATTTTTAAAGACTTCAAGGCTTGTGGAGCTCCGGAGTGGAAGGGTGAAGGTGGAGCCACCGGTTGTTTAGAGTGGCTAGAGAAGATTGAATCTGTGATCCCTAGAAGTGGATGCACTCTTGATCAAAGAGTTTCTCACGCCACCGACATGTTAAGTGGTGATCCACTTGAATGGTGGAATCTTGAAGTGGATACCTTGGGGATCGATCTTGCTAACTCCATTCCTTGGGAGAATTTCAAACAAATGATCATTGCTAAGTATTGCCCACCTTATGAAATGAGGAATTTGGAAGAAGAATTTACTAAGCTCACCATGAAGGGTGCCGATCATGTGGGGTACACTCGCCGTTTTGGCCAACTTTCTAGACTCATACCCCACTTGGTTAGACCCGAAGAGCGCAAGGTGGAGAAGTATGTGGTTGGGTTGCCCCATAAAGTGAGAGTACTTGTTTCTCATCCACCATCTCTTCTTCAACAACCTGTTTCCCTTTACCTTCCTCATTTTCATGAAATAACTTTCTTACAAGGTTAGGTGTTGAACCATCTTGTCCACCAATATCATCTAAACCAACTGCATCTTGTCCACCAATATCATCTAAACCAACTGCCCCCTCGCCCCCTCTTCATCA
The DNA here is from genome assembly GCA_034093135.1 of Erigeron breviscapus. Classification (NCBI taxonomy): domain Eukaryota; kingdom Viridiplantae; phylum Streptophyta; class Magnoliopsida; order Asterales; family Asteraceae; genus Erigeron; species Erigeron breviscapus. The sequence goes on along the minus strand of CM067167.1, from coordinate 46,548,109 downwards.
TCATCTGCATCATACTCATCATCTACAGCATTGGATATATAGAAGATCTATATATATATATATATATATATATATATATATATATATATATATATATATATATATATATATATATATATATATATATATATATATATATATATATATATATATATATATATATATATATATATATATATATATATATATATATATATATATATATATATATATATATATATATATATATATATATATATATATATATATATATATATATATATATATATATATATATATATATATATATATATATATATATATATATATATATATATATATATATATATATATATATATATATATATATATATATATATATATATATATATATATATATATATATATATATATATATATATATATATATATATATATATATATATATATATATATATATATATATATATATATATATATATATATATATATATATATATATATATATATATATATATATATATATATATATATATATATATATATATATATATATATATATATATATATATATATATATATATATATATATATATATATATATATATATATATATATATATATATATATATATATATATATATATATATATATATATATATATATATATATATATATATATATATATATATATATATATATATATATATATATATATATATATATATATATATATATATATATATATATATATATATATATATATATATATATATATATATATATATATATATATATATATATATATATATATATATATATATATATATATATATATATATATATATATATATATATATATATATATATATATATATATATATATATATATATATATATATATATATATATATATATATATATATATATATATATATATATATATATATATATATATATATATATATATATATATATATATATATATATATATATATATATATATATATATATATATATATATATATATATATATATATATATATATATATATATATATATATATATATATATATATATATATATATATATATATATATATATATATATATATATATATATATATATATATATATATATATATATATATATATATATATATATATATATATATATATATATATATATATATATATATATATATATATATATATATATATATATATATATATATATATATATATATATATATATATATATATATATATATATATATATATATATATATATATATATATATATATATATATATATATATATATATATATATATATATATATATATATATATATATATATATATATATATATATATATATATATATATATATATATATATATATATATATATATATATATATATATATATATATATATATATATATATATATATATATATATATATATATATATATATATATATATATATATATATATATATATATATATATATATATATATATATATATATATATATATATATATATATATATATATATATATATATATATATATATATATATATATATATATATATATGGAGTTTGGAAAACGTGCTAGTTAAATACTAAATAACTATATATATATATATATTAATATATGTTATATACGTAAATATATATATATATATATATATATATATATATATATATATATATTAAAAAAAATTCTGATCATACCACCTACTTATCACGTAGTTCAAGATAATATCCATGCAAGATTTTATTTTTACACTTCCAAAAAAAAAAAAAAAAAATTTAGAAACCCTAGTTATTTATGAACAAGACCCATTTGATGGATCTGATTAGAAAAACAGTACCAAATCTCAAATATTTAATCACTTATACTTATTTTAATTAAAATTTTTTTTTATTGTAAACAACATACATAACCCACAAACTGATGATATAAACGACGGAAATGAGTACCTTTAAACACCACGTTCAAGAAGATAACATGCCAGATGCATTCACGACCTTTACAAACTAATGTCAGAAATTAGGGTTTATGATGAATCCGATGTTGATTCGTACTAGGAAACTGATAATGGATTGGGGGACCAAGTGTTTGGAAGAGAGGGTTTTGTTGAAAGTGATATATCGATTTATGTTTTTGTAATATAAATAATATGTATATGTATATATATGTATAAATAAAAGAGTTGTCGGCATGCACACGCCCCCCACGCTTCTCCCGCCCATTTGTGCCTACATGGCAGTCAAAATGGTCAACATACGTACAAAACCATTTTACAAATACCAGATAGCAGTTTTGGCCCCTATATTATATGCGAATTGTCAGGATATGCCCTATGTTATATGAAATTTTACGTTGACCCCTTAAATAAGAAAAAGTGACAACTTCAAGACCTTTAAAACCAATTAGCCCTAGAATATTTCAATTGAGAATAGCAAGTTACATCAAAATTTCATTATGTCTTATCTAATACTCTAATTATGTTAATTTGAAAACTTAATAAGTTTATCCCGCGTATTACGCGGGAAAATAATCTAGTATAATAATATAATACAAAGCTAAAAATATTTGATGGGGTTATAAGGCCGTTCCTTATAGACTTTCAACCCTCGCGTCCAACCGCGTCCGACGCGAGCAAACCCGAAGAAGCTAGTAGCAGGGGCTGCGTCCAAGCCGGCGTCTGGAGGTTTGTGCCAACATTAGACGTGCGTTTTGTGAAGGAAAGTGGGGCCGGAAAAGATGATGTGAGGGGAAGAATAAGAGAAGAAGAAGGGGTTATAAGGAGGGGGTGTTCTTGAGGTGTTCTAGGAGAGAAAAAAACTGATGAATAGGGGAAGACGGGTTTATAAGGAGAGGCCTAATACTCATAACAGTTTGTCAAGATTTGAAAACTTATAATACCTTTATTTTTTTCTTATACTTTCTTATACATTTAGTCAAATATGTATATTATAGCTTATTAGCTTATACTTTATCTATACTACTAGATTTTAGACCCGTGTCAAATACACGGGTTTTACAACATTATCAATATAAGAATTAATATATGGAACAAAAAAAATACTTATACGTTAAAATGTAAAAATATAGTTAAAAAAGAATTGAGATATTCAAATGTTAATACTAAATGCTAAGTTATATCAAGGCTGGATGGTGGAACAAAGTTTTTCTTATACAAACTCTTCCAAATAAGCAATATCTTAACTTTGATTACAAAATTGACCGAGTTTTCATTGATATCTTGCAAAAAAAAATAATTATTTTCGTTAGCCACTAAATTTATGCCCGTGTAAGATACACGGGATATTTATGATATTTTTAAGATAAGATAAATTTTTACATATGTAAATATAAATGTAAAAAATTGTTGGTAAATTCAAATTAAAAGAATATAAGTCTAAAACATTGAACGCATATATTGTATTTCATCTTTTGTAATACATTATAATATTTGTTTATATTTTTTATTTGACATTTGTTGATTATCATCACCTTAAGATACTTTTCGATTTAACTCAAAATATCGCAAAATATCGCAACGTACAATTGTCCGTGCTTAAAAGTTGCATTTAAGTTTATTATTAATATCATAAAAGAACGTTTATCTCATATTTGTGATTGCTCAATTATAATGCTAAAATAGAAAATAATAGAAAATAAATATTAATATGATAAAAAAATGAAGTAGTCTCTATGCTAACAAAATATAAAGTGTTGTTTATAATAATATATATATTTTGGAATTTGAGTTTAAGTAGGATTCACATTAGACACCACAAACTCAAAGATTTACATTCGGCAATTAGCATAATTCGGCTATAATTTTTAATTTTTTAACTAAATGATAGATGATGACATCATCAAAGGCTAATTTAAATGAATAGAAAACTATGATTGGTTAATAAGTTATTAGGTCAGTTGTCTTTTAGTATATATAAAGATATATTATAAATCAAAGATATATTATAAATCAAAATTTCAATATTGATTTTAAGTTTCAACAATGTACACATTCTAATGCTTGATGTACCATACATCATAGCCACATTACATCAATAACTTTCACTACACCGGCGCCACCGCCACCACCACCACCCGCCAGCCACCGCCGCCGCCACCATTATATCACCACCACCGCCGCCACCTCCATCACCGCCGCATACCTTTCTCTCGTAATTGTTAATTATGAAATACAAGTATACAATTTTGAATTAACTGAGATATTATCTTCTATGCTAATGCTACTACACTTAAAAAAACTTCTGACAAACAATAAAAATCATTGAAAAGTGTCCCAAATGTCGATGGTATGCTAGTGCTAAGAAATTGGGTTAACCAAAAAAAAAAAATTAGTTGTTTATTAAAATATTTTTAAAGGCTGGTAATAGGTGTGTGTGTGTAGTTTCAAGTAAAAAAAAATTAGTGTATGGGAGGGAGAGTCAACAATTAGTCTTCGGAAAGAACAGTCAAAAATGGAATGATTTGTCAGTCACCCCTTCGATCTATTGAATCCCCCCCACCGCTGCCATTCTTTCTCTCTCTCAGAGCCATATCATATATATTGGTTTCTACTTATATTCAACTCTTCCTAAAAGCCAAGTCAATCAATCATATATATGGCAGTAAGTTCCATTCTTCTTTCAATTGGATCTGTTTAAACAATCATGATTCTGTTCTAGTATTTTGTAACTTTTAGGTTTTATTTTGTGGCTTTTAAATGTTGTATGTGCGATATGCTAATTTAGTTAATTTGTTGACGTTTTTCAATGTGATTTATCTGCTATTATGATATTCCTCGTACTAGTTTAGTAGTTAAGTAAAAGTTCAGGAATATTTTCAGAAAAGATGGATTTAGCACTAGGAAATATGCTAATTGGAGGAACCAAAAAAGATGATTATCATAGTGTCAATTTTACAATACTACAGGGTATAATAATAGCATAGATACCAAAATTTTCTAATTCGGAAACCAAACATGAAAAAAAAAAAGTTATGGTTTCTTCCATGTTACTTTTATTTAACCTTGTCTTCCTCTGGTAAGAATAATGTGTGGTTCCCCCGTTAGGACTTAGGAGTTTTTGGTAATTAGGATACCTTTTTTTGAAATTTTTCTTTCACGGTACCGTGTTATATAATTGTTCTTGATGCTGATTCCTAAGAAATTACTCTCTGTTGAGCTTAACATACGGTCCAATATCTGCATTCTTGCTTAACAAAATCAGCATTAGAGCCTTTTTTTTAGGTGATAGGACTTGGTTCTAGTTTATGGACGCTGAACAGTCTCTTGCCTGCTATTTCTGATTTAATTTACTATGATGGTATTAAAAAGTTGAACCTTTTGACCACAAAGGTCAAAATGTATCTCTGGTTCTTGAGTTGTCTTGTCATGATTACGTGATTCTCCTGTTTTGGTATTGTATTAAACGCTTTGCTACTCCATTACATGATAATGTAGCTTATTTTACACAATCCACTTCGAGAAAGCAAAGAAAGGTCAGATGCAAAAATGACACCAAGATTCCTGACCTTTTGCCATTGTGTTTGAAAGTGATTTTGATTATTGCTTTTTCAGGGATCATTAATTTAGTTTATAGAATTGGGTTGGGTGTCTTGAGATTGATTGATATTATTCCATATCCCACATGTCATCTTGTTGATTCTGATTATTCAATATCCCACATGTCATCTTGTTGATTCTGATTATTCCATATCCCATAATAGATACTGTCACACTGGTACACATAGCCAAACACCCCTAATAGTGAACCTTCATTCCAGGGCCAAGAAGAAGCTGAACGCAAGACTGCCGACCCCAGAAAGTTTGAATCAGAGACGCCAAAGAACCAAGATGCATCAAGACGAAAAAACAGCCGAGAAGGTGATCTAAGTAGATCATTTGATTCCCCATTACATCCTAAAAAGGTGTCAACACCCCAACATCACCAGTCAAGCGAAGCGACAAGGAGTAACACGGCTTCTCCAATGTGGGAAAGAAAGGTTTCATCTGATGGTAGCAATGGTGTGACCTCTTCCACTCCTGGAAGATCCCGGTTGAGGCAAGTTACCCTTGGTGATGAAAGCGTAAGTTCCTAAAGCAGTTTGAATACTTGGACTTTGTGATATGATTTTAATGGTGCATATGGTTTGGCAGCCTGATGACAGCACTGCTGTTCCAGTGTTCGGTGACTGGGATGATAGTAATCCTGCTTCAGCTGAAGGTTACTCTCACATATTCAACAAAGTACGAGAGGAGAAGCATGGCGGTGGTGGAAAGTCTCCGAGGATAACGAGTGAGCACTCTCAATTTTATGGTCAAAGACCCGAGAGTAAAAAGGTAAAAGGTCCACTTCTTGTGAATGGGTCGCTTTGGAATTATGTTTTTTTACGAGGCAAATGGGTGGAAAAAAGTTTAGCTAAACAAGAAGCAAACCAAATCGGTCGAAAGCTGTTTGAATAGTGTCCCCTAAGTTCGTTTTGTTCAACAATTAGATTATTTTTGTAGTGATATAGCTTTTGTAAGTAAAATGGACTAAAAAGTCTACTTAATCTGACCCGTCCCGTTTCTGTACTAAGAAATAACCGTAACCTACCCATTTTGACACATTTACTTGTATCGACACATTTCGTAGACACGATTACTATCAACTCCGCAAGATTTTCAATTGCTTCTACTTTTTTTAGGGGTGTGGCTGCTTCCCATGGAGCAGAAAGTGACTTTCGGCTGGCCACTGGAGTAAAATGCGGATTGTACTTTATAAATAAGCAAGGTGTTTGTAAACTGCATTCTTTCTTGTTCATAGATTGTAGGCAAAACTCTTCCTATTGTCCTACAGAAAGGATTTATTCCCTATCTGTCCCATTGTTTGTATGCTGCTTTTATTGAATGAAAATCAGAAAAAGATAGCAAGAATGATTCGGGTCAAATTTTCATTACCTTTCAGGTATGTAATTTTGTAACAGGTAAATCTAGATATATATGACCAACCAACAGTTCCCATTAGTCTTTTTGATCATACATATATGTATTATACCCAACACTTAGGGAATGTTCATACATATATGTATTCTACCCAACAGTTTCCATTGAAGATCGCATGCGCTTTGATATTTCTTGTTTTTTGTTCTCATATCTCTAATAATATTCTGATGTATATTGATGAAGATGATATGCGCCATGTATTATCACTCAAAGGGTACGGGTCTCCATGTATAGAATGAGACTCCAACTTTGCAACTATTTCTTTCCTCACATGTCTGACAAAACCCATGCATAAATTTTAAAACATTAGTTTTATTAGTGTTACTGTACGACACATCTGAAGGACAATCGAGTGCGTCCTCAAGATTTTCAGATGCTTATTAAACTTTCTTTAAATTCATGGGTGCTTCATTGGTGCGGGTGCGGTTGCTTTCCATACGGTTGTAAATTCTTGGTTGATAAAATGGAGTACTTTGCACTAGCATGATGTTCATAAATTGATTTTTTTTTGTTCGTAAATTCGAGGCAATCAAACCCTTCCTTTTGTGGTTAGAAGTTAATTAAACGACTGTTTTATCCCATTTTTTTATATATATATATATATATATATAGGGAAAAGATAAAATGAGTCCAGCTTATTTTGAGTCCAATTTGAGTCCATTGATTTTCTTCCATGTCCTCAAATTCCAACCACCTCCTACCACCACCACCATCATCTCCGACCACCACCATGATTTTCCGGCGACGGCGACCATCTCCGGCGAGACTTACACATGTGTAAGTTAACTTACACAGTGTAAGTTAACTTACACATGTGTAAGTTAACTTACACATGTGTAAGTTATATGGACCCTTTTTGGACTCAAAATAAGTTGGACTCAATTTATCCTGCCCCTATATATATATATATGGGAAAGATAATTATAGTACAAGCAATCCAAAAAGTACAAGGGGATATCTTCTTCCTCCTTCTTCCTTCTTCTCCGGCGAGACTGCCGCCGCCAGCCACCACCTCCTTCTTCTCCGGCGAGACAACCACCGCCACCACCATCATCTCCGACCACCCCAACCACGGCGCCGGCAGCAAGGGCTTCGCCCGTACCGTATCAAACCGCCACCATCTCTTGGATCGTCGCCCATCAAATCCATACGATTCTCATATGCGTCCCGTGACAACCATTTTAGAACGATGAGGGCAACGCCCGTACCGTATCCACCCGAAAACGAACCTGATTCTCGCCGGAAAATTCGCCGGAGGTGGTGGCGGTGGTTGTCTCGCCGGAGAAGAAGGAAGAAGGAGGAGGTGTGGCGGTCGCCGGAGAAGAAGGAAGAAGGAGGAAGAAGATCCAACGGTGCCTTGTACTTTTGTACTTTTTGGATTGCTTGTACTATAAATAACCCACCCTATTATATATATAATATATATGAAGATATATGGATGAAATTTGTTTTAGTTCTTGATTAGGTGATCAGACGTACTTCAGAAGTTAATTTGTCTAGTTTTGGAAACAGTAAACATGCACGCACACACACACACATATATATATGCTCTCACGGTTCTCGTAAATAGAAAGGCTCTCAGAAGAACCTTCCCCTTTGACCAATAAAACAATCATGCGCACAATTATTGAACATAAGTTGAAACTACAGATTCATAAGTTGAAACTAGTTTGTACAATGAAGAAGATTTTGCATGTGCTTTGACATTTCTTAATTACTTTTTGCTCTCGTATCATCCCTTGGCGTACGATCCGCTGCATCATGTAGTCGTTGATGACGATGGTTCACATCTTGCCTTAACAGCCAGGGATTTTACAGTCCCGGGGCATGGGTCGCCAAATACAGAATTTGAGACTTCTATTTTGCAGCTATTTCTTCCCTCACAGGCCTGTCAACAATTCATTAATTGAAGCAAATCAAATAAGAAACAGATATTTATAGGGAAGAGTTTAACAATTAACATTATGGGACCAGTTTGACAAGCCTGGAAAGCCAACCATGGGTTTCAAAACAAGGATAGCACGCATGGGTGGCGAGCAAAAGGGACAAGTCACCAATGTAGTCCGGGTGAACAACAGATAGCAACAAGCAAGATATGAAACACGGTGGTGCGGTATATGTGTGTGTGATGCATGTATATTACCTTGGACACCATGGACGATGAAGTTGGTGCGTGGCAATTGCCTATGGAGAACGCCTGGCAGCTACCTTGAGGAGTTCCATAGCTAGCAAACTCTATGGACGCAACTGTATAACCATCTTCACATTGCAATTGCATCACTGGTTCCCTCTGGATTACGGAAAGTACTCCATTGATGTCTTTTGGATAGGACCACATTTGAAGAGGTGGATAATAATCCTCAAAAACGTGAACACAGACAGCTTTGACAAAAACTGTCTTGACAGAAATCTCAAAAGGGTTCCCTCCTGTCTCGTCAAATACAACGAGTAGATTATCTGATGGCTGTAACCATGATCGTGGCACATGGTACCTGTTTTAGAAGTATATCTACATCAAAACTACAATCACTTCTACTATGTTTCTATTAAGTTTTTTAGTTAAATTTCATGGTAAAAACTAAAAATATACATGGAATATGCCAAGAAATATACCAAATCTGAGTAGGCTTGCCACAATTTGTAGTACATTTGTCTGGACCATAAAACCCACGATAATCGCAAGTTTCCTGACAACCATATTTTCTGGTAACAAGGGTCCAGTATCTTCCTATATGGTGTCCGTTGACCCAAGCTTGACCTTTATCCATACTGCTCACGTCAAGAACCACTGGATCTTTCCCAGGAGGGGAATCAAAATATGTCTGCCATCAACAAAGAAAAAACATAAAAGAGAAGAAAGTAACATTGATATATATAACTTGCCACTACTTCCGAGCACACGGAAAATTGATTTTTAGCTGAGGAGAATCGGATTAATAATGTTCGTTTGTGCTTGGATGGAAACACAAGGATAGACCTTTGGTTTAGATGATTTTTGTGGTGGGTAAGAGGATGTGTTGGGATATATGAGCAGTGATTAGCTCTAATTTCTTAGTGAGCAATATAATTAAGTTGATAGAAAAAGATTGAAATAAGCATAACGTCTAGGAGTTGGGTTTACCTTGTACCAGGAAAGGATTGATGGAACTTCGTCATGTGTCAAATTAGTCCAAACCGAACTTCTGTCAGCATCAGTAGCATATAATTTCATGAATTCACCTTTAAGCCCAACCTATGATACGAATGATAGCAGTTTGGTCGGTGAAGCATAATCGTATACCAATATAGATGCAAAAATAAAAAAGCTTGATTTTCAGTAGTCTTCTTTCTTGCAAAATATCAGTAATCTTAGTAACGTTACACTAAGTCATGACACTTGATCAGTTAAGCTTATTCTGGAATTTCAAAACCTCGTTGCTAAATAGCGAATAAAGTAGGATGTGCATTTGATTAACCACCTAGCTATATTTTCTAGAACTCAAGTGCATAGAAGACTGGAAACTGCTTAAAATACTTTGAACTTTAAAGCAGTACATCAGAAAAGTACCTGATAGGTCCATGTTGAATGTGTGAGATCAATATCCCCATTCTTGAATCCAGTTAGAGTGGTCCGACCCTTCAATCCTGCTCCATCTTTCTCAAAAAAGGGACCATAGTTCTGAAGGATGTATAACATTATATTGAGATTGAAATAAATTAACCTGGTTACATACTATGACTCACTAGTAGAAAAATATCACATAGGGACCGATTTCTATGAGAAAATAGAGATGTCAAATGGGTCGGTTGGGTAGCATGTCAAAATGAGTCTGGTCGACATAAAAATACTTGTCCAAAATGTTTCATATTGCTAAATATATGTCTATAACATTACATAATTTCAAGTTTTCAACTAATACTCTATTTTTTTGAAGAAGAGAAAAATGATTTAGCAGGTATGATTCAATTCGTCCCTTGAGCGACTTTCTTCATGTTTGATCCATTCCCTTATAATCTGATTGTATAATTTTACCCATGATGCTATAACAAAAGAATATAAATGAAATGGTATACTATAGTTTAAGGAGACTACAATACGAACTAATACTATCCGTTGCAGGAAAAATGGCGCCAATACACACATGGAAGTGCTAATTGCATATAATTCTCTGAGAATTCCCTCCATGGAAGCACTATAAATATAAATTCTATATTCTAACTTCATCAAGCATATTATGTGATATTTTATTACCTGCAAGCCTACTGTCTGCGATAATAACATCAAGTCATTGTATCCTTGCTTAAGTTGAACTACTTGAGCAACCTTGATCCAGTAACCATTTGCACTTCCTTTATTTTCAATACATTTGTAACACATCAGGGTTAGGTTTCTGTAAGTTTAATGTAATGGCATGACATGCAATTTCAAAGAAATAGAACACGCTAGGTTTAATTTCTGTTCATATGGGTCAAATGTGTAGAATAAACTTAGGTTAAACGAGTCAAACTAATTGCAAGGCACCCAAAGTGTATTTTTAATGCATATAACCTCAACTAAATCATTTTTATTTGAAAAAAATCGTCAAAAAGGATAGCTTTTTTAAAGAACATTAGACAACTACCTTTTGATTAAAAAATTGCCAAAAAGTGTTTAATATCAGGTCAACCGGACTCAGTCTTACAAAAATACCAGTTTTGAGCCATTGTCCAACCCACCCATTTTGCCACCTTCTAGTGTGCTGGGACTTTCACTAAACATAATGCACTAGCAATTAGCAAGAAAAATGTATCTTATTGTGTAAGGTCAATAATATTTATTTCCCCAATGAATCTAAAGATGTACAGTGATGCAACACAACAAACTAGCAAGATTAAGACATTCATTAGACTAAACATTATATTAGACACACAATATGAAATTACTAAGAGCATGAACAGGTAAGGTTACCTATAAGTTGTCCATTAATGAAGATACGAACCACATCACGCATGCTATCAATTGTAAGTGCAGGACTAACTGCATTTTCCTTCCAGTGTGCAATGTCCTCATCAGATACGTAGACTCTGCATTTCATAGACGCAAAAACGCATCATACCAATGTCGAAACTAAAAGCTCCTTATGGAGTAAAATAAGGTAAATTGACACCAAATGAAGATACATGTCAGACTCTTTGAATATAACTTTACCCATGGTGTACCTGGTGAAATAAGGTATTTTAACACAATGTGTGCAAAGAATTTAGTTGTCACAAGTACAAATTCTAACAATATACCTCTACCCTTGGTGTACCTGGTGAAATACCATAAATAATCTGATCGGTCTTTTGTCACGTTTAAATGCACTAAGATGCCTTGAACAGTAAAGTTAATATCACTCCAAATACCAACGGGCTCCTTATATGCCATCCATGATTTGGAGACGAAAGGTACTTCCTTCTGGGTTAAGTACCCGAAAGCATCATTTTTTGTGGATGCTTTTGGCTTAATTTCCACAACTTTGATGGCAGTCTGTACCCCAACCTGATTTATTTTTGAATAAGATACAATTTTCGTAATATCATGAGGGAGGGAGGGGGGGGGGACCCATTGGGATGTAACATTGAAATAACCAAGACAGGTTTTGCAAAAATATCAGAAAAATGCTATCAAGAGACAAAAAAATAATAATAATAAAAGCTAAACAATTCCCTTCACATTCTGTCTCGAGCCAATATTTTGCTATGAAGTCATGGGTCAAATAAAGTTGCAAAATTAAACAGTGGGTTATATCGATGATATTACAAATGAAATAAGAGGAAAGTGTAAAACAAGGATAGAAAGAGAAATAGCTGAAATGTAGAGCAATGATGTAAACGTCACACAATGCGTCAAGCATGATTCATAACAAAGAGAGATCTAATATCACTATCATCGTCTTTAGATCCTAAAGGTAGAAACAAGGGACTGCATTAAAGGGAAAGTTTTCTGGTTACGATATGCTTCATGGAACAACTGCATCGAGTCCTTCCAGAGTGAAATTTAGTGACAAAAAACTTGTGTGGAAATATGTAAGTGGAACTGCCATCAGAGATGTAATTGCATATATACTTCATCTACTACATTAGCAATTTAAGTCATACCATTACCAAGGAAATTGAAGATTGTAAAGAACTACTACAATGATCAAACCTTTGCAGTGTTATATACACTATTATTGCAGTCTGGTAGTATGCTCACGGACCATGGTGGTAATGTGTATGATTGACCAACAGTCATAGCTTTATATTGATCGATATTTGCAAGAAATGCTGAGCAGATAACTATTATTACCACGATACATGTGTGCCTGAAGCAAAAATCATGGCTGATGTCAGCTTAGAGTCACAAGTTTTATAATTAATATGAAAAACTTATTGTTTTTATTGGCTATTTTTGAAGCCAATCATGTGACTTGATGTGATGAATTCTTTTTCTTTCTTTTTTTCTGTAATAGGAGAACATTGCAATAAAATTTAAAATCCGAGGGCTTTAGAAAACCTCCTGCATAGATCCTAACTTTATGTACTCAGCTGACTCAGCAGCAACTAGTGCAGGCTCACAAAGCTTTAAGGCTGCATGCAAATCCTGTAGATGCCCCCATTTAGGCTGACTTAGAAGACCTAGACAGATTAGATCATCGTCGGCACCCAATATGAGCAATAAAAAAAGTTACATATATACATGCATGCACTGATCTTACCATACTCATCAATTGCAGCATCATGATCATAACTAGTGATATAGTTAGGGCCTCCAGAAGTCCGTCCAAAATTCGTCCCACCAAAAAACTGGTCCATAAAGAAAATACATTATTAATCAATGACTACTGCAACAAGAGAACCAAAAACGCCACAGAAATTAATTAAGCACTCCACTGGTAATTTGACGAGAAGAATATAAGGGACATATATCAAGTATGATAGATTGATCAACACTACTAATTTTTGTAGGATGGAAATTCAGCATAGCTTAAACTATATACCATATAATAGTTCTGAAAGCTTCCTCCTCGTTCATAAAATCGAGCAACTGCAAATGCAAGGTCCTCCGTCCTCCACGGGCCTATGAAAAAGTCTTTCTCCCCAGGGTGAAATCCTTGTGAATGGATGGAAAGACTAAGTTGCATGAAATGTAATGGGATATCAAGTACTTCTAATTCTTAACATGTTCAAGCTTGAGAATGTGAAGACAAATATGCAAAGAATTTCATACCACTATCCATCCCAATTCTCAGCCCACATTACTGGTTTCTTATCAGAGTTAGGTTTGAAACCATCACAGTAGAACCCGTTGCAGGTATCTATCTGCAAGAAAGAGAAGAGAGACATATAGAAACCAAACCAAGATACAAAAATCGGCACTTTTCGATAGTTCAAAAAAAAGATAGGTGATCCACACATAATCAGCTTGTAAAGTTAAGTTGTTGCCAGTCTAAGTATTCTAAATGTTGTATAGCGAATGGATAGTTGATAGATCAGGAAGATACAATGTATTCTGGAGCATCATCTTGCCGGCACATAACCCATGGGACACCAGCTCCAAGTCCAGCAGCCATTTCTGCAGCCCATTTTATGTAGTCTTTCCCCCCTTGACCATATGAGCCTCCAATATTTCCGTACTCATTTTCAATCTGATACAATGACAGTTAGATTCAAGAAAACGTGACCGTCGTAAGTATTTACCAAATGACAAAAGGCCGGTAGCACTTAAAGAAAAACCTGCAGCATAATGATTGGGCCACCTTGCCAAGAAAAGAGAGATTCGTCTCGCATCATATCTACTATTTTTTTGACAAAACGTTGCATCTCAACCTGCAAAAGATGGTGCATAACTAATAATATATCTTAAATGACCATTATCAATCACTACCTGCAGCCTCTAATTAACACAAAGTAATAACAATAACCCCTGAAAATAGTCAGCTATATATCTTAAATGGCCTATGTATGAAGAATGTAACAAGATGAATGTAGAAACAGCTGCTAGCTAGCGTATTGATTTGCTGTCACATTTAACTCTTAAAATGCATATTGAACCATATATTGCATCATAACATTCATAAATTGTATCTAAAAAACAAGAAATGAGATACATAAGCGATGGATTATGTAGACATAACTTATTTGGTCGGCCAATGGTACCTTGAATGGTGCATTGTCTGTTCGGAATACGATTCCAGGAATATCACGAAGCCACACAGGGAAACCCCTGCAAAGTCATAATTTCTTAGTGTTAGATAGTAAAAATGGTCAAGCAATTGTTACTTTTGATTATCATTATTAGTGATTTCTCATGCACTAGTTACTGAATACAAACTAAATAATGTAAATAAAATTGGGCAGGGAAAGTTGATCAGACCCGAAATTCCACTCTGCACAAACATATGGACCTATTC
>CM067167.1:46507723-46527723 GCA_034093135.1 Erigeron breviscapus | reverse complement strand
GGCAAACCACAGGGGTATGTAATGAAATTTTCTCTTAAATAAAAATTAGTACGTAATTATATTTTGATTAATATTAAATTTAGTTTACTTCATTGTATTATATATGCGGATCGGTTATTTAAAAAGCAATCAAGTGAATGTACATATATGTTAGTTAAGAACTTTTATTTTAACAAATTCATTGAAAAGACGTGATTTCACATTAATTAGTTGGTAAAGAAATCATTCATAAATTCCTTTACACACACACACACAAGAGCATTATTCTGCTAGCTAGCTAGCTGTTTAACACGGTATATATGCTGCTGGTTACTATTTATAGACAACCCCTAAACGTGAACCTTCATTTCAGGCCCACGGATAATTTGAACTTAAAACATGTCAGCCCCCAAGTCTTACCAATGAAATTAAGAACAGGAGATGTATGAAGCCAGGAAGAATCATCACACATAGGCTCTCCAATGTGGGACACGAAAGGTTCGCAATTCCACTTCACAGATTCAACAAAATACGAGCGGAAAAGCATGCTGCCAGAGCTAGTATTACGCATGGCGGTTACTTTTCATATCTTGAAAAGTAAAATTGGAAAATGAAAGAAACTCTTTTAACTAAACCTTTTCAAACATTTGATTCAAAGACTAGTTGATCCGTTCTAATGTGTTAATAACTAAGAACGAGAGCTAAACAAAATAGTCCAAGTGGCTCAAATGTGTCAAAACAAATTACCCCTGACTACACTCATAGCCCACACAAACTACTAACTTGCTTTACTCAACCCGAGATCATTATCCTAATAATTTATGGTTTTATTATATTCCAAGAAATTCATATTTAACACACGGATTAGATAATTTGACCCACGAAATGTTTTTGAGTCAATCTGGCCCAACCCAAACCATAAAAACTCATTTTGACATGTTAGGCTGTTAGCCAATACGCCTATTTTGCCACCAATTAATCGATTGGGATATAACCACAACATGTTTGAGCAATCAATAGTTGCCATTAATCAATAATCTTACATATATGTACCATACCCTTTAATCAAAGGATATGTTCATGCATACATGATACCCCATAAGCATAAGTGGAAATTGTATATGTACCATTGAAGACTGCATGCACTTCGATACTTCTTGTTTCTTGCCTCTATACTTCTGACAATCCAGTGTACCATAAAGTTGATGCCGATGATGGTTCACATCTTGCCTTCACGGCCAAGGTTTTTACAGTCCTTGGGCATGGGTCTCCAAATATAGAATTAGAGACTTCTACTTTGCAGCTATTTCTTCCTTTACAGGCCTATCAACAATTTTTTTTTTTTAAATTATAATTTAGAACAATCAAGAAGCTTTCATGCAGTAATTCCACTTCTCTAACATCACGGAAAACAAGACCACTAGATATTGTTGCAGACTGCCTATATATGTGTACACTCTAGGGGAACTTTATTATTAGCGTCCACTTACCTCTTCAACTGCTAAATTATAACATGCTACAAAAATATCACAGGTCTAAAAGAACATTCAAAATTGATTTTTCTTCACTTGTTCCCTATTAATAGTATGCACTATAATAAAATACCACAAGTCATGCTAATTTCTAAGAAAATTTATGAGTGAAATGCTCCACATGTTACATGAAAAACAACCATGCTGAATAGTAATTGAATGATTGTAGAGGTTTCAAGTTGAGTAACAGATCAAACGGGCAAGTTTTGTACGGGTCAACTTGTGTTGTGTTGATTAACCCTGAACTTTTTTGTCCAAACTTTTTTATCGACAATTCGTGTGTCAAATATAAATATGATATATCGAATTTCTTATCATATCTACCTTTAATATGATTAAAAACCAGTCTTTTATGGGGGAGGCAAAGATGTAGACAGTCCCTACCTGAGGATAAGGAAACTGCTTCCAAACAGACCTCTGGCCAGACTGTGTGACAGTGAAAGGTGTATGTTTGTTTGTATGTTTGTGTGTGTGCACGTGCGCTTAAGTGTGAGTGGGAAACTGGGAATAGCTATAAAGTATATCTGAAAAATGAAAGGTGTAGAAACATCCAAGCCTAGCATACAAGCATAAGCATATAATCGATTACTGTCCAACTATTTTTGTTATATTACCTAATCGGCCCATTATAGGTAAAACTAAGTAAATGGGTTGAAATCCCCACATATAATCAAGTGACATCCTATACATCAAGCTATTTAATTTCATATATTTGGTACGAATCTTGTAATGCTGGAAATATATATCCTACTTTAGAAGCCGGTTGCTACCCCCAGGAGCAACTTAAGATGCAAAGATGTTTGAACGTGTGTGTGTCATACCTTGGACAAGATGGACGATGAAGTTGGCGCGTGGCAGTTGCCTGTGGAGAATGCTTGACAGCTACCTTGAGGGGTTCCGTAGCTAGCAAACTCTATGGATGCAATTGTGAAACCATCTTCACACTGCAATTCCATTACTGGTTTCATCTGACTTGCTGGCAGTTCTCCATTGATGTAACTTGAATGGGACCACATATGAACGGGTGGATAGGAATCCTCAGACATGTAACCACACACAGTTCCAACAGAAACCGTCTTGACAGAAATTTCAAAAGGGTCCCCTCCTGTCTCCTCAAATAGAACTAGCAGATTGTCCGATGGCTGTAACCATGATCTTGGAACATGGTACCTGTCACATCAAGATTGCTATGTCAAATCTGCAATCTTGTTTACTATGATTCTATAATGACTTTCAGATGAATCATAATGGTATAGCATAGAGATGGCTAAACAAGGGGCAGGTAGGTTCAGGTTTCAGTGGAAGCAGGTAACATTGGTTAGTGGGTTGAGTTGTTCCAGAACCCTTTTTATCCAAAAAATTAACATGTTAGTGTGTCATATATTTGTTTACAAAAAATTTAAAAAGATAACTTTTGGATAGATTAACTTGGGAGGGTTTATCAATAAACTATATATGTACAAGAATTCATATGGAACTGTTGGAGATGAAACATAGCCCGTATCAACCCATTCATAAGTGAACTGATAAATTGCCACAAATAGTATAACCTAGAAGACATTAGATCTCTTTCAAGAAAAAAAAATACCAAGTCTGAGTAGGCTTGCCACAATTTGTAGTACATTTGTCTGAATTATACGATCCACGATAATCACAAGTTTCCTGGCATCCATCTTTTGGGGCAACAAGAGTCCAATATCTTCCTATATGGTGTCCATTGACCCAAGCTTGACCCTTACCCATACTGCTCATATCAAGAATCACCGGATCTTTCCCGAACGGAGAGTCGAAATATGTCTACCATCATTTAGAAAGGAAAAAAAAAATCAATATTTCTTTCCTAAATTGGTAATATCAAATATTTTCATGTAGTAATTGCACATAAGCATCGACCTCTTCCAAAAATGCCATAGTCAGACAAAAATAATGTTGGTTTAGAAAAACACTGTAATGTGCATGTCATGTGGTATGTAACAAAAATTTATCATGGCTTTTAAAAACAAATGAGGAGAATACGCAATAAATGCTTGATGAGCAGCAGAAGTAACTAGACAAAGATTGAAGCTATATCCTTTAGGAATTCATTTACCTTGTACCATGAAAAGATTGATGGAACCTCGTCTTTTGTCAAATTAGTCCAACCCGAACTTCCATTATCATCAGTAGCATATAGCTTTAGGAATTCACCTTTAAGCCCAACCTACAGTAAAATTAAAAAGATAATAGTAACTTGGTTTGTGAAGTATAACTTTGGAATACTACAAATCCTATCCTAAAATATTTTCAAAATTTTGATATACAGCTTTCCTTTACTATATTATAATGTGCATATGGAGTATGGAACACTTGAAGTAAACTTTATAAAGAAATTCAAAATTCATATTTGAGCCTAATGTTGATAAATTATTCAATCAGCTAACATTATATAAGATCTACAAATCCTATCATAAAATATAGAAAGATAAATGTATACAATTAGTACCAAATTTTATAAGCCAAAACTCATGGTTTAATACATAAAGAAGACCAAAACTTGTTCAGAACTTTTTAACCTCGAAAATAGAGTGGTAATATTGAGAAGCACTACATCAGAAAAGTACCTGATAGGTCCATGGTGAATGTGTTAGATTAACATCACCGTTCTTGAATCCAGTTAGAGTGATCTGGCCCTTAAATCCTGCTCCATCTTTCTCAATGAAGGCACCATAATTCTGAATGAAGTATATGATTAGAACACAGTGGAGGTCGGAGTTTGGCCAGAACTCATGCTGGCCCATTTAGTTATGAATGAATCAGTTCAGATGGCTTTGTTTATCTCTAATGGGTCAAATGGGTAAACAAAAATTAGCATAAACGGGATATCGGTCAAGCGGGTTGAAAGTTTCTTAAAGTGTATTTTTGAATCTCAAAATCATTTTATTAAAAAAAATACATTATTGGTACTTGAATAATATAATTTGTGTATTCATAAGTTGCTAGTCTACCCGATCCATGTGACCCATTGTAAAAACATGTTTTAACCCGCGCGTGCTATACCCATTACCCAACCCGTGCACTTTTCCACCTCTACTATAACAGCAAGCAAAAAACGGGAGGGCAAGGAAACAAGCATTCAGATTACAGGAGACCACCTGTGAACTAATCATCTATTAGCAAGAAGTGGAGAAATAAACATGATAGAAGTACTAATATTTCCCTAATCTCGAGAGTAACCCTTTATGGCAGTATATATAAGTTATATCGCAACTTAGCCAAATATATTGTGTGATTCTTTACCTGCAAGCCCACTGTCTGTGATAATAACATCACGTCATTGTATCCTTGCTTAAGATGAACTTGTTGTACAACCTTGACCCAGTCACCCTTTGAACTTCCTTTATTTCAACACACATGTAACACATCAGGGCTAAGTTTCCAAAAGTAGGCAATGACATGATATACAGTTTCATAGAAATAGAACTAGCAACTCAATATGACCACTAAGCACCACAAGGTTATCAGACTCAAATGAATACAAACAAGAAGTGGAAGCATAGTAAGCTAACCTATAAGTTGTCCATTGATGAAGATACGAACTATATCACGCATACTATCGATTGTAAGAGTTGGACTAACTACATTTTCCTTCCAGTATGCAATGTCCCCCTCAGAAACATAAACTCTGCATTTCATCAAAGCAATTAGGCATTATTACAAAATAAAAGTTTGAAGTTCCTACAAGAGGGAAAAGCTATAAAAAAAAATGAAGATACAAATGAGACTATTTTACATTTAATCACTTCTTCAATGTATAATCATAGATTTAAGGGGCGAGGGAGGCAAGTTAAGTATTGTATCAAGAGTCGAGACTAAATATATTTCAATGAAAACCGGCAACTTATCAAAAGGGTTTTGACACACAAATAGGATTTTTAATCAATAGCTACGGGGCACATGATAGCAACTATCAATAGCAGGATAGGGCCAATAGGCAACTGTCAATGATGTAATGGAGTACCTGGTGATATACCATAAGTAATCTGATCGGTCTTTTGTCACATTTAAATGCTCCAAAATGCCTTGAACAGTGAAATTATCAGCACCCCAAACACCAATGGGCTCCTTGAGTGTCATCCATGATTCTGATACGAGGGGTTTTTCCTTCTGAATCAGATAGAGCTCAGGAGTAGAACTCTTTGCAGATGAAATCGCCTTAATATCAACCACTTTAATGGAGGTCTGTGCCCCAACCTGCACCATTTAATTAAATATACAATTAGTAAATACTACCAATATTAGCTACTAAGGGAAAATGAAAAATGGAAATTGTAGTTAGTCACGATAATCGAACCTTTGCAGTGTTGAATACGGTGTTTATGCAGTCTGGTAGTATACTCACAGACCATGGGGGCAAAGTGTATGATTGACCATGAAATTGCACAGTGCTTGCTTTATGTTCATCAATATTTGCAAGAAATGCTGAGCAAATACTTCCATTATTACGGTACACGTGTGCCTGAACAAAAAGTACAGACTGAATCAAATCACAATTACACATTTGATGACTTTAAGCAATAAATTATCATATCCTTTTTCTGTGATAAGGCTCTGGTGTCCAATATATGCATAACAGTCTATAAGCTGGGGACTTTAACGAACCTCTTGCATAGATCCCAATTTAATATATTGAGCCGACTCAGCAACAACTAGTGCAGGCTCGCAAAGCTTTATAGCTGCATGCAGATCCTTTAGATGCCCCAATTTAGGCTGACTTAGAAGACCTAAACAGATTGTAATCATTGTCAAAGTTAGCACCAAAAAGCTAAATTTATGTATCAACATCAATACCCACACTTTAATCTTACCATATTCATCAATTGGAGCATCATAATCATAACTAGTGACATAATTAGGGCCTCCAGAAGTTCGCCCGAAATTTGTCCCGCCAAAAAACTGGTCCATGGAGAAAAAACATACATTTCATAAAATAAGCATTTTAGTAGTAATTAAAGGTGGTAAAGGTGTAAAATATAAGGAAAGGTGCATTATGTATAATGAGCTGTTCTGTAACTATTATCCTAGTAAATAGAAACATAGCGTAGTTGCCGTTCCAAAAACAAAGAAACATAGTGTAGCTTAGTATACCATATAATAATTCTGAAAGCTTCCTCCCCGCTGATAAAATCGAGCAACTGCAAATGCAAGATCCTCCACAGGCCTGTGAGGAAGTCTTCCTCCCCAAGTTGTATACCTTGTAGGCAGAAAAGTTTAATGCAGAAACTGTTGATTTTTATTAAGTACATCCAAAGATGTGTACTTATTCATACTCCTATTGCCTAAAAAGGGAAAATCTGAGCTTTGAGTAAAAAAAGATCAATTATTCATACACTGGATTTGCTTACCATCCATCCCAATTTTCTGTCCACAGTACTGGTTTATTGTTGGAGTTGGGTTTAAAACCATCACAGTAGTATCCATTGCAAGCATCTATCTGTAGGAAAGAGGAGACATTTAGAAACCAAACCAAAATGATAGGGTTGATGATTCCATTTGCCCATTTCACATATTAAAATCCTGTGAGCCAAACAAAAATAGATTGCTGTCATAAGTATTCTAAAATGAAGTGGCAAAATTGGCAAGGTGGGTGGGTTGGGTAAAGGTTTAAAAGGCATCAACTTTTTACTAAATATTTAGTGTGTAAAATATGATTACAAAACTTAAAATACATTTTTTAGGTAAGTTTCAACCAGCGTGCCCTTTTTGGCCCATTTCCTTTTATTATTAATTTTAAAAATTAACCCATTTGACCACTTAGAGATGCAACATAACCCGCATCGACTCCCTCACACATTAATGGGTTAACATTGACACGTCTGAATGTTTAGTCGATAGAGTAGGAAAGTACAATGTACTCTGGAGCATCAGTCTGCTTGCACATAACCCATGGGACGCCAGCTTCAAGTCCAACAGCCATTTTTGCAGCCCATTTTACATAGTCCTTTCCTTTTTGGCCATAAGAGCTTTCGACATCTCCATACTCATTTTCAATCTGATACAATTACCAAAGAAACTAGAAGTAAGCATTGAAGATTCCAAAATAACTTTCTTCCATCTAGCTGATAATAATGGTGAATATAACTTAGAGACTACCTGCAACATGATAATTGGACCTCCTTGCCAAGAAAAAAGAGATGCCTCTCGCATCACATCCACTATTTTTTTGACGAAACGTTGCATCTCTGCCTGCAATAAAGTGGTGCACTACCATTATCAAATATAACCCCTAACGGATTGAAGATATGTATAGTTCAAAACCTTATTCTATCCATAAAGTTCAAATGGGGGTACAGAAGTATTCAGTCCACTGGTACCTTGAATGGTTCATTGTCTGTCCGAAATACAATTCCAGGAATATCACGAAGCCACACAGGGAAACCCCTGCAAAGTCATCAGTTGATATTAGCGTTTTAATAAGTACAAATTCCCAACGTATACTAACAGTTTCCATGTATGTTACAAAAACAAAGGGAAATAAGTTGTTAAATACAAACCAAAATAGAATAAATTTGCCAAATTAGGGAAAGTTGATACCCAAAGTTCCACTCTGCACAAACGTATGGACCTATTCGGAGATGAAGATAGAGCCCACTAGCTCCAACCAGCTGTACAAACTTCACCAGATCATATCTTCCCTCAAAATTATACTGAATAAAGCAGAAAGGTGAAGAAAATAAGACACTTCATGAAATCAGATAGCAAAGACAGCTGAAACTATAACCGAGGAAGAAGGCTGAGAATATTAACAAGTATAATGAAATAACTAGTGCACCTGTCCTCTAACTGGCTCATGGCCACTCCAGAATACATAAGTTTGAATGACATCAGCCCCACCTTCCTTGCTCTTGGCTATCAGATCAGGCCACATCTGACATCAACTAAAAGGGATGAGATTTCACTCTATAGCAACATATATGTCAAAATGCTGTCTAGTAAAGGAAACCAATGTTAAAGGGAAAAACACTATAATCACCCATTAGCTGTTGCATTAAACATCACACATGTAAGAAAAAACGATGCCCAAGAGTTATTGTGAATTATGAATATGAACAAGCAACAGAGATCACATTGATTGTTGATCGGTAATAATCAAAATATGAGTTGGATAACTTATGAACTGTGGTTGACACACTTTCAGATTATAGTATTTCGACCCTATCCATAGCTCGAGTTACACAGTCTATACTCGGATGATTAAGAATCTCACTTGTGTTTTAGGCATGAACACGAGATCAAGAAAAATAGGTGGTGAAGCTTTGTAAAAGGGTTAAGATTTCAAAGTCCTGATATCTCTTTGAATCTTGTAGGATCACTTTCCGAATACAACAATTCAATCCTATACTTGTTTGGGTTACAAGAATTCCGTTTTGGGATAACACAAAGAGCTACTTTCTTGATTTTTGCAGAAAATCAATCACCTGGTTGGAAACAAGAGTTAAATTTGTGCTTATATTCCATATGTATAAAAAATAGCCAAAATCTTGGAGTTATGGGCAACTGAAACTGCCAATAGGCAGTTTTTTTTAAATACTTGTGAAAATCTCCATTGATGCCCCTCCACCTTGCAAAGGGAAGTGAACCACCACTTTTTGAGTCCATTGAGTTGTACGGGTTCGTACAGCCTGACCGGTTTCCAGAAACAATTAAAAATCCCTAAATTACAATAGTCACAAACAAAAACACGGCATTTTTGTGTTTTCCAAGACCAAGAATCAAATAAATAAGATTTATTATATATATAAAAAAAAAAGGACATTCCTGAGAACCGGGCTCATATGTGTGTGTGTGGTAACGGGTATTAGAAAGTAACACGAAATCCATTTCGGTCAGCTTCTTGTAAATTATAATCTGAGATTGCATTCACACTTTTCATCATCATCAATATACCCTAATGTATGTAGCTTTACAGTTATACATTGAGAAAAGTGTGTTATGTACAAGAGCTATATAGATATACCTGAGGAGTGGCACGAGGATAGTGAAATTCAGCAGAAATAAGGATTCTTCGTTGGCCATCTATTTTAAGGGCTCTGTGATCGTAACTCACATTAAACGGCTTAAAATACTCGCCCCCGTTGACCATCCTTACAGTCAACGCCATAACCACCACCAGCCGCCATTGGAACGGAGGAATTAGAAGCATTCTTCTGTTGTATAGTTGTTTATATGTATCTTTACGGAGGAATTGATTATATTGATACAACAACAAAGATCATCAATTCAATTGCTTTTGTATGTAATGAAATTTTCTCTTTATTTTTTTATTTCATAGTTTCATACTTTCCCTTAAAAGTTTACTCTCTCGTAAGCATTGATACTTTTTTTTTCCTTTTAAACCATACATCATTTCACTTGTTGTTCACTTTGGTATTGACGTTAGAACCAACTAATGAATGAACCCACCACAATCACAATTTGTAAATAGTGATAATAATATTTTTTACAACAAGTTAGAAGAAGATAAGTCTTGCCTTGCTGGCAAATATACTCCGTAATAATAATAATACAAAAGCAATTGAATTGATGATCTTTGTTGTTGTTGTTGTATCAATATAATCAATTCCTCCGTAAAGATACATATAAACCCTAAACCCAGGGTTATTATTAGGATATGTTAGATATGAATGGACAAAAATACCCCTGGGTATGTCATATTATTAAGTTTCGCCTCTAGTTTTTTCGTATTATTGCATATCCCTATGGTGACTTTTTGTATCATTACACACCCTTCGTCGTAACGGACGTTTGTGAGCCTCTGTTAACTTCCTCACGTGCATATCACGTGAGGGTATTTTTGTCCATTCACATCTAACATATCCTTATAACATTTTTTTACCTACCTATTTTGATACAAACAGATCAAAAACCAATCTCCTAAAAATCTTTTCTTCCCAAAAACATCAAGAACACCACAACACCACAAGAAAGTCAGGAACATTTATCAATCCATATTTATCACCTCCCCTTTTCTTCCCACCACCGAACCACCTCCCATTTCTTCTTCCTTCTATACCCTTATTACAACTCTATATTATCCATATTAGATCTCATCAACAAAAAACATTCTCACCACATGTCTCATATATATCAATATATATAGATCTGATATATATACATATATACAGATCTGAAGAGTGAAGAGACATGGCGGCGGAGGAGCGGTGACTGATGTATAATGTATTTTCGGAATTATTGTATATATATATGTCTTCAGATCTGTTATATATACATATGTGAAGATGTATACATATGTCTTCAGAATTTTTGATGATGATGGAAATGATGTAGACATATATGTTTTCAATATATCATCATCATCATAATCTGAGTTATTAAGAGTGAAGAGACAGGTTTCCGGCCACAACTCCTCCGCCGCCATGTTTTCCGATCAGGTTTCCGATTTCTTTAGTCTAGGTTTTTATTTCAGTTTTATCAAATCCTTTCCTTCGGTTTTGATCTATATTAAACCCTCTATCTAATTATGGAATCAAAAGGTGTTGCTGATTCAAAAAAAAGTCAAGAAAAACACCCCTACATATCAGCTTCGATCCCATCTAATAAGGTGTTGCTGATTCAATTTTTTTCTTTTTCTAAAAGCTTGTTGATATTTAGGTTGAGATACGAGATTTATGTTTCTTGTAATTTCGATTCCATGTGCGTGTTTGTGTTATTTTACTTGTGATAATATCATCGAAGAATAGTGGGTTTAAGTGTCTGTGTGTTTAGTTTCTATGTTCAGAAATTGGGGAAATGGAGAAATGGTGGGTTTGAGTGTGTCATTATCGACTTTGAATGTGTGTGTATTAAATTTCTGTGTCATCGACTGTCTGTGTTTAGAGTTAGAATATGGATGATATAAATATATGTATGTGTATTTATTAATTTTAGGGTGTTTGTTTGATCCCAAAAGAAAAGCAAGGAGAAGAAGAGGGTGTTTATAGGTAAAAGACTAAAATACCCTCACGTGGAATGCACGTGAGGGGGTTAATGGATAACAACAAACGGACGTTACGACGAGGGGTGTGTAATGATACAAAAAGTCACCATAGGGATATGTAATGATACGAAAAAACGAGAGGGGTGAAACTTAATAATATGACATACATCAGGGGTATGTAATGAAATTTTCTCAAAAATAAAATAAAAAAAAGTATAGAACACGACACTGCTGATGACGTTTTTCTTATCGGTTCCAATCCTTTCGACACATTCTCAATGCTAACCAAACAATGGAATCCTAATAGGCCCAACCCATTTTAACAACAAAATTAAATGGCCGATGAGGGGCCTAAAGGGGTAGCCCTAAATCTTTAACCTATCACTAACATAATGAGTTAATGACCACGCAATCCAGCGGCAATATGGTGGTGATAGATGGCGACGCCGACAGGTGGTGCTAAAGACGAGTTGTGTAAGCTATTGGTGTAAATGTAATTGATATAATCGTTAATGTAGTTATTTTAAAATTGAGGGACTGATGGTGTAATTTATTTCATTAAGGGTATTTTAAATATATTAGTGGAGATAATTAAATTAGTGAATAAAGAAGAGGGTGATTTAGAAGAAAAGAGATTATATGTCATATCCCATATACTAACTTTCAACATTTCTAATAATAAAGAGGGTTGTTTTGTTATAAGTAGGTATATATTACGCTAGTTAGCTATATAACGTATAAACTTTAAAAAACTAACCGTATGATAGACCTTAAGCCTCGTGAACTATTATCAAAATTATGCTAATCCAAAAGTAAAATCAAAAACCACGAATATTTTTTGAAAGTTTTTATTATTTTATATTACAAAGTAGAAACTAGAGACTTGGAACTTAGAAAAACTAAAAAACTTGATAGCATGGATGATTGAATGTTAGTCTTTCAACTCCTCATCTTTAAAATTTACTAGCTTATAACTCGCGTAACACACGGGATTTGTATATTTTTTTGCATTAAAAAACTTTTAATATTTGAAAACTATTAACATCTAAATAGATATTTACATACTTTTGAATAACAATTATAATACCATATTCATTGTCAAGTGAAATTGTTAACAAATCATGTTTTCAATCATAAAACTAAATTATATACATGAAATATTAAAGAGATATCATTATTAACACTAAGTTGTAACTATACCTCTACTCTTATCAAGGGTACCAAATGTGTTATTTTAATTCATGTATTTAAGCAATCACATCAAAAAACCATGTAATATCAAGTTTTTTGAAAAATACTTGTAGTGTCGTTGAAATAAAATGTAATTGAAATTTCTCGTAACAATATAATATTTTTAATGTTTTATTATAATTAAACACTAAAAAGTAAAAAAAAAAAAAATAAAAAAATCATACAACTAAGATTCTTTACCAAAAGTATAATATAGTATATATATATATATATATATATATATATATATATATATATATATATATATATATATATATATATATATATATATATATATATATATATATATATATATATATATATATATATATATATATATATATATATATATATATATATATATATATATATATATATATATATATATATATATATATATATATATATATATATATATATATATATATATATATATATATATATATATATATATATATATATATATATATATATATATATATATATATATATATATATATATATATATATATATATATATATATATATATATATATATATATATATATATATATATATATATATATATATATATATATATATATATATATATATATATATATATATATATATATATATATATATATATATATATATATATATATATATATATATATATATATATATATATATATATATATATATATATATATATATATATATATATATATATATATATATATATATATATATATATATATATATATATATATATATATATATATATATATATATATATATATATATATATATATATATATATATATATATATATATATATATATATATATATATATATATATATATATATATATATATATATATATATATATATATATATATATATATATATATATATATATATATATATATATATATATATATATATATATATATATATATATATATATATATATATATATATATATATATATATATATATATATATATATATATATATATATATATATATATATATATATATATATATATATATATATATATATATATATATATATATATATATATATATATATATATATATATATATATATATATATATATATATATATATATATATATATATATATATATATATATATATATATATATATATATATATATATATATATATATATATATATATATATATATATATATATATATATATATATATATATATATATATATATATATATATATATATATATATATATATATATATATATATATATATATATATATATATATATATATATATATATATATATATATATATATATATATATATATATATATATATATATATATATATATATATATATATATATATATATATATATATATATATATATATATATATATATATATATATATATATATATATATATATATATATATATATATATATATATATATATATATATATATATATATATATATATATATATATATATATATATATATATATATATATACAACAAGTAAAATCGTATAAATACCAGTATAATATATATATATAAATACAATTATCCTTATATATAATATAAAAGTTAGGTCATGGAAACTCTAAAACTTAAATAATCTCTCTTCATAATTGTTGTTATAACTCTAATTGCATAGTATACAAATGTATATAACATGGATATTAAATTTTTCATTTGTTATGTGGTTTATTAGTGATATGTGAATTATTGAAAGCGTGGTAATTGATTATATTGATGATGATTAGGAAGTTGAAAGGGTGGAATGTGAAAGAGAGTAAGTGATGTAACACCCCAAGCTAAGGCTCAGAATATCACGGAAATCATATAGCACAAGGTGGAATTAATGTAGAACATGAACTAAATGCAATTAGAGGATTCAGTGAATCCATACAGTAAGTTAAACAAGAATCAAAATACGTAAAGAACAAGTCATCATCAAAGACTACAACAGAACATCAAAAGATGGCTAACGGTTCTAAGTACGATGCAAAAGAAGGCAAATGGATCCTTGATCCATATAAGTCCAAGTCCGGGTTCAACAGCAAGCTAACAATCAAAATCCACGTCCCGGATTACTCTGAATACCTGAAAAGTGTACTAAGCATAGTCAACACAAGGTTGGTGAGTTCGCAGTAATGGTCCATAAGTCATATCCTCTTCAGTGGGATAGATACACAACATAAGTCATATCCTCTTCAGTGGGATAGATACACAACATAAGTCATATCCTCTTCAGTGGGATAGATACACAACATAAGTCATATCCTCTTCAGTGGGATAGATACACAACATAAGTCATATCCTCTTCAGTGGGATAGATACACAACATAAGTCATATCCTCTTCAGTGGGATAGATACACAACATAAGTCATATCCTCTTCAGTGGGATAGATACACAACATAAGTCATATCCTCTTCAGTGGGATAGATACACAACATAAGTCATATCCTCTTCAGTGGGATAGATACACAACATAAGTCATATCCTCTTCAGTGGGATAGATACACAACATAAGTCATATCCTCTTCAGTGGGATAGATACACAACATAAGTCATATCCTCTTCAGTGGGATAGATACACAACATAAGTCATATCCTCTTCAGTGGGATAGATACACAACATAAGTCATATCCTCTTCAGTGGGATAGATACACAACATAAGTCATATCCTCTTCAGTGGGATAGATACACAACATAAGTCATATCCTCTTCAGTGGGATAGATACACAACATAAGTCATATCCTCTTCAGTGGGATAGATACACAACATAAGTCATATCCTCTTCAGTGGGATAGATACACAACATAAGTCATATCCTCTTCAGTGGGATAGATACACAACATAAGTCATATCCTCTTCAGTGGGATAGATACACAACATAAGTCATATCCTCTTCAGTGGGATAGATACACAACATAAGTCATATCCTCTTCAGTGGGATAGATACACAACATAAGTCATATCCTCTTCAGTGGGATAGATACACAACATAAGTCATATCCTCTTCAGTGGGATAGATACACAACATAAGTCATATCCTCTTCAGTGGGATAGATACACAACATAAGTCATATCCTCTTCAGTGGGATAGATACACAACATAAGTCATATCCTCTTCAGTGGGATAGATACACAACATAAGTCATATCCTCTTCAGTGGGATAGATACACAACATAAGTCATATCCTCTTCAGTGGGATAGATACACAACATAAGTCATATCCTCTTCAGTGGGATAGATACACAACATAAGTCATATCCTCTTCAGTGGGATAGATACACAACATAAGTCATATCCTCTTCAGTGGGATAGATACACAACATAAGTCATATCCTCTTCAGTGGGATAGATACACAACATAAGTCATATCCTCTTCAGTGGGATAGATACACAACATAAGTCATATCCTCTTCAGTGGGATAGATACACAACATAAGTCATATCCTCTTCAGTGGGATAGATACACAACATCCATACATCACAAGTCCATCAATCATCAAACATCAAACTAAAGTAAACTATACGCACATACACTTAGGAGGATTCTACTTTCTTCGAATCCTAGATGCTTATATATAGGGTCACCCGCAGCCTTCCCACCACATCTAGAACCCAACGAAGGCATAACCGACTTCCATGTATGCACGTCTATCCTAGCAGTAATAATAATAATAACAATAACCATAAAATAATACATCACAATCCCTTACTAAGATCCATTAAACGTAACCAATAATCCATTATTCCATCGTTCAATCAATCATTCAATCGTCAAACATTAATTCATAAGTTCGTCAATACAACGATAAAGGTATGCTTGAGTGCGTATCACACAAATCAAGTATAACGAGACGTACATGTTCATTCCAACCATAATTCCTGAATTCATCGCTTTCTCTAAACAGCGCGTACATATACCTTGGAGGATTTTACTTTCTTCAAGTTCTAGATGCTTATGTATAGGGTCACCCGCAGCCTTCCCACCACATCTAAGACTCTTTGGAAGTAAAACCGACCTCCATATATGTACTTCTATCCTAATACCTTACAATGACACAATCACATTCGTAAATCATCACACAGTCAATCAAAACTATCTGTCGATCAACAATTAATCAGAAATTAACTAGACAGTCAATCAAAACTATCTGTCGATCAACAATTAATCAGAAATTAACTACACAGTCAATCAAAACTATCTGTCGATCAACAATTAATCAGAAATTAACTAGACAGTCAATCAAATCAACCAAACAATCCAACAAACACGTATATGTACACTTTTCAGCCCGAATCTCTATTGAGTAGGGGGCTACGAAACTCACCTTGATCGGCAAAGAAGCTTAAGTCGCGTAAATGAAAGATTAATAGCGAGTATTGGGCCCCACGCGTCCACAACCTATCAAAGCATGTCATATAGTACAAGGTCAACTCTATAATCATAAACAAGTTGGTTCCTTAAGTTTAAGTCGAGTCACGAACCCACAATTACTTCTTTAACATAACCGAGTGTGAAACGTAACACTTTGACCCGAAATTTTTAGAAACGGATTAAGAATCATACAAAATGAGTGTTACTACAAGAAACTAGACTCTCTTACGATTCCAACGATAGGTCATATGACTTATTTGGACTTACGGATCAAAAGTTATTAACGTTGGAAAATTGACGCGCGCGAATGTCCAGAATGAATCCACTGCGCCGCAGTGGGGCAGAGCCAAGCCACTGCGCCGCAGTGGGCCAAAACAAAGCAGAATGGGCAGTGGTAATCCACTGCGCCGCAGTGGGACAATTCCCAGCACCAGCACCAGCAGCCCTAAGTGCAGAAACGAACCAAAACCCCCAAAATTCGACCCAAAGCATACCAAAACGATTTGTAAGAGCTTGAAACTCATTTTGAAGCTTAACTAAGTGCCATTAAACATAAATACACATAATCCATTACAAATTTTCATTCCAAAACATCAAGAACACTTCCAAATCATTCAACCCAAACCAAAACCCTAATTTAACCCTAATTCCATTTCGACCCGATTCAAGACTTGTAAATGTACGAGATGACTAAAAATGAGTAAACTAACATAAATAGAAGTAAATGGGATGAATTAGACTCACCAAAACTTCCTTCTTGAGCTTCAACCCGAAATTAGGTCAAAAGGGTAAAATGCAAGAACCTCCACCTTTGATTCTTCAATAAGACGATAATGAGGTATAGATGACGATGATTCTAGTGTTATTTCAGCTTCAAAACACCAATCGATACTAGAAAGAAGAAGAAAAAAAAAAAAAAAAAAAAAAAAAAAAAAAAAAAAAAAAAAAAAAAAAAAAAAAAAAAAAAAAAAAAAAAAAAAAAAAAAAAAAAAAAAAAAAAAAAAAAAAAAAAAAAAAAAAAAAAAAAAAAAAAAAAAAAAAAAAAAAAAAAAAAAAAAAAAAAAAAAAAAAAAAAAAAAAAAAAAAAAAAAAAAAAAAAAAAAAAAAAAAAAAAAAAAAAAAAAAAAAAAAAAAAAAAAAAAAAAAAAAAAAAAAAAAAAAAAAAAAAAAAAAAAAAAAAAAAAAAAAAAAAAAAAAAAAAAAAAAAAAAAAAAAAAAAAAAAAAAAAAAAAAAAAAAAAAAAAAAAAAAAAAAAAAAAAAAAAAAAAAAAAAAAAAAAAAAAAAAAAAAAAAAAAAAAAAAAAAAAAAAAAAAAAAAAAAAAAAAAAAAAAAAAAAAAAAAAAAAAAAAAAAAAAAAAAAAAAAAAAAAAAAAAAAAAAAAAAAAAAAAAAAAAAAAAAAAAAAAAAAAAAAAAAAAAAAAAAAAAAAAAAAAAAAAAAAAAAAAAAAAAAAAAAAAAAAAAAAAAAAAAAAAAAAAAAAAAAAAAAAAAAAAAAAAAAAAAAAAAAAAAAAAAAAAAAAAAAAAAAAAAAAAAAAAAAAAAAAAAAAAAAAAAAAAAAAAAAAAAAAAAAAAAAAAAAAAAAAAAAAAAAAAAAAAAAAAAAAAAAAAAAAAAAAAAAAAAAAAAAAAAAAAAAAAAAAAAAAAAAAAAAAAAAAAAAAAAAAAAAAAAAAAAAAAAAAAAAAAAAAAAAAAAAAAAAAAAAAAAAAAAAAAAAAAAAAAAAAAAAAAAAAAAAAAAAAAAAAAAAAAAAAAAAAAAAAAAAAAAAAAAAAAAAAAAAAAAAAAAAAAAAAAAAAAAAAAAAAAAAAAAAAAAAAAAAAAAAAAAAAAAAAAAAAAAAAAAAAAAAAAAAAAAAAAAAAAAAAAAAAAAAAAAAAAAAAAAAAAAAAAAAAAAAAAAAAAAAAAAAAAAAAAAAAAAAAAAAAAAAAAAAAAAAAAAAAAAAAAAAAAAAAAAAAAAAAAAAAAAAAAAAAAAAAAAAAAAAAAAAAAAAAAAAAAAAAAAAAAAAAAAAAAAAAAAAAAAAAAAAAAAAAAAAAAAAAAAAAAAAAAAAAAAAAAAAAAAAAAAAAAAAAAAAAAAAAAAAAAAAAAAAAAAAAAAAAAAAAAAAAAAAAAAAAAAAAAAAAAAAAAAAAAAAAAAAAAAAAAAAAAAAAAAAAAAAAAAAAAAAAAAAAAAAAAAAAAAAAAAAAAAAAAAAAAAAAAAAAAAAAAAAAAAAAAAAAAAAAAAAAAAAAAAAAAAAAAAAAAAAAAAAAAAAAAAAAAAAAAAAAAAAAAAAAAAAAAAAAAAAAAAAAAAAAAAAAAAAAAAAAAAAAAAAAAAAAAAAAAAAAAAAAAAAAAAAAAAAAAAAAAAAAAAAAAAAAAAAAAAAAAAAAAAAAAAAAAAAAAAAAAAAAAAAAAAAAAAAAAAAAAAAAAAAAAAAAAAAAAAAAAAAAAAAAAAAAAAAAAAAAAAAAAAAAAAAAAAAAAAAAAAAAAAAAAAAAAAAAAAAAAAAAAAAAAAAAAAAAAAAAAAAAAAAAAAAAAAAAAAAAAAAAAAAAAAAAAAAAAAAAAAAAAAAAAAAAAAAAAAAAAAAAAAAAAAAAAAAAAAAAAAAAAAAAAAAAAAAAAAAAAAAAAAAAAAAAAAAAAAAAAAAAAAAAAAAAAAAAAAAAAAAAAAAAAAAAAAAAAAAAAAAAAAAAAAAAAAAAAAAAAAAAAAAAAAATCCTTATAAATATAAAAGTTGAGTCATGAATCAATCTAAAACTAAAATAATCTCTCTTCATAATTGTTGTTATAACTCTAATTGCATGGTTTACAAATGGATGTAGCATGAGTAGTAAATTCTTGATTTGTTATATGATTTATTAGTGGGTATGTGCATAATTGGAAGAGTTAGTAATTGATT
>CM067167.1:46502723-46505223 GCA_034093135.1 Erigeron breviscapus | reverse complement strand
TATATATATATATATATATATATATATATATATATATATATATATATATATATATATATATATATATATATATATATATATATATATATATATATATATATATATATATATATATATATATATATATATATATATATATATATATATATATATATATATATATATATATATATATATATATATATATATATATATATATATATATATATATATATATATATATATATATATATATATATATATATATATATATATATATATATATATATATATATATATATATATATATATATATATATATATATAT
The DNA here is from genome assembly GCA_034093135.1 of Erigeron breviscapus. Classification (NCBI taxonomy): domain Eukaryota; kingdom Viridiplantae; phylum Streptophyta; class Magnoliopsida; order Asterales; family Asteraceae; genus Erigeron; species Erigeron breviscapus. The sequence goes on along the minus strand of CM067167.1, from coordinate 46,504,916 downwards.
ATATATATATATATATATATATATATATATATATATATATATATATATATATATATATATATATATATATATATATATATATATATATATATGTTAGGATTTGTAATGAGCTAAGTTGATTACATATATATATTTTTTTATAAATACACAAAAAAAATCAGGCCCCTAAAAAATCGGGCCTCGGCCCGTCGTCCACTTTGTCCCACCCCAACACCGGCCATGTATGGATGCAACAAAAGTTTTACATAATGGATGCATCAATAAATTATACAACTCCATTATGGATGCACCAAAAGTTTTATGTTTCCATTCGTTTAAATGATGTCAAGTGCGATTTATATTCAACACCAGATTCATATGTGAAGTTAATTTACTGTATATATTAAATGGATGAACAAAAAGAAGTCTTTAAAAAAAGCTAAATAGAAAATGGATGTATATTAAAAGAATTTGCATGTAATTTAACGATACAAAAAAATTGTGTAGTAGAGTTGTATGTGTGGTTGACAAAATTATACAGCAACAACATACCTTCAATTTAATTAGAGTGATATGGAAGAAGTTATCATCTCATGGAGCCGACGGTTTTTTCAAGTAAAGGAAATTAAATTTAGTGTATTTTTATTCCATCTCTACCCTTTTATTTACTTTTTAATTAAAAAACTATCAAATTCTCATAGCCTTTGATCTAATAATTTGACGGTTGAGATATGTTCTCACTTAGTGTGTATTTTAGAGTAGGATGTATTTGATGGGTTTCCAGTGAGAACACGTTTAGAATAAGAACAGCGAGAACAAATTATAGCATTTAGATGAAAAAATTTAAAGACCAAGATGATTAATGGCATATTTGAAATTGTTAATTCAATTAGTGGTAAAGATGGGATTTTACATGTATATTAAAGGATAGAAGGGTAATTAAATTAAGCAATGAAAAAATAGCAAAAAAATGGATATAAAATTCTCCACATGTTGCGGGAGTTAAACACAAAAAACAGTTACCAAGTAGTTGTTTTCAAAACTACGTACCAAGCATCTTGAAGATTTCTCCAATTACAATGAGGTAAGTTAATTTTAAATTTGTAAATTAACTAATCTTATATATTATTGATGTATATCAATATAACGAATGAAAGATTTGGATACATAATAATTACTTGGATGCATTAAAAATAAACATGACTTGGATGCATAAATAATAACTTGGATGCATAAAAATCAATATTACGTGGATGCATAAAAATTAATTTAACTTAGAGTTAATTACACTTTTGGTCCCTGTCGGGTTAAAAATTACCGTTTTCATCCCTACCTTTCATATATTACCGTTTTGGTCCAAAAAACTTTGCTCCGTCAACGCTTTTGGTCCAATTCTCGAAACGGACGTTAAATACCTATCACGTGATCTGCACGTGATGGGTATTTTAGTCTTTTTTTTACCAAAGGACTAAAAGCGTAATTAACTCTAAACTCTTTGTCTCTTCCATCTATCATCTGTATATGTAATTATATCCATCCATTTAAACAAATGTTCATACAATCATTGTTTATGTGTAAAATAGCTATAAAAAACATGTAAGACACAATTTACAAACTCATTACACATGTCTACCTTCTCTTATCTTTTGTTATTGTATCATAATAAAACCTTTTGTGTAGTACCAAAAAGTCAAAAACCATCAAATGGAAAACAACTTCTCTCTCACTATCCTACGATCCTGAACTACAATAGAAACCCACACAACTTTCCTTACTCTCACTCCCTTTTCTAAAATAAATCGGCTAAGCAAAAACGATTTGTCTTCCATGCCCCCCACCCCCACCGTTTTTCTCTCTTTGTTTTTCTTGTTGCAGACTAAAATGTAACATTTAAATTTCATTCACAAATTCTTTCTGCTCTCTTTCGAGATTCTCTAATAAGAAACACACACCACAAAAAACGCTCACCTATTTCTCCCTTGTTTCGATGAGACCAGTAAGAAGAGAACGAGACCCAGCAGCAGGGAAATATTCATATCTATATATATGGGATATAGATATGAATATTTGGTGACGATGATATGGAATTCAGATCCGAAAATATGAATATGAATATAGATATACATATATAGATTGAGATGACGATGATGGAGTATAAAGAATATATTGGGATGTGTTTTTAAAGATGTATATATGTGTGTATAGATATAGTCA
>CM067167.1:46276012-46501723 GCA_034093135.1 Erigeron breviscapus | reverse complement strand
TCGCTGTTGCTGTTGTCAACAGAATCATGCACTTACAGTCTCCCCCTTGACATCAGCTACACGATTTCTTCAGTCTTGTAAAACATTATCCATCAAATAACAATCTCCTGCTATTTGCATGAATATTAGCATGTAAACAAATACGCAAAATCTTCCTGTATCTGCTTTCCTCAGTAGTCCATGAAGGAATAAACAAACATTGAGTGTCGTATAACCTTCGTTGATCATCTCTGGAAAGATTCACTATCTGCATAGGATCATATATGCGCAACAAAATAACTCTCTTATTTTTATCTCCATACATCAACGCTTCACCAGTATTATTGTGAATCTCCCAGTGATCAAGTGTACTCAAAACATCTTGAGGCCATTTCTTTACCGGGACCTTCAATACACGCTTAATCGATCTTTGAACAAATTCAATAGTTCCATCATCCTTCGTAACTTTCTTTAAGGATCTTGGCGTTATGAACAAACTGGTTTTATCAAAATCATCATAAAATCTTTTCCTGTAATCATCTTGCAATTTCTTACTCCAGTAAGTTGCATACCCATTTCCACTTGGATTAACCAGCCTTTTCCTTCCTAAATCCATTAAATCGGATTCACTAAGGCTTTGAAAATATCTTTTCATAGGCTTTAAGTACTGACAACCATCATCTCTTTTAATAATAAACAAGTTCAGCTCATCATCGAAAAACCAACTCAAAATAGTAGTGACATACGTATGAGCATCTCGATCACTAATAAAATCCCAAAAGACAGATGGTTTCATACCTTCTCCTACAAATCCTCTCGCCGGTATCTTTCTATCAATTTGATGTAGGTGATCTTCATCCCTACTTGGCACTGGATACTCTGTCACATCAAATTCCTTCGAATCTTCAATATTCCAGCTTAGAGTAATTCCATCTTCATCATCTCCAACTTTGGTAAAAACCGTAAAGTGTAGAGTTCTTGAACTTGGAATAAAAACTCGCTCAGCTTGAATCTCTTGTTGATCATCTGGAACTTGTTGTTGCACAAAATCATCATCTTGAAGAACATTATCCCAGTCCAAATCAGGATTCATTTCACCTTCCTCCAAACTTTCATCATTTTCAGAATCATCATTTCGAACCTCAGATGTACCTGCATCTATCTTTTGAAGCTTATCTGAAATTTAAAAATTCAAATATTTCAAATATGCAAAGACAAACAACATTAAGACATAAAAGATAGCATAAATAAAATAAACTATATCATAAATATAATGTAACAATTGAGTACACCAATATTTATCTTATAATTTTTATCTTATTTACATTTAAAGTACACAAATTATTAATCTCTTAAGGTTCAAAAACAAAATCTGAATCTGACGAATCCGATTCTGACTCTGAAGATGTACAAGTTAACCCTAACTGCTCTTTTACTTGATCCTTATATGATCCTGGATCATGATAATCATCAGGATCCATAAAATCTGCCATAGCTCTCAAATGAGCTTGTGGATCATATCCCAATCTCTTCTCTAGTCTATGCACTATTAATGGGTGCAACTCTGACTCTGAAGACTTATTGGTAGTAGAATCAGAATTTGAGTTACCTGAATTGGAATCATCATCAATAACTACATCCGGAGCCACCATCACAGCTTTTCCTGAATCTTTCTGAGTCCCAGATGTACTAGCACCAGCTGTACCAGCAATCTCTGACTCTGTTTGAAATGGTGTCTCCCCCTGAGTTGATGCTTCTGCTTGAGCTTCAGTTCTTGGCTCACCATCAGCATTCGCATCCTCATCATCATCCTCATCCTCTTTCCTCTTCAACTCCGTTTCTCTACAAACATCTCCCCCTTGAGCCATTAACTGTCGAAGCTGTTCCCTGAGTTCAGCACTTTGACGCTTTTCATCTTCCAACTCAGCAACTAACTTCCCAACTAACCCTTGCATAGACTTCATTTGAGCTTCCAACGACATAACTCGTGTCTCCAAATGATTCACCTTAAATTGAGTCGTCATGATATGCGCAAGGTTCAACTGTTGGTCTGGCTTCAAAAGATCGAGTAGTAGACTGTGTAGAAACTGGAGGTCGACCAATCATAGGCGGTTGTAGTGGACGTAGAAGAGTAGTAAACACAGTGCTGATAGGAACAACAGGCCGAAACGCAGCACTTTGTGTAACTTGAGGAACTGATACTGGAACAGATTCAGATTGAGTAACTGAGACTTGAACAGATTCAGATTGAGTTACAGCAACTGAAGCCTCATCTCGCTCAGGAAGTGATCCTTCCGTCACCTCATTCTGCTCAGACTCTTCTTGTTGTCTATAAGTCTCAAATGCTGCAGCCAAATGAGCCGGTAGAACCTTTCCCGATCGAGGCGCTTTCTTGCGTCTAATCAAAGGAGTCTCCTCCTCCTCTGGTTCACTTTCCACTTCAGTGCGAACCCTTTTCAACCCTCTCTCAACAGAAGAAGAACCACTTGCCCGATCAACATCAGCCCTAACATAATTCAGCTGATCATCTACATCCTCCAATAAGCGATCCAGCTCCTGATCTCTTTCAGCATTAGACTCTACAAACAACTCCAGATTATCCAACGGTTGGAAATTATCCACTTGTGCAATAACATCATCTGGATCCAACGCAGCCTGTACAAAAGCTTCACCAACTTCGGGATTAGCATCTGCTGCCTGATCTAACAGATCTTCCAACGCTTCATTAGCAGCCTGAACCTCTTCATCAGCAGCTTGTACTTGCATAACTTCAGGCTGAGCCTGTGGTTGAACCCGTGGACGAACCCGTCGTTGTCGTTGTCGTTGACGTGGAACCACACGTGGAACTTGAACTTGAGGTTGTGGTGGTGGTGGTGGAGGTGGTGCATCATTATTTCCTCCTTCTTCAGCCTCATTTTCATCTTCCCATCCAACAGCCGGAGCTCGATAGTTAGGATTGATCAAATGTCCAAACAATGGCACATTCTGAGGATTTGGATAATTCTCCTTAATCTTTAACATCATTGACCAAATCCGAGTTGGTGGAGAAACAATGTCATATATATCCTCCAAGACTGGCAGATTCTGTACAAAGTGATTAATGATTGCCATCGTTATCCTTGGCAACATCATAAACCTCTGCGCCCCTGTCTGAGTAATCTGGGTCTTCAAAATATCAAAGAAATAACCCGAGAATGAATATGGTCGATTCAAAGTCAAGGCCACCATCTGCGAGCCTACTTGTTTATTAAGCTGATCAAAACCTGCATGTCGGTTACTGATCGCCACAATCAATACATGCGCCAAAAACCTCCATTGGCCATAAAAACCAGCCTTCGCAATCGGCCATTTAGCACCAGGCGTTGCATGTCCCATCCTTCCAAAACATCCTCTGACCAAGGTCTCTTCAAACTCTATCGGACCATTCTCTTCTTCAACAGTCCCCAAATGTAATATCTCTCTCAAATCAGCAGCAGAGAAAGAAAAAGTCTGATTCGCCACAGTGGTCTGAAACCTAACACTCCTAGGGACAGCAGCTCTATCCCCTTGTGCTCGCTGCGCTTGAACCACCCTTACAGACGCATTGTTCCAAAAATGATGCAGATAACCTTGATATAAGACTGGATTGTGAGTGAGCACGAAATGAATGCGTGAACGTTCCAAATACCGAAGCAATCCAGTAAACTCCACATTTCTGCGATCTCTTGTCAAATCAATCAACTGATTGTGAGTGGAGAAAAAATTTCTCGGATTTCCTGCCATTTCTGTAAAACAAAAAGAGTGCAATGACAAGAATTTAGCAATAATAAATCTGCACAAGAAAACCTAGAAAATTTTGGAATCTGGTTGTAAACACGTGGTAAAGTAAACACGTGTACAATTCTTAAACGCGTGTTACAATGGTAAACACGTGTGAACAAGGTAAACGCGTGCAAACATAGGTAAACACGTTACAAATTCTTAAACGCGTGTTACAATGGTAAACACGTGTGAACAAGGTAAACGCGTGCAAACAAAGGTAAACGCGTTACAAAAGGTAAACACGTGGTACAATGGTAAACACGTTACAAAGGGTTTTAAACACGTTGTTTGCCAAACGCGTGGAACAAGGTCAGTTAAACATGTTATTTACCAAACGCGTGTTGAAAAGGTTTTGTAAACACGTTATTTGCCAAAAATTCCTAAACACGTGGAAGATTCAAACCCGTGACACTGTTCATCTTCTCAATCATAGGTTTAATCATGATACTAGTCTAATGAAATGAATTTCGATTAAACCCTGCATGATAAATCATACCTGTATAATAATCACGAAAACGATCAACGAAGAACAAGGTATCAAGGTGAGAATATAGAACGATTTTAGTCTAAACGCGTGTTGGGGGTAAAACTCGGGTGAAAAGAATTATGTTAAAATTGAAAAAGGTAAAAAATGAACGAGTTTGGGCAAGGTATATATATACCCGTGACCCAAACGCGTGGTCAAACCAGGTCAACCACGTGTTTAACTTAAGGCAAACACGTGAACAAAGGTCAAACACGTGTAGTCACCCAAACGCGTGGTCAAATTCCAAACACGCTGTACACAATCAAACACGTGATAGGAAAACTCCAAACGCGTGGTCAAAACCAAACACGTGGAGTAGATTAGCACATGATTAAACGCGTGTTACCTGTACAATCAACCACATTTTCAATCAACACTTAGAGAATTTTCATACCCTTTACCATCAAACCTGAATAACCAGCCAACACACACAGGATAGAGATAACCTGTATGAAAACTCAATGATTGAAACCCCTGAAAATCAAGTCATCATTAGCAGATAAAATTTTAACAATCAAACCTGATAACCTTGACTGTACGATATACCTGTATCAACTGAAAAACCATTACGTAAACTTTGGTAAACTTACACAACAAGTTAATGTGATGTATAAAACCATGAAGTAACGGACATTTTAAAACATCGATACCAGGACTTGATTTGGACTCAATTCGATCACCGATAATCATTAGCAATCGAAAGCCTACAAAAGCAAACTCCCCCTTAACTAATGATACCGGGTAAGATACTTTTTAACAACTTTGGAAAAACACACAATTCCAATATCGAAAGTCCTGCACACTTAAAGAAAACTCATCAATGCATCTATATCAACAGATAACATTATTTTAAGCATGCAAAGAAAACATCGAAATGAAAACCTATGGTCAGTCAAGAATCATTGTCAAGCATATCTTTTCACCAAAAACAACAAATTCTTGAATCGATCGGTCCCCAGCACTTTCACCAAAAACAAATTGAAATCTCAAAAATATATCAAACTAATCTTGACTATATTTTGACTTTTCCAAAGCAACAAAATTCAGAAAGATCATTTTCTTAAACTTAAACAAATTAATGTCCATATCAGAAAACAACCTTTTAACATGATACTTCAAGCAATAAAAACTCATATAATCCAATTAAGGACCATATAGCTGAACAATAGAATCATTTGATGATTATTAACTCTCTCGTGCAATAAGAACTAGTTTTGACACAACTACTTGACACATAAGATTGAAATACAGAAATGAAAATTTAAAAGACAAAATAAACTTTAAATTTAAACCTCATTATTTATTTACAAGAAATTCTAAGTTTCGGCGGATTAGATCAGATTAGCAATTACATAAGCCTGCAAGTGAGAAATAGTTCTCTTATTATTAGTTATGAACAGTGACTCGACAACGATTACCGGTATAGTTGTCCTCTTAAACACTCGGTACTTCCAGTTTCCTTTGATTTGTGACACTTTCGTATTACTTGGGCCAAGGACAGTCACCATGTAACCTAGTAAGTTACTCATGTCACATTAATATTAATGTAGATGTGTATCCCACAGTCAAACATACACTTAAGATCGACAGAGCATTAAAGTCCTTAACCAGATGTGTTTATAAGCGTTACAACTTTTGAAGTCACCATGGTTAATGATCTTACGATCAAGGGTCAGAACAAACACATTTGATGTATAGTGCATGATTCGAATTGGCTATTCTTCATTGCTTCTTTGAAATTAACTTCATTGATGTGCAGCAATTTGATACTTCAGAATTTTCGATGATATTTCTTGACTATTCTTCATTATTTCTTTATTCTTCGGTACTTTGTTTTAGCCAATCGAGATCATGATGGTTTTAATAGTTGCTTTAGAAGCTAAAACCCATTTTGTTCTGTTTAGATTGACATACACGAATGCATGCGAATCCCCCCTATGGTTTACAAACACATCCAATTGCAAACCAAATGCTAAATCTTTCTCAAGTTTTAAGGATGGCACAATTCACTTGAAAAGTCCATATTCAAGGCCATATGCTGACATGTTACCCACAAATACGGTTATTGAACAATTAATATTCAGGGAAACCTTCGGTACTTTGTGTCTACCGATACATCCTTAGAAGTAGTCACTGAACTAAGCAGTTATATTACAATTAAGCAAGCTTAAAAGCTAAAATATCCTCACTTCTAATCGTTAGAGCATCAACTTAAAACTCTATTATTTTTTTTTTTTTTTTTTTTTTTTTTTTTTTTTTTTTTTTTTGATGACACTAATTATATACAAACTTAAAATAGACATTCTTTTTGTATTTTCATGACTCTAGTTATTTACAGACTTAGACTAGACACAAGTAAAATAAAATAAAATATACAAGAAAAATAGTTCTTTGAGAGGGCTAATAAGAATCAGCATTCTTCATACCATTGAGAAGAATCAGCTTTTCAAAGCGAGTTTTATCAAATGCTTTAGTATACAGATCAGCTAGATTATCATCAGTTATAACTTTTTCCAAATGAATTAACTTCTTTTGGGCACAGTCACGCAGAAAATGATGTCTAATGTCAATATGCTTGGTGACTTTATGCAAGACAGGGTTATTAGTTATGTCTATAGCTGACTTATTATCAATCTTAATAGGAGTATCAAGAAAATCCATACTGTAGTCTCGAAGTTGTTGCTGAATCCATAATACCTGGGAACAGCAGCTTCCAGCAGCCATGTACTCTGCCTCACAAGTAGACTGAGCAACCGATGTCTGCTTCTTACATTGCCACGATACAAGCCTCCCTCCTAAGAATTGACATCCGCCAGTTGTAGACTTCCTATCATTGTTACAACCTCCATAATCCGAATCAGTGTAAGCAACAAACTCAAACGTTCCTCCCAACGGATACCATAGACCAAGTCCTTGAGTTCCCTTTAAATATCTGAGGATCCGTTTTGCAGCCGTTAAATGTGACTCTTTCGGATTTGCTTGAAATCTAGCACACAGACAAACAGCAAACATGATATCTGGACGCGAAGCAGTTAAGTACATCAATGAGCCGATGATTGCCCGATAATGAGTAGCATCCACAAGTGTATCATTAGAATTAGAAACTCCTAGACCATGATTCAACTGAATAGGAGTACCATAAGTCTTGGATTCTAACATTTGAAACCTTTCCAAGATGTCATTCACATACTTAGTCTGATGAATAAAGAAACCATCCTTTCGTTGATCAACTTGCAGTCCAAGGAAAAATTTTAATTCTCCCATAGCACTCATTTCAAATTCCTTCTTCATACTCATTTCAAAATCCTTGCACATCTTAATGTCAGATGAACCAAAAATGATATCATCTACATAAACTTGCACAAGTATATAATCTTGCTTCTGCCATTTGATAAACAATGTGCTGTCTATCGATCCTCTTGTAAATCCATTTGTCAACAGATGTGTTGACAACTTCTCATACCACACTCTTGGAGCTTGATGTAATCCATAAAGAGCCTTATCTAGTCGATATGCCCTTCTTGGATAATTTGGATCTTCAAACCCCGGTGGTTGACGAACATACACTTCTTCCTTAACTTCTCCATATAAGAAGGCACTCTTCACATCCAACTGATACACCTTTATTCCTTTGAAACTAGCATAAGCTAAAAATAGCCTTATAGCTTCAATTCGAGCAACTGGTGCAAAAGTTTCATTGTAGTCATAACCTTCTCGCTGTGCAAAACCCTGAACAACTAGACGTGCTTTATTTCTTGTAACAATCCCTTTGTCATCTCGTTTGCATTTAAAACCCAACGAGTTCCAATTGGTTCGATACCTCTAGGCACATCAACTAATTCCCATACTCCAAGTTTTTCAAATTGGGCCAATTCTTCTTGCATAGCCTCAACCCAAAATGGATCTTGAAGTGCTATCTTAACATTCTTGGGTTCTTCTTGTGAAATAAAACATGAGTATAAACATTCAGTAATTAAACCTGTATCCTTCACTTCACAAAATAAGCTAGTCATCTCCTTATTTAACTGATTTCTAGTTCGGACAGATGCTGAAGCTTCACCAAGAATATTTTCAACTGGATGATCTTTAGTTGCTCTATGCTGAGGAGTTTTGTAACTTGGAAAATCATCACCCATATTCGGAACAATTTGGGTGGGAGACTCTCCATCAGGTTCAGAAGAAGAAGAAGAAGATGAGTCAAGCGGGTCATCATCTGGTAGTGGAATATTAGTTGGATCACTTGAACCACTGGATTGACCAACCTCAGTTGTAGGAACAACTCTGGGTGGTGGAACATCAGCAGTAATAGGTGCAATAGGAGTGACCTCAGAATCATAATTCAAGTGATCTCTAATAATATCAACATTTTCATCAATAGGAGTACCAGGAAAAGAGATTGGACCCTTAAGTGAAGTAAACACACTATCATAAGCAAAACTTGACTCAGAACCAGCATGAGTAGCCGGTTTATAACTTACAATCACGACATTAGTACCAAGATCGACTCTACCTGTCTGCGAATTGAAAACCCGACGAATGGGAGTTCCCGGTTTATATCCTAGAAAGAAACCTTCTTCCACTTTAGAATTAAACTTTGGTTGAGGAGAAGTTTTCAGAAAAGTACAAGGAACGCCAAACGGTTCCAATCCAGACAAATCAGGTTTGCGTTTGTTGAGAAGTTCATAACAAGTCTTATTAAACCTTTTAACAGTAAGCACCCGATTTAACACATGACAAGCTGTGTTCACAGCTTCTGCCCAAAACATAGTTGGAAGCCCTGAATCAGCAAGCATAGTTCTGGCAGTCTCGATCAAGGTCCTATTCTTTCTCTCAGCAACTCCATTTTGCTGAGGTTCATACGGAGCACTAAATTGATGTTGAATTCCTTTAGACAAACAGAAAACATCCATCACTGAGTTTTTGAACTCCGTGCCATTGTCACTCCTGATTCGTTTGATCTTCGTGTTGTAGAGATTCTCAGCTTCAGTGAAAAAGTTAATTAGAATCTCCGTAGTCTCATCTTTGGTAGCTAAGAAGAAAACCCATGAAAACCTTGAATAATCATCAGTGACAACCAAGCAGTAGTACATTCCCCCTCTACTCCTAACATTTACTGGACCAAAGAGATCCATATGAAGTAACTCAAAAGGAGGGGCAATTGAATTTTGTGTCTTGGGCTTGTGAGGCTTTTTCTGTTGTTTGCCTTTCAAGCATGGAACACATCTATCTTCCAATTCAAACTTCTTTTTGGAACACCTTGAACCAGATCATTCTTCACGATGTAATTCATCTTTCGGAAATGTAGATGTCCCATTCTTCTATGCCATAAGAGAGAATCACTTTCGCTTGCCTTAGACAACAAACAGACTTCCTTATGTACATTCTTGGTTCCTAACATTAAACCATAAATGTCTCTTTTACGAGGAGCAGTCAACAAATATCCAATCATCTGGAATAACAAAACCCGGTTTCAAGACGAATGCAGCTTTGTCGTTGAAGAAAACTGAATTTCCTCGGTCACAAATTTGTGATACACTCATCAGATTATGAGAAAGTTCTTCCACGTAATTGACATTCTTTAAAGTAAGTTTTCCATCGACGACATCTCCTTGTCCAGTGATTTGTCCGCCCTTGGAACCAGCAAAATTTACATGTGATCCTTTAATATTTACAAATTCAGACAGAAGTCTTCTGTCTCCTGTCATGTGCCTGGAGCAACCGCTATCAAGATACCAAATACTAATAGGGATTGGTGGTAGCCCCTGCACATGAAACAAATGGATCAGTTATCAAGGACAACCCAAGCCTTTATAGACTTGGGTTTACCATTCTCGTCTTAACTAGCATTTCAGTCCAATATCCATTGCTCCCAATAGGTGCCTTGGATGAATGCTGAGCATGCTGCAAAGGTATATTCTCAACCCTTGATTGAGACCTATTAAGGAAAAATGGTCTATTCACTTGTGGAACACGAGATGTGTTACGGTCATTGTAGTTCTGTCGATGATCCCCTGATTTTGCATTTTGTGATGACTGACCAGATCTATTTCTAGGAGAAATATATCTTGGTGAATCATTTCTTTTAGCCACAGGTGGAACATATTTACCAAAAGCTTGATTACCCATCCCATGAGAACTACTGGACACATTCTGTTGTTTACCCTTCCCTCGTTCAAAGGAAACATGGGAATTAGGAGATAATCCTCTATTTTGATTTGACTTAACAGGAGAAACTGACTGTCTAGAGAACTTCCTAATTCGGTTGGGGCAACAACTATACACATGTCCAACTTCATAACAAGCAAAACAAGACCGTTGTGCTGACTTTTTAGAAGATTGTTGAGTTAATGGTTTAGATGGAGGAGTATTCAAGATATTCTTAATCTCCTGAGTCGCTATCTCTTCCACAGTAGGAGCCTTAGTCTCAGAAGTTGAGAATGGTTTGGTAACACTAGGTTCAGGTTCAGAAACATACTTAATCTCAGTTGAACTAGTCTGAATTCCTTTCTTGACAAACTTCTGACTTAGCTTTGGTATATCATGGTTTTTGGTCCTCAGTTGTCTAGGAATGAATTTGGATTGGTTAGGTTCAGTGGAGGCGGATGACTTAGGATAGTCAGTAAGCACAGGTTTAGCAGAGTCAGACTCAGCCAAATCAGGATAAACAGGGTCTAAGTTGTTGTTAAAAGGAGGTCTTACATCAGAATAATCAGCTCCTAGTCCTGTTTTATCCTTAGGATGTCTAGGTTTACCTAAAGAAGCTACTAGATCACTTCCTCTCCATTTAGCTAAAGTAGTCTCATGCTTAGTAATGGTAACTCTAGCATCAGCCAAATCCTTCTCTTTCTTACCGATCTCACTAGAAAGAAAAACTATCTTTTCATTTGCTAGATTTTCTCTAAAAATTGATTCTTTCAGTTTGTCTTTTAAGGCAGAATTATCATTTTCAAGTGACTTAATCCTACTCTTAAATTGACGTTCTTGATCAAGTAAAGCACTATTCTTAGAGAAAAATGAACTACGTTCCTTGCTGATAGTTTCATAACTAGCGGTTAACTCTAAAGTCTTGGATGAGGCAATACTATGTTGTTGCATCAAATCTTTAACAAACATACAAATACGACGAACAGTCAAATAAGAAAAAGTTACCTGTTTCTCTCGATCATCGCAGTCAGCCATATATGCAACAAAGTCTGATATTGTCATTCCTTCAGGAATATCAAAATCATCAGCTTCTGTAGAAATAGCCTTGTCCATTTTGCACTTGAGCTCATCGATTGATTATCACTCTGGCTGCTTGTCTTATCAGAAGATTCATCTATCTGCTTATCAGCCTTTTTAAACTTCACTGCTCTCATCTGCATTCTTTTCATCATCAGAAACCTGTAATGCAGCATCAGTAGCAGCAGCCTCTTCACTTGTGTAGAGAGCATAATCAAATGCAGCACTTCGTCATCAATCACATTAGCTACTTCATCATAAATCTCAGCTAGCAAAGCATTTTCAGGTTCATTTTCCTTTTTCCAAAGATAAGTACCATCTTCCTGTCTTGCCACCATGGCATTTTCAGGATTTTGAACTTGATTTTCTGTAGGAAGTTCCTGAATGATCATTCCATCATGCTCTGTAGCTTTGGCTGATTTAATTTGATTTCCAGCTTGGACACCTCCCTGATTATAATTCTGACGATTAGCTGTAGAATTATCAAAACGCTTTGGTCTTTGACATTCCTTAGCAAAATGACCAAAACCGTCACAATTATAACACTTAACCTTGGACTTGTCAAATCCTCTATTCTTGTCAGATGCAAGATTTTTTCCAGTTCGTTGCATAAAACGACGAGCTTTTATAGTGAGCATAGCCATTTGCCACTTCAAGTCCATTTCCTCTAAATCATCAGGATCAACTTGTTCATAATCTTTATCAATCAAACTTGGATCTGAAATTTTGCCATTGATAAATGCCTCATGAGCAGAACACATAGCAGCAAATACTTGCATACGTCCTCAGCAGATTGCATACTCATTGGCATCGAACGAACAGTTGTACTTCCACTGTTTCTTGATCCACTGCTATTCTTAGTTGAAGACGAATTGTCATAAACCATGTAACCTGCAATTCCATCAGAATTCATAACAGGATGAATGGTTTCAGTGGATAGAAGAGCAGTAGTTCCACTTCCAGAAGTAGAGGACGATGAAGACAATAGATTATCAGTGTTAGCATGATATAGACTCGGATTTTGTTGAAAAACCGAAAGCTCATCCTTTGCTTTACGTTTCATTTCCCTGTTCTTTACTTTTGAAACAATCTCTGCCAAGGTGTAAGATTCATAATCTTTCTCTTCTTGAAGACTATGCACAAAGTCATTCCATTTGTTCGGTAGAGAATCCAAAAATTTATCTACTAGTTTATTTTGTGTAAATGTAACACCAAAATATCCCAGTTCAGTAATAAGATGATTAAAACGAGTTATTAAATCATCTAAACTTTCAGATTTCAACCCATTAAAGACTTCATATTGTCTGTTCAGCAACTTAATTCTTCCCTTTTTCATCAACTCATCACCTTCACAGTATGCGTTTAAAGCATCCCACAAACCTTTAGAGGTCTTATGTTCTCCGAGAAGATGAATTGCATCCCGAGGTAAGCACATTTCTAAGTTTGACAAGGCCTTCCCTTCAATGGCATATTCTTTCTTCAATACTTCAGACATATCCCCAATCTTGTATTTGACCTCATTCCAAGAGCATCTTCATGAGTTGGCCACTCATATCCTTCAGTAATCATCACCCATTGATTGAAATCAGTAAGGCGAATATAGGATTCAAAACGTTTTTTCCAACTCCAGAAATTTTCAAGTCTAATCAATTTTGGGGGTGAATTGGTACGACCAACTTCATGATCGTGAAGAATTAAAGCATTTATGTATTGGGCCTCTTTTGATGAAACGGTAGGAATTCCAGACATCATCGAAATACGACAAACGAAGAAATTAAAAGAAATGAACAGTACCACGTGTTTGAGATAAACACGTGATTAGGAACAGAGTTGAGAAAACACGTGTTTAGATAAACACGTGTTTAAGATAAACACGTGTTTGAGCACGAGCACGAGCTTAAAAGACAAACACGTGTTGAAAAGCAAACACGTGTTAAGGACGGGCTAACACCAGTTTAAAAGACAAACACGTGTTAAAGAGCAAACACGTGTTAAGATAAGGCTAACACGAGTTTAAAATACAAACGCGTGTTAAAAAGCAAACACGTGTTACTAAGACAAACACGTGTTTTTCCGATCAAAATCTTGCACGATTTTAGGCAAAATTAAGCCAAACAAAGCGATCTCGAACCTTCAGATTGAAAAATCTATTGGCTCTGATACCACTTGTAGGTCCTTGTGGACTGATCGTACACGAGAACGCTTATAGTTATGACGAGAGTGCGGAATCCTCTCGTGATAACCTGTTTGGTTAATTAAATTATCGTCTTTCGTTGTTAATACAACCTAAGACCTTAAACGCGCGCGGGTTTGCTTAATTGACAGAGTTTAGTCGTAATCTCTTAATTAATCGTTCTTAATTACGTATTAAGTGTGAGTATTTATACTTAATGTTCATAAACGCGTGCTAATTATGGACCGTATACCTTAAAGCCCAAAGCCCATTAGCAAACGCGTGTTTTATACGTAAACACGTGATGACCACGAGTTTAGACAAACTCGTGTTACTGTAGCACGAGTTTAGTCAAACTCGTGTTACTGTAGCACGAGTTTATACACACTTTCTTTTGTCATCTTTTAAGCATACTTTAATTACTTAAAACGTGACTAGTTTATCACTTGTATCTGTATGTTACTTATAATCATATCCATACAAGTCGTAAACATTAAACATACCAAACCTCTGATCAATATGTAATCATTCACATTATCTAAGTCCAAATAACAAGTTTAAACATAACATAAGTCTATGATTACATATTACAAAACATAAACATACTGATCAAATCGCTGTTGCTGTTGTCAACAGAATCATGCACTTACAACTCTACTCAACGAACTATAAGCTAAAACCTATAACTTTATACTAGACCATTCCAAAGTTTGATGCGGTCGGATTATAAAGTACTTCAATCACAATAATGCCGGCCTTATTGTGCTTCCATACTAACAAGTTTATAAGCTAACGCTCGATCAAACACTCTTTCGGGTCCCATATAAATTACCGAACACCTAAGGTCAAGTCATGTCTAAGGTTTAAGTCTAGGCATTCGCTCAACAAGGGAATACCTAAATCCCTTAAACCTCGGCTCTGATACCACTTGAAAAGACCCGACTCGACTCGACCAAAAGATAGAATTTTTTTTTGTACTGGCCGTAAATTTATGGCTGAGAGCCGTAAATTTACGGCTTAATTACAACTGACCGTAAAAACCTAGCCGTAAAATTATGGCTTAAATTATAACTAGCCGTAAAAATGAGCCGTAATTTGCTCCTGTAAATTTACGGCTTAATTACAACTGACCGTAAAAACCTAGCCGTAAAATTATGGCTTAAATTATAACTAGCCGTAAAAATGAGCCGTAATTTTCTCCTGGATTTTTTCTGTCCCTGATCAAAAGTACTCGAAAATACAAAGGGCC
The DNA here is from genome assembly GCA_034093135.1 of Erigeron breviscapus. Taxonomy (NCBI): domain Eukaryota; kingdom Viridiplantae; phylum Streptophyta; class Magnoliopsida; order Asterales; family Asteraceae; genus Erigeron; species Erigeron breviscapus. Next base: position 46,486,774 of record CM067167.1, on the reverse strand, counting down.
GTAAATTTACGGCTTAATTATAACTGACCGTAAAAACCTAGCCGTAAAATTATGGCTTAAATTATAACTAGCCGTAAAAATGGCCGTAATTTTCTCCGATTTCTTAATTACAACTGAGCCGTAAAATTACTTAAATATAGCCGTAAAATTATGGCTTAATTATAACTAGCCGTAAAAAGGCTTAATTACTAGCCGTAAAATTATGGCTTAATTATAACTAGCCGTAAAAATGGCTTAATTCTGCCGTAAAATTATGGTCGAGAGCCGTAAATTTACGGCTTAATTACAACTGACCGTAAAAACCTAGCCGTAAAATTATGGCTTAAATTATAACTAGCCGTAAAAATGAGCCGTAATTTGCTCCTGGATTTTTTCTGTCCCTGATCAAAAGTACTCGAAAATACAAAGGGCCGTAAATTTACGGCTTAATTATAACTGACCGTAAAAACCTAGCCGTAAAATTATGGCTTAAATTATAACTAGCCGTAAAAATGAGCCGTAATTTTCTCCTGGATTTTTTCTGTCCCTGATCAAAAGTACTCGAAAATACAAAGGGCCGTAAATTTACGGCTTAATTATAACTGACCGTAAAAACCTAGCCGTAAAATTATGGCTTAAATTATAACTAGCCGTAAAAATGAGCCGTAATTTTCTCCTGGATTTTTTCTGTCCCTGATCAAAAGTACTCGAAAATACAAAGGGCCGTAAATTTACGGCTTAATTATAACTGACCGTAAAAACCTAGCCGTAAAATTATGGCTTAAATTATAACTAGCCGTAAAAATGAGCCGTAATTTTCTCCTGGATTTTTTCTGTCCCTGATCAAAAGTACTCGAAAATACAAAGGGCCGTAAATTTATGGTCCTGGGGCGTAAATTCACGGTCAGGTCTGCACAAAATCATTTTGACTCAAATTTAATTCATACTCTTTCCAAAGCTCAAATGCTCAAACCAAAGCACCAAAAAGAGTAAAATCACATATTACAACATAATGGATACATCTGAAACCTTAACCATTGAAATTTACATTAAAACGACCAAACGGGTCACTCGCCCGCATTTACCCAAAGTGACGAAATGGCCAATTTGACTCCAAAATGATTTATACTTCAATCCACCATAATAGTCAAGACTTCAAGAGTTAAAATACATCATACACAACATTTTCATCAAAAGACACATGTATCAAGAGCCAAGAGTTTGAGAGGGGATTAACTAAGTGTCTAACCAAAATGTCATTCTTCCACGGATGACCAAAATACCTTCAAGTCACTGGCACTTCAAGTCAACTTCAATCAACAATACCTAGTTCCTTCTTCCGGAACCACCTATAAAAATGGTAAACAACTAAAAGGTAAGCGAATGGTTAGTGAATATGCTTGCATATAATCATATAAACGAAGAAGGGCAATGCACAAAGGTCTATTGCATATAGACTATGGCACCGTCGTGCCATATCTATAATACTCACCTTTGTGCCAACGCATTACATAGATCCATGTAAGCAAATGATTACAATCACAATCAAATAATAACAATAACAATGCTCCACATGAGCTATGGCCACTACTTAGGCCCGTAATCAAAGACGACCACTACTTAGGCTCAACGCCAAATCAATTACCACACACGGAATCCATCATCATGTGGTACTTGACCCGACGAATATACAATGGTATGCAAATATACTCACCTCCTTCGCGACACAACTATCAAATCAATATAACCGCAATGCACAACAAGCTTTTAACCTATTCAAATCATCACAATACGCATATAAGACAATATTCACCATTTTGGCTACTCAATCTAGCCTTACAACATTTAACTAGCATTCCTAAGCCAAAATCATCTTATTTTGTTATTGAGTTGCTTTTCTTTCAAAACTTCACTTGGTGAGTTCAATTCATCAACACAATCACCAATCCAATCAACTAGAAAAATCATCATTCTTTCATAATTAAAGTTTCATTACCAAAATTCAAATCCTTAATTAAATTATTTGTGCAACTCAATAACAACTATAATATACAAGAACTTGGGGAAAAATCATATAATAAGTCAATTATAGCAAAATCCAAATTGAATCTCTCTAGAACCCTAATTATTAAAGAAATCAAAATTAGGTTATAGGGAAATTATTACCTTGAAGAAAAAGGATAGAATTAAGATTAGAAATTACAAATTCTTCTCCTCCCTCTCTTTTCTTGAATTTTCAGCCTACACACAAACACATACAAACAAACTCACACTTTGAATTATTTGAATGATAGAAGATTGTATTATTATTGTTGATGATTAGAAGATTTTTTATTTGTTTGAAGAATTGAAATTAGATTGAAAAAAGGAATAGAAGATTAGAGAAGGAATGGTAAATTGAGTGGGAAATGACTCATAAGGAAAAGAAGGATGGCTGACACTCCATGGAGATGCCACGCCCCTTTCTCACAATTTGTGGGTATTTTATCCGCTATCCGTTAAAGTTCCAACAAAATTAACCTCATAACTAAAAATAAAATACTAGGAACTTATTTTAATGTCAAAACTACAAAAAAGGTTAATTTATTACCTTAAAATTTTTGGGGTGTTACACTAAGCATCAAAACCTATTACAATTCATTTCCAAAGCTCAAATTTTATTAACCAAACTTCAAATGGATAAAAATACACAACACAACATTAAAAGAGCTTTCATTTCGCTAAGCATTTCAAAATCACATTCACGCAATCAAATGGGTCAATTACCCAAACTTACCCAAGTTGGCAAAATATTACTTTTTTACCAATAAGCATCAAAACCTATTACAATTCATTTCCAAAGCTCAAATTTTATTAACCAAACTTCAAATGGATAAAAATACACAACACAACATTAAAAGAGCTTTCATTTCGCTAAGCATTTCAAAATCACATTCACGCAATCAAATGGGTCAATTACCCAAACTTACCCAAGTTGGCAAAATATTATTTTTTACCATATAGATGCATCATAATTACAAATTCATGATTCTCTAACACTTGACATTACAATTTTTTTACCAAAGTAACATATCAAGAGTCAAGATCAACGGGTGTCACTACGGGTTCTAAGAACTTTACCAACTTTTTCTGCAATAGGCAAAAAATGCTTTCAAATCACAATTCAATTTCAAGATCTCAAAGAACCATATCTTTGTTTCCATTCCGGGAACCACCTATAAAAAGAAAACAACTAAAAAGGTAAGCCAAAGTTTAGTGAATATTATTGCATACGCTTAGACACACGTAAGGAGGGTAAAAACACAAAGGACTATCACATATAGATAGGGGTGTTTATCAAACCGTCAAATCGGACCAAACCTATAAAATTCAATAACATGTTTTATATTTATTTCAAAATATGATATAAATATCTAGTTTCAAAACTATTTTGTATATGTATATATACTAAATATTATGATATTTCCTTTTTCTATTGGTTATTTTATTTAGGGCTTTTAGTTTCTAAAGGTATCGAACTTGTCCGTTTTTACTATTATAGAGAGCATTCTTTATTTTCATATAATGTAGGTTATATCGTGACAAACACCGTTTATTGAAGGGTCTAAAAATAGAGGTGGTATTCACTTATGTGGGGCGGTTTTGTACACTTAGGCATGCCATCTAGGTATGTCCACCACCACATGTTTTATATACATGTTTTACAAAGTGCAGATCCATTCACTCTTCCCTCTCCTTGAAAATACAACCATTCACTTTTACTCCTTTCTCCCTTAAATCCGATCAACCACCACTAAACGCCGCCCATCCTCGCCGGAAAAAAGGGTACACCCCAAAACGCCACGAAAATCATCCCGATAATCATCTAAGCAACATGGGACAACAACCCAACATCACCCGATGCTACCTCTGTCGCCACCACATACTGCGCTGCCACTCCGAGATCTGGCCACCAGCAGGTCACCACGCGCCACCACAGTCCTCCAACACCACTCTTTCTTGGTTATTTTCGGGTTTTAAAGAAAAACCCATCAAAAGCGATCTTCCTGTATTACTTAATGTCCTCTTGATATTAACTAATGAGGGTTCATTATAGATGATTATCGGGATATTCCTGTATTACTTAATGTCACTCTTCTTCTCTCGGTCTCTCACCGTAGTCACTACGCCATAGATTATATATATATCTGTTGTATACATAGATCTCTCCATATATAGATTTGTATATGGACGTGTGTATATAGCTTTACCATAGATTTCTTTATTGTTCTTCATGAAAGAAGAAATTAATTTATATTATTTAATTTTTCTAGATTTAGATAAAACACACACAAAACCGGTACACGTCATCTTTTAAAACCAGTTTTCGCCCCCTACAATATGTGAGGTTTTGCAATATATAACCCACGTTATACGAAATTAAAGAATGGTTCCTTTAATAGTAAAAACGGACAAGTTCGATACTTTTAGAAACGAAAAGCCCTATATAATAATAATTAAACCTACCTAGCTTATCTAGATGGTTAAGCTATAATTGCAATTAACTAAAAAATTAATTTAAATTTGAAAAAATATATTTTTTCAAAATCAATGTGTATTTTAACATCATAAATAAAATGCATAATTGATATTATAATTTTGATAGATTAATTATAATTAGTGAGTCTAAGTCATTAGAAGACTTTGTAAATCATTTATAGTGTACTACTACACCTTTAATAATTCAGGGTAGTAAAATACAATACTAAAAATCATTTTGTCCTCTAAATAATTTAAAACAGTGCAAAATAATTGAGCATCGAAATTCAATTATTAGTACATACAATTATGGGTGATGGTGACCAACGGTCAACTTCATCGACCACCGACTCTGAGTTATCTAATGTATATATGTATTAAAAATGTACAAAATAATCCATCATCGAACACCATGGAGACAACTTCCGATAAACTCAAATAGCACCAACAGTACTAAAAATTCGATAAATGCTTGTTGAGGCATTTCATTGAACACCTATTGTGTGTTTCATCAGTAACTTATTATCATTAAAACCACCTTATATGAATGTTCCGTAAATACCCTTTACATACTTCTCCCCCACACCATCCGAGAAAACACACACATCTATACAAGTCACACCACCAATGCCGATCACCACCCGTCGCCGTCTGCCGTAACTACTACTATTATCGTCGAAATGTGCGGTCTTACGTCTAATTTTTTATATGCCTTTTTTCAATATAATCTTTTTATTTAAAGTTAGAGAACAAAGTGTACATCCGCCAGTATTAGTATTCCTCTTTTAGGTCACATATAAATAAACCCTTTCTCCCGGGTTTTTCTTCTATCTTTTCCGCAGTCCGACCACCATGTACGGACAACAACCACGCTTCAACCGTCGTGGCGGCGGCCCTGGCCGTGGCCAACCGACACAACAACAACAACCACCACCTGTAAACCCTAACTACTTTTTAAACAATAACAACTATTACATTCAACCGCCAAATTTCAATTTACCAATGGTAAGCCCCAACTTTTTACCCCAAAACTATAATTTACCAATCGTAAACCCTAATTTTAACCCTCCCAGATTATTCAGTCCAAATAGCCAATCATCATCCAGTAATAATATTAATATTAATAGAGGAATGATTGATAAGATTGACAAAGCCGTTGCGAAAGCTCGCCGTGAGCTACTCGCAGCCGGAGATAACGTGTCGGCGTTGAAAGTATCGCAGGCTGCACTTGTAATACTTGAAGCTGATTCATGGGATTCATTAGGTGTTAAGATGCAAAACGTGCCTTCTTTATTCCGCCTTATGCTTATAGAAGGAAAGGTATAATATCATACTGCATCACTACAATTTATTTATTATTATTTTTTCTAAGTGAAGTTTGTTTGTCAATCTGATTGCTTTGAAATGCTTCCTGACTTTGAAGTTTACATGGATTATAAACTTAGATAAAGTATATCTAAATCAAATTCCTAGACCATGGAGTTTGTGTTATGAGCGCCTGGGTATATTTATAATGATTATTAACTTAGTGTTCACGGAATGTGCTTTCTCATGGTGAGTTAGTATGTGGAAGATTGCGTGTTTTGTTTATCTATCTGTCTACGCTATATTACCATTATATAGAAACCTAGCCCGCCTTAAGTTACATCAATTACAAAGCATTGCATCATCCTTTTTTTCCACCCGCTAAGAATCTTACACGCCAGCCTCTCTCTCAGTATTCATCATCATTTCGGCCGCCTGTGGCCATTATTGCCGCCACTGCCGTCATGGCCAGTAGTGGCCTCTTGAAAATGTTGGAGTTTAATGTTTAATTAATATTAAAACTATTGGCTGTTGCCGCATTGTGTGGGTACTATGCTAGTAAAGTAAGAGGGAGGAAGGGGGTGTTTTGTTATAGGTATATGAGAGCCAGATTTTGTAGAATGGTTGATGGGATATCTACTTCATTCATTATAAGATCGTTGTCATGAAATTTGTAGGCCTGACAAGATAAATGGTTTATATAATAGTATAGATATTGATTATTTTATTGATTTATTTGTTGCGATTTAAGTGAGTTTTAGATCTCAAGGTAAGATCATGCTCTAAGAAAACTGATTAATGACATAAATATGAGGTTAGCCAACTATATCTGCCTTTAAGTAGCTAGTTCTTTAGAACATAAATCCGTACACCTAGTTGCTAAGTGTGGCACTGTGGCATAGTTTATATGACGAACTTTTTAGTTTATTGTCGTTGCAAAAAGCTAGTAAGCTCTTGATTGTGTTTGGAATAGCATTTTTAACTAGCTTTGTAAGCTTTTTTTGGATGGCATTAACCCTGGTTAATATTAGCTTTTTAACCTTTTTTAATGGTATAAAAGCTAATAAGTCGAAAGCTCAAGTTTGAAGCTTTTTCAAAAAGCATAAGCCCTTTCTAAAGAAGCTGGCCAAAACCCCCATAGTGTATGAATTGATTAATCTTAATTGGGTGTTGACTGTTCAGTGCCATAACTGGTGATGACTGATGACTGTGTGTATGTGTATATTGATTTCTCACGTCTGATTTTCCTGTTTTTTTCCCCCTCAATCAGATCAATGCATTTATTAATTGCTTTGTCGGGGTCTGGAAGATTACCACCTTATCTGATTTGGAGATGGCAATCTGCAAGAATGAGGGAGTTCAGAAGTTTGAAGAACTAGAGTTGGGACCTCTCATCAGGCATCCTCTTATAAATCATTATTTTTGTGTGAGTTCTGATTCATCTGGAGTATTTAAAATATCTGGACAAGAGATACTTAATCATCTTGTTGAGTTTATGGACACTCATAATGGTAAAGAAGTTAAGGCTGATGAATTGTTGGATTTCATTGCCAAAAAGCATTCAGTTGATAGCAAGGAAAAGCTTCATGTACGTATTCAAAGTTTGGGGTATGTTTTCACAAGTTTTACTCTCCCACACATTCCTACAATAATATCATACAATACTATTTTTTGGATATGAATCCGCTATGTGAAAAAATAGAATTCATCTCAATTGGCTTAGTAATTTATCGTTATATTTTATCTGTTTGTAGTCCTTTTCATAAAGTTCATTGTAGTTAAACTAATTTCCCAAATGCTTTGTAGGCTCCATTTGCTTACAAGTAACCTAATGAACTTGTTTTTTAGGTTGCATATTTCTCTTATTCGGCAAGCAAGACCATTGGAAAATGCCATATTAAAGAGAAGTCTCTTGAGTTCTAGTAAATCGAAAAGAAAACGTCCTCTTTTCACGTCACAGAAAAAACAACTGGATGAAAATTTTAGTGCCATAACTGAACGTATCAAGTCATTTTCTTCCGGACATGGCCAACATTTACGTTTTCATTCACCAAGTTCAGAAGAAGATGATGATGATATGGAAAGTGATGACAATGAGGATGAAACTTGTTTGACTAGTCAAAGCAAAAACTCATCTCAAAGCTTGAAAAGTTCTGATCGAGTTAGTAGCTGTCCATATCCATCTGCAGCTGAGGAGAAGACACGACTTGGAATATCAAGTGAAAAGGAAGAGAGCCCTTCATTTGATCGGACAAATTGCAATGGTGGTGTTAATAGAACAAATAAAAAGAGAAAATCAGATGCAATAGAATCTCCATCTTCTGCCCGCAACAAATCTTCTAAAAGAGGTGGTGTTCGAAAGGATTCTGCGGGTAAAGAAATCAGAAGTAACTTTAGTCATGAAGATATAGCTGATATGTCAATAAACAAAGATTCAATGATGACATTCATCACGTTGTGGAAGGATGCATGCAAAAGGAAGAATGCATCTGAGGTTTGTGTTTTTTCTTCTTCTTTGTCATTACTCCCCTTCTCTGAAGACATTGCTGTCTTTTGCATTAGTCAAAGTCTTTTCATAGGCCACGGAGATTTAATTACACCTGCTTTATCACTTAACAATTTTGTTTGCATTTTTCATTATAATTGTAGTTGCTATTATATAGGGATAGCATAGCATAGACTTGCCAAGTAATTTATCATTTTTGTGTATACGTTCTTTTATGGTCATATGTTGTAACTCCATATGTAGTGTGTGTAAGCATCTGAGCTTAGATGTATATTTCTTCTTGTAGTATACTGTATGCTATTTATTTGACACACTTGTCTTTGGTAGGTCATCAGTCAGATGTTCACGTTCTACAAAGCCCCTGGTGGATCAAAGTTGCAAAACAGAGTGGTTAAACGAATTTATGAGTCTTACCCCCTAATTGGATTAACAAATGTGGCGGTAAGTCAGTCATCATGTATCTTCAGAATTCATGTCGTATCTTAAGTTTTATTTCTTTCTTGTTCCCTGTGATTTAAGATGATTTTACCTTATGAGAAACAACAATGCGATTACAAATGGGTCAATTTAGTCTTATATTAAAAATGTTGTTTGAGAGTTATCTTTTGCCAATTAAATTAAATAATACAATGTTTATCTTTTCAGGTCCAATCCATTAAACATGGAATGTGGGATAGCATGTATGACACTTTCCAAACCTTTGAGCAGCAAGAAGCACCACTCACAGCTTCAGAGGTTCATACAGGGAATGTAAGCATAGATATAAAACAAACTGATAGTCCGCTTGTCAGTAAGCATGTTTCAAAACAACAGTGTGGTAAGTGATTTCGTTCGACTCATGCTTGATTGTAAATTTGTAACTGAACATTTTTATCTGCTAATAGTGTTTTAAGTTGAGTAACCAATTTAACTATTTTATGCTATATAATTAGAAATGGGGTTAGTCCAAAGATCAGATATAATAGTTTTAGGCTTAAGTGCTTTATGCGAACTTTGTATAATAATATCGGCATGACCATGGCTCTTTCTCTTTAATAGTCTCTATAGCCAATTAACATGTCTTGCTTTTAATATGACATCCCTATTTTTATTCTCACATTTTATTTATTTTTTGTTCATTCCTGCTCTCTATGCAGAAGTCAGTGTTGAAGATATCTTGTATAAAGTTTCTGTATTTCTTAATGATAATCATGATCCTCAAAGTGATTCCATATCCTCTCTTGGGAAAAACGCTGCCTTTCTTCGAATTCTTTACAAGTGTGAGGTATGGCTTACTCAGCAGTTTGCCGTCGAAAATTTCGAGTCCTTTGGACATGGTGATTATATTAATTTCATAGAAAGAAACGTTAATGCATTACCTTCCTCATTCCAAAAGTATTTCGTAGCTGATGGGACCCATGATAAGCCTACTTTAAATGCTTGCATGTCACACAAGCTATTAGACGTGCTTGTAGCACAAGCCTCACATAACTTATCAGAAAATGAAAACTTAAGCAGTCATGATGTTATAGATCTGCTTACAAAGCAATTCCCGTTAATACCTTTCAGATTAGATAAAGAAGGTTCAGCAAAATCCTTCGATGACGTTGTGACGGCCAATAAAAGCCATCCGGTTTCTAGTAATGTACAGTTTTCAGCTGCTCTATTATCACCTCATACCATGAATAGTTCCTCAGATTCACATGTTTCGTCTAAAGAGGCAATTGAAGTTTTGCTTAGGGCTCCAATGTTGACAGATCTAATTACATGGTCGCATTGGGATGTTTTATTTTTTCCCTCCCTTGGCCCTTTAACTGTGTGGTTATTAGACGAGACAAATGTCAAAGAGCTGCTTTGTTTGGTGACTAAGAGCGGAAATGTGATACGTATTGATCATACAGCCACCGTGGATTCGTTTTTAGAAGCTTTCATACAGGGGTCTTCTTTTAAGACAGCAGTGAATCTGATCTCTCTTTTTGCACTGTACGGTGGTGAAAAAAATGTTCCCTTGTCTCTTCTAAAGTGCCATGCTGAAAAAGCTATCAAAGTCATAACGCAAAATTATATGCACAATGGGGTGAAAGATCCATCCAAAAACAAAAGTGAAGTCGAAAATGGGATATCAAGTGCATCAAAATTTATTATTGATTGTCTGGCTTATCTACCTGTAGAATTTCGTTGCTTTGCCACTGATGTTTTGCTCTCAGGGTTTCGCTCGATTGTAAAAGATGGTCCTTCGGTCATTTTGAGTCATTGCAGAAACTCAGAACAACATCTAATGCTTCATCAATTGGGATTGTCTTTTGGTATAATGGAGTGGATCAACGATTACAATACATATTCTTTTTCTGAATTCTGCATGTCATCTCAATCTGAGCAAGAAAAGGTTTCGTCATCCAGTTATTCATGTGTAGAAGGGAAAGGGATATTATCCACCAAGGATGAGGTGTCACAGGAGGAATGTAAAGTAATCAATCTTATTGGCAGAAGAATGCATTTAAAACAAGATTCATCTACAGATAGCAATGAGCAGGAATCCACCAAGGTTATTGAGTCTATTAGGCGAGAAGAGTTTGGGTTGGATCCAGATATCTCAGATAAGGAGGATACTATATTAAAGAAGCAACATGCTCGCTTAGGCAGGGCATTACATTGTCTCTCTCAAGAGTTGTATTCTCAGGACTCGCATTTTCTACTTGAACTTGTAAGTTTATCTTTTCAAATGTAATTATGGTTTTCTGTGGTGGCTCTAATTTCCTTTCTGTGTTTACATGACATCTATTTGTATACAAAACCTTTGTTTTGGAAGACAAACTTGAGAAATGGCATTTTCGAACAGGTTAATATGGGCTGTGCTGTCTCATAAACGGGTCAAATGGTTAGCCATTTGCTGAAACCGCAGCACGGGCAAACGGGTTGAATGGGTCATGCGGGTTAAAAGTTGCTCAAAGTCTACTTTAGTGCTTATAACCTCCTGAGTCATTTTTTTTTATAAATGGACAAACAAGAATCTGTGACTCGGCTTGTTTCGACTTGTATTATAAAGAACCTGCGAACCTGATATCAATTCCCATTACTCAACTTGTCTGACTTGCACATCTTACCACCTGTCTGAAGTTTTAGTTATGTTTTTGCCATGTAACTTTCTTGCTTTTTCTTATATTTTAGGTTCAAAATGCCGATGACAACATGTACCCATGTGAGGTGGAGCCAACTCTGACCTTCATCCTTCAAGAAGCAGGTGTCATAGTACTGAATAATGAGCATGGATTTTCTGTTGAAAATATCAGAGCACTTTGTGATGTTGGCAATTCAACAAAGAAGGAACCCAGTGCTGGATATATCGGTAAAAAGGGCATCGGTTTCAAATCAGTATTTCGGGTACGGTAGACTAATTCTTAACTACTTGACATATATGCCCCATTGTCCAGTTCATGTTATTTAATTGAAGGAGATTTTTTGTCAGCTGTCTGTCATACGTTTTATATATTTGCCCAATGTAAGTTGCATTCCTAAGTACATGATTGGATTTAGTGCGTATTTACATTTATAGATTATAGGTTTAATCAAGTGTTGCATGTGGACATTGTCCCAATAAAAGCTACCTTTTAGTCAATAAAGGCTAAGAGTCACATGCCACATTATGTATTGTAGTTCTGATTACCTCATGCAGTTGTCATCTATATGTGAGACAAGACAAATAGTGTTCTCAAATCTGTCGCTAGACGAGTAATATAAATCTATTGTACAAGATCCAGGGCACGTTTGTAGGATCCTCATATTGGGTGCTTTAGGGTGCAGTTTCTATGGAGTGTAGTGGGGTTCATTCCATGCAGAACTGATTATATTCTTGACTTGTTCACTTAAAAAGAATACATAGGTTGGGGTGCACGTAGTAGGCATGTTTTATTTTATTTTTTTAATTTGGGAGAAAAATGAAAATTAGTAAATTACTCATTCCTAAATTGGAAAAAAGGCTAACTTAAAATAAATTTAATTTACTTGGTTGGAAAGGAGAAAATGAAATGACTCAAGAAGTTATTTTCTCGGATAGTCTGGCCAAGTGTGAATATAACAGCAAAGTCATTATACTGGAATACTGGATAGGTTTTAGTATTAATGTATTTTATGAATCATGAACATCTCACTTTAAATGGTTTGGTTTCATATTTGTATATGTACACTTGCACATACGAGCGCACACACACAAACATAAACATATAGGTGATGGCCTGAGGTTGAAATGTTCTTAAAGTGCTGAGGCTGATATATATATATATATATATTAAATTTTGTCTCATCAAAATTTTGCTATATTTACTTCTAGGTTACTGATGCTCCGGAAATTCATTCTAATGGGTTTCATATCAAGTTTGACATAAGCGATGGTCAAATTGGATTTGTTTTGCCAACAATTGTTAAACCTTGTGATATTGATTTGTTCAGCAAGCTGGTTTCTACTGAAAACGATCGAATGGATGAGCAACATTGGAATACATGCATCGTGCTTCCTTTCAAATCAAAGAAAAATGAAGCCTTTTCAGTGGAGACCCTCATTTCCATGTTTTCTGACCTCCATCCATCCTTGTTGCTATTCCTTCATCGTCTTGAATGTATTAAATTTAGAAATCTTCTCAACGATTCACTCATTGTCATGCGGAAGGAAGTGGTTGGAAATGGTATTGTAAACGTTTCCCTTGGGAACCAGAAAATGACGTGGTTTGTCAAATCATCTAAATTACAAGCCTCTCATATCCGTCATGATGTCAAATCAACTGAAATCTCAATGGCGCTTATGTTGGAGGATTTGAATGATGGAAACTATATTCCGAAGCTTGACCATCAACCTGTTTTTGCTTTTCTTCCTTTACGGAACTATGGTCTGAAATTTATCATCCAAGCTGATTTTATTCTTCCTTCATCAAGGGAGGAAGTTGATGGAGATAGTCCATGGAACCAATGGTTGCTATCCGAGTTTCCATACTTGTTTGTTAGTGCTCAGTTGCCATTCTGTAATCTTCCTTGTTTTAAAGATAATCCGGCAAAGGGAGTTTCAGTGTTCATGAGTTTTGTTCCTCTTCTAGGGGAAGTGCATGGGTTTTTTTCCTGCCTTCCACGTATGATTATCTCTAAGTTACGTACATCAAACTGTCTGCTTCTAGAAGGGGACATGAGTGAGTGGGCGCCTCCATGTAAAGTACTATGTAACTGGACAGAACAAACTCGTTCTTTGTTACCTGATAGTTTGATTAGGGAGCATCTTGGTGTTGGCTACTTGAATAAAGATACAGTTCTAACTGATTCTTTGGCTCGGGCATTAGGCATTGATGAGTTTGGACCCAAAATTCTTATTCAAATCATGAAATCTTTGTGTCGTGCTGGTTCTCTAAAATCAATGGGACTCAGTTGGCTATCTTCTTGGCTAAATGTTTTGTATTTGCTGTCTGGTAATGGAACTCAGTGTGATGTCATAGCTGCCGTTCGTCAGTTACCGATTATTCCTCTTCTGGATGGTAGTTATGCGTCGATTAATGATGGTGCAATTTGGTTGCATGCCGATCGAGAGCACGGTCTTGAAGCTTTCAGGAACTTGTATCCAAAGCTCCGAGTTGTTAATCCTACAATCTATAATGATTCTTCTGCTGAAAACATAATCCAAGTGCTATATAAAGTTGGGATACAACGGTTATCTGCACATGAAGTTCTAAAAGTGCACATCTTACCAGCAATTTCTGATGAAAAAGTGATGGCAGGAAGTGCTGAGTTGATGACTGAATACCTCACATTTATAATGTTTCACCTAGAGTCGTCTTGCCCAGAGTGTCTTGTGGATAAGGAACTCATACTGTCACGCTTACGTAAAAATGCTTTTATTTCCACAAATCACGGGTTTAAACGGCTTGTTGATGTGCCAATCCATTTCAGTAAAGAATTTGGGAATCCAATTGACATGAGCAAGTTGGTTGAGGGCACTGACATGAAATGGTTCGAGATCAGTACCAGTTATCTGAAGCACCCAGTCTACACATCCTCACCTGAGGGAACTTCAAAATGGAGAAAATTCTTGCAAGATTTAGGAGTCACCGACTTTGTTCAAATAGTTAAGGTTGAAAAGCGAGTTGAGGACATATCTCATACAGATATTAAGAATATGATGTTAGATGATAATTGTCTATCTTCAGGATCTATTGTCAAAGATTATGATTCCCAAGAGTTGATACAATTGTTGTCACATATTTCCTCAAAGGTTGATCGGGGAAAGGGTAAATACCTGCTAGAGGTACTTGATACACTATGGGATGACTGTTTTAGTGATAAGGTTACAGGTTTCTGCGGCAGCAATGGACTATACAAGCCTTTCAAAGCTTCTGTTATAAGAACTCTTCATGGTGTTTGCTGGTTGGCTTCTGATATAGATGATCAACTCCACTTTCCTAAAGATCTGTTCTATAATTGTGAAACAGTGCGTGCAGTTCTCGGCGATAGTGCACCGTATGCTATTCCAGAGGTTAGTTTACTTTCTTTTCTCTTGCCTACTTTTTGTTGGAAAATGTGATTGGCGCTGGTCATATTGACTTTTTGGTGTTGGGAAAACGTAACTGCATGAAGCTTTTATTCTTGACTGACAACCTCCTGTTCTTACTTTCTTGTCTTGGTTGCTATATAGGTTAAGAATGTCAAATTATTAAATGATCTTGGCTTGAAGAATATGGTCACCCTTGATGATGCTTTGTCAGTTTTACAAGTTTGGCAAAGATCAGAAAAACCTTTTAGAGCCAGGTATTGCTCACCTTATAATGTTAATTGATCTTTGTTGGCCGTCAAAAACAAAAAAAGAGAGCCAGGTATTGCTTTTTTGCTCATTTTGGGGTATCTGTTGTGTGTGAATGGGATTGGGAATAACATTCTTATTTTAGAAGAGAGATTTACTACTTGCACGTGGTGTTAGGCTACTCATTGCGCTTTAAGTATATACTTTTGTTGTGAATAGAGTTCAAACGAATACGATGGTTTGGTTAAAGTCTGTCTGAAAATGTAGTTAATTTTGTAGCGAGAGCTAAAAAGTATTAAAACCATGCCCAATGACTTCATTAAATCTATATACTCATTTGCATCCCTAAAATGCATATTGTAGGGCTTGAACTCAATCTGTTTTTATAAGCTCATTAAGTTATGTTCTAATAAGCTAGATTAAATCCTTGAAGCTATGCGTTTTTAGATATCCCAATGTCAAAGGTTCAGCTATCTTATTTGGAATTTGGATATTTTGATTTTGGTATTATTATGGCCCTTTTTTTATTAGTTTGTTGCTCTTTTTTCTGACATTTTTTTTGTTGGTATAAATTTCGTTTACCAGCATATCTCAAATGTCCAAGTTTTACACATATCTGTGGAATGAGATGAGCATCTCAAAGCAGAAGATAATGGATAGTTTACATTCCGAGGCTTTTATATTTGTTCCTTACTCGTTTGCTTCCATGCATGAAGTTGTATCTGGTTCGTTCTTATCTCCGGCTGAAGTTTATTGGCATGATTCTACGGGTTCGATGGAACAAATAAAGACCATCTATCCTCAGTTTGATGGACATATGACTCATCGCCAGTTCAGCAAGATGTTATGTAGTGTATACCCTGGCCTCCATTATTTCTTTGTGAATGAGTTCGGAGTAGCAGAAAATCCTCCTCTGCTGGACTACCTTAAGTCTCTTCTTCAATTATCAACTGGGAGTTTGCCATCACAGGCAGCTAAAACAGTGAGTTCACTCATATAGGCGTCTTTGTTGATGCATATAGTATAAATGTCAAAATGGGCAGGTGGGTGAAGTGTTGAACGGGTTGGGTGAAGTTGTGTATTTTTTCTATAGCTGGTCAAGTTGTGATTTTCTCTCTGAACATCATAAATGGTAATTATGATTAAGAAGTTATTGTATAGATGAAGATCCAAAAGTCTAAGAAAATAATGCATACTTGGGGTGACTTTTCAATTGTTTTACTCGTTTCCACTTTCCATTTTAGCCAATATTTTGAGTTTCATCTGTTAATTCTGCCAGCATAACACTATGACCTAAATGGATCAGCTTTAATATACATGTTGTAGTGTCTATACTTATTTTTTTACACGTGTTAGGTTTTTCAAGTGTTTCAAAAGTGGAGTGATGGGTTAGACTCCGGTATTCTGAGTTCTGATGATATTGACTATTTGAAGAAGAGTATGGAGGAAAAGGAAATGAGGATCATTCCAACTGTGCAAGATAGATGGGTTTCCTTGCATGAATCTTTTGGTCTCATATGTTGGTGTAATGATGAGCAATTAAGAAAGGAATTCAAAAACTTGAGCAATGTTGATTTTATATACTTGGGGGAGCTTAGTGCTGAAGAAAAACAGATACTTCAGGCAAATGTTTCTGTTTTATTTCGAAAGCTGGGAATCTCTTCTCTTTCTGAGGTACTCTCTCTCTCTCTCACACACACACACACACACACAAACACACAAACACAACTCACACCCCTTCAAACACTTTTCACAAGTTTTGTGTTTCATTATGCATACAAGAGTGATAATCTCCGTGTAACTGTTCGTCTTTTTTCAGGTTGTGACTCGTGAAGCAATATATTATGGCCCAACAGATAGTAGTTTCAAAACTTCATTGGTAAGTTGGGCTCTTCCGTATGCTCAGCGCTACCTTTATAGTATCCATCCAAATGAATATTCTGAATTCAAGTTGTCTGGACTCAAGAACCTGGATACTTTGAAAATTGTTGTGGTGGAGAAGTTATTTTACAAGAATGTCATCAAAAGGTTTGGTATTGAATCAAACAAGCGATGTGAGTGCAGTTGTCTTCTTCAGGACAATACCTTGTACGCAACCCGTGAATCTGATACCCACACACTTTTTATGGAGCTTTCTCGATTACTAGTCGTTGGAGTTCCGGAATTACACTTGGCAAATTTCCTTCACATGATTACAACCATGGCCGAATCAGGTTCCACAGAGGAACAAATGGAGTTCTTCATAACAAATAGCCAAAAGCTATTGAAGCTTCCAATTCAGGAATCACCGTGGTCCATTTCCATGTCGTCACCAGTAGAGGATAAGGATATGCCAACCACAAGCTCTGCTTTTTCATTGGGTGATTTACATCCTCCAAAATCTACTGGTAAAAATATTGGGAACAACTCAAGTTGGCCTCCTGTCAATTGGAAAACTGCACCAGGGTTTGAATATGCATCAAAGACAAAAGCATTTGCTCAAACAAGGCGTGATGTTACAGGAGGATCAATTGAGAGTGATGGTGACTGGATCATCACAGAAAATGTAAACTCAACTAATCCTGCAGTGATCTTAGAAGAAGAAGATGGTTTAAAAGTCAAATCAGATATTGAAATTTATAAGGATTCCTCTGATGATATTGGGACTCAAGGTCAATCCGATTGTGGAAAGGATATGGTTTTTTCAGATATAAATGTTGGATATTCTGCAATGACCAGACATGACCGGCCAAATGCGAGCTCTTCCAGTTTAATTCAGAGAGATCAACTAACTTGGGGCATGGTAACCCCACAACAGGTCATAACTGGGAGAACGGGAGAGCTTATGGCTTTCAAATACTTCTCTGCGAAACTTAGTGAGAAAACTGTGAGATGGGTCAATGAGGTGAAAGAATCCGGATTGCCATATGATATTGTTGCTGAAGGCAAGGATAATAGCAAGGAATACATAGAAGTAAAGGCAACCTCAAACGCAAGGAAAGATTGGTTTGTTATAACTGTAAGAGAGTGGCAGTTTGCAGTTGAAAAAGGAGAATCTTATAGCATTGCGCGTGTTATAATATCAGATGGAAAATCGGGTCAGGTCACTACGTATCGAAATCCGGCTAATCTATGCCAGTCGGGGCACCTTCAGCTGGCTATTCTGTCATCGAAGCAATAAAATATGCACAATCAGTAGATACTCTTACAAGTGCCCCATTTTTGTTTTTTTTGTACGACAGTTTTTCTATGGATGCAAAGGGATAGCGCAAAGCGGTCCTTCAATAATAGTGGAAACAATACTGAAATACTTGATGGAGACTGCACAAAATGGCGGTGTTGCCAAACAGTGTCATGCGCTCATGAAATATTAGCCTCGTGAAGCTGCATATAGTTGTTGTACATGTATTCACAGAATCAAAGATGTTATTAAATTTTAGGCTTACAAACTTCAGCAATAGGAGAAGTCGATCTTTGGACAGACTTGCATTTATTGAACAACATTTTTATTTTATGAATTTGTGAAGTACCAATTCGTGGTCAACAGAAGTACTTCGGTCAACCTGTAACCTACAAGTTGGCTTACAAAGGATTACTTGCTTAAAATTTAATTTTCTACTTCCCAGTTATCTTATGTAACTTGTTACTTTTGCATATTGCATTGTTTCAAACACGTTTTACTTTACGTGAATCGTTCCACAATTACCTTTGTTCTTTCTTTGTCTAGGTGATTTACTTCTTAACTAGTTTTATACCCCGGACGTTGCCCCGGGAAACATAATGATGCGTAAAATCTACAACATATATAAGACCGCGATCGATATATAAAAATAAACGCACATTACAAAAGGGTATTATAAAGGTAAAAAAGATTTGTAAAAAAGTATTTAAAAGTAACGTTTTTGTTATAGCAGAAAATATTAAGCGTGAGTTAGTTATCTCCTCCAAATTTCTTGATAATAGAGGTTTCTCGTCAAGGAGCTCTCTAGTGCGGACTCGATTAAAACAATTTATGCTAGACATCCCGATATTCATGTAAAATTGAAACCTTTAAAAAAAGAATGTGTAAAAGTGTAAAAAAAAGGTAAAAATTGTGCCAAAACGTAAAAACAAAAAGTTTGGTGGCCAAAGTTTAAAAAGCCAAAAATCTACTATTGTTAAGATGGTCCTTAAATGTATATCTAATACCCCCTTATAAAGCAAATAAGATTCAGACATTCAGCATATTTTTTAACCCCAAAATACCCTCACCTTACTTCTAAAATTCCAAACTTACCCTTCCACAAAAAATAACCCACACCTCGACTCAAACAAAAATACCCCACCGAACAAAAAACCCACACAAACGAAGAAACCCACCGGCGCCTCCCTCCCCCCTCTCTTCTCTTCTGCTCCGGCGGCCTCCCTCCCCCCTCTCTTCTCTTCTGCTCCGGCGCTCTGCCATAAATTGGCATCACCATCCGGCGCACCTCTTCTATTATCTTTTGCAGATTTTTTATATTTGCAAATCAGAGTCTGCTTTTGATTTTTTATATGGAATTGCGATGATTTGATGTATGGTTTCTTCATTATCTTTTGATTTTCTTAATTAATTCTTTGTTCTTAATGTTGTATTTTTTCCCTTTTTTCCAGATTTGGGATCTAACTCGAACCCCCCTTCCCCCGCCATCACCAATCTCTCATAATCACAACCTTTATTGGTATTTTTCTTTCTTTCGAATATTTTTCCCTTTCTTTCTTTCAACCCATTCAGACTGCAATAATTTTGGGTTTCATTAATTCTCGAAAAATTGAGCTTCATGGTGAAATATAATATTCTGATTATTATTATTAATCTTTGTTATTGTTATTATTTACTGATTAAATTGTAATTATTATTATAAATTTATTTTACAAATTCATATGTATTGATCTTTATTTTTTTGTGTATGTATATATTTTTTCTCAGAAATTCGTTGGATTGGGTGCTGAATATTCCCTTTTTTGTGTTTTAGATGGTCGATTAGTTTTTAGTTCTTTGACACTATAATTTTTTGTTAAATTGAATACCAATATGTATTATATATACAAGCATTCTTTGAACCATCGTCGACACTGTCTTTTTTTTGTGTGTGTCATAGCACCTACAAATCGGAAACTGTGGGAAAGGGGATGGCGGGATTATTGATAATTATGAATACGATTATGATATATATATCTATCATATTACTGTATGAATATATAAACATATATATACATATATGATCGGTTTCTTTTATCACTATAAGAATATGTATATATCATCTGTATCTATATCACTTTATAAATAATTTTTGTAATATACCGATCCGGATCGATCCGGATGGATCATGGATCGATCCAAATAAATAAATGGATAAATGGAGCAATCCATTGGATCCTTAAATGGATTAATGGATATTTTTTTGATCCAATAAATGATATAAATGGATTGGATGGATTGGATTTGGATCAATATCCAATCCATTGAAAGCCCTAGCCCCAAGTGCTTCTATCATTGGGGATGTTCAACTGGGAGCATGATCATCTATCTGGTATGATTGCATTGAGAGGTAATGCTGAACTATTGTGGTTTTATTGTATTTATGCTCTTCAATAGTCTTATAGTTTCTTTTTTATGCTATATGGCCTCTTTTTATTTTATGCATTACAAATAACTTACACCCCAGTGATCCACTCAACCCAATTGGACTGTTTGTTTTTATGTTAAAAATTTTGGACACTTCATTCACTGATGATAAGAATATAGCCTAATCGATCTATTTGTATATGTAACACCCCAGAGATTTAAGGTAAAAAGAATTTAACCCTTTTTATAGTTTCGACATTAAATTAATTTCCTAGTATTTTATTTTTAGAGATGGGGTTAATTTAGTTGGAACTTTAGCGGATAGCGGGTATTTTATTACCCAAAAAGTGGAAGGGGCGTGGCAGCCCCATATTGTGCCAGCCACCCTTTGTTGATGATTCACCCTTTCTCCTTCATTTCTTTCTAATTCCTTTCATGCACCCCTTCACACATTTCTCCAAAACAAAGATTAACTCTCTCAAATTCAAGAATAGAAATCATAATAATAATAACAATCACCACCAAGTAATCTTCATTCAAGAAATTAAAGTTAGGGATTGTAAGTAGGGTGGTGGTGGCCGTTTTTAAGAGAAAGGGAGAAAGAAGGATTCTCAAACTAAAAGTCTTGCTTTGAATTGTTGTTGTTGAGGTATTGATTTCCCCTAATTTAGCTTTTATCCTTCTTTCAAAATTAGGGTTCATGGGTGAACCAAATTTGGGGGTTTTTGCTAGAAATGGATTTATGGCTAATTTTCCCCAATTCCTTAGTTAACCTAGTTGTCATTGAGTTATGTGTTGAATTTGATTATGAAATTGATAAGCTTATGTGATAATGTTGGTCTATGAGAAAAGATGAGTTTTTACAAGTAATTGTAATGTTGAGGAAAATGGTAGGTTGAACTACCTATGATATGGTGGAAGTAAAATGGAGACTCAATGACAAATGGGTTGGGTTTTGGGTTTAGAGAGGCTAGTGATTGAGTATGGCTAGGGTAAGCTAGTCAAGTTGTGATTATAAGCTTATGCATTTTATGACATGATTATAGGTTGAAGCTTGTTTGTGCTTAATCGTTTTAGCTTTGTTGATCTATTTGCGGAGGAGGAGGTGAGTATATTTGCATACCTTTATGTATACGTTGGGTCAATTACCATGAGACGTGAATGATCCGAGCATGGTAATTGATTTGGCGTTGAGCCCATGTGGGGCATTGCACTGATGAGGCCTAAGAACCTCAGGGGCCTAAGAATCCCTTTTGTTGACATGAAATGAGGCCTAAGAACCTCCGGGGCCTAAGAATCCCGATAGTCATGATTGTTTAGCTTATATGGATCCATATATGTGTTGTTAGCGTGCAAGGTGAATATGTAAATGTGACATGACGATGTTATAGGTTACATGTGAAAGTCCTTGTACTTTGCCCTCCTTCGTATTCGTAAATGTATGCAAGTATATTCACTAAGCCTTTGCTTATATTTTAGTTGTTACCATTTTTATAGGTAGTTCCGGAAGAAGGAACTAGTGTTGCCGAATTGAAAGCCTTGGTTTAGAGCTTGAAGTGTTTTTGGAAGACTTGAAGGTATTAGGTCATTCGTGGAAGAATGACGCTTTTTGGTTTAGAGGCTTAGAAATCCCCTCCTCATGGCTTTTGGTACATTTTGGCTTGAGGGTCATACTTTTGTTAAAAATTATGTAATCGGTCAGGTTGTAAAGCTTTTGGGAAAGTTTGTGAATTTGCATAATTGGTTGAAAATAGTGTCAAAATGGGTAAATGACCCATTTGATGGTGTTCATGGATTTTGAAACAAGTTGATGTCGTATTATATGTTTAAAAGGTGTCCATGAAGTTGACGTCAATTTCTGGAATGTGTTTTAAGATGTTGTTTCGAAATTGGAAGGTTACAAGTTTGTTCAAGTGTTGAAATGGTCTTAGGTTTGCTGTGCAGATGCTCACTGCGGCGCAGTGGGGGTGGTTTTGCCCACTGCGGCGCAGTGGAATCCCACGGCCTTATCAGTTTTTTTTCTCCCACTGCGGCGCAGTGGGAGAGTGTCAATCCCACTGCGGCGCAGTGGGGCTTTCTGGACTTGAGTCCGAGATTTTCCACTGCGGCGCAGTGGGAGAGTTCTCCACCCACTGCGGCGCAGTGGGGTATATATAAAAAAAAAAAAAAAAAAAAAAATCTTGTGTTTTCGGTTTATCGAGTTCAGTTTTTCTGTATATAATTGAGAACTTACAAGCTCAATGCTCATAAACTCATTCCTTTTAAGTTTTTGTGTCTAGGGATTTTTCGCCAATCTCTTTTATCTCCCCAATCCAGGTTTTCCTTTTTTATAAATATGTTTTTTGATGGAAGTTGTTACAAAACTTCTGTTCAGTTTTGTTGTACTCGCGTTGTGATATTGAATAAGTTAGAAAGAAAAAGACATTTCTTTTGTTTATTTGATCTGAAAAATATATATTTTCTGAGTGATGTGAAATTGACAGTTTGCTTTTTGTTAGTGAATTTTTAGGTGAGTGAGAAGACAACTTTGAATGTTGCTATAAGGTATCCAAGTAATGTATCATTCTACTTTAGCCATTAAAGACATGAGACGTACCCTGCTTTAGATGAAAAGTTTTGTGATGGGAACTAAGCTTCCAAGTAAACTGCTTATAAGGCAAAGTCCCACAATAAGACTTGCTGCAAAGTTATTACTTTGACATATATATATACCATTTGACAGATTGCTGTTTTTGTAGCTTGTGACAGACTTGCTGCAATGGTAAATCAATTTTGTGCTACATATTTCATCATTTTTTTCAAGTCAGCCAATTTTATCAAACTATAATGTTGTTTGGTTCGATATTTGCTAAGCTTTTATTGCGAAGTACAACTTAATAACTACTGTCTATCCACATGCAGATGACAATGGCAATGAACGAGGGCATGTTGACAAGAACTACACCATACGCATGTCGAGATATGTGTCGTGTTCCAAATGGTATAGGTCTTTTAAAATGATAGGCTTTATTAAGGTTCAGTCATGAAACCTTAGTTCTCTTATGAGGTATAAAATTGAGAGTATAACTTATGTGAGACTTGTGAACAAGTTTGCTGTTCTTGAGATGTGAAATCATCGTGCTTGGCTATATTTTATTTACCTATTGTCCAGTTAAAGCTTACTTCTTTTTTAAATCATTGATGTTTTAGAGTTATATTGAGTTTCACTAATCATTAGATATATGTTTATGTATATATGATTACATCAATAATCACACCCGCTACCGCTACCACCAACCACTGCTGCTACTACCGCCACCAGTCGCCGCCACCAACCGTCGCCGTTACCGCCGCTGCATCGCGCGGGCACCCTTCTAGTTATTAACTGTTTTTTTAATATTATCTTTCAACCATCAATTCAACAAATTGCTCCATACCTTTTATAACTTTTTATTTATATTTAATTTAACAAATTTAAATATGGTCATTAATTATGAAAAGTAATTTCTACATTTTATAATTATAGAAAGTAATTAATTTAATGATATAATTATGAAAAATAATCCTAAACTTTATATTATCTTTTTTAAAATCACTTTTTTTTTGTTGTTATTTCAATTATGACTTTATATATCTTTTTATCATATAACGTAATAAATATTGCTTATAGTTATAACTCTTATAAGTATTTTTTTACATCGTTAATATCTTATGATATTTAAATAAAAGATATTTCTATGTATATGGTGTCTAGAATAATCATAAAATATAAAAATGACAACATCATTTTTCAACATCTTTTATTTATGTTTGTTAAATTATTAAAATGGTAAAAATATAAAATAAAGTAAACAATATATATTTTGTTTCGGTTTGGTTGGTTCGGTTTTTCATATGAATCCAAAACTGAATCATAACTTTCGGTTTCCAGAAAATCAAAACAAAAACCATTTTTTTTTTTCAAATTATTCGGTTTTCAGTTAATATTATTGGTTTTGATTACAAGTTTTAAAAACTTACGAATCCATAATTATTTCACCATCTTCATAATGATGCATCAAACTTTGAAGCCCGTATGTTTGTTACATATGAAGATTAGGTATATGAAGAATTGATCACTAAAATCTCTTTTTTTTTTAATCTACACCGTGCCAATTCTTTTTCTATATATACTTAAATCATTTAATTATATGTAAGCAAATATAACATTATTGTTTTTCAACACCTTTATTTAAATAACCAAGATGATGCTTATTAGTTTTTTAAAACAACCAAAAATGTTAAATAGTATATATAATTGAATTGAAATGAAAATACAAAAGCATCATGTGTCATAGCATCATCTAGCAACCAAGACATATTTGCTTTGACTTTTTCCCATTCTGCCTTCTTACAAGAACGTTGCAGTCAAATTATAAGAGTATCAACTATCAACAAACTAAATTCAGAAATGTGAAATAAAAAAGTAAAACGCTTCATTAAAAAATCATTTTCTTACGCTTGATCAATGAGATATGATGATCAACAATTTCCTATAACACAAGTACATGATTAATATACAATTAAGAAGAATGATGTTAGAAAGCAAATCCATATAGACATTTTGCATGGAATGAAATATTATGAATATGAAGAAAACATTGAGAAATATTAATGTAAAATACATCACCTTTTCATCTTGTATTCAAATCGTGATGTATTAAAATGAAAAAGAAATTGTTTATGGTACATTATAATGATATGACAAAATCTTCTTAACATTTGTAAGGATTTTTTATTAATTACATATTTTGACTTTTGTTAATATGCATGTGTTAAGTAGTTTTAAGCAATATGGTGTTATTAGCTACTACTTATGTTTTTATTGGTGTTAGCTTGTTAATTAGATACGTACGCATAGGTGTAAAAATATGTATATAACACATTATTTATTAGAAATTTGACATTTTTAGTTGGAATGATTTGACTTTGAATTTAAAGGGTCAAGATTAATTTGGTTGTGAATTTAGATGGCCTAGATCATTGTGAAGTAGATTTTTTCTCTTAGCTATGGTAGCCATATATATATATATAATATAATATATCAGAAAATGTTTTATTATTATTATATTATTATTATTATTATTATTATTATTATTATTATTATTATTATTATTATTATTATTATTATTATTATTATTACTAGATTATTTCCCGCGTAATACGCGAGTAAACATATTAATTTTTCATAATAACATAATTAATAATTATAAATAAGACATGTTAGAAATATGATGATATTACTATTCGAAAAATTTTATGTATCGAAGTTGTTTAGTAGGATATACATGTTGAGTCCTAGTGTAATTGATTAGATTTGTTGATAACAAACAGTGTAAAAGAATGTTTAAGTCTTTAGTTGTAAGTTGAGTCAGCTTATGCTCACTTAAGTTAGGTCAACTTGGATGTCTATGTTGACCCAATATTCATATGTATTAATGTAATAAGTTTAAGAAGTGATTATTCAAGATGCATTAATGTAGATTATAGCATTTGATCTAAATCGAAGATGAAGAACAAATATAGAAGACAAAGTTGGGTGTAGAAGTCAGCTTGAATTTACGGTTAGCTAGGATGAACAACCTTGGCGCTTACGATCGTACAAATGTCCTAAGCTGCTTTATTTACTTCAGTTGGTGTCTTGGAATCAACCTTTATACTATCCACATAAAACTAGTTGCTTCCCAGAAGGCCGAGCTGAATTGCCAAGCATTGTTCGAACAAGCTAGGCATGGTCCATGGGGCCAATACGAGAGAGGAAATAACATAACATTATCGTTAAGGGGCATGGTAAATTGAACACCTAACCTCCACTTTAAATAATAATAAGAATAATTATAAAAACAAAGCGATGAAGGAAGATAATAACCTTTGGCCTTCTTTTTCAACTTGCAAACTTTCTGGAATCAAAAGACAGCATGCTTCCACATATCTCACAAAACAAGAAATCATTTTGGTGTACGCTATCCATCATCATTTTAGCAATTAGCTTTCAAGCAGTTTCTCCCCAAACCATCACATAACAACAATAAAAAATATAATACAATTTTTAGCCACACTGCACAATAAACTCAACTCAGTAGCCACTAACAGCACCTATCATAATCTTTACTAAATAATGATGACCACAAGATGATGGCCAAAACCATATGCACACAAGTTGGACCTACTGTAAGTCTGTAATACGCTAGTTAACAGGATAAGTGATTGAGAAACACACCTGTGGTAGAATTAATGTACAGAGTTGGTTTAAAAGATGTACCTGTAAGCACGAAACAAGGACCTCACGATGTACTCAACCCATACCATCTTTCATAACTCTTGATCAAAAGGTGGGCATTCAGCAAGTTAAGATGAACACTACATATTTGCAAAATAAGGTGATTAGGTCAGATTCGGAAATGGATCAAAACATGCCACTCTAAAAAATAGTGTATGCATCCATGCCAAATGAGTCGGGTTGGCAAGCTAACTTTCTTACCAGCATTACTCTAGATTATCAAACTCGCTGAACCAGCGTTCCCAACCTCACCACTAAATACATTGTTTAATATATATTTATATATCTCAAAATGAAAACCACATCATAAAGTTGAACCCCACAAAAAAGAAGGGAAAAAACTGAACTTGAATATATATAGGTTGTGTTGTTGGGAAGCAACGATATATAGTTCAACCACAAAGATTAAAACCACAAAAACTGAAACAATCAATTAAACTTTCGTACAGAAAAGGGTTCTAGTAATAATAATTATCCAATAATTTGCAGCAAACGAAGGATACAGGCCAATTGTTGTTCGACCCCCAAAACTTTCGTACAAAATATTTTAGGGACTTGTTAATATAAAGAAGGCTGATTTGAACTAGGGTTGTGGAGAAAAGAGACATGACATCCGCATTTCTAGAAACATGGATAGGAAAGAGGCTGGTTGTGCCATGTCGAAATTTTTTTTTTTTAACAACAATTAATGGTGTTTTAATTATAAAAGAGATCGAAGAGATTTTCGAACACACACTTTTATAATAACGCGTATTTCTATTGTAACTAAAAAAGTAAAAGTAAAAGTAACTCCCAATGCCGTCTTCCACGGGTTTTGGGTCCCAATACCGTCTTCGACGGTGTATGGGGGAGGTTGATATGTAGACAGTCTTACCCCTACCAAAGGTAGAGAGACTGCTTCCAGGTTCTACCAAAGGTAGAAAAGGACCTCCAGCCTTGCTGGGCATGAGGATCGAACCCATGACCTCTGTCATAAATGAAACGATTGCCCTTGCGAGTAAGGGACTCCAAATGGCAGTAATCGGGAATACATGTTGTAACTCGTTGGATCGATTTCACATCTTCTTTGTACACTATATTCAAACTTACAACAATTTGTAAGAGTAACCTCCATGCCAGATCAATCATCATATGTCAGCTGACAGAAAGGGGATGGTGTATATATAGCCAATCTAAACACACTTCATATCATCAACTACTACAGTGTCTATGCACCGAGTCACCAAGTTGTTCCAGATCAAAGTTTAACGTGGGCAATTCTATTCCAATGAAAGGGAATTCGGAGGGGCAGGTGAAGATCCAATGATTGGTTTTGTTATTCAAGACAGAAGAAGTTTTTAAGCAAGAGGTTGTTTTCGGTGCTATTATATGGTATCGGACTATCGGCCAAGCAGGTGAGGGAGATTTCAAAGCCTATCCAATATCAAAAAAGACTTGTTGTTGGACTCGACCATGTAAAATCTATTATTTTTCTTTAAGAGTGTATACATTCCAGGTGCAAAAAAAAAATAACCTGTTATGCGTTAGTCGTATGTGACAACTCGTAATTTATTAGCAACGGGTTAGTCTTAATCTCGTTTTAGCTAAGTCATTATCATAATCTCGTCAAACTTAGACGGTCTTTGACGTGGAAATTGTTAGACTTTTGGACTTTTGACTTAGTCAAATTAGACGTATCTTGATGACGTAGACTATTAGCTATCTAGACGAATGCCGAGTCTTAATATATAACTTTAAATGAATATTTAAAGGTTATGTCTTGTACAAAATAAATAGACTGTCTAGACTTAATATTTTTAAAGTTTAGTTTGTCGAAGTTTTATCGGCTTGTCTTAACTAAAATGAGATGAGGGAAAATACATTTACTTTAAATTATAACCTTTTAGTCATACGGTATTTAATCGTAAGCATTTTACCAAATTAAGGGTATTAATATATCAAAAAGGGACACATGGGCCGTCCTCTTTACTTGTGGCTGGGAAGAAAACAACCAAACACCCCCTGCCCCCTTTCTTTTGGCTGATCGAGACTCACACACACAAAGACACACACATACAACATTTCTTTTATCTTCTAAATTGGTTTGGCAAAAGGGAAATCAAAAGGGCAAGATTTAAAGGAAGGGATTTTATAGAAATAATAATCATTTGACAAGGGTTCATCATCATCATCTTCATCTTCTAAATTTTATTTCAAGAACATCAAGTGGTAAGTAAACTCTTTTAAATTAAACTTTTGATTTGATAAATTCAATTCTTTGATTTAATTTCAGTTTTGTTAGTTGAATTAGTAGACTTTGCATATGAAATGAGTTGTGGGTTTTGATGATAAATGAAATTTTAATTAGATTTAGGTCTTGGATTTTGAAAGTGTTTGAAATGGTAAATGGTTGGCAAAATGGTTTGTTTTCAGACTCTTTGAACGTGTTTGAAGTCATTGCAATGAAAAGAATTGGTTAGAAAACGATTTGGTTTACGGAAAATGGTCGAAAACAAAGTTTTCATTCGGCCAGGCTAAACTCGCGCCGCGAGTAGCCTACCTCGCGCCGCGAGGTATGTGTTTTTCGAACAGAACCTGTATTTGGAGCTAAGACTCACGCCGCGACCCTTCAGACTCGCGCCGCGAGGTGCTGCACAGCCCAGGTCGCGCCGCGAGCCATCCAGGTCGCGCCGCGAGTTCTGGAGCTGTTTGACATTTCGGATTTTGACGACTTAAAAATCTTGAACTTCGTTTATACGAATTGGTACTTGGGACTACCTTATAATGACAAGGTCATTGACATTAGAAACTAAAGTCAAATAAAATGAACGTTTAAATCACATTCTTGGTCGTGGCATTCTAGGGTTGATAGCTAAGTAGTTGTACGTAGGATACTTGTCATCGTGAGATTTGATCCTCACCATTGGTACTCATATCCTAGGTTTTGGATAGACGTGGAGACTAGACTGCTCATTTTCTCAGACTACTCATACTTTTAGCTCGTTGATCGCTAAGGTGAGTTTATGGCGCCCTTTTTCCTTTTACTTTGGGCCTGAAAAGCATGTACTGTATACACTACTACTTTATAAATGATTCGTCTTTGTCTATGCCATGAGATTTGGTAAATTAAATCATTTGTCTTATGTCTTGCCATGTTGACGGCTGCCTAAAAATGTGTATACATGTCTTATGAAATATTGAACTAAATGACTTTGACTTGCCATGTTGTCGGCTGACTAAATTGTTCTTTGTGTTTGACGAACTAAAATGTTTCCCCTATGTAGTTATCACCATTATGAGATCCTAATGGTTGTCTTGTCAGATTTAGTGCCTGACTGTCTTTGTTCTGGTCCGCACCCCATTATAGACGGGAGACCTGTGCGAGGTATACTGGTCTGCACCCCATTATAGACGGGAGACCTGTGCGAGGGAAATTAGTCTTATTGTCGGACCTTGCTCCCGACTGTCTTGTCTTAATAACTACATGTCATTGTGTGCTCCCAATGACGACTGGTCTTTTAGTCAAACACACTGTAAACTCACCAACTATTTCGATAGTTGATCCTCTCAAATTTCATGCTTTTCAGGTAACCAACAGTAAGTCTTGGATCATCTATGGCATTATAGGGCCATTCTTTTGACATTGGATGTACAATTAGCATCAGACATTTGAGGACTCTCATGTTATTAGCTTTAATTGTATTAGACTGTCTAATTTATTGAACTCGTATACAGTGGGCCCAGTTCCAAATGAGGATGACTTGTATCCATATTTTGGGGTCCACATTTGAACGATTGCACTTGTATTGAACATGTATTGGGATGTAATCTCTATTTACCTTCTGATTAGTACGCAATTATTTGTTAACCCTGTATTTCCGCTACAACGGGGTGTGACATTTGAATGGGTTGGGTTTGGAGATTTGAGATCGAATCCACCAAGTGATCCACGGAGGGGTTTAATGATAGATCACCAAAAAAAGTCGGGTTCCGCTTAAAGGCTAACCACCATTTAAATTCATGTCTCGATCGTTTTTCAGGTTTAGTTGTCATACACATGTTTAGTTGGCTACAAATATGATAGCATCCATTTATATAACATATATAGATACCCTTATGTTTTGAGTTACAATAGTACGTAGCGACTAATCACATATGAGAAAAACTGACAACCTGTGTTTTTTCATGCCTACCATTCAGCTTGTACCTTCTTAAATATGTCTATCTTAGTATCTTACAGCAATTTATATGAGCAAACAACAAGAAGTTCCCCAAACCATCACAGAACAATAAAAAACAAAAATGTTAGCCACACTGCACAATTGACTCAACTCGGTTAACAGCACCTATACTCTCTACTAAATAATGATAACCACAAGATGAGGGCCAAAATCATACTAATTGGAGCTACTGTAATACGCTAGTTGAACAGGATAAGGGATTGAGAAATACGGCTATGATTGAAGTACAAAGGATCTAAAGATGTGCTCAACCCATACCATCTTTCTTATTTCCCCCTCTAGAATACGTTCAACTACTTCGTTTTTATACTCACCTATATCTAGACTGTATTAACTTTGATCCCTATGTTTGATCAAGATCTATGAACATTTGTGCTTCATCACACTCAGCATATAAACGGTAGTTTCATCGTCACCCCATAAGCTTAAGGGAAGAGTAAGGCAGGGTAGTTCAAACAAGGATCACAAAAAAGGCAAGGTGAAGCCTTTTTCAATCCTCTATACTATCCATTTTCGACCACTTGACATAGTTTACTTGCTTCCTAGAAAGCCGAGCTAAATAGCCAAACATTCTTCGAACAAGATCAGGCATGGTCCATTCAGGGAGTGTAATGCAAGTTTAAGGAGTCTAATGTTAACAACCCCTTAGTGGCGGACACACGTTAATACAAGGGTATGCAAATGCATACCCTGTAAACCATCAAACTAGTGGAAAAAATTTGGGCTGTAATTTCTTTTATGTTCAAAACATACATAGTGCATATCCCTCAAAAGCAAGTTGCATACCCTCTGTTCAGTTGCGTGTCTTGTGTGTAAGTGGCCAGGTTAATGACTAATCATCTAAAACTAATACCCTCATATATCTTATATATTTATTGAATAATTTCCATGTTGGAACCACGTTAGTGTGACCGTCACTGATCATCTATCCTTCCTGATATGATAATTGACGATAACTGAAATCCCTATGTCTAGTAAATATTCGATGGACGTATTACTCTTAAAGACGTATTATAGGGTTTCCCATTAGGTGATTGGAACTAAGAGGACTAATGAGGCACGAATTAAACACCAGAGGGACTAAATGTGAAAATACGCTCCTTATATAAATAGAGAGTAATTAACCTAATTTTAGGTTAATCAACACACATAATCACAGCCTCCCTCATATCTAATTTCGTCCATCATCCTCTGATGAATTCCTTAATCATGAATTCATCAATCCATCCTAAATCAATCATCTTGTTATGGGAACCCGAAATCAATAGCAATCATGCTTTATGCTGTTACAGGTTCCACAGGACGATCTGGATTCCCCGGTACGTTTATTACGAATTGAATCATGTTATATTCCAACATGTGGTATCAGAGCCTCGTTACGAATTTATCCCTTGATTTGATTCGTTTTCGTACCCTAATTCGCGAACTGAAGAATGCAGAAGCTTAAGTTCGTATGCTTCTTACGAACTTAAAGTTCGTTTGAACTCTAAGTTCGTAAGGAATTACTAAGTTCGTAAGGCTTATCTGTGTACGAAACTTCTGCTCATCTTCGCACTTACTTCCTCACGAACTTACCTTATTTTCGTAAGCTATCTTCGTTGCTTATGTTCGTAAGCTATCTTCGTTGCCTATTTTCGTAAGCTATCTTCGTTGCTTATGTTCGTAAGCTATCTTCGTAAGTTACTTACGAAGATAGTTAACTACTTACGAAGTTACTTTTATTACGAAGTTAATTACTACTTACGAAGTTAATTACTACTTACGAAGTTAATTACTACTTACGAAGTTAATTACTACTTACGAAGTTAATCACTACTTACGAAGTTAATCCTTATTACGAACTTAACTATCTTCGTACCGTGCTTATTTTTCATGGATTACTGATTAACTTAGTTGATTATCAAGTTCGTGCTTATGTTTTACCTTAAAGTTTAAATGGAAAAAATGACCCTTATTTTCGGAAAATAATTTTTTCTGAGGCGTTTTTTCCACAGCACTTTAAGGGAAATAAAAAATTTCCCCAGCCAGGGGCTCTGCCCCTTGGACCCCGCCAGGGGCTGCCGCCCCTTGGACCCCGCTTCCAGGGGCGCTGCCCCCGGACCCCCCGTAATGTGTGGGGCTTCGCACTAATGTACATGGTTTCATCATTTGCGCCCAAAGGTCAAATGTGATTCTCATGTTGCGCTCTTTTCTCTTTTGCATAATTAACACTTAGCATATTAATTCTGCCCAAAGGTGATTTAATATGTTTTGTGTAGCAAAGGGATTCTTTTCATGCCTAATATACACGATTCTTAATTTTGTGCCCAAAGGTCAAAAGATAAGCGTTGTGTTGCATGACCCTAATGCTCATGTGTACTTAGATATTAGTTATTTCTGCCCAAAGGTGATGTAACATCTAAGTAGAGCCTTACTTTAGCTTATTGTTTTGGTGTTTACAATAGGCTTACTTATCACTAGCTTCATTAGTATAATGGTCTTAGTCTCATTACCTTTTGAAATCTAATTATGTTGCTATAAGGAACATTATTATTAGCCCTTAGTTAGTTTTAGGCATTACTTTAGTTCCCTTACTTTTATAGACATTACTTAGTTTGCCTTATATAACTAATCATGTCACTATAATTTCATTACTATTAAGCCTACTTATTTTAGGCATTACTATTATAATCTTTTATTGCTTGTATCATAAATTAATATCCTCCTTATTTCCACTGAAGTACCTAACTTAGGCATTGAGCCACTTACTGATGCAAACTTTGCTTTATGAAAGGATTAATTACCTCTAATTCTGTAGATGATAGACCTTGACTATGTCATTCACCATAATGAACCCACTGCTTTACTGTTACCTCTAATTCTGTAGATGATAGACCTTGACTATGTCATTCACCATAATGAACCCACTGCTTTACTGCTAACTCTTCCGCAGCTCAGAAAGCGAATTTTAATAAAGTGGGATAGGGCGAATCACTTGTCAATAATGATGGTCAGAAACTTCATCAATCATAGTTTCCGAGGGAATGTATAAGGCGTTTGCAAGTAGCTTAAATACAAAGGAAATAGCAGTGCTTGTGAACACATAATGTAAATGACTGACATGACTCATAAGCTTAAGAGTCCAAAAAAAATGGAAGTCTATGACAATTTTCTTTTGCATTTTAATGACCTCATTGCTTGCTCATTTTCGACTCCTTCAAAATTAATTTTAGCGCTATGAAGGATAAATGGTTGATGAGTGAACTAATAGCAATGTGTGTGCAAAAAAATGGTCGCCTTAAGTTGGGTCAACCTGAAGCTGTTCACCTTACTACCACTGCTAATTCCATTAAGAGGAAGGATAATAACAAAAACTGCATTAAAGTTCAAAAGGATAATCACTCTACGAGTTTAATACTGACTCTACGAAGATAATCACTACTTACGAAGATAATCACTACTATTACGAAGTTAATCACTACTTACGAAGTTAATCCTTATTACGAACTTAACTATCTTCGTACCATGCTTATTTTTTCATGGATTACTGATTAACTTAGTTGATTATCAAGTTCGTGCTTATGTTTTACCTTAAAGTTTAAATGGAAAAAATGACCCTTATTTTCAGAAAATAATTTTTTCTGAGGCGTTTTTACCACAGCACTTTAAGGGAAATAAAAAATTTCCCCAGCCAGGGGCTCTGCCCCTTGGACCCCGCCAGGAGCTATGCCGGCCTCCTTGACCCCACCCCCCCCGCTCCCCCCCGGCTTCCATGGGGGGGGCTTTCCAGGGGCGCTGCCCCCGGACCCCCCGTAATGTGTGGGGGCTTCGCACTAATGTACATGGTTTCATCATTTGCGCCCAAAGGTCAAATGTGATTCTCATGTTGCGCTCTTTTCTCTTTTGCATAATTAACACTTAGTATATTAATTCTGCCCAAAGGTGATTTAATATGTTTTGTGTAGCAAAGGGATTCTTTTCATGCCTAATATACACGATTCTTAATTTTGTGCCCAAAGATCAAAAGATAAGCGTTGTGTTGCATGACCCTAATGCTCATGTGTACTTAGATATTAGTTATTTCTGCCCAAAGGTGATGTAACATCTAAGTAGAGCCTTACTTTAGCTTATTGTTTTGTTGTTTACAATAGGCTTACCTATCACTAGCTTCATTACTATAATGGTCTTAGTCTCATTACCTTTTGAAATCTAATTATGTTGCTATAAGGAACATTATTATTAGCCCTTAGTTAGTTTTAGGCATTACTTTAGTTCCCTTACTTTTATAGACATTACTTAGTTTGCCTTATATAGCTAATCATGTCACTATAATTTCATTACTATTAAGCCTACTTATTTTAGGCATTACTATTATAATCTTTTATTGCTTGTATCATAAATTAATATCCTCCTTATTTCCACTAAGTACCTAACTTAGGCATTGAGCCACTTACTGATGCAAACTTTGCTTTATGAAAGGATTAATTACCTCTAATTCTGTAGATGATAGACCTTGACTATGTCATTCACCATAATGAACCCACTGCTTTACTGCTAACTCTTCCGCAGCTCAGAAAGCGAATTTTAATAAACTACTGGCAGTTGACACATATACCATAATGAACCCACTGCTTTACTGCTAACTCTTCCGCAGCTCAGAAAGCGAATTTTTAATAAAGTGGGATAGGGCGAATCACTTGTCAATAATGATGGTCAGAAACTTCATCAATCATAGTTTCCGAGGGAATGTATAAGGCGTTTTCAAGTAGCTTAAATACAAAGGAAATAGCAGTGCTTGTGAACACATAATGTAAATGACTGACATGACTCATAAGCTTAAGAGTCCAAAAAAAAAAATGGAAGTCTATGACAATTTTCTTTTGCATTTTAATGACCTCATTGCTTGCTCATTTCGACTCCTTCAAAATTAATTTTAGCGCTATGAAGGATAAATGGTTGATGAGTGAACTAAAAGCAATGTGTGTGCAAGAAAATGGTCGCCTTAAGTTGGGCCAACCTTAAGTTGTTCATCTTAGTACCACTGCTAATTCCATTAAGATGAAAAAAAACAGTAATAAAAACTGCAAATAAAGTTCAAAGGCTAATCATGGTGCTACCTCTAGCATTAAGTCCTTGACAAGCAATCCTAACTGCAAATTATGATTGTGCCTAGATTGCCCTAAAATCAAGGAGTAGCTAGCTAAGAAAGGTAACTTAATTTTTTTGTAATATTTGATTCTTTTATGTTTGATGTACTTATCAATACATGTGTGAGTGATTCTAGTTTTATACAAGGATTCCATGCAATCTATAAACTATCAAATGACCAGAGAAAGCCTAGAGTTGGAAGGGTTGATCTCTTATATGTCGAAACCATGGAGACTTATGATTTACATATAAACAATGGAAAGTGTATGCACCCACCCCGCCCCCATGGAGACTTATGATTTACATATAAACAATAGAAAGTGTATTAGACTAGTAGATACCTTATGTGTATCGAGAATTTCTCGAAACCTTGTATCTGTTTTTTTTAGTCTAAGACCTTGAAGGGTATGTAATAATTCATGGTTATGACGAGATTGCCATTACTCATAATAATGCATTACGTGGTCCTAGTTTCTTAAATGGAATGTTGTATAAGTTAGAACTAGATCATAATTTCTCACAGTCTTTGTTGTCTCCTGATATTGATGACATAACTAAAACAAAGACAAAATCACCTAAATAATTAGAGAATTCCTCCATAATGTGGCATAAATATCTTAGCCACATATCACGAGTTCGCGTGATACGACTCATAAAGGATGAAATATTACATTCTCTTGACTTTGGTGATTTTGAAACATGTATTTACTGCCTCTAAGGTGAGAGGCTAAAGGGAATAAGAAAGGAGCTACTAAAAGTTCCAACTTGTTGGAAATAATTCACTCTGACGTTAAGTGGCCCCTATCCCGCATTCATTTCAGGACATGCATCATTTATTACATTCATTAACGATTATTCACGTTATATGCACCTAAATCTGATCTGAACCCTTAGAGACTTTTATTGATCTTAAACCTTTGGTTTAAAACAAACTTGATCGTAAAAATAAAAGTTGTGAGATCAGATAAAAAAGGTAAGTATTATGGTAGACATACTGATATTGGTGAAGCTCATGGTCTTTTTCCATAATTTTTGAAAGGAACAAGACATAAGTAACCAATACACCATGTCAGGTTCTCCTCAACAAAATGTTATGTTGCTAAAAGGAGAAATAGAACCTTAATGAACATGGTGAAGAGTATGCCTTTTCAACACTAACTTACCAACTTTCCTTTGGACTAAGGCCTTAAAACAGCTTTTCATATACTCAATAAAAGTTCCATTAGAATCTGTCCCTAAGAGTCCTGGACAGGAAGGAATCTGAGTCTAAAATATATGAAAGTATGAGGCTGTCATGCCGAAGCATAAGTCTGTAACCCTAACTTAAAGAAACTGGATCCTAAATCCCTTACATGTTTCTTTATCGGTTATTAGTTTTACTGTCTTTTCTACACTACTAGCATTATTGACACGCATCATGCCACGTTTCTCGAAGACTAAGAGATCAGTGGGAGCACGACAAATCATAACTTAAGATTTGCTATAAGTACAAGAAGCGGGGGAACCACTCGTCGGTTCGGTTATTATTACTCCTCCGATAACTCCTCTTGTACTCAACGCTGCTCCTAAATCACTGATCCACCTTCTCCAAATCAGAATCCTAATCCTCCTAATTATGATACTACTAATGATAAAGCATCTTATTAAATAATGCTAAAGCAAAGCATCTTACTATTAATGCTATTAATGCTAAAGCATCTTCCTTACTCAACCTGAAAATCAACTCAGGAGATCATCTAGGTCACGCAAGGCCATAACTTTTTATGATTTCATAACTTATTTAACTGAAGTTGAGGACGTTGGAAAGCTTACTGATCCTAATCTTTGTAATATTTGATTCTTTTATGTTTGATGTACTTATCAATACATGTGTGAGTGATTCTAGTTTTATACAAGGATTCCATGCAATCTATAAACTATCAAATGACCAGAGAAAGCCTAGAGTTGGAAGGGTTGATCTCTTATATGTCGAAACCATGGAGACTTATGATTTACATATAAACAATAGAAAGTGTATTAGACTAGTAGATACCTTATGTGTATCGAGAATTTCTCGAAACCTTGTATCTGTTTTTTTAGTCTAAGACCTTGAAGGTTATGTAATAATTCATGGTTATGACGAGATTGCCATTACTCATAATAATGCATTACGTGGTCCTAGTTTCTTGAATGGAATGTTGTATAAGTTAGAACTAGATCATAATTTCTCACAGTCTTTGTTGTCTCCTGATATTGATGACATAACTAAAACAAAGACAAAATCACCTAAATAATTAGAGAATTCCTCCATAATGTGGCATAAATATCTTAGCCACATATCACGAGTTCGCGTGATACGACTCATAAAGGATGAAATATTACATTCTCTTGATTTTAGTGATTTTGAACATGTATTTAACATATTACATTCTCTTGACTTTAGTGATTTTGAAACATGTATTTACTGCCTCTAAGGTGAGATGGCTAAAGGGAATAAGAAAGGAACTACTAAAAGTTCCAACTTGTTGGAAATAATTCACTCTGACGTTAAGTGGCCCCTATCCCGCATTCATTTCAGGACATGCATCATTTATTACATTCATTAACGATTATTCACGTTATATGCACCTAAATCTGATCTGAACCCTTAGAGATTTTTATTGATCTTAAACCTTTGGTTTAAAACAAACTTGATCGTAAAAATAAAAGTTGTGAGATCAGATAAAGAAGGTAAGTATTATGGTAGACATACTGATATTGGTGAAGCTCATGGTTTTTTTCCATAACTTTTGAAAGGAACAAGACATAAGTAACCAATACACCATGTCAGGTTCTCCTCAACAAAATGTTATGTTGCTAAAAGGAGAAATAGAACCTTAATGAACATGGTGAAGAGTATGCCTTTTCAACACTAACTTACCAACTTTCCTTTGGACTAAGGCCTTAAAACAGCTTTTCATGAACTCAATAAAAGTTCCATTAGAATCTGTCCCTAAGAGTCCTGGACAGGAAGGAATCTGAGTCTAAAATATATGAAAGTATGAGGCTGTCATGCCGAAGCATAAGTCTGTAACCCTAACTTAAAGAAACTGGATCCTAAATCCCTTACATGTTTCTTTATTGGTTATTAGTTTTACTGTCTTTCCTACACTACTAGCATTATTGACACGCATCATGTCATGTTTGTCGAGAACTAAGAGATCAGTGGGATCACGACAAATCATAACTTAAGATTTGCAATAAGTACAAGAAGCGGGGGAACCACTCGTCGGTTATTATTACTCCTCCGATAACTCCTCTTGTACCCAACGCTGCTCCTAACATCACTGATCCACCTTCTCTATCAGAATCCTAACCCTCCTAATTAGGATACTACTAATGATAAATCATCTTATTAATAAGTCCATATACGGGTTGAAGAAAGCATCACTTAAAATGGTACCTTAAGTTTAATAAAGTCATAAAAGGACAAGACTTCCTAAAGAATCAAGTGGATAAATGCACCTATCTCAAGATCAGTGGGAGTAAATTTACAATCCTTGTTTTGCACATGGATGATATTCTTGCAAGTAACAACTTGGATATGTTGCATGAGTCGAAGCGTTTACTTTTTCGCAGAATGTCGACATAAAAGATCTCCGTGATGCCTCTTATGTTATAGGTATCGAAATACATTGAGATAGGCGTAATGATGTTCTGGTTCTTTCTCAAAAGACTTATATTGAACACATCTTAGAACGCCATAACATGCAGCACTACACACCCACTATAACTCTAGTAGTAAAAGGAGACGTATGTGATTGTTTCCAAAGTCAATCATTGAGATAAAATAGGAGCAAATGAGGATGATACCTTACTTATAAGTAGTTGGGAGCATTATGTACGCTCAGGTCTGTACTCATCTAGATATCGCTTATATCGCCGGTATGCTTGGGAGTTACTTATCTAATCCCGAATTAGCACACTGGAAAGCGGCTAAAGGTTTTACGATATCTGCTAAGGACCAAAGACTACACATTAACTTATAGAAGAGGTGACAACTTAGAAGTAGTAGGATGTTTTAATTCCAATAAGAAATCTACTTCTGAATGTATATATTTATGGTTAGTTGGCAAACCTATCTTTTGACGGAGTCATAAGTAGAAACTGACTGCAACGTCTACCATGATGTCTGAACGTTCATAATTTCATGTCATGGGATGTTGTTAAAGAACTTTAGTTACGAAGTTACTTTTATTACGAAGTTAATTACTACTTACGAAGTTAATTACTACTTACGAAGTTAATTACTACTTACGAAGTTAATTACTACTTACGAAGTTAATTACTACTTACGAAGTTAATTACTACTTACGAAGTTAATTACTACTTACGAAGTTAATTACTACTTACGAAGTTAATTACTACTTACGAAGTTAATTACTACTTACGAAGTTAATTACTACTTACGAAGTTAATTACTACTTACGAAGTTAATTGCTACTTACGAAGTTAATTACTACTTACGAAGTTAATTACTACTTACGAAGTTAATTACTACTTACGAAGTTAATTACTACTTACGAAGTTAATTACTACTTACGAAGTTAATTACTACTTACGAAGTTAATTACTACTTACGAAGTTAATTACTACTTACGAAGTTAATTACTACTTACGAAGTTAATTACTACTTACGAAGTTAATTACTACTTACGAAGTTAATTACTACTTACGAAGTTAATTACTACTTACGAAGTTAATTACTACTTACGAAGTTAATTACTACTTACGAAGTTAATTACTACTTACGAAGTTAATTACTACTTACGAAGTTAATTACTACTTACGAAGTTAATTACTACTTACGAAGTTAATTACTACTTACGAAGTTAATTACTACTTACGAAGTTAATTACTACTTACGAAGTTAATTACTACTTACGAAGTTAATTACTACTTACGAAGTTAATTACTACTTACGAAGTTAATTACTACTTACGAAGTTAATTACTACTTACGAAGTTAAT
Organism: Erigeron breviscapus; assembly: GCA_034093135.1. Classification (NCBI taxonomy): domain Eukaryota; kingdom Viridiplantae; phylum Streptophyta; class Magnoliopsida; order Asterales; family Asteraceae; genus Erigeron; species Erigeron breviscapus. The sequence continues at coordinate 46,445,516 of CM067167.1, read as the reverse complement.
TACTACTTACGAAGTTAATTACTACTTACGAAGTTAATTACTACTTACGAAGTTAATTACTACTTACGAAGTTAATTACTACTTACGAAGTTAATTACTACTTACGAAGTTAATTACTACTTACGAAGTTAATTACTACTTACGAAGTTAATTACTACTTACGAAGTTAATTACTACTTACGAAGTTAATTACTACTTACGAAGTTAATTACTACTTACGAAGTTAATTACTACTTACGAAGTTAATTACTACTTACGAAGTTAATTACTACTTACGAAGTTAATTACTACTTACGAAGTTAATTACTACTTACGAAGTTAATTACTACTTACGAAGTTAATTACTACTTACGAAGTTAATTACTACTTACGAAGTTAATTACTACTTACGAAGTTAATTACTACTTACGAAGTTAATTACTACTTACGAAGTTAATTACTACTTACGAAGTTAATTACTACTTACGAAGTTAATTACTACTTACGAAGTTAATTACTACTTACGAAGTTAATTACTACTTACGAAGTTAATTACTACTTACGAAGTTAATTACTACTTACGAAGTTAATTACTACTTACGAAGTTAATTACTACTTACGAAGTTAATTACTACTTACGAAGTTAATTACTACTTACGAAGTTAATTACTACTTACGAAGTTAATTACTACTTACGAAGTTAATTACTACTTACGAAGTTAATTACTACTTACGAAGTTAATTACTACTTACGAAGTTAATTACTACTTACGAAGTTAATTACTACTTACGAAGTTAATTACTACTTACGAAGTTAATTACTACTTACGAAGTTAATTACTACTTACGAAGTTAATTACTACTTACGAAGTTAATTACTACTTACGAAGTTAATTACTACTTACGAAGTTAATTACTACTTACGAAGTTAATTACTACTTACGAAGTTAATTACTACTTACGAAGTTAATTACTACTTACGAAGTTAATTACTACTTACGAAGTTAATTACTACTTACGAAGTTAATTACTACTTACGAAGTTAATTACTACTTACGAAGTTAATTACTACTTACGAAGTTAATTACTACTTACGAAGTTAATTACTACTTACGAAGTTAATTACTACTTACGAAGTTAATTACTACTTACGAAGTTAATTACTACTTACGAAGTTAATTACTACTTACGAAGTTAATTACTACTTACGAAGTTAATTACTACTTACGAAGTTAATTACTACTTACGAAGTTAATTACTACTTACGAAGTTAATTACTACTTACGAAGTTAATTACTACTTACGAAGTTAATTACTACTTACGAAGTTAATTACTACTTACGAAGTTAATTACTACTTACGAAGTTAATTACTACTTACGAAGTTAATTACTACTTACGAAGTTAATTACTACTTACGAAGTTAATTACTACTTACGAAGTTAATTACTACTTACGAAGTTAATTACTACTTACGAAGTTAATTACTACTTACGAAGTTAATTACTACTTACGAAGTTAATTACTACTTACGAAGTTAATTACTACTTACGAAGTTAATTACTACTTACGAAGTTAATTACTACTTACGAAGTTAATTACTACTTACGAAGTTAATTACTACTTACGAAGTTAATTACTACTTACGAAGTTAATTACTACTTACGAAGTTAATTACTACTTACGAAGTTAATTACTACTTACGAAGTTAATTACTACTTACGAAGTTAATTACTACTTACGAAGTTAATTACTACTTACGAAGTTAATTACTACTTACGAAGTTAATTACTACTTACGAAGTTAATTACTACTTACGAAGTTAATTACTACTTACGAAGTTAATTACTACTTACGAAGTTAATCACTACTTACGAAGTTAATTTATTACGAATCTTAATACTACTTCTGAATGTATATATTTATGGTTAGTTGGCAAACCTATCTTTTGACGGAGTCATAAGTAGAAACTGACTGCAACGTCTACCATGATGTCTGAACGTTCATAATTTCATGTCATGGGATGTTGTTAAAGAACTTAGTCAGTTGACTCGAAAATCGTCAACTTTATTTATAGACCATTGAAGCTTTACTGTGATAACTCAGCTACCGTAACTTGCTTGACAGTAACAGTTCAACTGGCGCTGAGATGTATCTTGATACAAAGTTTCTGTTTGTATGTAAACAGATTGAGGAAAATGTTCTTTGTATTGAGTACATAAGTACACATAAGATGCTACTAGATCCAATGACCGAAGGTCTTCCTCCTAAAAATCTTCGTAGGATACGTATCGAAGATGAGGCTTACTAAAGGACCTATTATGATAGCATGTTGTACTTGTTGGTCATTATTATTATTATGTTAATGAAAATTTTCCTCCTTATTCAGATTTTGTTTGTCTATTAGTTACACTTCGAGCTCATAACAGTGTAAAGACATTATGCAACAAAATTTGTCTCAGTCAATTGATCATTGCTTATTAGTTTTAAATTTGAGTCATAGTTTGACTAGTGGGGGTCCTGAGTTGATGTTCTTCTCTACGACTGTACTTATTGGCTATGATTTCGGTTTAAAACGAAATGAGTATTATCCCGGCCGGACTTATTAAATGCTCATAGATAAATGATCGCTTGGTCAAGTGGGAGAATGTTGGAACCACGTTAGTGTGACCGTCACTGATCATCTATCCTTCCTGATATGATAATTGACGATAACTGAAATCCCTATGTCTAGTAAATATTCGATGGACGTATTTACTCTTAAAGACGTATTATAGGGTTTCCCATTAGGTGATTGGAACTAAGAGGACTAATGAGGCACGAATTAAACACCAGAGGGACTAAATGTGAAAATACGCTCCTTATATAAATAGAGAGTAATTAACCTAATTTTAGGTTAATCAACACACATAATCACAGCCTCCCTCATATCTAATTTCGTCCATCATCCTCTGATGAATTCCTTAATCATGAATTCATCAATCCATCCTAAATCAATCATCTTGTTATGGGAACCCGAAATCAATAGCAATCATGCTTTATGTTGTTACAGGTTCCACAGGACGATCTGGATTCCCCGGTACGTGTTTATTACGAATTGAATCATGTTATATTCCAACACCCATTCATTGGTTTTATTAGATGGTTGGAATTCGTAGTACTCTACAATTACGATTACATTTACAAATCTAGATATAACAAGAGTAACTAATCAAAAAGGGTAATTGGATAGGAACCCCCTGATCCCATGTACCATTTGGTACCCACTAATTCTCCAGCCAGGCTTGTGTCCTGGTGAATCTCAACCACTTAATAATCCCCTGATTATTTCAATTTTGCCTTTAGCAAGACTCGAACCCAGGACCTCTCCTGAAAAGCCACTAGGCTATTACCCAATGGTTAACAAGAGTAAATAATCTAGACCCTTTCCGGAACATTAACCAAAGAATGTGATTGATTATACTAAAATGTCCAACTTTTTTGTAAAAAGAAAAAAAAAAGTAGTCGGACGATGATTTGAAGATATATTTCTCTTATCAATATCAATGGAAATAGAAATTCAACTTAATCCGGGAAAAATAGACTAATGGCGAATATTTGAAATCATAAAAACCCGACCCGAAATGTGAACAGTTTGTGAAATAACATATTTGAACTAAATATTGCATACCCAGATATAAATTTCTAGATTCGCCACTTTACCCCTAGACTATGAAAATGAATTGATCAAATAATTAGAAATAAGTTTTACAGACAACAAACTATGAAATTGATATAATCAAACGATTAGAAAAAGATATGATCAAACAATTAGAAATAAGTTTTAAAAAGAGCAAACTATAAAAATGTCTTTGAAATAACTTGTTTTTATTATGAGAGCTGATTACAGAATGATATGATCAAACGATTAGAAATAAGTTTTAAAGATAGCAAACTATGAAAATGTCTTCGTAAGTACATACCTCTTCACTCACTGTGTATGTTATTTCCTCTAAATTATGCACTAAACAACAAGGGTTGTTATAAGAGAGGGACACATTTGTTTTTATTCCTTTTATAAACACCTTAAAACTTAAAAGCAACCATAGCATCAAAAGGCAATGGAGGCAGATCGTACCGAAGCACACTTTTATAAACAAAGATTAAAAAAACATTCATATTACAGTAAAACTAAACAAATCCACTCTTAGTATACCTAGTCAGCCTGAAAAAGAAGTGAAAGTATTCAATGAGTTCATGTTTACCCACTTCTGACAGGTATGACCAATTTACATATTATAGGATTTACAGCTGCCTTAGTTGTAACTGTATGATCCAAGCAACTTGTTGGATCACTTTGTTTAATAAATAACAGCAGTTTAAAAAAAGAAATGGTTACATTTTAAGGTTTTTATTAATACATGTTTTATCAAACTAGACTTATGCCCGCACAAATGCGGCGGCGGTGGGGGTAGTGATGGCGGAGGTGGTGGTGAGGGCGGCAGTGGGGATGGTGATGGGGGCGTCGATGGTGGTGAATGTAAAAGTAATTGATGTTAAAGGTGGTATTGTAGTTATTTTAAGTGTTGAGGGGATCTATACTGTAAATTATTTCATTAAGGGTATTATAGGTATATTAGATGGAGGTATGCATCCATACCATTTTTCTTTCATAACATTCCACTTTACAGGAATAGTCAACCTAGACTATGTTAGAGGTACAACAATTTTATTTAGTATATTAATAAAATTCTCATTTGAAACTAACAACATGCATGGTTATCTTTTTAGAAAATTTGTGTCGTTAAAAATTATTTTATAATAAAGTTTTGTGAAAAATCATTGTTTTTGGTGCAATGTTATCGGCTCATGACTATCTATAAAGATCGTCTCTTGTGTTTAATCTTACTTCGATTTAAATATTGCGTAATTGACTAATATAATTTTTTTAGAATAAATTATTATATAAATATAGAATAAAAATACATGCCTAATTTACACGCGCTAAATATAATAAATAAAAAAATGAAAATATATTTAAAGTTTTTTTGGTCTAAATATATAAAGTAGAAAAGGTACCGTTGTACACTATTTTGATATAAAAGTTGTAAATAAAAGTTAAATTTTTAATAGTCCTTATTTCTACATAAAATAATTTAAGACCATATTGGTAGATGTATTTATGAAGAAAAACTATTTCAAAGTTTTTTGGTCTAAATATATAAAGTAGAAAATGTAACGTTGTACATTATTTTGATCTAAAAGTTGTAAATAAAAGTTAAATTTTTAATAGTCCTTATTTTTACATAAAATAACTTAAGACCATCTAATATATATTGGTAGATGTATTTATGAAGAAAAACTATTTCAAAGTTTTTTGGTCTAAATATATAAAGTAGAAAAGGTACGTTGTACATTATTTTGATCTAAAAGTTGTAAATAAAAGTTAAATTTTTAATAGTCCTTATTTTTACATAAAATAACTTAAGACCATCTAATATATATTGGTAGATGTATTTATGAAGAAAAACTATTTCAAAGTTTTTTGGTCTAAATATATAAAGTAGAAAATGTAACGTTGTACATTATTTTGATCTAAAAGTTGTAAATAAAAGTTAAATTTTTAATAGTCCTTATTTTTACATAAAATAACTTAAGACCATCTAATATATATTGGTAGATGTATTTATGAAGAAAAACTATTTCAAAGTTTTTTGGTCTAAATATATAAAGTAGAAAATGTAACGTTGTACATTATTTTGATCTAAAAGTTGTAAATAAAAGTTAAATTTTTAATAGTCCTTATTTTTACATAAAATAACTTAAGACCATCTAATATATATTGGTAGATGTATTTATGAAGAAAAACTATTTCAAAGTTTTTTGGTCTAAATATATAAAGTAGAAAATGTAACGTTGTACATTATTTTGATCTAAAAGTTGTAAATAAAAGTTAAATTTTTATACATTAATATTAATTAAATACATTAAATTTAATTATTTAAAGTAAAAAAAACTAATGTTTTGTTTACTAAATAAAAAATTTGATAATATCATTATTTTGATTTAAGAGTTGTAGCTAAACATTTAAACTAATTTAACGGTTATATATATTTTATATTCAAAATAATGGTATTATCATTGACTTTATTAATTATCAAATACATATTAGTCTTATAATTTTATAGGGTTATACAAACCACGTGACCTACATGTAGTCGATGCGTGTTTTGGAGAATTAATGTTTGAAGATGTTATTTTAGGCAAGTTAATTACATTCCGATTTGTATAAGTTATTTACCTAATTATAAATTTGCCATTATTTTGATCTAGTGGTTGTAATTAAAAGTTTGAACTCATCTAACTGTCCTTGTTTTTCCATAAAAAAATTTAGAACTCTGTTATATATATATTGTAGATTATTATTATTAATCCCTATCTTAAAGCCCTTTCAGACATTTACCATATATGATTTTGTTTGATTTGTTGATTTTTTCCATTATTAATGTGACAAATAAGCATCCACATAGGCATCATATATTATTAATAAATCTTTCTGAAAATAACAATGTTTTTGAAACTTAATTAGTTGTATATCTTATCATACTTATTTTATAAATCTTACTAAATTGTGATTTCGCCATATTTCACCATCCTAGATTTTGAAAATTATACACCAAATTTTACTTTTAATGTTTTCCTTTTTCATCGAAAGGAGAAGAATTAGAAATTTAAAGGAAAATATAACCATATTTATGCAACCAAATGAAAAGTATAAGGACTATTTAAGTAACTTAACATAGCAACAAAACAACAAAGGAACAATAATTCTTAACCCAAACCCTGTCCAATCCAAGTCAGCATTCTCCGGCATGTACGGACAACCACCACGTTCCGGCCGCCGTGTCGGCCGTAGTCAACCTCCGCCGCCGCCACCGCCACCGTCACCACCACTTTATTTTCTCCCAAACTACCAATATCACCACCATCCCCTAAACCCCATGTTCCGTCCCCTAAACCCTAACTTCTATCCCTCAACAAATTACAATAACAATTTCAACAACAATAAAACCAACAACAAAAACAACAACAGTAGCATTAAAAATAAGAATAAATGGACACAACCGGATAGCAAAACCATCGAAAAAATCGACAAAGCAAGGCGTGATCTCGCTGCTAAGTTCAATTGTGTGATTAATGAAGATAACAACAACAACAACAACAACAACAACAACAACAATGAGTGGGTCCCACTTCTAAAAAACTGGAAACAACAAACTCGCGATCAACTGCCTGTTAGTTTGTTACAAGATTCTGTTATAACTGAATTGTTAGAAACACTTGATAATGATAATTGTGGGCCCAATGAGTTAGTTAGAATCATGACATTTGTATGTAATAGTAATGCTGGTTGTTTAAAAACAATGGGGATTAATTGGGTGTTTACTTTGCTAAACATTTTGTTCTTAAGTTCGGTTAATGACGACGTGATTGTTGGTTTAGTTAGAGAGTTACGGTTTATTCCTTTGTTAGATGGTAGTTATGCGTCTGTTAATGAGGGCGCTGTTTGGCTGCATAAAGATGAGCATGGGTTTTTTTCTTTTGGGAAATTGTATATGAAGTTGCGTGTTGTTAATCCGGCTCTTTTTGATGGGTCGGTTGTTGAAAATGAGAATGTGACGCGAATGCTTTTTAAAGTTGGGGTGCAACGCTTGTCTGCACATGAGGTTATGAAGGTGTGTGTGTTACCGGCTGTTTGTGATGAGAAAGTTATGGTGGAAAGTGTGGATTTGGTGACGGAATATTTTTCGTTTATTATGTTTCATTTGGAATCGGGGTGTTCTAAGTGTCGTGTTGAGAGGGAGCATGTAATGTCGCAGCTGCGTAAGAGTGCATTTGTGTTGACGAATCACGGGTTTCAACGACTTGTTGATGTGCCGATCCATTTTAGTAAGGAGTTTGGGAATCCAGTTGATATGAGTAAGTTGGTTGGTGGGAGTGATATGAAATGGTTCGAGATAGATGTTAGGTATCTGGAACATCCGGTGTACAAATCTTCGCCCGGAGGGACTTTGAAATGGAGAAAATTTATGCAGGAATTAGGGGTAACGGATTTTGTGCAAATAGATAAAGTTGAAAAGCATGTTGTGGATGTATCTCGTACCCGTATAGATTATTGTTCTCAAGAGTTGAGGGATTTGGTGTCACTTGTTTCGTCTAGTGGGGATAGGGACAAGGGTATGTATCTCCTAGAGGTACTTCATACACTATGGGATGAATATTTTAGTAATAAGCTTACGGGTTTCTGCAGTATTAATGGACAATACAAATCCGTCAACTCTTCCGTGTTGAAAGTACTTCGTGATTTTCGATGGCTGGCTTCTAGTATAGATGATCAACTTCACTTTCCTAAAGATTTGTTCCATGACTGTATAAAGGTGTCTGCAGTTCTTGGTGATATGGTACCATATGCTGTTCCAAAGGTCAGTTACTTTATTGCTTACCGTTTTCATTCATGATATTCCATTTGGTCAATTTAGTTCCTACATAACAAAGTTGTGTATCATCATAAGGTTTGCCAATAACTAAAAAATACGAATCAATGGTTAGACACATTGCATATTGCCGCAAATCTGCAATGTTAGCATGCGGTTATGTATTTAACATGCACATTTACAAAATATCTTTCATAAATTCATCATATTTCAATAGTGTTCTCTGTTTAATATTTTTGACTGCTGAAAAGTTGACAATAATTTTTACGTGGTACTAAAGGGTCTGAGAATGAACAAACTGAGCTCATTCAACCTTATATAACATGGCTATATGGATGATCATCATTTTGCTATATTTTCCGTGGATATCGACCACCTTCATTTGTTATGGACTATATTATGTTTTAAAATGGTGGTCGATTCCAGTAGTCAAGGTTGGGGAACTCGTGACTCGGAGTCGGCTTGGAGAGGGGCAGGTCACGAGTTTTTGGCGACTTGGACTTGGCTCCAGGGTACCCAGATTGGGATTCTTATCTATAAAAATAATAATTTTAGAATATATGTAATAGAAATTAAAAATATCTAGGAAACTTCAAACTTAAACATAATTTTTAGAAACATTAACGTTATACTTTAAAATTCAAACTTAGTTGTTTAGAAACATAAACATAATACTTCAAAGTTTGAAAATATAAATATTATGTGATAGATAAACAGAAAAATTAGTGATGAACACAAACAAAAAGTTGATAATAATACAAGAACTAAGAGATAAAGTGATAATCTTACCAAAAGTTTATTTAATAAAACAAAAAGTTTATGTAAAAAATATATTTTTTTTTGACCATCTTTGACCCAAGTCGACCGAGTCCGGAGCTTTACCTGCGTTGATCCGAGTCTACCCCTTTGACTAAGTTTGTAATCCGAGTTGGGCTGACTCGCCCCATTTAGCCACCGAGTCCAGAGTTGATTCCGAGTTCTCGGCCTGGGTTGGCCAAGTTTTACAAGCACGCCTGTAGTTTTACTTCTTTTTTTTGTCGACAAATATGGACAATCATCTTGAAGTGATGAACTCACGTGTACTGATATTTCTGATATTGGTTGTTAAATAGGTTAATCATGTAACGTTATTTAATGATATTGGCTGTAAGAAAACAGTCACTCTTGATGATGCTTTATCGATTCTCAAAGTGTGGAGAACATCCGAGAATCCTTTCCGGGCCAGGTATAACTACTTTTAGGAGTATGTGTGTGTGAAAGCAGTGAGAACATCATACTTTACTTTTATTAGAAGATGAATCTGGCATATACACCTGAACTTGTTCATTTTTCTGTGTTATTTTTTGTTTTTTTTTGTTTGACTTATTTGCTTTTCTTTTTTGTTTGACATAATTGTTAAAGGTTTACGATGTTTTTTTACCAGCATATCACAGATGTCCAAGTTCTACACATATATATGGAATGAAATGAGCATCTCAAAGCAGAAGATAATGGAGAATTTGAATTCTCAAGCTTTCATTTTTGTTCCTTACTCATTTAGTCATAAGAAAGAAGTTTTTAATGGTTTATTCCTATCTCCCAAAGAAGTATACTGGCATGATTCAACTGGTTTAATGAAAAAATTGAAATCAACCAATCCTCAGTTTGATGGACATATGACTCATCATCCTTTCAACAAGATGTTATGCACTATCTATCCCCGCCTTCATAATTTATTTGTGAATGAGTTTGGAGTAGCTGAAGATCCCTCTGTCCATAGCTATCTCCAGTCTTTGCTACAATTAGCAACCGGGATGTCACCATCACAAGCAGCTAAAACAGTGAGTACAACTAAATAGTCATACTTTTTTCATCTAGAGGTGTCAAAATCGGTAAACGTGTAGACATTTTTGTTGTGATTGTGCTTAACTTATGCATTAATATCTAATTACAAAAAACTATATTATTACAATAGTAAGCTATATATATGAATCCAGCAAATGGTTATTTAGGAAGTAAAATGCGGATACAGGTCGAAATTGCAACCTCTATTGATTACGCATATGCTATGGGATGCAAAATGGGCAGTTGTGAAATGTTTCAAGATGGGTTTTGGGTCTCAATGCGTAGAATTTGAGGAAGGTTTAGAACCAGGAGTTAACCAACAAGTGCTTATCTGATTTTTTTATATAATATATAACAAAAAATTATCAGATTTGACCTGATGTTTATAAAGATCTGTTGCTCATAATTCATATTGTTTTGTGTTAGATTTTTCAAGTTTTCCAAAAATGGAGTGTTGCATTAGACTCGGGGGTTTTGAGTTCTGACGATATTGACTACTTGAAGAAACGTATGGAGGAAAAGGAACTGAGGATCCTTCCAACCGTACAAGATAAATGGGTCTCCTTGCATCAGTCCTTTGGTCTCTTATGCTGGTGCGATGATAATACACTAATAGATGAATTCAAGAACTTGAACAACATTGATTTTCTTTGTATGGGGGGGCTTACGAATGAAGAAAAACAGATGCTACAGGATAAGGTTTCTGTCTTATTTCAGAGACTAGGAATCCCTTCTCTTTCTGAGGTGCTCTCTCTCTCCCCCCCCCCCCCCCCCCCCCCCCCCCCCCCCCCCCTTTTCCCTCTTCCCAAAACCCACCCACCTCACCCCAATTGTATGGTGGTAAAATAGGTGGGTTGATGACAAGTGAAAATGGGTTTGAGCCGAAACAAGGACTTTCTAATATGAAGAGTTTCTAGCTACGGATATGTTATAATTTAACCAGTTTGACCTGTTTGAGAAAAACACACAAACCAAAGTCTACAAATGTGCCGAAAGTGCTACCTCTGCTGGCCTAGCTGAACTCTGACAGTTTTGGCCTTTGGGGAATTCTTTGGTTTTTGTTTGCTACACAATTTAGGAAAAAAGTTTGATTATTAGTCAATATTGAGTGCATCCTTCAGTGAGGACAAAATACAAAGAATTTTTATACTATTGTTTTACTTTCTATCTTTTATGAAAAGAATAGTTGGTCATTTGGTCGTCTATGGTGGTAGGATCAATAGGTCAAAAATATGTAAAGATAAAATTATATTGAAATTTGAAGTACGCCGTATAATTTGTCTATTATTATGTCATTTTGCAGGTTTTGACTCGTGAAGCAATATGCGAAGACCCGACAGATGGTTGTTCTAAAAGTTCTTTGGTAAGCCGGGCTCTCTTATATGCTCAGCGATACTTTTATAGCCATCATCCAAGTGAATATTCTGAATTTAAGCTATCTGTATTCAAGAGCTTAAGTTCATTGCGAATTGTTGTGGTTAAGAAGTTGTTCTACAAGAATACCATAAAGAGATATGGAATTGTATCTAATAAGCAATGTGAATGCAGTTGTCTTCTACAGGACACCATCTTGTACGCAACTCCAAAATCTGATTCCCTCTCTCTTTTTATGGAGCTTTCGCATTTTCTAGTTGGTGGGATTCTCGCATTGCCCATGGCAAATTTCCTGCAGATAATTGCAACAATGGCAGAATCGGGTTCCACAGAGGATCAGATTGAGGCTTTCTTTACAAATTGCGAAAAACTGTTAAAACTCCCAAGTGAAGAACCACAGTGGTCTATATCATCCATGCCATCATCAGAAGAGGATAAGGGTACACCTACTACGAACTCTGGTTTGTCTTTGGATGGTTCAAGTTCTGGAGAGTCTACTGCTAAGAAGTTTGGAAAAAAGTCACGAAGGAAAATAAGGAAAGTTGCATCAGGGTCTGATCCTGTATCAGAGACGAAAGCATCACATACTGCTCAAATGAGACAAGGCGTTACAGAAGAATTAGTTGAGAGTAACGGTGACTGGATCGCTAAAGAAAATCCAGTCTCAGTAGTATCTTCAGTAATCTTGGAAATAGATGAAGCTTTAAAAGGTCAATCAGGTTCAGTTGATGGAGATATCTTTGATATGAGTATTGGTCTCAAAGGTCAGTTACATCTTCAAACAACCATGATTTCATCTGATGTAGATGCTGGATTTTCTGCAATAGATGCTAGTTCGTCCGTTTCAGTTGAGAAAGATCAGCTAACTTGCAATGAAGTCACCCCACAACCAGTTATAAGCGGGGGGACAGGAGAATTCGTCGCTTTCAAATCTGCAAAACTTGGTGAGATATCTGTGAAATCGGTCAATGAGGTAAATATTATTAGCAATGAAGAGGAATCAACCAAGATTATTGAGTGCATTAGGCGAGAAGAGTTCGGGTTGGATCCAGATATCATGGTTATGGAAGATAGCATTCTGAAGAAACAACATGCTCGCTTAGGTAGAGCACTACATCATCTATCTCAAGAATTGTATTCTCAAGACTCACATTTTATACTCGAACTTGTAAGTGTATATCGCTTTAATGTTATGTTGTTGATTGCCTTTAAAAAAAAAAGCTATGTTGTTGATTAACTTTTATTTCAATCTTTATCTGGTGCTATGTAACACCCCTCCTCTCATCTTTAGGTTCAAAATGCCGATGACAACGTGTACGCATGTGATGTGGAACCAACTTTGACCTTCATTCTTCAAGAAGCATGTGTGATAGTCCTTAATAATGAGCAAGGATTTTCTGCTGAAAATATGAAAGCACTTTGTGATGTTGGCAATTCAACAAAGAAAGAACCCAGTGCGGGATATATTGGTAAAAAGGGAATCGGGTTCAAATCAGTATTCCGGGTATAGGAGCTTTCCATAGATTACACTTCTTTTTATAAATACCAGTGAATTATTCAGTAGATTATACTTCTTTTTCCCATAGTTGCCAAGCTTGTCATATCACAACTTTTGGCCCCTGATTTCTCATTAGATTTAGATGCCTATTTATAAGGTTTATATATTGAACAAATCTCTGATTTATTGACCTCAACGGGTAAACGAAAATGGGTTACTCTTATGACATCAGTTTTTGCTTCTACCAATCATTAATGAATATATGTTGCAATCTTAGAAGCAAAGATATAATAAAAGCAAATTTTAGTTGAAAGAAAAATTTGAAATAAGAAAAAAGTGTAGATACCCAGATAGGTAAACTCACTCTTGTAACGGGGGTAATATACTGTAACTAAGGGATTTCTCACTTGTTGAATTCATCAGTTCTTTATTCTTTTCTTTTGATATACTTCCAGGTTACCGATGCTCCAGAAATCCATTCTAATGGGTTTCATATTAAGTTTGACATAACTGAGGGTCAGATTGGTTTTGTTTTGCCAACAGTTATCCCACCTTGTGATGTTAACTTTTTTAGTAAGTTGGTTTCTGTGGATAGTGATCCAACTGATGAAAAGCATTGGAATACGTGCATTGTCCTTCCTTTCAGATCTAAGAAAAATGAAGCCTTTACATTTGAGAATCTCATTTCTATGTTTTCCAATCTCCATCCGTCCCTGTTGCTATTCCTTCACCGCCTTGAATGTATTAAGTTTAGAAATCTTCTAAATGATTCACTCATTGTCATGAGGAAACAAGTTGTTGGAGACGGTATTGTAAATGTTACTCTCGGGAAAGAAAAAATGAGCTGGTTTGTCAAATCTCGTAAATTACAAGTGAATCATATCCGTCATGATGTCCAAACAACTGAAATATCAATAGCATTTATGCTGGAGGGTTTTAATAATGAAAACCACATCCCAAAGCTCGACAACCAACCTGTTTTTGCTTTTCTTCCTTTACGGAGTTATGGTTTAAAATTTATCATCCAAGCGGATTTTGTTCTTCCCTCATCAAGGGAAGAAGTTGATGGAGATAGTCCATGGAACCGATGGTTGCTATCGGAGTTCCCAAATTTGTTCGTTAATTCTCAGCTGCCGTTCTGTAGCCTTCCTTGTTTCAAGGAGAATCCTGGGAAGGGAGTATCAGTCTTTATGAGCTTTGTTCCTCTTGGAGGGGAAGTGCAGGGGTTTTTTTCCCGCCTTCCGCGTTTGATTACTTCTAAGTTGCGTACTTCCAAGTGTTTGCTTTTAGAAGGGAGCAATAATGAATGGATGTTACCAAGTAAAGTACTGCGTAATTGGACAGAACAAATTCGTTCTCTATTGCCTGATAGTTTGATTAAAAAACATCTGGGTCTCGGATACTTGAATAAAGATGTTGTATTATCGGATGCTTTGGCACGGGCTTTAGGTGTTGAAGAGTGTGGACCCATTATTCTTCTTCAGATTATGACATCCATATCCCAGTCTGGTACTTTAAAGTCAATGGGCCTCAATTGGCTATCCTCTTGGCTAGATGTTTTGTATTTGATGTTACCTAATGGAACTCAGTCTAATGTCATGAGTGTTCTTCGCCAATTACCGTTTATTCCTCTTTTGGATGGTAGATATGCATCAATTAATGGAGGTGCAATTTGGTTGCACACCGACAAGAACGGTCTTGAAGCTTTTGGGAAGTTGTATTCGAAACTTCGAATTGTTGATCCCGCCCTTAATGATTCTTCGGCTGAAAACATAACCCAGATGCTACTCAAAGTTGGGGTCCGGCGATTATCTGCACATGAAGTTTTAAAAGTGCACATCGTACCAGCCATTTGTGATGAAAAAGCTGTGGTGGAAAGTACAGAGTCAATGACGGAGTACCTTTCTTTTATTATGTTTCACCTCGAATCGCCTTGCGCCGAGTGTCTGGCAGAAAAAGAGCACATTCTCTCACAGTTGCGTAACAAGGCTTTTATTTGTACCAATCATGGGTGCAAACGACTTGTAGATGTGCCAATTCATTTTGGTAAAGAATTTGGGAATCCAATTGACATGAGCAAGTTAGTTGGTGGTACTGATTTAAAATGGTTTGAGATTGATACCAGCTATCTGAAACACCACGTGTACAAATCCTTACCAGGAGGAATGTTGCAGTGGAGAAAGTTCTTGGAGGAATTAGGAGTCACAGATTTTGTGCAAATACTTCAAGTTGAAAAGCCTTTTGAGTACATTAATGATCGTATGCCTTTAGGATATGTTGTCAAAGACTGGGATTCTCAAGAGTTAATCGATTTGCTTTCACATATTTCCTCTAATGGTGACAAGGAAAAGGGCAAGTACCTTTTAATGGTACTTGATACCCTATGGGATGAATACTTTAGTGATAAGCCATTCAAATCTTCTATTGTAAGAATCCTATGTAGTGTTCAGTGGCTGGCTTCTAGTATGGATGATCAACTTCACTTACCTAAAGATCTGTTCCATGACTGTGAAACTGTACGTACAGTTCTTGGTGACAGTGCACCATATGCGATACCACTGGTTAGTATTTTCAGGTTTTTATTGGTTGGCAAAGTTGTAATTATATGGAGTTATTATCTTGATGTTCTTGCAATTGGTTGTCGTTAATTAGGTTAACAATGTGAAGTTGTTAAATGATATTAGCTTGAAGCATACAGTCACTCTTGATGATGCTTTATCAGTTCTTGAAGTTTGGAGACTATCTGGGAAACCTTTTAAGGCCAGGTATTACTATATTTATCTTTCAGTAGTATGTCTTTTCATATTTTTATGTGCGTGTCTGTGTGAATGGAGTGTGTTAACTATACTTTACTCTTATTAGAAGTGACGCAGACGGAATTTCTGGACAGATAATTGATCCTGTTGATTCAAAGAATACCCAGGAAAAATTCTTCTAAATTTTCGTTGATTCAAATAGAATACCGAAATTTAGGATTTTCACACTAAAACACAAGCATGTGTATAGGGAAAAAAATGAATTTTTGATTTAATCAAGTCTGATCATTTCCCAATGTTTACAACGATATAAATAAGCATGCAAAATTCGAACGGGCCTAAAAACATAAGTGGGCCGAAAGTTATAACGAAAAGAAAATCCAAAAAACCCGAAAAAACATATAAAAAAGTCCATAACTCCTAGAAAACGGCGTTTTTGGGCCCGAAGACTGACCCAAACCGCCTACGGCGTCGTTTCGACTGGTCATACGTCAAAATCGGAGCTCTGTAGCAAAAGTTATGCCCATTTTAGTGAAGGCCTCTTTTTGTCTTGATCTTCTAAGTACAAAAGGGCCTGATCAAGAATGCTTGGGCCTGGGCCTGCATCATTCCCCCCTGGGTAGACAGAATTCGCCCTCGAATTCACACCAAGATCATCATCTGAAGACTCACCATGATAAGGCAGCAGATGCTTCACATTAAACACATCTGAACAACGAATGTGGCTAGGCAGCTTTAAACGATAAGCATTGGGGTTTATCTTCTGCACAATTTCAACAGGCCCAATCTTCTTGGCTGATAGCTTATTGTACTCTCCAACTGAAAAACGATCTTTAGTTAAAACAGCCCAAACAAAATCTCCTTCCTCGAAATCAACATGCCTACGCTTTTTATCTGCAGCCTGTTTGTACTTTGCATTGGCTTGGTTCAAATTGTCATAAACAGCCTTGTGAACTTCGTGTAACCCCTCTACAAAATCTTGGACCTTCTTGGGAACAGAACCAGAAACAGGAAGTGACATTAAATCAAGTGGTCCTCTGGGCTGAGATGAATAAACAACCTGAAATGGACTAAAACCAGTACTTCGATTCACAGCATGATTATGAGCAAACTCAGCTTGACACAATTTCTGATCCCACGCTTTCACATGATCACCAACCAAACATCGCAACAAATTACCAAGTGATCGATTAACAACTTCGGTTTGCCCATCAGTTTGTGGGTGATAAGCACTACTGAAATTGTGTTGAGTATTCACCATCTTCCATAAACTACGCCAAAAGTGACTCAAAAACCGGGTATCCCGATCAGAAACAATAGAAGTAGGCAAACCATGCAATAGATACACGTCACGAAAGAAAAGTTGTGTAACATTAACAGCATCAGTTGTCTTCTTGCAAGGGATAAAATGAACCATCTTCGAAAACCGATCAACAACAACAAATATAGAATCATTACCTCTCTGAGTACGAGGCAACCCCAATACAAAATCCATGCTAATATCAACCCATGGCTTTGAAGGAACAGGCAAAGGCATATAAAGACAAGACCTGCATTAGTAGCTGTGCCTTTAGAAACTTGACAAATACGACACTGTTTGACATAACGGTCAACTTCTTTCCTCATAGTAGGCCAGAAATAAGAAGCTTGCACCAACTGTAAAGGACGATCACGACCAACATGCCCTTCACCATGTAACTCCTTAATGATCTTCAAGCGAAGACTAGAATCTGGAATACATAATTGATTGCCCTTGAAAAGAAAGCCATCATGTATCAGAAAATCTGATTTCTGCCCAGATTGCACATCCTGCATAACAACTGAAAAATATGGGTCAAGAATTAACTGCTCACGAATAACATCCAGACCCGGCACATCGACTCTCATAGATACAAGCAGATTACTCCTCCTGCTCAGTGCATCAACAACTCTATTAGAAACATAGTCTTGTGTTTGACCACAAAAGTAAACTTCTCAAGAAATGCTAACCAACGACCATGCCTATGAGATACTTTATCTTGTGTTCGTATATGCCTTAAAGAATCATGATCAGTGAACAAAACAAACTCCTTATGGAACAAATAATGACGCCAATGCTTTACAGCTTGGACCACTGCATAAAATTCCAAATCATAAGTGCTATACTTCAATTTGGGTCCAGTCAATTTTTCACTGAAATAAGCAACAGGTCTACCACCCTGACTAAGAACTCCACCAATTCCAACCTTTGAAGCATCAGTATGAAGTTCAAAAACTTGAGAGAAGTCAGGTAATACCAGAATGGGTGCTGTAGTGAGCTTGACTTTGATAGATTGAAAAGCCAACTCTGCCTCTTCGGTCCATACAAATGACTTCCCCTTCATGCAATCTGTCACTGGAGCCATAATAGAACTGAAATGGGGAATGAACCGCCTATAAAAAGAAGCAAGTCCATGAAAACTACGAACTTCAGTAATGGTAGTAGGAGTTGGCCAGTTTTGAACTGCTGCAACTTTAGATTCATCCACCTGTATCCCATCACCAGAAACAACATACCCTAAAAACAGGACTTTAGGGGTCATGAACACACATTTCTTTGTTGCTGCATAAAAACTATCCCTGCCAAGTAAGGCCAAAACTTGCCTGACATGCTCATCAAAAGAAGCACTTTAAATAAGAATATCGTCAAAATACACAACCACAAACTTTCCAATAAAAGGCCTAAGCAATTGATTCATCACACGCATAAAAGTACTTGGTGCGTTTGATAAACCAAAAGGCATCACCAACCATTCATACAATCCTTCACGAGTCTTGAAGGCAGTTTTCCATTCATCACTAGGTCTAATTCGAATTTGATAATAACCACTTTTCAAATCTAACTTTGTAAAAACAGTAGCACCACTAATCTGGTCAAGCAAATCATCAAGTCGAGGAATAGGAAATCTGTACCTCACAGTGATCTTGTTGATGGCTCGACTATCAACACACATACGCCAAGTTCCATCTTTCTTTGGAGTCAACAAAGCAGGAACAACACAAGGACTCATACTTTCACGAACATGTCCCTTAGAAACCAACTCCTCAACCTGTCTACGCAATTCTTCATGTTCACTTGGGCTCATCCTGTAATGTGGCCTGTTAGGCAACTGTGAACCAGGCTCTAAATCAATATGATGTTGGATGTCACGCAAAGGTGGCAATCCATCAGGCAACTCGTCAGGAAAAACATCAGAAAATTCCTCAAGTAAAGGAACCATGGCATCAGGAACATTGCCATCCTCAACCACTTCTTTTCCTATCAATACAAAAATATCATCATCCTCCTCCAACTCATCCTCAAACTGAGAAAGAGTCAACAGGGTACCAGTCGGTTTGGTGGCTACAACCTTAGGCTTACTAGGCAACAAAGTGATCTTCACATTATCAAACAAGAAACTATAAGTATTTTTTCGCCCATTATGTTCTACATTACGATCATATTCCCAAGGTCTACCCAACAACAAATGACATGCATCCATGGGAACTACATCACACCAGACATCATCCTTATATGTTTTACCAACAGAAAAAGGAACAAGAGAACGTTTAGATACTGTTACCTCGCCTCCTTTCTTAAGCCACTGAAGCTTGTAGGGCTTAGGGTGATTTTCTGTTTTCAAGGCCAACTTCTTGACAGCCTCGTCGGAAACCAAATTATCACAACTTCCTGGATCAACAACAAAAGAGCAAACCTTCCCCAACACGGTACATGTTGAATGGAAGATGTTACGTGTATAACACGATCTCCTAACCACAAAATTCACTCCCACATCTCCGGCCACCTCTTCTTCGTCATACTCGGGCTCTTCATCAAACACTGGGGCCTCTTCATATTCTCCATCGGCCTCCCCATCGTCTTCCCCGTCATTCGGATCAACATACAAGTGTCTCTTGCCAGGCTTTTTGCAATCTGACTGACGGTGACCAGATTCACCACAATTAAAACATTTCAAGCCACTAGAACTTGCCCCTTTTGAAACTGTACCAGAGGTTCCACCAACCTGTTTTGCTTGGTTAGGGATAAGACGAGATGTCGTGGGACCCGAACCTGAACTTCCCCCCGTCATGGCAAAAGATGAACCACCAACCCGTCGGTTCTGTTTCTCATATGCTAGGGCACGTTGATGTGCTTCAGAAAGTTTTACAGGATCAAACATGTTAACAAAGTCCATAATCTGGACCCTCAACCCGCCAATGTAACGAGAGACAAGCTGTTCTTCTGTCTCTTGAATATCATTTCTTGCAATTAATTGATAGAATTCAGTGGTGTAATCTTCAACAAATTTGGAACCCTGTTTCAGATTCTGCAACCGCTGGTATATTAAACGTTGATAATTATGAGGAATAAAGTTGGCCCTCATACACTTCTTCATCTTCTCCCAGGTTCTGACTTTTGACTTTCCAACTCTCACCCGTGTAAGTTTCAATTGTTGCCACCAAGCAGATGCCCTACCACGAAGCCTAGTAGCGATTAGTGAGACTTTCTTATCTTCTGGAACCCCCTTGAATTCGAAAACTTCTTCAACAACAGCAAGCCAATCAATGAAACTTTCTGGGTTCAAAGTATCACCATCAAACTCAGGAATACTTGTTCTTATTCCAGACTCCCAACGGCTGTTATTACCCCGTTGATTTGGCTCTGGATCTTCATCAGAAGATGAACGGTCACCACCACCAGCAAACGGATTTTCATCCTCATCTTCATGATAATTACGATTATGACGCCCTCTTTGATTCATCAAGGCATTCATCTGATTAATCAAATCATCAGCAAATCGATCCAACCGCTCCTCCAATCGCCCCTCCAATCTTTCTGTGATTCGCTCCTCTAAATCCTGCTCATGGACATCATTAACATTTCTTGTTCTCCTGGGAGGCATATCGACCAGGAATTTAGGCTTTGATACCAATTGACGCAGACGGAATTTCTGGACAGATAATTGATCCTGTTGATTCAAAGAATACCCAGGAAAAATTCTTCTAAATTTTCGTTGATTCAAATAGAATACCGAAATTTAGGATTTTCACACTAAAACACAAGCATGTGTATAGGGAAAAAAATGAATTTTTGATTTAATCAAGTCTGATCATTTCCCAATGTTTACAACGATATAAATAAGCATGCAAAATTCGAACGGGCCTAAAAACATAAGTGGGCCGAAAGTTATAACGAAAAGAAAATCCAAAAAACCCGAAAAAACATATAAAAAGGTCCATAACTCCTAGAAAACGGCGTTTTTGGGCCCGAAGACTGACCCAAACCGCCTACGGCGTCGTTTCGACTGGTCATACGTCAAAATCGGAGCTCTGTAGCAAAAGTTATGCCCATTTTAGTGAAGGCCTCTTTTTGTCTTGATCTTCTAAGTACAAAAGGGCCTGATCAAGAATGCTTGGGCCTGGGCCTGCATCAAGAAGGGAGATCTCCATTTTTTATTTGTGCTATTTTGTTAGTAATACTGTAGTTTGTTTTGTTCTTTGTTTATTTCTTCCCTTTTCTTTGACATGCTTATTGACCCTAAGATTTTTTTTAATAGCGTATCTCAAATGTCCAAGTTCTATACATATATATGGAACGAGATGAGTATCTCAAAGCAGAAGATAGTGGAGAATTTGCATGCTCGCACTTTCATATTTGTTCCTTATTTGTCTGGTTCTATGCATGAAGAGGTATCTGGTTCACTTTTATCTCCTAGTGAAGTATGTTGGCATGATCCTACCGGTTTGTTTGAACAAAATACGGATTCAGTGGAAGTAACGAAGTCAACCCATTATCAGTTTTACCAGTATATGACTCATCGTCTTTTCAGCAAGATGTTATGCAATGTTTATCCTGGCTTCCATAATTTCTTTGTGAATGAGTTTGGAGTAGCCGATAATCCTCCTCTCCTTAGCTACCTTCAGGGGTTGTTACAACTATCAACTAGGAATTCGCCATCACGTGCAGCTAAAATAGTGAGTACATCTATGTAATCATATGTGTTTATACATATGCTATGGGCAAAAATAGATCGGTCGGTTAACATGCTAAAACGGATTTTGGTTAAATGGGTAAAGGATTAGACATGATTGACCCATGAGAGTTTTTCTTGTTTTTTGCTTGCTTTTCTTAAACAATGTATTAGATATGCTTTTAAAACACAAAAAAATTATATTAGATATGATTACAAAAATTTCATTATTAAAATGGTTGGTCCTTGTCTGAAGAAATGCTATCACTAAATACACTTTTGGGAAATTTTGAAAGCATTTCACCCATTCTCATTTTACCTTTTATCTTGAATTATTAGTTTTACCCCAAAAAGAAATTCATGTATTAGGTTTTCAAAGTTCTTCAAAAGTGGAGTGATGGATTAGACTTGGGGTTTCTGACTGATGATGATATTAACTACCTTAAGAAAAGTATGGAGGAAAAGGAAATGAGGATCCTTCCAACTATGCAAGATAAATGGGCTTCGCTGCATCAATCCTTTGGTCTTATATGTTGGTGTGATGACGAGCAGCTAAGCAAGGAGTTCATTAACTTAAAGAGTGTTGATTTTCTATGTATGGGGGAGCTAAGTACTGATGAAAAGCAGACTCTTCAGAATAAGGTATCTGTCCTCTTTCGGAGACTTGGAATCCCTTCCCTTTCTGAGGTATTCTCTCTCTCTCTCTCTCTCTCTCTCACACACACACACACACACTCATAAGCACCTCACACTAGAGTTGTCAAGATGGGCAGTTCGGTGGGTTGGTAACTTGTCAATGGGGTTAGTTAGGTTGAGCTAACCCAAAAATACTCTTTTTTTTTCCCCCAATTTATCAAGCTCGTGTGAACTTTTTTTCTATGAGTTACGAGTATAATTTTAAATCTTTGAATAATGAGGACTTTGGGCATTCTTCAACTCATTCAGCCCAATTTACTTATTGCTTTTTAGAGTTGGTAAATTTGGCATGTTTCAGATAAATGACAACCCAAATTTACCTTTTCATCAGTAAATGAGTTGAAGTTGCCACATCTACTCCACACTAACGCTTACCCTGCATTAGAACTATGTTTCGCCACTGCATGAATGTTCGTATACAAATATCTATAATATCCTCCAATGAGAACAAAATAAAGAGAAATTGTGTGCCAACAGTAAAAGAGTTATAAAAAAAAAACTTGTATTGGTTTACTTCCTATTTATTAAGTGTAGATACCGGGTGGCCATTTGGTTGTACTAGGGGTTGAAACGGTTTTTGGCCACTTATGACTGTTGTAACTATGTTAGATAAATATCAATCACTTAGTACCCTCCATCTGTTATTATGTTCTGTAGGTTGTAACCCGTAAAGCAATATACAGTTACTCATCAGATAATAGCTATAACGCCTCATTGGTAAATTGGGCTCTCCCATATGCTCAGCGCTACATTTATAGCATCCACCAGGATGAATATTCTAAACTCAAGCTATCTGGATTCAATGACCTAAGTTCTTTGCGAATTATTGTGGTAGAGAAGCTTTACTACAAAAATGTCATTAAAAGATTTGGAATTGAATCTAATAACCGATGCGAGTGTGATTGCCTTATACATGATAACATCTTGTATGCAACCCGTAATTCTGATTCCCACCCACTTTTCATGGAGCTTTCTCGTTTTCTAGCTCCTAGAATTTCTGAATTGCATTTAGCAAATTTCCTCCACATGATTACAACAATGGCAAAGTCGGGTTTCACAGAAGAGAAAATGGAAATATTCATTAGAAATAGCCAAAAGCTTCCAAAGCTCCCAAGTGAAGAATCACGGTGGTGTATATCATCTCTGCCATCGCTGGATGATTTAGATCCTTCAAAGGCTACCACTAAAAGCTGTGGAAGAATCTGGCCTCCTGCCCATTGGAAACCCACACCAGTGTTTGAATATGCTCAAACTACACCAGATTATATTGAAGAATTGGTTGAAAGATTTGGGCTATTGTCCTTAACGGTGCCTTCAGTAATCATCGAAGAAGATGAAGCTCTAAAAGACTTGTCTGATTCTAGAGCTTACAGGAATTCTTCTGATATGAATGCTGGATTTTCTGGCATAACCAGATATGATGGGGTGAAAATTATTTCATCAAATTCAATCAAGGGAGATCATCAAAGGGTAATGAGCGGGAGGAGAAGAGAATTTATCACTTTTGAATCTACAAAACCTGATGAGATATGGGTGAATAAGGTTAAGGAAACCGTGAATTTATCTATATTTATTGAAAGAGAGAAGTTAAATTTAGGCGCACAACACCTTATGACTGGGAGGACAGGAGAACTAGAGGCTTTCAAATATTTTTCTTCAAAATTTGGTGAAAAATCGGTGAGATGGGTCAATGAGGTTAAAGAATCTGGATTGCCGTATGATATTATTGTTGAAGGTGAAGACGATAGCAAGGAATACATAGAAGTTAAAGCAACTTCGCGTGCAAGGAAGGATTGGTTTGGTATAAGTACGAGAGAGTGGCAGTTTGCTGTTGAGAGAGGCGAATCTTTTAGCATTGCGTGTGTTGTTTTATCAGCTGGGAAATTGCCTCAGATCACTACTTATAGAGATCCAGGGAAATTGTGTCAGTCTGGACACCTTCAGCTGGGATTTCGATCATGGAAGTCGTAAAAATTGCATCAACAGTTAGAATAATGGTTTGTTTATCTTTTTACTATTAAACGGGTATTATATCTATTTAAACATTAATTTCTTGCTCGTTGGTATTTGAATACCTTTGTTTGTTGCAACAAATGGTAAATATTTATTTTCTGTTTCAAGTAAATGTCCATGTCATTATTTATATATATTTGACCTTTGGAATTCTTGGAAGTTATAAGCAAAAGCTCTGATAAGCTTCACGTCAAACATACTAAGATTATTTTTTTTTCCCACGGTTCAAACTATTTTATTCAGCTGAACACAAGCTTAGCCAGGGCACTAATATGCGTGTGGGTAATTTTAAGGAGTTATCTAGCAATTTTCTGTCAAAGTTAATCAATAGTGATAACTTAAAGGTATTTTTTTATATAGATTTTTAATTTTAATTGATATATTTTCTATTTTTTTTTTTTTATAATTGAAATATGTTACGGACTTACGGTCTGCAGTTCATATATTTTTAAAATATGAACAGAAACTATTATAGTTAAAGTCAATCTTGAAAATTATATTGTTACTTTGTTAGTAACTATTTTGTACGTCATTTCAATAATGCGATATATATCTAAAAATATTGGTATCAACAAATCTCGAACTAAATATGACATAAGTTGTTATATCAATATTTCTCGAATTATTCTTGTATTCAAGATAATACGACAATGTAATTACAAGAAATGAGTCCATTAATACTCGGAACATAAAAAAAGAAATTCATGGATATCAGAATAAAAAAGTAGAAAAATAAAATTAAAAATATTCCGACCTGCCGGATTCGAACCAGCGACCTAAGGATATCTGCTAACAACTACAGTCCTCCGCTCTACCAACTGAGCTAAGGTCGGTTATTGTTTATAATCTTCATACTGAATCTATATATAATACATATATCCGCAAAACAAAACCAAAAGAGCGTTATGTATACGCTTATATCCGGAATCATTAGATAAAATATCATCATTTTAACTTCTTCTTTTTTCACCTGGATCAAAATAGTTTGTTTGAAAGTTGCCATATATTCATTTCTTAGGGCTTTCTCCATGTATCTAAAAGAGCATGCCTTTAAAGTGTTGGATGCAATCGTCGACTCATCATCTGAATCCGAATTCTTTTTACCTTGAACCATTACATAGTCTACATCAAACCAATTCATACATAATAGGCTCGAAATTTGCCTCACAAAAAATAACCCATAAATACTCTTATAATCATATATATTGACAATGATCTTCAGCCATGAAAGTCGCTTGACCGGATTCTCAATTTCACATGACAAAACTACTTGGAAAAAAGAAAAAGCTAGAAAATAAAATTCATATATACTGCACCAACTCAATAGTATATCTCAATAAATAATGTATTTGTTGTTCTTGCAAGTTAAACTTCAATGTCTAAGTGCTAAAATAAAATTCATGAAAAAAATGTTTATGCAAGTTGCAGGCTACAATTGACTGGTATTTACACAGTGAGCATCATACAAAAGAAAGTTCGCAAGTACAAGGAGATCTGTGGAAAATGATTTTAAACTAATGCCCATGTAATCAGAGAGTTGAATGAGAACGTAGTTTATTGGCTACATAGAGCAGATGACTGATATTTGTTGACGGATAACTTTGGAGTAACTTAAGATTAGCTGTGAAATCACCAGCAAGCAAACGCCTTCTAACAAGAATCAACATTGCACAACAAACACGAAGCAAGGTATCCTGCAATTTGTGCCAAAATGCAAAAAAAATTAATACAACACAAACTAAACATACCATCAAATTAACATCCGTATTACATAATAATTTTGATTGTGCTATTGTCTTATTTGTCTACCCTACTTTTTACAGGCTGATCGTAAAATAACTTTCAGAATCTATTCAATTGATCACATATTTATATTCTCGCAAAAATAAAATCCATACGTCATCCAACTAACGCTAAGATGGAGGGTCTTCAACAAGTGGATTAGATGAAAGAAGGTGGTGTAAATAAAAGCAATAAGAAATAAATTTGTTTAGAAACTACCTCAACCAAAATTAAGGGCTAAATTCATATGGTTCCCAGGAATTGAATATCTAATTGATAGAAGTTTTTCTTATGCAACTAAATGTTAAGCTTATGTAGAAAACAAGGTATGGTTGACTCACCTGAGGACCTTCGGGGTCGCTTAAGAGCATGTCCCATATGTGAAGACTGTCGGAAAAAGTGAAATCTTGGGTTAATAGAAGAGTAAGCCATCTAAATGCATAGAACTGTGGGTTAACCTGTCATTACAAAACAGATAAAGTGGCACTGTTAAGCGTCAATTTAAGATAGGTTCTGAACGAAATCCTGATTCCCATAGGTTTAAATGTAGAGACTAGAGATTACAAATATGGTTTTGATTGAGGGGACCAGGTTGGGTTTGGTTGCAACCACATTTTCTATCTTAATTAATTAATTCGAACAACAATTAATCTTTTTTAGAATAATTTGGGAGCTTATGTGCATCAGTTATATACTTTGGACAACATACAACCCATTTGACTCCAAATAATTTAATATGATCGAAACCACAGTTGACCCATTCATAAGTATTGGGTTGAACTTGCGGTCTCTACTGAAATGGCAAGATTGCAATACCCAATTACTTTTAACCAATGTTTCATACAGTGGCCAGTGCAACATAAGAATTGCATAAGAAAGAATTTCTTACTTTTGTGGTAATCTCAAGATGTCGCCATAGCTCTTCATCGTGTTCCTTCAAGAGCAGTGACAACTTTGAGATAGTTGAGCGGATGCCAACAACACTATTATCAAGCTGCTGAACGAAATTATCTCGAAGCCCACTTAATAACTCGACAAAACAAAAGAATGTGTCTGCTTCAGCATTGACCTGTGTCATTTAGATATAGATAAAGAAAGCATTAAAGCCATCCAAACCAAAACTATAGCAATCATCATACCAATATGGCAAGTGTTAGTTTAAACACAAGTTCTTATGAAGCTAAAGATAAAGAAAGTGAAATGGCTAAACTAGCAAAATCCATGGCAAAAACCATATTTTCCCATCCATTCAGATTTTCTCTCAACATTGAAAATTATGTTCTATGCTAACAGTCATTGTCCATGTCAGTATAAGCAAATCAAAAGGGTGAAAATGACATATAACAGATTTACTTACCACATAATCCTCATCCGGGTCATTTTTAAACACATAGAACAATGGAGCTAATATTTCATTCATTCCTTGCACATATCTTATTCCTGGGTTCAGCTTTGCAAAAACAATGAGTATATTTTTCAAAGCTTCCTGCAATCAAGAGCTTAGTTTGTAAGCAATAGTTTAAACATAAATTCGTCAAGACTAAAAAGGGCGACAAATGAAAAAAGGTTAAGTTACCTGATTGGCTTTTGCAGTAGCACAGTCACCAGAAAAAATTTGTATGTCTGGGTGAGTACGTTTTACATCACGGTCTATCTGATCAATGATCTCAGTATCCTAGAATAACATAAGTTATTGACATTAACTGCATGATAGATTCAAATCACAAACACGCATCCACAAACTAGCTAATAAGAATTGGTGAGTGAGACCACAGGGAAAATGGCAATCCGATCCTGTCACTTACTCACTTATATATTAAACATATGTGCATGATGGTCTAAAGTTCACACCAAAGATGAAAGTAGCAGGGATGTTAAATTGGAGTATATAAGTCACAGGAACTGTCATCATCTGATATCAGCTAGTTTGTTATGGAAGTTTTGTCAGTATATCTAATTCTGTACAGAAGTGGAAAAAGTAGAGCGAATTTTATGAAGGCAATCATTTGTATTCAGGTTACGGCCATTAAAAGTTTCTGATACAAAGAGCTGCAAAGGATCTTTAATTTATACAATAAAGACGTATGCTGTTCTTCAAAATTATACCTGAAAAAATTGATTCCAGATGCTAGTCTTCCCTAGGCTCAAAGGATGCTCCCCATGAGGTATTTGTGACCTTGAAAGCAAGCCCTTTCCATCACTTGTCTGTTCACCATTTTGAGGAGAGGTAGAATTGTCCAATTTCCTTGTGATTTCTGACTAACTAGGCACAGAAACATTTAGGTTCCCGAATTCGATGTAAACATATGCTATTTTAGGAAACAATAACTTCATTCATCATTGATGAGGACGCTTGCATTTCTAAAAACTTACTGGATTCATCAAAAGTTCATCTTTAAACTGCTTGTACTGCGACCTCTTCTTTGCCAATTCTGAGGACCAAAGTTCCTTGTCACTTGGAAGATAATATAACAGTAACTGAGCGCATATAAGAACTACGTATTAAACCTCTCATTCCACATTTATAAAGGATATACGATCAACAATCTAAATTATAAAATGATTGACTTGAAAATAAAGCATATCTATCCGGCCCAGAATATGAATTTGATAGCGTGGGTCATTTCATAATGGAAGATTTGCATTTTGGGGTGATACACAATAAGCATCTCAAATGTGTACACTAATATACGCATTTCTTTTAATTTCCCCAATTTATATATGTACACTAATATACTATCCTGATTTCCTCAGATATCCCTAAAATGCACTTTTCCTTCCCATAATCACTAAAAATTACTATAAAAATAATAGCGTATATATCAACACTTTCGCACCTTCCATACAGTTGAGCGAATGCCGGCACTTTCCGGTATTCCCTGTGAAGCTAGTCTCCGCAATTCCGTCATGTTTATGACCTTCCTAGAAAGCTGCATTATTAGAAAAGTAAATAAAACAATAACTTATAAAGAAAAGAGAAAAAAAAAAAGAAGAAGCTGTAACTCATAACCTCTAGTAAAATATTAACTTGGCGAGATATACAAGAGGTTTCGTCATCATCACTACTTCCGCCACGTGTCAACGGATCTCTAACTTCGATCTTCAGAGACGGATTGGGAGAATTCGGTATGATCAAAACCGGAACTGGCGGTTCGATTACAGAATTTGAATCACAGGAATGAACAGAACAACGGTCGTGCGGCGGCGATTGTGATCGTGATTTTGGCGTTTCCGGTGCCGGAGGAGGTGGTGGTGATGACCACATGGGACTATTTAGCCATTCAGGTACTACTCTTTTCTTCACCATTTTTTGAATTTAATTTAATTTCTTCTCTTTTTAAGTTTATTTGTATTTTGTAAGATTAATCAGGGTTTGAATACACACACGCACACAATTGTAGTGTTGTTCAGAATTTGGCTCTGGTTTGGTTGGTTTTCTCAAATACAGTTGTTGTCACGTGGGCGATCTTTTCTTCAGGGTCATTAGGCTATGTATTGCCGGGGTGGGCTACTTTCACCACAGCGGGTGGGTCATGTGTCATCCTGGGTTGCTGGGGTTGCCTGGGAAAAAAAAGGGGAGTGATATTGCCTGGAAGTTGGGTAAGATAATGATTGATTTATTATTTTATTTTATTTTGTATGTAAAATCTTTTTGTAAAAAAACATTAAAAAAATAAAAAACATTAAAAAAAAAAAAACATTAAAAAAAAAAAAACATTAAAAAAATAAAAAACATTAAAAAAATAAAAAACATTAAAAAAAAAAAAACATTAAAAAAAATAAAAAACATTAAAAAACAAAATATAAAAAACAAACATTAAAAACATAAAAAAAACAAACATTATATAAAAAACATTAAACACACATTAAAAAAAAATAAAAAACTAGGCGTCATCGCTAAAATAATCTTGCACAGTAGGTGGCACGTATTCTTCAACAGGTGCATGGCGGTTCTCCCATAGATGATCAACCAAATCCGCCAATAGTATGTTGTGTGTTTCCCTGCTCCTTACGGCGAGAGAGTTTATAATTCGTTGATCCATTGGAGTTTGTTGCTTCCAGTAATCCGGGTCCATAGTCGGGTCGTGCTCGTTGAAGTCTTGACAATAGGCTTTATCTTCATCCTCCAAAATCATATTATGCAAAATAATACAGATATATATCACGTCATGCATTCTCTCCTTGTCCCAATATCGCGAAGAGAAACTAAGAATTTTCCACCTTTTCTTCAAAACCACAAAAACTCTCTCGATATCCTTGCGAGCCGACTCCTGTTTCTTCTTGAAGTACGGTGAAAGTCTTCACAAAAGTAGCATACTCTGGATAGATACCATCGGTTAAATAATAACCGGATTTGTAAAAGTTACCGTGAGCGTAAAAAGCACCTACAAATTATGAATATAACACGTGTTTAACAAAATAATATGTAAGTATATGTAATAATATATAATAATAACATTTATAAAATAATAATTTACCTGTAGGTGCCAATCCGGATATTATCTCTTCAAGAATGGGCGACGACTCAAACACGTTGATGTCGTTGTGGGAGCCTTGCGTACCAAAATACGCGTTCCAAATCCATAAGTCAGCTGAGGCAACGGCCTGAAGTATCATACTAGGCCTCCCAATATCCCCACGTGTGTGCGTACCGCGCCATGCGGTAGGACACATCTCCCACGGCCAATGCATGCAATCAATACTACCAATCATGCCCGGGAAACCGTGAAGCTGCTCATGCACGTCGTATATGCGCTGAAGGTCAGTCCAAGTCGGTCTACGTAGGTATGTCGGCCCATATAACGCGCGTATACCTGATATGTAATATAGATTATTATATAATATATACTAGTACGTAATATACACTAATAATTCACATAAACTAATACGTAATATAAACTAATATGTAATAAAACGTAATAATAAAAAGTTGTACCTTTACAAAAGTATGCTAACGACTCGCGCAACGTCCTTTCAGACATTTCAAAGTTCTCGTCAAATGAGTCGACGGTTGAGCCATATGCTAACTGACGAAGCGCGACAGTACACTTCTGTATCGCGGTGAATCCTAACTTCCCGCGACAGTCGACTCGCTGTTGAAAATATCTATACTCGGTCTCCAAATCATTTGTTATCCTCATAAATAAACCCTTGGTCATACGATAGCGCCTCCTAAACTCCCTCGGGGGATATACCGGGTCGTCGTTAAAGTAAAAACGCATCAGACGTTCGTTTGCCTCATGACGCCTACGATGTAGGACCGCCCTCCTCCTAAATATACGCGGCTCTCCCTCATCATCATCCTCCTCTTCTTCCTCTTGCGCGGCTTGTAACATAGTACTAATGGTCAAAGCAACCGCACTATCAATTGCCTCGTCTAATTCCGTAGAACCATTTGAACTAGAATCGGAACTAGACTCAAATAAGTCCATGATATATAGAAAGTTTATGAAAGTGAGATAAATTTGTATGAAAGTGTAAGTGTAAGTGTGTGTGTTGTGAAAAATAGTGGAGTGATTTATGTATATATATAGGAAAAAAGGGGAATTTTTTTTTTTTATTATTTAGTCAAATAAAGCCGTTGTAAACGGCTAGATTCCTCGAAAACATCCAACCCAGTCAAATAAAGCTCTTCAAGCAAACCGTGGGAGTTGCTACATGTGTGGGTTGCTACCACGGGGTGGTGTAGCCGGCGACTCCTAGGCGAAATCCACTGGGTTGCTACCCTTATTGCTACCACTCCGGTTAGCCTTATGACACCAACTCGGGTTTGATAAGTAAAGTTGTATGATCTCAATCGTTAGATTAAAACGAGACAACATTCATGATTTTTACCGTTTGACTGTGCATGTAATTTGATTAACTATTTCAATAAACGGAAATTTGGACATAATTGTATACATTTATCTGTAAATTGGGCCAATTATAATGTCATATTTGAACTTCTAGAATTAGGGCCATATTAGCAGACTATGATATTGGCCCAGTACATGTTATGGAAATTATATGATAGATGATAATTGAGTAACTGTGGTAACAGGAAAAACGTATATACGAAACCTTAAGTATAATGTACGGTTCCAACAGTGTCGGTGGAACAGTGTCGGTGGCTAGATGATAATTCCATTAATGGGACAAAGACCGACATAACTTTATGTAAAGGAGAATACTTGTGAAATCTCCGTTGTTTGTTATTGATCATGAACCTAATCCCTTAACTGGATAAATACCCCATCTATCTATCTATCTATCTATCTTAATATATCACTCAATTATTCAGGAACACACACACGTACACACACTCTCACCCTCTCTAGTTCCCTCTTGCAAGAACACAAACACACACAAACTCTTTCTCTCTAGATTCTCATCTCAATTAGTGAAATTTAAACAAGATTGAAGTTAGAATAATAATAATCATCATCCTCTAAGTATCATATCTCAAATTTGGTCATTTAAGTTCAAGAAATCTTCACTTTCAAGTCCATTTTCGGAGTTGACTTTTCTTTTGGTAAGTAAACTTGTTTAAAAACGATTATTGTAAGTTTGTTAACATGTTTCAAGTTGTATTGGGTCATGAATTGAGTCAAAAATCTGAATTTTAGTTCAAATAGTGTTCTTAAAGTTGAAATGGGTCAAATTCAATGAAAAGATTGATTTAATGTTTTGGAAGGGAAATTGTGGAATGGGTTATGTTTCTATATGTTCTTGGAGGTTGAAAATGAGTATTTGCACTTCACAAGTCGTCTCCTAGATCAAAAATGATGTTTGGGTTGGGTTTGTGTCGTGTTTAGCTTCAATGTAATGTGCAGGAAGTTTTGGTGCAGAACTGGCGTAACTTACTACCCCCAGGGCCGTAACTTACGCCCATACAAATTTTGAACTAGCGTAACTTCGTAACTTACTACCCCCAGGGCCGTAACTTACTACCTCCTCCATCTTCCATTTTCATTTTGCCTTCTGTTTACGCCCACCTTACGCCAGTTCAGACGCCAAAACATGAGTTTCCAAGCCACCGTAGGTTACGCCAACTTTGGGCGTAACTTACGCCCATACAAATTTTGAACTAGCGTAACTTACGCCCATACAAATTTTGAACTAGCGTAACTTACGCCCCCCAGGGCCGTAACTTACGCCCCCTCCCTTGAGTCACTTTTCAGATTTTCGTCTGTTTTGCGCATCAGTTTTCAAACGTCAATAACTTTTGAACCGTAAGTCCGTTTTAGACGTATGACCTATCGTTGGAATCTTGAGAGAGTCTAATTTCTCATAGTACAACTCTTATAGCTTGAATCCATCTCCAATTCCAAAAATGTCGTGTTAAAGTTTCCTTGTTTATATTCGGTTGAACCATTAAGACGCTTGAGGGTTATGACGCAACCAAATTGAGTCCCTATTGCCCTCCAAAGTTGATTTGCTCTTCTAAAACCTAGATAGGGTTTGACAAGTGATTTGTAATGTATATGTTAATAGGTGGTGAACGCTAAGCGACTGTTGGACGTTTATAACTCGACTATAACTTGTACTTAGCTTGCATATCCAATCAAGGTGAGTTTCGTAAACCCTCCCTACTCAATTGAGATTCGGGCTGAAAAGTGTACATGTATGTTTGATTGATTGTTTGATTTAACGTATTGACTTGTTGCTCGGTTAATTATGCTTTCGTTTATGAATACTTGTTGTTAAACGATTGTCGGTTGATTCACTTTGTCATGATATGGAACGAGATGTTAATTGTCTATGTGTTGATTGTTGATGTGATTACTTGTGGTTTAATGGCGCATTGTTTATCATGTAAGTCGTAACGGGTTAACGATATATGGCGCATTGTTTATCATGTAAGTCGTAACGGGTTAACGATATATGGCGCATTGTTTATCATATAAGTCGTAACGGTTTAATGGCGCATTGTTTGACAAGTAAGGCGTAACGGTTTATGTGTAATGGAATTGTAATTGAAATGTTGATTGTGTTGATTTTGTGCTAACGTGAAACCTTTTAGGGTTTCCTTGGACATGATTAGGTATTCTAATCCTCGCTTATCGTTAACGGTTGTTATCCGACACACTTGTTTCCTATTACTTGTCCCTACGAACTCACCAACTTTATGTTGACGCATTTTAGTACACTTTTCAGGTAATCAGGTTAATCAGAGACAAAATGGATGATTGTGTGCTTGCATTACTAGGATTGGACTTGCTTCGGACTTTCTGGATCTGTGATCCTTATTTCCCCTCAATGGGTTATGCTTAGGATCAACTACTATCATTTGAACTTTTTATTATAAATGTTGTTTGATTGGATATCTTTGCTTGATGTTGATAATTGTATACATTTGAATGAGTTTGTGGATTGTTTCAATCTTATGAATGCATATAGTTTGACTCTACATAATTTCCATGTCGTGCTGTGCTTTTTAAGTGATACCCCATGATTCCGCCTTGTTGGGGTGTTACAGAATGGTATCAAAGCCGTGGTTGTAGAGAGCTAGGTGGATTGACCTAGTCTATAGCCATTGCACCCACATTTCATAATAGCATGCATGGTAGGAAATTTTGTGTGCAACGTGAACTGTATGATGCATAAAAATTGTTTAAACGGAGTTCGTAGGTTTATTATAATTTGATGACTTGATTATTATGTGACAACTTGATGGACGTATATGATAGTGTCGGGATACACCGTGAATTGTGGAATTATTGTGATAAACGTTAATGTGTGGAATCTTGGAAGTATTTATTATTTGTCCCCCAGCAAAGTGAAATGATGGCATTAACAGAGTATAACACTCGATAACCCTAGAGGCGCCTGATCAACAAATCTATGGTTATCCTATGTCATATAAAGTTAATGATCTCGTGGATTGCGCCTCGTGGATAAAGTATAGTAGGTAACCCGGTATGCTTAATGAGTGTTGGTTAGGTGGAGGGTTAGCCGCTGGTACACCCTGTATACATACCCGGCCAACACTTAGAGAACATATCGGAACCGAGTCTTGACATCCATTCAATATATTAATGGTGTGGAGGGTTAGCCGATGTACACCCTGTATACAAACACTTTTAATGTGTCGAATGTTGAAGTTAAGATCCGGACTATACTTTACCCACCTTGTTATGACTTGACCCATTTATATTGTGTCGAATGGTTCGTGATTGTATTGTTAATTGTAAATTGTACGATTGATGAAGCCTTAGATTATTGCCATGATAATATTCCCCGTAGAGATAACTATATTCATGCAATGATTTAGAAGGACTTGATGTGGAAATTGTGTATTACTTGAAGGTAAATTTTGATATTCGGGTGTGAATTGTGAGACTTAACTTGTTAATCTAATACGTGTGTTCAGGAAAGATGGTTAGACCAAGAAGAGCTAACACTAACTATAGGCGTCAAAATGAGCAAGAGGAGCCGATAGTTCAAGAAGAAATTGTAGGTGGACGTGGTGGTAGAGGTGGTCGTGGAGGTAGAGGTGGCCGAGGAGGTCGTGGTGGCCGAGGTGGCCGGGGTGGTGCTAATCCCCCGGTAAGAGCCGAGGTCATTACTCAAGCTCTCAATGAGCTTATGCCGGAACTTGTGGCTCGAATCTCGGCGGCCATGGATGGAAATGAACAAGAAGAACCGGAAATTGAAGCAGAAAATGAAAATGAAAATGAAAATGAAAATGTGAATGTGAATGGTGATGGGAACGGGGAAAATGTTTTTGTTCAACCAAGAAACAACAATGTTTACCGCCAAGGTTGTATTTTCAAAGATTTCAAGGCTTGTGGAGCTCCGGAATGGAAGGGTGAAGGTGGAGCCACCGGTTGTTTAGAGTGGCTAGAGAAGATTGAATCTGTGATCCCTAGAAGTGGTTGTACTCAGGATCAAAGAGTTTCTCACGCCACCGGTATGTTAGCAGGTGATCCTCTAGAATGGTGGAATGTAGAAGTGGATACTTTGGGGATTGGCCTCGCAAATTCCATACCTTGGGAAAATTTCAAAGAAATGATCATCTCCAAGTATTGCCCACCATATGAAATGAGAAATTTGGAAGAAGAATTCACTAAGCTCACCATGAAGGGAGCCGATCATGTGGGGTACACTCGCCGCTTCGGACAACTTTCTAGACTCATTCCTCATCTTGTGAGACCTGAGGCCCAGAAGGTAGAAAAGTATGTGGTTGGCTTACCCCACAAAGTGAGGGTACTTGTTTCTCATCCCACCATGCCATTGACAATCAATGAAGCCATTAACCGAACCACTAGTGTCACCATGGAGCTTGTGAAGGGTGGTGAAATAGCCAAAAGTGATAACAAGAGAAAAGATACGCCCGAGTCGAGTGGCACCAAGAAAGATGATAGGCGCAATAATAAGCGCCATGGTCGTGGTGGAAAGGTATATGCGGTGGTTATGCTGGGACAAGTCCTTTATGCCCTAGGTGTAACCGTCATCATCGAACTAATGTGAGATGTGATGCTTGCTTTATTTGTAACAATCAGGGTCACACCTCAAGATTTTGTCCTACCCGTCGAACTGCTCCATTAAATGTTGCTCCACTAAATGATAGATACCCCCAAATGGCCCGGGGCAGTTGTTATGAATGTGGTAGCCAAGACCACTATCGTAACCGATGCCCAAATCTCATCGGCCAACAAGTTCAAGTGACCGTGCATCCTAATCAATTGCAAATTGCCGGTCCAAATCAAAACCGAGGAAATCAAGGTCAACAACAGCAAGCTCCTCAACAACAACTCGTTCCCCGTGGAAGAGCTTTTGCCGTGAATGCGGTCGAGGCTCGTGTTGATCCAAACGTGGTAGCAGGTACTTTTCTTCTCAATCACCAATATGCTACCGTGTTATTTGATTCTGGGGCCGATTATAGCCTCATTTCCAATGATTTCATTCCGTTGATCGATGCAAGTCTTAGCCCATTGTCTTATTACTTTGAACTTGAAATGGTAAATGGTGGATTGTCTAGAATTAGTCAAGTTGTTCGTGATTGTGTGTTAGAATTATGTGACTACCCGTTTTACATAGACTTAATGCCTTTTGATATCGGTAGTTTTGACGTGATCGTGGGTATGGATTGGTTGTCGGCTATGAACGCGGTAATAGATTGTGGTAGTAGGGTGGTGAGAATACCTTTAGAAAATGGAGAAGAATTAGTGGTTCAAGGTGAGGCAATCGAGCCATGGGAAGGGAAAGTATATAATGTAAACGTTACTAAGGTCGAATTGAAGACTGTGCCCGTAGTTAAAGATTTTGCAGACGTATTCCCAGATGACCTCCCGGGTTTGCCTCCATCTCGTGAACTTGACTTCCGTATTGAACTTATTCCTAACGCTTCTCTCGTGGCCAAAGCGCCTTATCGCTTAGCCATGACCGAATTACAAGAGTTGGCCGCCCAACTCAAAGAGCTTCAAGACAAGGGTTTCATTCGCCCTAGTCAATCGCCTTGGGGCGCACTAGTGTTGTTCGTTAAAAAGAAAGATGGCACATTCCGAATGTGTATCGATTATAGAGAATTGAACAAACTAACGGTAAAGAATCGTTATCCTCTTCCTAGGATTGACGATTTATTCGACCAACTCCAAGGTACTCGTTTCTTTTCCAAAACTGATTTGAGGTCGGGTTATCATCAATTGAGGGTTCATGAAGACGACATTCCAAAAACCGCCTTTCGAACGAGATATGGACATTTTGAATTTACGGTGATGCCTTTCGGGTTGACTAATGCACCAGCTGTGTTCATGGATTTGATGAACCGAGTGTGTCAACCCTACTTGGACCAATTTGTCATTGTTTTCATCGATGACATTCTTATCTATTCTAAGACAAAAGAAGATCATTTGGAACATTTGAAACAAGTCTTAGAGTTACTCCGGAAAGAAAAGCTTTATGTCAAGTTCTCCAAATGTGAATTTTGGCTTGAAGAGGTCCACTTTCTTGGTCACGTAGTGAGCAAAGAAGGAATTCATGTGGACCCAAGTAAAGTTGAAGCAGTAAAGAATTGGAGACGACCCGAAACACCGACCGAAATTCGCCAATTTCTTGGTTTGGCGGGTTACTATAGACGATTTATTGAAGGCTTTTCAAAAATCGCCCAACCTTTGACTCAACGGGAAAGAAGGTTTGGTTGGGGTGAAAAGCAAGAACAAGCATTCCAATTGTTGAAAGACAAATTGTGTGATGCACCCATCTTGAGCTTGCCCAATGGAGCCGATGATTTTGTTGTATATTGTGATGCGTCCGGGCAAGGATTGGGTTGTGTCTTAATGCAACGGGATAAGGTGATAGCATATGCATCAAGACAATTGAAGGTGCATGAGAAGAATTATCCGACTCATGACTTAGAATTGGGAGCAGTGGTATTGTTTTGACTCTACACTGTGTTTTCTTAATGAAGTTTTTATTTTTTGGTCGTAAACCTTTGCATCTTTTTTTTTCTTTCTTAACGGTGTAAACCTTTGCATCTTACTTTAATAATACCAAAGTCTTCGAATTTTTTTTTTATTAATATCAAAGTAAAAGTTACATAGTTAAACCTTTTGGGTGAAGACATATCCCCCAACCACACTGACAATTAACTCATAAACAAAAACAAAACCAACTTAAAAACAAAGTACATCTCTACACGTACAAAACAAATACATGTAATCAAGACATTACAACAACTAACATATGTGTCATATTTAACTACTTAAACACATTTATATATAGTTGGAGATTTGTTAAATGTATATGTACTATCTTTATTACTTTATACACGAGTTAAAACAAGACTTCTTTTATTTAAAGTTTTCCGGATATGGACACGAAGATAATAGAAATTAGAATGTTATACAACTTCAAGTTTTTTAATATTTATTTTTAAAAGACACGACACACCTTGCTTGATAGCTCATATCCAACCTGTCTAAGATCCCATGTAATTTGTATACGGTAAATCACTATCTCACCAAGCCAATTCCTGTCTCACTTGTCATCTTTATTTCCCTCCAAAGGTGAAAATATATTAATACTCTGTAAGTCCGTATCAAACAGGTTACAACTACTACTACTTAGCAGCCATTTTTTAATTAAAACAGTAACACAAAGACAAATTGACCAGTGAATGTCTCTTTATATAATTATATTGGAAGACATTATATTTCTTCATGTATATTTATTAAATCATAATTATTTTACAATTTATATACTGTATATATATTTTCATCACATGACAATTACAATGATGTAAAACTAATAGGTGAAATGTTTATTGAATAATAATGCAATGGGCCAATACTTGCACTGTATCGTCTCTCTTTCTCCTTGAATCTTTCTTGCTTTACAGCTTTGCTTATATACCAATTATATATGTATACATCCATCCCTTGATTTATCAATGATGTTTCAATAATTAGTTGGGTAAATTACATAAATCATACCTGGGGTTTGTTCGAAACTACACTGGTAATACCTACAATTTAAAAATTACGCGAGACATACCCATCTGACCATACCTATTCGCTGACGGCCGTCTATTTGGCCGTTAAGTCAAGCCACGTGTGCCATGCACGTGAGCTATCAAACCCGTAATTTCAAGTATAATTCAGGTATCATCCGTGTAATTCACCCTAAAAATAATTATTAAGATGTTTATATTTAATTTTTACATTTATTAAGTGAGGTTGATATGAAATTTATTATGAAGACTGAAAACAATAGGAGTTTGGTTAACAGGGATTTAAACTGGTTGGGTTTGTAACCACTACATTTTTTAAGAGGTTCAAAGTGGATTGGGTCGGATTGGTCAACACTTATGCTTGTCTATTTCATTGTTGATACTGTGACGCTAACAATGATTCGATACTGTACTTTTTAATAAAACACCATCATGAAATTTTAGTTCTGGGGATATCTGTTTAAATAACTACCAAAATCATTAAATTGTGTCACATTTTGCAGAGATATTCATCGTTGAAGGAATTTATACATAACGACTTTCAGAATATTCTTCCTTTGAAGGGTAAAATTTTGCAGATCATAGAGGGTTCTTTAGCATTACAGATATGATTTGAGTAGCCTTGCATCGATTTTTAAACCATTTGTGGTGGTTTTCTAATAGGGTAAAATGATCTTCATATTATGAATTAAACATAGCACACAATTAATGGCTACAATTCTCCTAATCACTTTACATGTGTAATTTTTGCTAATGGTAAATGTTTGTATGTGCAGGGTCACCATTCGATTCTGGAAGACCCAAAAGACCTTTGTCTAACAAAAGTTGTTGCTATTCAGTCTTGACAGCTTCAAAAGTTTTTTTTTATAGAGAGAAAGTTGTAGTTTGGTTTAATTTATGTCTATCTATTTTGCAGTTCTATATAAATAAAAAACAATATAAAAAAAGCTCATTTGTATAACAGATTATACCACAAATTAAGTATCTAAGACTTACGTTGAATGTATTAAAATATAAGTTGTTACCATTGTAGTTATCAGGTAACCAGTAACGTTTCAAATCTTGTAAGGTTAAAATACTCATGTCTGTCGAATATACAAGTTGTCACGCCATCTACAATCGTGGCGACACACCATTTTGTGCCTCATATTTTTAGGCAACATAAGTTATCTTTAAATAACTAACAATGGTAAACCAGTGATGTGAGCTAATGCTAGATTACAGGACACTTTTTTTTTATGATAACAAAAAATGCAAGGATATACAAAAAGTTGAACATAAACCAAACCTTAATAAGGCGCAATGCTGCACCTTTGTTTAGGCTTATGACATCCACCTTAATCCTCACCCTTCTGGAATTCTTTAGGGTAGACGCAACTTAAGTAAATCAGCAATTTTCTTGAACTATCATGCTATGTAATATTTCCTATTTCATTCTTATATTAACATCCACTTTAAGCTATTTGCCACGAAGAATCTGCTCATAGATAGATTTTTTTGAACAATATTCTTCAGGCCCTGAAACGAGATAACAGTCGTGGCTTCTCGCTGTGTAATCTGATACGATATCACATAGTTGAGGCGCTGTTTGGTCATCTGAGTTCACTAATTAATACACCTGTCAAAACCTTCACCAAAAACAGACGACCTTATTCAT
Organism: Erigeron breviscapus; assembly: GCA_034093135.1. Lineage (NCBI taxonomy): Eukaryota > Viridiplantae > Streptophyta > Magnoliopsida > Asterales > Asteraceae > Erigeron > Erigeron breviscapus. The sequence goes on along the minus strand of CM067167.1, from coordinate 46,404,063 downwards.
AAAGAATTATCTACCGGAAAATAGTGGGGAATCCATGATCTACACGAACATATTGTTCATTTTTCCCCAAAAAAGAGACTACATAAAAATGATTATCGCTTATTCAAGTAAGTGGATGTTTCATTGATACCGGTCATGAAGTTGTTCACACTTCACAGTATATACATATATTTAGTGGCATACACAGCATGCACACAAGAAAGCATTTGATACTTACCTTTCTTTACCAATAATCTTGGCATGAGCAAGTCCCGTTTTTAAAATGATGGAAACGCTTAATATCCCTTACAACTATATCCTTCCGCGTCATTTTGCTGGCGTACTTCATTAAAGAATGACAGTCCCCACAAATTTTCAGGTTTTTCACAATCCTAATAGCCTTAGTATCAGTACCAGAAATAAGAGCAAAGGCCAGTGCCAATTTTTCACTATGACTTCCCAAAGCATCTTCCTTCTCTTCTTCCCTAGTATGAAGCGCCCACTCAGTTTCTGGCATGTATCCTTGTTCTCTTGCACTTTTAGTTATCTCATCTAGTTTTACGTGTATCTCATCTGAACGGGCATGAAAATGATCACCAGCTACAAAACTAGTGACTTTACCCTGTATTTCAATATAACTCCAGCCGGGAACTTTTGCTAACCCCTTATTTTTCATTTTGGTCCTCTCTCTTTCTACATCTTGCCACCTGCCTGCCGCAGCATAAATGTTTGATAGAATCACATGGCCAACAGGATGCTTCAGAAGCTTCTCAGATGCATACTTTGCCATTTTAATGTTTCTGTGTACCCTGCAGGCAGTGAATAGTGCCCCCCAAACTACAAAATCAGGGTTAATTGACATATCTTTGATGAATCTTAAAGCTTCATTCAGACGCCCAGCCCTGCCATAAAGATTCACTATAACTGCATAATGTTTCATGGTGGGTTCAATGGAATAGTCATGCTTCATTTTGTCAAAAAAATGAAGACCCTGGTCAACATTCCCAACATGCAAACAGGCGGTTATAATAGCAAGGAAGACCACCTCGTCTGGCTGTATTCCTGCAGATAAATAGACACTTTTTAACATTAAGAATAATGAAGCACATAATTCCGGGGACCAGTCCTAGACTTAAAAAAGCCTAGCTTGATCCTAAGCAGGGCCTGTCCTACCTATGGCAGTCCTATTTTAGACGTGGACCCGGTCCTGGCATGAATAGGATGGTCATGGTCCAAACCAAACTATGACATTTTGTGAGACGTGCTACGTGCATATGCATCAATTTCATCAACCATACCTCTATATCTATCCTTATTCATCAAAAAAGTACGTGCATATGCATCAATTTATCTAAAAGTTTATCAAATAAAAACAAAAGCCTGTGGGCTGTGGCAGGCTTTGGGGTTACAAACAAGCCTATTTGTGGGCTAAAAGCACTCAAAACATGATCCCGCGTAGAAACGAGACCAAATATCATAGATAAAAATTTCGGAAAAGAAAGTGAATCTGAACCTGATGACATCATTTCGTTGAAATACTGGAGAGCCCTGTCAAGAAATCCATTAATCGCACAACCCCATATCATTACAGTCCAAGCACGAAGGTCCTTCTCTTCTGCCATATCAAATACACGACTTGCATTCTCGAGAGAACCACATTTTGTGTACATGTCGACCAAAGCAGTCGCGATTGCTTTCTTTAAAGTGAAGCCATTGTTCAAAATATAGTCATGTATTCTCACTCCCGTCTCAAGAGCTCCCGCTTTAGCACAAGCCGAAAGTGCACAAACAATAGTGTGATCATTTGGCTTCACGCCTTCTTCTAACATTTCAAAAAACATAGATAGTCCCTTGTCATGCTGCCCATTTAATGAAAACCCGTGTATCATTGTTGTCCAACAAATCACATTCTTTACCTCTACAAATGGCCAAAGCTCCATCGCCCTATCAACCTCTCCGGCTTTCATCAACCCATTGATCAAAGTAATCCAAGTCGACTCATATTTCACCGGCATTACCTCAAACAATTCCTTCACCTTAACCCATTTCCCAGCTTTACAATACCCATTAATCAATACATTCCATAACAACGTACTTCTCGTCTCATTCCCCCATTGAGAACTTTCATCAAACAGTTGGTGTGCACGCTCCAACAACCCAACTTTCGCATACATATCAACCAAATAAACCAAAACAAGCTGATCAAACAACAAACCCATCTTCACAACCCCACAATGAATCTCCATCCCAAGCCATCGCTCTTGTAAGGCGGCAGTCGATTTCAAAACAAACGGTAAAGTCAAACGATTAGGACGAACATTCGAGCTCAACATTACAAGAAAGTAGGAAATGGAGCTCATGTAGTAACAATTATCAACAAGCGCACGGATTAGTGAATTGAAAAGGTACAAGTTCGGGTTTTTGGAGTGACGGAAGATGGAAATAGCATAATTGATGACGTTTTTTTGGAAACAAGAAGCAGAAATGAGTTGGGTTACGATTCGAGTGTTGGAAAACTGGTTGTGGAGAATGATTTGGGCGTGGATTTGGTGCAACTGTTTGATGGTTTTTGAGGAGTGGATTAAAGAGATGAATTGGGTTTCAGTTATTAAGATTGGTTTGAATTTGAAAGCTGGTTTTCTGGCGGGAGGGCATTTTTTGGGGGTTGAGAACAGAAGACGAAGGGATTTCATGCCCGGGTACAGCGAAAAGAATATTGTTAACGTTTCGGTGTTAGGTTAAATCTTTCAAATGTGTGGGAACAGGAAAATAGCGTATCCATATCTTTTTTGTGATTATGCTATCTAATATTTTATATAAAATTTGAACATAATTTCTATATTAACATAGATTAATCGATAGTAAGGAGAATGCATTCTCGGTTAATAAGGTGAACGAAATCTTAAGGAATCGATATGATTACCTTTGGGAGTTTGGAGTGTTGTTTCTGCGACGGAGAACACGAAACGATTGAACACATTCTTTGCACATGCGAACTAGCGATGGAAACTTGGCACAAAATCAGTCGTTGGTGTAAGGTACGGTCGATTTTCCTTTTTTCTGTCAGGGACATTTTCGAAGTCAATAAATATGTGGGTTTAAGCCAGTGGCGGATCTAGGATTCTAACTTAGGTAGATTCTTGATTTTGACTTGACGGCTTGATTGAGGTAGATAAAAAAAATAAATGTGTCGTAGCTACGTATCGGGTCATAAATGCATACATATAACATGAATTCGATGCAAGAACGGTTTTACTATTGTTAATAATGCATACATTACGAATACCACTATTAACATAGCCAGTGTCGTCTCCGAGAATGAGAAAAAATTTTCAGGGCCAGGCTCGAGAATAAAAAATGGGCCTCTAAAATAGCGAGTCAATAATAACATATAATAGCAACGATAAATGTTTTCAACAAAAAAATACTAGTATTATGACGATAAAGAAAATATGACAAAAAAGATAAATTAATAAACAAATAAATAATAAACTACATATTATAAAAACTGTAAAGTAATGGAATTTATATCGAAAGGCGAAACTAACATAGTAACGTACCTGCGTTTGCGTGGCTACAAATGGGGTTTTGGGAATCTCGACTCTAAAGCACGGCTGAATTATATTTGACAAATTAGTTGTTTAATTAATTATATAGTGATAGTAGTCCAATAAAGTCAAAGTTGTCAGGAACTTGTTTGAAAAAGGCTTTGACAAAGCCTGTACCAATTGCAGCCATGGGCCCACGAATACTTATCTAACCATTTACTATATAGGAGAAAGAATATATAAACGGACTTTTTAAAAAATTATGGGCCCCCAAAAATACCGGGCCCGGCTCGCTAGCACCCTCTGCATACCTCAAAGGCCGGCCCTGAACATAGCCATATACAATACACTAAAATTAATCTTGTCAACATAATGTTATCATGTTCGTGCCGTAAATTTTAAAGTACTTGCGCGATAACATGAATTAGACTCTCAAAACATAAAAAAGGTTTATATATTTTTACTTTGAAAATTAAATCATAAATAAAACTTTGAATTTGAACGATGCTAAATCTCAACTATGCTTGGAATAGATTTGGGCTCTACACAAATTTTATATTTTTTTTTATTTTTCATGAAACCAACAAATATTTAGAAATAGTTAATAGTAATCACATATAACGGATCTTGTACGTACGAAAAGATTTGCTATATATACAAAATATGCATTGTCTTAGAATTGTATTTTATGACTTGAGAATTGATATTTTGGTAGAAAGTATGAAAGTTTAGGGGTTAATATGTAGTTTATAATAAGATGTTTTATTTGGAAGAGTTTGCATAGTATAGGGGTTAAAATATAAAGTAATACGAGTACCAATAACATAGATAATTAATGCAGCATCTTCTTCCCAGCTTTTTTCGTTTTACAGAGACGCCATCGCCAGAATTCTTTTCTTTTATTTCTCGCGACCAATCTGAATATCAATATGTTATCCCATATACAAGAATACAATATGAAGGTAGGTCCTGACCGAATTAATACATGGGTCCTCGAAAAAACTATCACATAGTCTCTAATTTTTTTCCGAAACTTAGGTAGGTCATAGGACCTACCTATGTCTATGGTGGATCCGCCCCTTTAAGCAAGAGGAACAACAAGATTTTCTAAGGAATAGTTTTCGTAACATGTTGGTGCCTATGGAAAGCAAGAAACGAAAAAAGGTTCAACGGCGATAACATGAAGGTGGAAAAGGTCTTCCACGAAATCAAGATGACTAGTTTCCTATGGTTCAAAAACAGAACAAGAAGTTGCAATTTTAGCTGGCTAGATTGGAATACTTTCGATGTTTACATGTAAATATTACTTGTAAGTTACCGGTCACTCCTCATTTGGGAGTTGGTGATTTGTGGAAAAAAGTTTACTTTTCAAAAAAAAAGTTTTCAAAAAAAAAAAAAAAACATAGATTAAACTTAAACCCACACCCCTGACCTCACACACTTATTCAGCGTCACTTTATCACGTAAAATCAACTCATAATTTGTAAAGATATTTAAGCGAAGGTTTTAAGCCAGTGACAGGTTATATATTAGAAACTTAAAGTTAACTCATAAATATTAAAGGTAGAAACTTCTTATTCAACGAGGTTGTCATACACCTTCGATCTTGATTACTTGTAGAATAAAATAAAAATGTAAATTTATCTGACCGAATCAAACGAATGAAAAGCAATTAAGCATAGATTAATCGATACTTACACTTTTAACACATGACGTATCATAGAGGTATGATTTCTCAAATAATTGGTCTTGGGTTCTGTAACACCCCAAGATTTTAAAGGTAAAATAAATTAATTTATATTATAGTTTTAACATTAAAATAATTTACTAGTCTTTAAAATTGAGTTACGGTGTTAAATTAGTTGTAACCTTAGTGAATAGCGGGTATAATACCCCTTTATTTTGGTCAGAGGCGTGGCACAAGGAAATGTGTTAGCCACATACCTATGGTGACTAACTCTTTTCTTCTTCATTTTATTCACTTCTCAATCTTTCTTTTCATTGTTTTCTACAATCTTTCAATCTCTATTACATCAATTCCTTCTTAGTGATAATAACAATAATAATAATTCCAAGATTTCTAGCAATTTAATTTGGGGATTGAGAGTGTATGTGTGGGCTAAAATTAGAAGAGAGGAGGAAGAAAACTAGTGATTTTTCCATTCTTCCCATCTTATATTCTTCATTCAAGGTATGAATTTGGTTATTTTGTTACTAATAAAATTTAGGGTTCATGCAATCAACTAATTTGGGGATTTTGATGAAATTGGGTTATTTAAATTAATTTAAGTTAGGGTTGATGTGAGTAATGTAAATGAAGTTTTTAGTAAAAAAAAAAAATGAGCTACTTTGACATAATTCAAATTTGGGGTTCTTGGAACTAAATCAAGTTGAGGATGTTAGTGGGATAATTATATTATTGTTGTTTCCCTAAATTTCTACAAGTGATTGTCAATATTGATATTGAGTTGCATGAAAGTTTTGATGATAATGTTGTTGGTAATTTTTAAGATGAAAATGATACTTTTGAGTAATAAGTTTGTTGGCTATTGGATGAATATGAAAATAATGATTTTTGGGTAAGGATGTTGTATGGCCGTATTATTATGATTATGAAAATGGTTTTGACATGTTTGGTCAAGTTTTTATGAAAAGAGATATGAAAATTTTGTTGTGGCCATATTTGCTTGAGTTGGAAATAATAAGAAAATGGTGATTTTTGGTATTAAGATGGAATGGCCATATTGTTGTGGATATAAAATGAGATTTTCAAATGAACCAACTCAAAGACATTATGAGTTTTGAAATGGGTTAGAAATGCTTGTGAATGGTTGTTGTTGTTATGGCTAGGCTTAGTTAGCCATCAATTTGAATATAGCCTTATATGCATTTGTAATGACTTGATAGGTTGAAAGCTTGTTAATTGTGTTCTTGCGGTCATCTTGATTGTTGATTGTTGATTGTTGTCGCGAAGGAGGTGAGTTTTCTTGCATACTTTTATATATGCCTTGGGTCAATTACCATATGATGGTGTATTCCGTGTGTGGTAATTGATTTAGCGTTGAGGCTAAGTAGTGGCCGTCTTTGATTACGGGCCTAAGTAGTTGCCATAGTCCATGTGGGACAATTGAGATATAGCTCATGTGGAGCATTGATATTGTTTAGTGAGATTGTAATCATTTGCTTATATGGATCCATGTAATGCGTTGGCACAAAGGTGAGTAGTATAGATGTGGCACGACGGTGCCATAGGCTATATGCAATAGACCTTTGTGCATTGCCCTCCTTCGTGTGTATAAACGTATGCAAGATTATTCACTAAGCTTTGCTTACTTTTTAGTTGTTTACCCTTTTTATAGGTTGTCCCAAATATGGAAACAAGATTTAGTGCTTTGAAGAATATGGATGATTTGAATTGTGAAATGTTGACTTTTGCGGTAAAAATGGTTTGAAGCTAGAACCCGTAGTAGCCCCCTTTGAACTATTGGCTCTTGGTACAAAGTTTATGTTTTGGAAATGTTTAATATGTAAGAAATTCAGTATTGTGATGTGTCTTGGGTCATTTGAAACTTGATGTAAAGTTTGACCTTGCTTATTTGGCAAATCGTGTAAATGACCCATTTCGTTGTAAATTGTACACTTGATCAAATGAAAGCTTTTGGAATGTTGAGTCATGTGTATTTAACTTATTTTGAAGTTTGTCAAATTGGTTTAAGGTGTGGAAATGATTGGAGAAAGATTGCAAGTTGAGTCAAGTGTCAAAATTGGTCATTTTATTGTCCAGCCACAAATATGTGGCACGTACAGAAAAGGTATGTGGCACATTTTAGTTTCTGTTCGGATTTGGGTCATTTGTGTGGCACATACACTATGGATGTGGCATATCGAAAGCTGAAAGTCAGAATATGTGGCACATGCAATTTTGCATGTGGCACATATTTGCTTCTGTTTTGATTTAACTCAAAAATGTGGCACATGCATAAAAGCTTGTGGCACACCTGGGTAAAAAAAAATCTCCTTTTTGGGTCGAGTCGTTTCAAGTGGTATCAGAGCCGTGGTTTAAGGGATTTAGGTATTTTATGATTACAAGGATACCTAGACTTAAACCATAGACGAGACTTGGCCTTATGTGTATAGTTTGGTTTCTAGTGACATATGAAAGTATTTAGCGAATTTCACTTGAGATGTATTATAATATGTAATCATAATAATGACTGCAGCATTATTATCATCGCATATTATAATAGCTCAAGTTAAACCCGTTAAATATGGAAGTATGTTAGTATGAAGCCATAGGTTGGAGACCTTGCTTGGCAATGTGATTCAATTTATATCTTTGCTTGTTGATATGTAGGATTTGATAAAAGCTTTGCATGAATAAATAGTTTGTTGAGCGGTAAAGATTGAAAATTTGAATTTGATTACTGAGTTTAATATGCCATTTGATGTCTGTAAAGAAAAGGGAATGATAAATACACGGTAAACATGGAATGTATGCAAAAGTGTTGTGATAATTATTTGGTGTAAGACCATTGGGTAGTGAGACCCATGGCATCGTATTTATTTGGTGTAAGACCATTGGGTAGTGAGACCCGTGGCATCATTATTGTGGTGAAAGACCATACGGGGTTTGGCGAATGTGTTTGATTATGATAGTCATGCTTTTCTTAAATGACTATGTGACTACTTGTTATATGATGACAAATATTAAGATGAAATTGACATAGTGAGAATGTGAGGATATTATAGTTACAATGAATTAGTAAATGATAATATGTGTTAATATAAAGTTTTAGAGTTGAAGACTCCTAGTTTGTCTATGTTTGTGTAGATGAAATGTTGAAAGACCATACGGGGTTTGGCGAATGTGTTTGATTATGATAGTCATGCTTTTCTTAAATGACTATGTGACTACTTGTTATATGATGACAAATATTAAGATGAAATTGACATAGTGAGAATGTGAGGATATTATAGTTACAATGAACTAGTAAATGATAAGTATGGTATTTATAAAAGTTAAAACCTAATCTAAAATCTTTTGAACCAATTTGTTTTCTTTTCCTTCGGGAGCGTGTGATATAATGTTTGAGAATAGATCGTCTAAGTGTGAACGACACCAAATTTCGTGGGAGGAGAAGGCGACCTAGTTGAATATCCCTATTGTTATAATACAATTGTCTTCGTCGGAAGAAATGAAGCGGTCAATTTCTGTTGGTACGTTCGCTTGTGCGTTTTGATAGTCATTGAATGATAGTCCAGTTTCTTATGTTTGAATCATCGACGCCGAATGGAAACCACGGTCTATGGAGAATATTCTTGTTGTTCAGGATTTCCTCAATGTCCTTTCCGAAGATTTTATTCGTTCTAGTCGTTCTTGAGAAGTATATTTATCCTTTTAGATGAAATCAAAGATGGCATTATGCGCGTGAGTTTATCTATTCGTGAGCTAAATGAAGTAACATTCGAAGACGAGTACCCGTTGTCAGGATTTATGTTTTACTCGATCCAGTTGGAAGCCATTTCGTATTATTCTAAGATAAACTTTCATTTCTTTTATCATCAACTTAAGGCGTGCGATGAAGATGTTCTTAATAATGTTATTTAGAGTCGTTATGAGCACTTTGATTTCTTAGTTAGGCCGGTGCCAACGGCTCTTCGACATGGGCTTCGTGGAGCTCGTCAATGAGGAGACCGTTGGCAGGAGTTAGTCCTTGGCTTCGTCGATGAGGGTAGGTCGATGGGTGGAAGGGGGACGACGTGTGAAGGGGAGCGGGGTGTGGGTCCAGGCCGCGAGTAAAACAAAAAAAAAACTTTTCTTATTTTATTTTGATATATTAAATAAAATAAAAGTTAAGGAAGTGTTGAGGAAGAGGTGAGGAAGAGGTGGGGTTGGTAGTGAGTGAGGAAGAGGTGATTTAGGAGAGAGAAAAGCTGAGGTGACATTGAGGAAGAGGGAGGACACCTTCCTCCATTGGCATAAGCCTTATGCTCTTCAATTATATCAAAGATTTTGCAAATTTCACGAATTTTAGAAATCACAATTCTCACCCGTTATGTAATAAGTCTGTTTTTGTTTCATCAACAGCGTTATGTTTATTCTAAAGTAAATACAGCCACTAAGTTCTTTTACCCGAAGTTTGGAAGATACTATAAAAGGAAAAAGTTTCATGTCAAATTGTTGGATGAGCAGTTGATTTGAAGGAGTGCGATTATCTCGATTTTGTGATTACCGAAGGAGGGAATGTGGTTGACCCGACTTGGAGTAGTGTGGTGACGAAATGGGGACAACATACAAGAGCAACATAGATTAGAAATTTCGTGTTTGACAGGAGATGAATGTCGATTCAAGTTTTTGGCCTTTCGAATATAGTCTCCCGTCTGACCGAATTAATTAGAAAGAATGTGAGGTGAGCTTGGAGAAAAGAATAAGAAGTTGAATGAAGCATTAAAAGAGATCAAGAAGAGTCATTCCATTCACGATTTTGAATCCATTGGAGTGGTCTGTACTTTAAGATTGCGTGTGTTCACCTCTATGTGTCAAGTCTATCATTGTTTTCGATCATGAGTCTCAAGTACTTTCCTTTTCTTATCGATCAACGAAATTTCAACAACCGTCATAGAAGTTTAATGAATCTTGAAAGATTACATCCGTGAAATTCTGTATCGCTCTGAGGAGACTCAAGGGTAGACTTTGCTACGCGATTCTAAGCAAATGAGTAGTCAAGGTCATATTAAAAATCTTTCTAAGGAATTTTGCAATCTTACTTTGCGTCATAATAGAACTTAGAATTCTTTTTCCTAGCAATCAAGGTAATTTTTACTCCTTGAAATCCAAATACTTCTTTCGCCGGTATGACAAAGATGTGTCAAGATCTAAAGAGAGATTATTGGTGACCGAAATGAAGCGACAGATGGTGAGATACGTTAAAGGTTGCCCCACTTGCGCACAAATGAAAGCCTCGAATCAAAAACCTTATGAGAAATGTCAATATTGGAAACTTTCAAGTTGAAATAGGAGCATATCATGATGGACTCTTTTACAAAAATTGCTTAAGACGCCCCAAGACCAGTCTGATTGTATTGAGTTGTTGCTAAACGTTGAAGGAAGAACGCTCAAACCCTACTATTCCTGATGCTCACAATTCAGAAATCTTAGTCAACAATTAGTCGAGAAAGTAGTAGCAAGGCGTGGAGTTTCCGTCTTCAATGTTTCTAGCAGATATACGCGTTTTGCTTCATGCTTTTGAAGTAAATGTCAAAAAGAATTGGACAAGTTGATTTTTTTAGCACTGCATATTACCCTAGGGTGGATGGTCACGTGAGAGAATCATCCAAAAAATAAATAAATTTTAAAGACGTGTTGTGAGCATGAATAGTTGATATTTGGCGGAACGTAGAATTTGCACTTGTCCTCAATAGTATTCTCGTATAGCAATCACCATTGCACTAGTACTCGGATGCCTCCATGTGGAATGTTACTTGATAGGATGTGTTAATCTCTTGATTGCTGGAGAGAAGTGGAACAACGAGAGATGTATAACATGATTATAGACATGACGTCGACTGAGAAAGTTAATATGATAAGAAAACGATTTTAAATGGGTCAAGATCGGAAAGAATCTTGAGTAGATAAAGGAGAGAGACTTACCGAGTTCAATTTTGATGGTTGTGTAATATAAATAATTTGACCATGGAGAGGCTTTTTGCAATTTTACGATCTTTGCATACGAGAAACTAGATTGTGGTTTAACGGTTCTTTCAAAATACATGCTCGAGTCGTCAAGGTTACTTATTGTTTGGAACTTCTCGAAGAACTTCCGGAAATTCATTCTATCTTTCACGTTTCTCGTTCTAGGAAGTATTATATCACCAGGGTATCGTGTGTACTTTTGAAAGAAATCGAACTTTGAAATGAAATAAATAAGATAAGATCGAGGAGCCCATTGCCTTGTGAAGAAACATTAAGAAGAATGTAAGTCAAAACTGTATGGATGTGCAAAGTGCTATGAAAGCATAGAAAGATGTCAAAGTTTTAATGAGGAATTGAGAGAAAAAGTTTTTCTTTATTGTCGTGGTTGGATGTGGCTTGGATCACGAGGTCGTGATCCGTTTCAAGTGGGGAAGAATTGTAACACCCTAAGATTTGAATAGGTAAAATAAATAAATTTATATTATAGTTTTAACATTAAAATAATTTACTAGTCTTTAAAATTGAGTTACGGTGTTAAATTAGTTGTAACCTTAGTGAATAGCGGGTATAATACCCCTTTATTTTGGTCAGAGGCGTGGCACAAGGAAATGTGTTAGCCACATACCTATGGTGACTAACTCTTTTCTTCTTCATTTTATTCACTTCTCAATCTTTCTTTTCATTGTTTTCTACAATCTTTCAATTTTTATTACATCAATTCCTTCTCCTTTGTGATAATAACAATAATAATAATTCCAAGATTTCTAGCAATTTAATTTGGGGATTGAGAGTGTATGTGTGGGCTAAAATTAGAAGAGAGGAGGAAGAAAACTTATGATTTTTCCATTCTTCCCTTCTTATATTCTTCATTCAAGGTATGAATTTGGTTATTTTGTTACTAATAAAATTTAGGGTTCATGCAATCAACTAATTTGGGGATTTTGATGAAATTGGGTTATTTAAATTAATTTAAGTTAGGGTTGATGTGAGTAATGTAAATGAAGTTTTTAGTAAAAAAAAAAAATGAGCTACTTTGACATAATTCAAATTTGGGGTTGGTGTAACTAAATCAAGTTGAGGATGTTAGTGGGATAATTATATTATTGTTGTTTCTCTAAATTTATACAAGTGATTGTCAATATTGATATTGAGTTGCATGAAAGTTTTGATGATAATGTTGTTGGTAATTTTTAAGATGAAAATGATAATTTTGAGTAATAAGTTTGTTGGCTATTGGATGAATATGAAAATAATGATTTTTGGGTAAGGATGTTGTATGGCCATATTATTATGATTATGAAAATGGTTTTGACATGTTTGGTCAAGTTTTTATGAAAAGAGATATGAAAATTTTGTTGTGGCCATATTTGCTTGAGTTGGGAATAATAAGAAAATGGTGATTTTTGGTATTAAGATGGAATGGTCATATTGTTGTGGATATAAAATAAGATTTTCAAATGAACCAACTCAAAGACATTATGAGTTTTGAAATGGGTTAGAAATGCTTGTGAATGGTTGTTGTTGTTATGGCTAGGCTTAGTTAACCATGAATTTGAATATAGCCTTATATGCATTTGTGATGACTTGATAGGTTGAAAGCTTGTTAATTGTGTTCTTGCGGTCATCTTGATTGTTGATTGTTGTCGCGAAGGAGGTGAGTTTTCTTGCATACTTTTATATATGCCTTGGGTCAATTACCATATGATGGTGGATTCCGTGTGTGGTAATTGATTTGGCGTTGAGCCTAAGTAGTGACCGTCTTTGATTACGGGCCTAAGTAGTGGCCATAGTCCATGTGGGACATTTGAGATATAGCTCATGTGGAGCATTGATATTGTTTATTGAGATTGTAATCATTTGCTTATATGGATCCATGTAATGCGTTGGCACAAATGTGAGTATTATAGATGTGGCACGACGGTGCCATAGGCTATATGCAATAGAGCTTTGTGCATTGCCCTCCTTCGTGTGTATAAACGTATGCAAGATTATTCACTAAGCTTTCCTTACTTTTTAGTTGTTTACTCTTTTTATAGGTTGTCCCGGACATGGAAACAAGATTTAGTGCTTTGAAGAATATGGATGATTTGAATTGTGAAATGTTGACTTTTGTGGTAAAAATGATTTGAAGCTAGAACCCGTAGTAGCCCCCTTTTAACTATTGGCTCTTGGTACAAAGTTTATGTTTTGGAAATGTTTAATATGTAAGAAATTCAGTATTGTGATGTGTCTTGGGTCATTTGAAACTTGATGTAAAGTTTGACCTTGCTTATTTGGCAAATCGTGTAAATGACCCATTTTGTTGTAAATTGTACACTTGATCAAATGAAAGCTTTTGGAATGTTGAGTCATGTGTATTTAACTTATTTTGAAGTTTGTCAAATTGGTTTAAGGTGTGGAAATGATTGGAGAAAGATTGCAAGTTGAGTCAAGTGTCAAAATTGGTCATTTTATTGTCCAGCCACAAATATGTGGCACGTACAGAAAAGGTATGTGACACATTTTAGGTTCTGTTCGGATTTGGGTCATTTGTGTGGCACATACACTATGGATGTGGCACATCGAAAGCCGAAAGTCAGAATATGTGGCACATGCAATTTTGCATGTGGCACATATTTGCTTCTGTTTTGATTTAACTCAAAAATGTGGCACATGCATAAAAGCTTGTGGCACACCTGGATAAAAAAAAAAATCTCCTTTTTGGGTCGAGTCCTTTCAGGTTCCATCCTCGTTCTTGATTTTTATGAGTAGAGTAATTTTCCGACTAATTTTTGTGGAAAGTATAATAACTGGTTTCAAAATAACATACGAGATTAAAGTCTCTACTATGATACTTTTCTTTTTTGTAAAATAATATGGATCAAAAGAACTAGACACAACAATTTGATCAAATGATATTGTTAATAATCAAATCACAATAAATCTTTATATGATTTGATTGTCTAGTTTGTAACATTTATAAAAAGTTGAACATTGATATTTATTTAAAAGTTATTTATATTTACCCCTACTTAGGTTATGTCAAAAAAAGTTTGAAAACAAAAAAAATACTCGTATTACTTTTACTTCTAAGTTTTAACCTAAACATTTTACATTATATTATATAAATACTAAAAAGTAAGTTTAGCCTCTCTCACATTTCCTACTATTCATTTGCTGACATCATGCTGATGTCAGCAATTTTTTTTTTTTTTTTTTTTAAGATTGTATACTTTTAGAGTTTCTTATTTTTACCACTTATCTTTTGGGTTTTTTAACTTTAGTCTAACTTTTTTTATACAAGTATACTTTACTTTAACTTATTTTTACCACTTAACTTTTGGGTTTTTTAACTTTAGTCTAACTTTTTGTATACAAGTATACTTTACTTTAACTTATTTTTACCACTTAACTTTTGGGTTTTTTAACTTTAGTCTAACTTTTTGTATACAAGTATACTTTACTTTAACTTATTTTTACCACTTAACTTTTGGGTTTTTTAACTTTAGTCTAACTTTTTGTATACAAGTATACTTTACTTTAACTTATTTTTACCACTTAACTTTTGGGTTTTTTAACTTTAGTCTAACTTTTTGTATACAAGTATACTTTACTTTAACTTATTTTTACCACTTAACTTTTGGGTTTTTTAACTTTAGTCTAACTTTTTGTATACAAGTATACTTTACTTTAACTTATTTTTACCACTTAACTTTTGGGTTTTTTAACTTTAGTCTAACTTTTTGTATACAAGTATACTTTACTTTAACTTATTTTTACCACTTAACTTTTGGGTTTTTTAACTTTAGTCTAACTTTTTGTATACAAGTATACTTTACTTTAACTTATTTTTACCACTTAACTTTTGGGTTTTTTAACTTTAGTCTAACTTTTTGTATACAAGTATACTTTACTTTAACTTATTTTTACCACTTAACTTTTGGGTTTTTTAACTTTAGTCTAACTTTTTGTATACAAGTATACTTTACTTTAACTTATTTTTACCACTTAACTTTTGGGTTTTTTAACTTTAGTCTAACTTTTTGTATACAAGTATACTTTACTTTAACTTATTTTTACCACTTATCTTTTGGGTTTTTTAACTTTAGTCTAACTTTTTTTATACAAGTATACTTTACTTTAACTTATTTTTACCACTTAACTTTTGGGTTTTTTAACTTTAGTCTAACTTTTTGTATACAAGTATACTTTACTTTAACTTATTTTTACCACTTAACTTTTGGGTTTTTTAACTTTAGTCTAACTTTTTGTATACAAGTATACTTTACTTTAACTTATTTTTACCACTTAACTTTTGGGTTTTTTAACTTTAGTCTAACTTTTTGTATACAAGTATACTTTACTTTAACTTATTTTTACCACTTAACTTTTGGGTTTTTTAACTTTAGTCTAACTTTTTGTATACAAGTATACTTTACTTTAACTTATTTTTACCACTTAACTTTTGGGTTTTTTAACTTTAGTCTAACTTTTTTTATACAAGTATACTTTACTTTAACTTATTTTTACCACTTAACTTTTGTTTTCAACTTTTAGGTAATGTTGTATGTATATATGTTTGCATGACGCAACGTCGATCCCGGGCAACGCCCGGGGTCAAAATTAAGGTTTCTAAAAAGTAGTATATATTAATATATTGGTGTATTTCTAATGAGTTTGACATGTCGGAATATAATAATAAATAATCAAAACTTATAATTTGGTATCTAAACGCGAAATCAACTTCTATAATCTCATTTTTTTGCTAATATGTCAAAACCCGCAGCAAAGCGCGGTAAAAAAACTAGTTTACCATCTATTTTGTGACACACCCAAAGTCCCAAACTATATAAGCATAGTCATTTTCTTCCAAACTAAACCAATAGGTCCAATACATAGTCTCACCGTTATGGACCAAGGCATCGAAACGGATTTCAACCCCGTGATTGATGTTTCAATAAATAAAATTACACGTTGACCACGAGCTTTTGCAGAAAGGCAACCGGTGATCGTAGTCACTTTCTTAATTAGTTTCATCACGAATCATCAGCCCCACCCTGCTAAATAAATAAATCTAATAAATCCCCAAATCGATCGACACAACTGAAAAATTCAGATTAACCAAACATTCCTTTTTATTCCCAAATCGATACTACTCAGAATTCACCCCAGTTTGAAATCCAAACCTAACAATTTTATCAAATTCATTCCCAAACCCTAACAATTAAATTGAAAATATAATTACAAGAATCATTAGTTACAAACAAAAATGTTAATTAACCCCTGAAATTTACCGTTATATATATTATCAGACGATGGTGAGGTGTGTTCACAATGATTTACAACTACTGTTAAACAACAATTATTACCCAATCACACTCTTTCAATTCACATCATCAATTACTTCATCAGTTTTTAATGGATTCCAACAACAAGAAAAAAACTGTACAGGAAATAAACAAGAATCATCATCATCAAAAAGAAGAAGAGAAAGTGAAGATCATTAAATGGGATGACTTTCAACAAGAACTTGCCCGCCTTTCCAGTTTATCGTCTGCCTTAAACGAAGCCAATCAAAAGAAGTCTTTGATTCAAGAGAAACTTAATTCTCATCTACAGGTTGTTTATTTATATCTATATATTATATATATATATATATATAATGCAGTGATTTATTACATTATATTATATATAATGCAGTGATTTATTACATTATATTAGAAGAATATCTTCCTTGTTGTAAGTATTAATTAGACATTGTTAAATTATAGCCTTGGTTATGGAAGAAGGCGAAGATCTTGTTGTTTTGCTGACGTTAGTGGTTATTAGTGTTTGTTAATTTTGGTTTTAGTGATACTTCACTTATCTTCTTTTTAATGTTATATAAGCCTTATTTGAGTTGCATGCGTGTACTAATATGTCAATTTATGAAAGAAATAGAAACAACCTGTTGCAAATATGTTAACTTACCAACTATGTTTGCTTATTGTGTACGTGCTGGTTGCATGCTAAATGATTTTCTTGCGCATTTTAAAATTTAAAGGTTATCAAGTATCCTGCAGTTAACTTGAATCGCCAAATTATTTTGGCAGTTAGAAGCAGAGTCATTAAGTCGGTCAAACAAGCTAGATGAAATGCGTGAGAAGTTGGAAGCACGGAAATTGGTTATGGGAAACATGTCAATGCAATCCAAAGTTGTGCAAGAAAAAGCTAAAAAGCAGGAGGAACAACTTAACTCTGAGATTAGATCTCTGCTCATGGCTGGAACCTCTCTTTCCGTAGCTAGCAAGAGCTTGCAGGTGATTCAACCTTACACGGGACTTGCATATTGTTGGATTTTCTGTTGTTGTAAATATATCTTCTTGGATCAAGTATGGATGTGTCTGTTTTTTGATGCAGGAAGCAAATAATTCATTGGGTGGAGAAAGAGGGTACGTTCATTTACGGAAGTTGCAGAAGCTGGTGAGGGCGAGGCAGCAACACATGGTGTCACAAATTTCATTACTCTATCCGGTGAAGTTGGTGGCTGGACATTCGATTGAACAAGAACTTGATTCTTTTTCCAGCAGCAGTAAATCAGGTACTAGTTCTCATTAGGTAGGCTTATGCTTAGGACATTTGGGAAAAGTTAAACCAACTAACATCATATTGAAGGGTAATTTTTCTTTGACCCTGTTAATATTCTCTGTGCTTCTAATGTATCTGAAATCTTCATGAATATGTATTGAGCGTCTATATGCACAAATGTACATTTGTGTGTGTGTGTGTGTCTGTGTATGTATACTATAGGCTAGACCAACAATATGTATTACAGCTCCATACTTCCATTTGCTTGTAGGGAATATCATGAGTTAATACACATTTTTTTTCTTTCTATATAAGGACACTCCCCATGAGGAATTTGTTTTGACCGTGATGGTTGCAATAGTTTTGCTGTGAATTTTGAGTACTTATAACATTGATAGGACTGATTACCCATGAACTAGACATTTTCAGGATTCTTATGTTTTTGTGGGTTAAACATATAACATTATTTTCCATATTTCTACCTGTTTATGGTTCCACAGGCAATCCTTCTGGAGTGAAACCCCTGGATGCAGGATCTTTGACTATTTCGGGTCTTCATCTCACAGTGCTCCCTTTTAAGAAGATGAGTTTTTTCACTGATAAGAAGGAAGTGCAAAGCTCAGCTACTGCTCTTGGTTATGTTGCACATGTGTGTTCTCAATCTTTACTTACCATATTTTAGTTTCGTACGAGTCAATCTTATCTTATTGGAGGCAACAATATTAAGTAACAGTCAAGTTTTACTAATGTTTCGCTTAGGCAACTCGGTTACTCAAGTTTCTGTAGGTGTTCTAATGCTGTGAAGTTAGTTAAATATTAAGAAAATTCATCATATTACCCGTAGAAACTTCAGGGGTATTATTTTCGGTTCTTATGTAATGAGTATATAAATTTCAAAACTAGCCCCTAAAACCCCCTCCACAAAGTGAATGCACCGTTTTTAAATGCCTTGGCAGAGATTTGCGTGAACACTGATTCAGCAGAGATTTATGACAGATGTGTATGAACATCGAAGGAAGAGGAAAGGAAAATAGAGGAGTTTGGTTGTTTTTTTGTTGGAAAAGGATGTGGCCTTAGCAACTAGAATGTGACTTTGAAACATGAGTTAAGAAAGTGTTTAATATCCCACCTTTCAAATAATTATGAAAATTAGCATATTTATGCTTGCATGATTTACAAACTTATATTGAAAGTGAATGAGCAAGAATTGGAATTAGAGAAAGCCTCATCTTAACGGACTTGCATGGCTTTTATTGAGCATCCTAAATTAAAGTTTGTCCATCTTGCAGGCTGTTTCATTAATTGCTTTCTATTTGGAAGTTCCTTTGCGCTACCCATTACGATTAGGTGGCTCTCGTACATATATCTGTGATTACGCTCCCTCAGTGGAGTCTACATCATCTGACATTGCATCAATCTCTTTACCTTCCTCAAGTTCAAAGCCGATGGAATTTCCTCTGTTCTTGGAAGGGCAAGACACAACCAGATCAGCTTATGCTGTATTTTTACTAAACAAGGTTTGTATACTTCTTTAACTCCCGTCAACAATATTTAAGTTTGATCACTGGTTTCATACTTATAGATCCATTATAATCCCCCTTCTTCCCTCCTCTTATTGAACATACATATAAGTTACAACTACATTACGCTTGAAACAAAACGGAAAACAGTTCCGTAAGTGGAGACGTTTAGCATATTCACAACTTCTCTAGGACGTGTAATTTTGTTTAGAGGCGTCAGTCTTTACCCATTTACTACGGATGGTAAGTTTGGGTTGTGGTCTTGTGATTATATCAAATATATCAAATGGGCAAATAAGTATTAGCTAAAAGGGGAATGCTTCATGAAAGTTGCAAGTCTAGCCAACATAATACCTTTTTTAGGTAAATAAATTACCCAGGTCATAAGCAATGTAATGTTAGCTGCACTTAAAATGGTCGCATCAACGCAAACCCATAATCTTATAGTCATACCCAATCTAACCAACCCTCCATTCTTGTCACCCTAAATGTGTACAATCTAACCAACCCTCCATTCTAACAATTTGTGTTCAAATTCCCCCAGCTCTTGGAAAGTAACAAGAACACTGAAAAAGCCAAGTACTGTATGATGGTTTGGAAAAGTCGATATAGTTAAAGTTCTCATTAGTTTATATATATCTTAAGTCTCAACGATATACTTCTATTCTAATTTAGAAACCATCTCATATGACCTTAGGATTTGGAGCAGCTCTTGAACTTCATTGGTGTTCAAAGTTTAGGGCCACGACACGTGCTGGCTAACCTGAAAGAGCTGCTAAACAACATCCTGTCTACGGAATATATTGATACATAGCCCGAAAGAGCTTCCATTTCTGTAGGTTTGTTGTACATGGTGTCTCTGTATACTTACACGGTGCTTGTTTTTCCCCCACGGAGCACCTTCAGATGGACTTATCCTATATAATTGCAGAGACGTTATCACCTTTCCAGTGGTTGTGTTAGTTGCCCTGGTGGTGTTGAACATCATGCTTCAGAAATTGGTAATTGAAAGTCTAGTTAGGGAATGCAATTTGAATTTAACAAGACTACCAAAGTACCAATAGGGTTTAGTGATATGCCATAAATTGATTTTTCTGTAGAGGAATACATCTGATGCATCTCTGTAAATTTTCGATGCATAAAATTTTATGCTGACAATCTCGATATAGGACTTTATTTAAAAACCTAAGATGGTGGCTATAAAACCTCGCTAGCCGTTTTGATTGTTGTTGTGTTAAGTAGATTTTTGAAGTTACGATTCTTTCATTCTTTTTTGCACATCAGTTATCGACACAATCTTTTCAATGTATGTCTTTTCTTTCTCAGAAAGCTTTTATACGTTTCAGGCTAATGTTTTGTATTATATTTTTTCTGACAACATTTGGGTATGAATGGTTAATAATATCAGTAGTAGATGAATTTATAACACAGATTGTAAAAAAATAGAAAGTTTGATTTGTACCATAATCTAATATTCAGGCATTAACCTACACAGTATGCATCAACTCTTAACATTACAAGAAAGAGTATGTTTATAGACCAAATTTAATTGCAGTAGCACATAACTATAGGCGTGGACTGTGGTTTTGGCTCTCGTCATTGATTTCCAGTTTTGGGTACGTTGCAGATTAGATTATATTAAGAGTAATGATAGTTAGGCACTTAGGCCTAAAATATGTACTTAAATATTACACTATACTGTAGTAAAAGATAATGTTTAGTTGTATTCTACATTTCTACAGTAGTATTCAATAGTGTGTTTTGTTTGTGTCTCTTACTTTGTTATCATCTTGTAACTATTATCAACTTTTATATATTAAAACAATTAAATCAATTAGATTAAAACTAACTAAAACAGATTTTACTAATTTCATACTTCTATTGTCTTTGTCATGTAACTTCAATTGGATATAAATATTAGGCTATTAGCCCTAGGACAATATAAAGAAAATGACTTTTTTTAGAAGAATAGTTAAAGTAAAAAAGAAAATAAATAACAATTTTGAAATTAGATATTATGCCGTTCTAAAAAAAAATTGAAATTAGATATCGAAACTGGAATGGGTAAAGTTTAAGAGAGGTGATATTAGTACCACCAAAATTGATAAATTTACCACAGGGTATAAATTATATAGCATACTGTATAACTGTTTAATGCACTGTTGTGATAAATTTATCAATTTACATGATACGAATATCACCACCTAAAGTTTAAAGGGCTCCTAGATGGCTAGATCCAAAGTGTGTATAAAGTAAACCACAAACAAAAAATATGATTAGGAAGAGGAATTTATTACTTCTGCTGGGATACACGGGAAAAACATTAACAAACTACTAAGGCTCTTGAGCTTTTTACCCTATTTATAGTAGTTGTATATTTATCATTTGAGTTTACAGTAAATTTCAAATGGAATCTCTCTCTTCTCTAGTCTTCACAACCACTTTATTCTTTTTACCCTATTCACATCATATTTCCTCTAAAAATTAGAAAAGAAAAGAAAACCCTCCATTCTACTAAAACAACAATGGCAAGTGAACCACAACGAGCTGGTAAAATTGTTGTGGTAGTCAAAGATCAGGTCTGCTTTCTTCTATTTCGTAGCTTCTTTTCTCTTTCTTGTAACAGTAAGTTAGTAAATAGGTAAAATTGGATGACAAGTGTTTTTACTAAAATGTATACGGCCTAACCGAAATATGTCCAAACAGTTTTCTAATCATCCTAAGATGTTATATAATGAGGTTCAAATCTAAACCTAAGGGGCAAGGGTGCAGTTGGCAAGTTTTATCGGCAAGTTTGGTTTGGCTATTATCGGCTTTTTGGCAAGATTGTAGCATGTTTATCGGCAAGCATCGGCAAGGTGCATCGGCAAGTTGGATCGGCTACATTTGGGCGATGCTAGTGAACGTTGGGAGCGTGTATTGTTACCGTTTTTTTTTGTTTTATTCAAATGTGAACGTTAGGAGTGGCTGTGAATTTTTTTTTTTTTATTCTTTTTTCCAACTTCTATATATACTATATCAAGAAAAAAATTTTAATCAAACAACCAAAAAACAAACATATTATCAAAAAACAAACATACTAATCATATTATCAAATTTCATTAGCCAAAATGTCTGACGACGAACAATTACCCGTAGCAATAATCCCTGAATTTGGAGTTCCGATTTCTCGTCGTCGTCGTCTTCTGGCGGCTTCGAGTTCTTGGCTTCCGTTGCTATTGCAGCCTTAGAAGAAGATAATGCATCTTCTTCTTCTGCAAACACACGAAGATTTATTTGGAGAGATCGGTACACGGCTCATGAGAAATTGATGGCCATGTACTTTGTAGATGATCCGATGTTTGAGAGCGATGTTTTCCGTACGAGATATTGTATGTCGAAGCGGTTGTTTCTGAAAATCGTAGAAGATATCACTGCATCATTTCCATGGTTTCGGGATTCAGTGAATGCGGCGGGTACTAGAGGGTTCTCGCCAATTCAAAAGTGCACGTGCGCGCTACGGCAACTAGCGTACGACAACCTTGCCGATAACTATGATGAGGGGTTGTCGTTCTCTACTAGAACTGCACGTGAGTGTCTAGACAACTTTTGCATCGCCATAAAGCATCTTTATGGTGAAGAGTATTTGCGTTCTCCGACTAGCCACGATGTTGCGCGTTTATATGAGGCGCATGAAGCTAGACATCATTTTCCTGGCATGATCGGTAGCATCAACTGTACCCACTGGACTTGGAGAAATTGCCCACATAGTTTGCGTGGGCAATACCACAGGGGTGATCATGAACGCCCGACTATCATACTTGAGGCTGTTGCTTCCTATGATTTATGGTTTTGGCATGCGTATTTCGGTGTTGCAGGTATCAAACAATGACATTAATGTGTTGAAGCAATCGCCATTGTTTATTCCCGAAGTGAATGGGAAGTCTCCTGAGTAAGGGTTTACTATAAACGGTCACCGTTACAGTAGAGGATACTATCTAGGGGATGGTATTTACCCACCTTGGTCTTGTTTTGTGAAGGCGTATGCATACCCGGTCGCTCATAAAGAGAAGGTAATGAAGAAACTCCAAGAGTCCGCGAGAAAAGACGTTGAGCGAGCATTCGGGCTTCTGAAGAACAAGTGGGCTATCATAGAACGACCGGCACAGACAAAAAAAAGATCGTTAACACGATGTACGCGTGTGTTATTTTACATAACATGATCCTCAAGGATGACGGCAACGCGATATCACCGGTGTACATCAGGGATCCTCCGAACGGTCTTCGTGTTACCGACCCTAATTTTCACTTTCAGTTACGTAACGAAGAGACGCATTACATGTTACGTCGTGATATTACGGAGCACGTGGGAAATCTAGACATAGACATCGATGTTTAGTAATCTTTTTCTTTATTTATAAGTATTTGTGTGTTTTATGTTTTAAATAAATGTAATGTTTTATTTAGTTGTATTGTTGTTTTTAAGTTTAATGAAAGTTTAGGGTTTGTTTGGTAAATATCAAATTGGCAAGGATTGGCAAAAATTGGCAACTACACCACACTTTTTGGCAACAAATTGGCAAGAATTGGCTACAAATTGGCTTGTACACGTGGCGCTTCCTTATTGGATGAAAACTTGCCAAAACCTTGCTAATTTGCTAATGTTTGGCTCTCCACCCTTGCCCCTAAGACCTCTTGTATGAAAAATCATGTCTTTTGACCACTTATACCACATTGAAAGTGGGTAATAGTAAATAATAATTGTTCACATGTAATCATTATCAAGTTGTGTACTTGACACATAGTGTCACGACACCTTTCAATTGGGGTGACTCAGACTTAACCCTACTCGTCCTAATTGCTTCAAGTCTCCCTAATTGAGCGGTATCAATAGGAAAAATCAGGATGATAATAGAAAAACACCTTAGAATTAGGGATATATACTCGAGAGCCAAATGCCTTGAGTAACATGTGTAAGTCCCAACTCAATAGATGGTACTAACTGAAGACACCTTTATGTCAATGGTGAGAGTACTTTGCAATACCTTCACTGATCTGGAGACGACCAGTTGCAGTGAAGAGTATACCAGGTTAATCTGGAGGATTACTTATAAGGTGACAATGTATATAACCACTGGGTAATAGCCCAGTGGCCACCAGCTGCCACTTTCCAGGAGAGGTCCTTGGTTCGAGTCTTGCCAAAGGCAAACTTGAGATAATCAGGGGATTATTAAGTGGTTGAGATTCACCTGGACACTAGCCTAGCTGGAGGATTAGTGGGTACCAAATGGTACATGGGATCAGGGGGTTTCCATCCAATTACTTAGTAAAGACAATGCAATAATTAAATACTTGTAAAGTAAATTGGTGAGATGATATGTAATTTTCAAGTGTAAATTATTTATTAAAGTTAAATAAATTACAAGGTTGTTTCGGAACCAAGATAATACAAAGATGTAAATATCCTAACAACCTATGAAATACAATCGATCTAAACTTGGAAATTCTCTTATACAATCGAAACACTTAGAGTTGTGAAATGTTCTTTTTTGCGATTGAGAGAATATTGCACAAGTCACCAAGAATATGCAAATGTCTGAATATGCAAAGTTTATTTCTTTCTTGGTTGTGCAAAGACCTCTATTTATAGGCAAAGTTGACATTGGGATGTCAACTTTAGCCATACAAATATGGTTGAGAGCATTTAAGGAAGTGTATTTAATTCCTTCAAAATGCCTGATAAAGTAAGACATAAAGTCATTTTATCCAACATGCTTTATGTACTTTTGTACTTTATACATAGACAATGTGTATTGTCCGGATAATAGTACATAAAGCAAAAAGTTCTTCCTCGTAATCAATGTAAAGCTTTGTAAGTGCTTTAAACTGATGCTCTCTAGTTTCGATCTGGTTATAATGTCCACTAGGCTTCGCTGCCATGGTCATTCTCTATCTTCCACTTGTTGTCTTTGACTTCAACTGGAATGCTTCAGGTCTTGGTTAGATCTCAACTGGAGTGAAGTCTCCAGTGGCATTAACTGTAGACTAGCCACTGGACTTCATATATCTCTGGACAAATCTTCTTGTCTCCAGATGCAACTGGAGACGCTCCAGTTTCTCAGTAAACTGGACCTAACAAATTCCCCCTATTTGTCCTGAAATATTGTCAAGTCTTTTCAAGTTTGTATCTATACAAAGTGTAAACTTGAAAGACTTGTTTTGACTAAATCTATCTAATTTTCCAAGGCATTTTTATAGATCATCAAATGCCTTGGGTTTTTCTTTTGAGTTTGTTAGATTTAATCAGTTATCTATCTTGTGGGTTACAAACTGGCAACTTCATATATACAAGAAATTGAAAATTTACACACGTTACAAGTTTGCAAATAAAAGTACAAGTAGATATCAAAGAAGTAGAACTTAAACAGATGACCCTTCACCAGTTCTTCTTCTTTTGTTCAGTGAACCAATAGGTTGAGAATCTTCAGGGTCAATATGCAGTCTGTTTTCCAGATTCTCTTTGTGTTGAATCTTTCCCCTTAACAAATTTATCCATGCCTTCTCAAACCTATTCTTCACTTCTTTTCCTTCCAAAAAGTTCACCATTTCAACCCATTCGTTGAACCCATATTGTAAAACTGATGGATCATCAGTTGTCACTAGTGGCCCTCTAGTGTAACTGACTTGCACTCTGAAAACCTTGGTGCCTGGCTTAACAGTAACATTTACACCATTGATGGTGCCATTGTGTTTTCTCTTTGCCATGATTGATGAGTAGTAGGCTATGGCTTCAAATTCATTGGATATCTTGACAGATCCAGATAAGGCAGATTGCACAGCAGCCTTGATATCATCATTAGACACCTCACCAGTTGGTTCAACGAAGGTTCTTAAATTAGCATCTATGGGCATGGGCTTTCTTTTTGTTTGAGTTCTGGGCTTTGGTGGTTCAATACCCTCTTAACAATCTTTTGTACATTATCAATTCTTCTTTGAATCCCACCAGCCCTCATCTCTCTAGCTTTCTCTACTGACACGTTGATTGTTTTGGCATCGAATTCGACTTCATCATCAGGATAATCTTTATCAAGCTCAATATCGAGCATTTCCATAACAACACCCATTATCCTTTGATCATGTTTCACTCTAGCATACTGCTCCAGTGTGATGCCCAAAAAACCGGCATCACTGGCATCTAAGGCACCCAAATCCAAGATTTGAGCCCTGACAACCCTTTGATCTTCTTTTCTTTGCTTTCTCTTTTCTTTAAAGGAGTTGCCAATTGCTGCCAGTCTTCTACTTTCACTTTCAGACACTGGAGGAAGTCGATCAACATTGCCAGTTTCAAGCAAACCAGCTTCAGTACCAGTTGCATCAGTAGCAGCTTCTTCAGTAGCCAAGCCCTTACCCTTGTCAACATTCCCCCTATCAACCACATCATCAAATCTTTCAATAACCTGCTGACCAGCATCAGTACTGGCAGCTTCCAGCTGACTAGCCTCAGTACTAGTAGCAACAACCACTTGCCTTTCACTTGAACCAGGTGCAAGGACTGCAACAGACTTTTCCCCCTTGGCAGCGTCTAAGCCAGCACGAATTGCCTCCCAATCAGAATTACTATGAGGCAATTTGCTTAGACTCTGCCACGACTGCATGTCCTTGCATTCTTTGAAGATTGTGCACATCATTCTGAATGACCTCCAAAGATGATTGGTCTCCCTGGACTGAGTCAAGACATTACCAGCAACTTGGTCTTGACTAGTCTTGATGTCCTTGATCAGTTGGGCATCTTCAGGTGAGAGACCAGTAGGCACAACCTCTTTTTCGTGCACACTTTCCTTTTCTTTCTCCTTACCCAATTCAGTTGTCAGTTTGTCAAGAGCTGTGGAGTGTTCAGATACCTTGGCAGCTAAAGAATCAAGACTGGTTCTCAACTGGTTGATCTTAGATGTAATTGGGGCCAGATCAACCTGAGGAGAAGCAATCTTGGTGATCTCAGACATCACCTTTTCAATCAGTTGTGCTTCCCTGGCAGCCAAAGTATCTTCTAATTTCTGACCAACTGAAGTGGCCAACTGTTGCCCAAGCTCAGTCACATTGAGAGCAGGTCTATTAAATATTTCCTTGACCTGTCTCTCTATCTCCTTAAGATCCTGTTCAGATGAACGTACAGTATTGCCCAGCAAACTGGAGATAGATGTTGTGACCTTGGTATGAGTGAGGTCAAAGGCTTCCTTGAGAGAACCGGATAAATTGTTGCAGCCATTGACCAACTCATTGAGCTTCTTGAACACCAAGTCTTCATTTGCTGCATACTTGTTTATCCCAAGATCCACAACCTTTTGATTTGTGAGATTATCCTTGTTGTACCTGGAGATGGACTTGGTGTTCTTCTCAATTGTCTTATGAACATCCTCCAACCTTTGAATAAGGTTTTGGATGTCAGTTTGAAAAGAGACAAATTGAGATTCCAGTGACTGAGGAGGACGTGTCACTGGACCGGCAACAGGTTCAACTGGTGCAACTGGAGAGGGTACATTTAGGGAAACCTCATCAGTTAGCAACTCAGAAGAAGAAGGAATAGAAACAGAAAGTGGAAAAGAAGAAGGACGTCGAGTGAGATCAAGTGGCTCAATGTACCGAGTATTCTCAGGTACACTGGGCGGCGGCAGCGGCATAGATCTATCTCTAAAAAGAGAGATCATACCAGATGATGGTGGTTGTGCCATATGTCTATTTCTAGACACATAGCTTGATGTGAGGGTGGAATTTCAGTAAGCTCATTTGTGTGGGATGGTGAAACTGAAATTGGATCTTCTGGTGGCGAGATATGAGATGAAGGGTCTTGAGCTTGTACAGAAGCATCAAGTATCTCGGTATCTGAAGCTGTTCTTTCAGAGTCCGAAGAGTCTATTTGGATTTCACCCTCATTAACATCCATGTCCAGATCCATGTATGTCTCAGGTGGCTGAACCAGTTGTTCAGGCCCAACAACTGTCACATTTCCAGTAGACGAACTGGTGGGTCCCTCATTGTTTTGAGGCCCACCCAGTTGTCTTTCCGAGCCACCTGGTAATGGTGCGTCGGTTTTAGCGAATGCCAGCAACATTCTTGGAGGAATCTCAACCTCACCAGGTTCAGATACGAGGGAGTCGAGATTTCTCAAGAGATCTGGGACAGTGAAAAGTGATTGAGTATTTTTATATTCATCACTGCCCAAGATCATTTTGAAGCAGAGAGAGAGATACCTGGAGAATGGGATGCAAAGTCCCCTGGTGCCTTTCAGTTTCTGCACAAGATTTCTGAATAAGATTTCAGCAAAGTCTACTCTCAATCCGTTCCACAAGCAGTATGCCATTTCTGCCTGTGAGGAGTTTATCTGGTCCAATCCACCAGAACTCCGACCCATACTCTCAACAAGGTGAATAAAGAAGTAGCTCCAGGATGGTGTGAGGCCCTTCATCGTCATGGATCCTTTTGTTTTTAGGACTCCATTTTCCTGACACTCCGTGTGTCCCATTTCAAGGAGTGTTTGTCTGAAATTAATATTTTGAGAGATGACAACTGGAGATTCTCCAGGTCTCCAGTAGTTGAGGTTCAGGGCATCCCTCAATGTCTCTGCGGTGATGGTACACTCAACTGTTCCATTTTTTAGTGTAAAGTTGATGGCTGAACAGTCTTCATTGAGTTTGGCAGTGTACCAAAACTCACACAAGTAGTCGTGAAACATCTTGCGTGGGTTTGCAGAGAACGTGGGGCCGATGGGAGAATCCTTCAAGAATTTTTGGATTCTTCCAATAAGAGTATCGGCGCCTTGTTTTCCCATCAAACTAGCCATCGGATTATTGGGATTTAATTTGATGTTGGCAGGGTTTGATGGGGCACCAGATGCTTGTTCAAGATCTGGCGGTGGAGCTTGTTCCAAATCAATTCTCAGACCTTTGTACATCAAAATCCTTCATATTCAAATCATTACAAAGCATTACAACCATCAATTACATCCTACATAACTTTAATCCATCAAAACCACCATTAATCTTCATTAAACGACTTCACCACAACCCTATAATTAATCCTAATGACTCATATAATCAAAAGGACCAAAAATCAATGATTTAATACCTGCTATACCTGTAGATAACAAATAGGATGCAAAACCCTTGACAATACACACTCGAATCACACGTAGGGAAGCTTTTCGGCTTGCAATTTGATAGAAGAACTTGGTGGGGTGATTAGGGCTTGCTTAAAGAATGTGTTGGCTGCAAATAATGATCTAATGACACACTCAAAGACCCTAATCCCGTTTTTGACTTTCTTCCTATGTCAAAACTAGTCCCTAAGCTTCCTAATGCTTCATTATTGGTCACAAACTACCCTATGGACCATATATAACATTAATACTTCTTTAGATGCCACTACATAGGCGTTTAACCACATTATATCCACACAAATCCTGCATTAAACATTTTAGGCTTTCAAACCTAACACACAATCACACTTTAACTACATATAAACATTAAATCTAGAATAGACTTAACGACACACATAATGTTGACTTAACGGCATTAGTCAACTGTTAAATAAAAAGTTGAGGATGTTACAATTACCTCCCCCTTAAGAGGATTCCGTCCCCGGAATCTCATCAGAAATGAACAACTCCGGATACTTCTCTTTCATTACTGCTTCGGTTTCCCACGTTTAGCTTTCTCCATGATTATGCTTCCACTTTATCAATACAAGATCAATCACTTTTCTGCGTAACTTCTTTTGCTTCCTTCCAAGTATCGCCACTGGCTCATCTACGATTCTCTTCATTGGGTCAATACTCACATCTTTAATAGGAATCACACTTGACTCCTCCGCTAAGCATTTCCTCAAGTAGGATACATGGAAGGTGTTGTGAATTCCATCCAATTCTGGAGGTAATTCCAACTGATATGCAACATCTTTTATGCGCTTCAGAACTTTAAAAGGTCCAATAAAACGTGGACTCAACTTTCCCTTCTTTCCAAATTGAATGACTCCTTTCCATGGTGATACTTTCAGCATCACTAAATCACCAACATTGAACTCAATAGGTCTCCTTTTCTTATCTGCATATGATTTCTGTCTTTCTCTAGCCACACGTAAAGCTTTTTTAGCTACATTAACTTTTTCAGAGGTGATTTCAATAATTTCGGGACCGGTCAACTGCTTTTCACCGGGCTCCATCCAACAACTTGGAGTCCTACATCTTCTTCCATATAGCATCTCAAATGGTGGCATCCCAATACTTGCATGGTGACTATTGTTGTAAGCAAACTCAATCATTCTCAAATGATCATCCCATGCTCCACCATACTCTAATACACACGTTCTCAACATATCCTCTAAAGTTTGTATAGTTCTCTCACTTTGCCCATCGGTTTGAGGATGATAGGCGGTACTCAAATTTATTCTACTACCCAATTCCCGTTGAAGACCCTTCCAAAAGTTTGACACAAACCTCGAGTCTCGATCCGAAACAATAGATAAAGGAACTCCATGTTTCGCAACTACTTCATTAATGTATAACTTTGCCATCTTCGTTAAAGGCACATCTTGTCGGGTAGCTAGAAAATGAGCACTCTTCGTCAATCTATCTACAATCACCCATATCATATCATTCCCTTTCGGCGTTCTAGGTAGCTTCGTTACAAAGTCCATGGTGATATGATCCCATTTCCACTCGGGAATGTCTAATTGATGCAACAAACCATACGGCTTTTGATGATCCGTTTTCACACGTGCACACGTCAAACACTTTGCTACAAAATGAGCTACTTCCCCTTTAATATCCGGCCACCAATAAATCGGCTTCAAATCTGCATACATTTTGGTGACACCGGGATGAACCGAATATCTACTTCTATGTGCTTCCTCGAGGATCAATTCTCGGTTACCACCAAGCAATGGCACCCAAATTCGACCCTTGTATGTTTTGAACCCACGGCTATTTGTTTCCATCACAAGGCGTTTCTTCTTTCCAATACTCTCTTGGTCAATATTTTCCTTCATTAATGCCTTGACTTGAGCCTCTTTAATTCGATCAAGTAACCCCGACTTGGCTTGAACTTGCATGCTCATCAACTTACAAGAAGAACTTTGCACCTTCCTACTTAGTGCATCCGCCACTACATTGGCTTTACCCGGATGGTATTTGATTTCACAATCATAATCCTTAAGTAATTCCATCCACCTCCTTTGTCTCACATTCATTTCCTTTTGATTAAAGACATACTGCAAACTTTTATGATCGGTAAACAACGTACACTTTGTACCATAAAGGTAATGTCTCCACAATTTCAAGGCAAATACTACCGCCGCTAATTCAAGATCATGGGTCGGGTAATTCTTCTCATGTGGCTTCAATTGACGTGAAGCATAAGCAATCACCTTGTCCCTCTGCATAAGGACACAACCTAAACCCGTGATAGATGCATCACTATACACAACCAAATCATCGGTACCTTCAGGCAAGGCAAGTATAGGAGCTTCACACAACTTCTTTTTCAATGTTTGAAATGCATTCTCCTGCTTATCGGTCCACTCAAACTTTACTCCTTTCTTCGTTAGTTCAGTCATAGGCTTGGCTATTCGGGAGAAATCCTGAATGAACCTTCTATAATATCCAGCCAAACCAAGAAAACTTTTAATCTCAGTAGGAGTCTTTGGTTGCTCCCACTTTGAAACAACTTCAATCTTGGAAGGATGTACTTTAATACCTTCTGATGAAATGACATGACCAAGAAACTGCACTTCTCGAAGCCAAAACTCGCATTTAGAAAACTTGGCATACAACCTCTTCTCCCTCAACACCTCCAAAACTGCTTTCAAGTGCTCACGATGCTCATCTTCTGACTTAGAGTAGATCAAAATATCGTCAATAAACACAATAACAAAATGATCTAGAAAGGGACGTCATACCCGATTCATTAAATCCATAAACGCGGCTGGAGCATTAGTCAACCCAAAAGGCATGACCAAGAACTCATAATGCCCATATCTAGTCCGGAAAGCTGTCTTTGCTACATCCTCCTTCTTAACCTTCAATTGATGATAACCGGACCGCAAATCTATCTTTGAAAAATATGAAGCACCATGAAGTTGATCAAAGAGATCATCAATTCGTGGGAGAGGATATTTATTCTTAACCGTTCGCTTATTCAACTCACGGTAGTCTATGCACATGCGCATAGATCCATCCTTCTTTTTAACAAAGAGAACCGGAGCTCCCCAAGGCGAGGAACTAGGTTGAATGAACCCTTTGTCAAGTAATTCCTGAAGTTGGGTCATTAACTCTTTCATTTCTGTAGGAGCTAGTCGATAAGGTGCTTTAGCAACAGGTGAAGCACCAGGAATAAGATCTATCTGAAGTAACTTCACGATCGGGAGGAATACCGGGAAGATCATTGGGAAATACATCGGGAAACTCGGATACTACATCAACACTAGCAATAGAAGGCTTCTCCTTTCTTGCATCAATAACATAGGCCAAGAAATGGCTCTTATTCTTCCTTATACATTTAATAGCCTTCATCATACTAATGATTTTCACCCCCCCTCTTCTTATCTCCATAAACCGTTACCACATTACCATCGGGTGAAGAAAACCGAATAATCTTTTGTAAACACAAAATACTAGCTTCATTTCTAGACAACCAATCCATACCAATCACTACATCAAAACCGGCTAAGGTAGTAGGCAATAACTGGACCGGAAACAAACGACCTTCAATCTCAATGTCACAATCATCATATCCCACACGTATATCACTAACCGTACCATTAGCAATCTAAACCTCTATCGATCAATCTAAAGGGGTAGTGACTCTTTCTAGCTTAGGAGCAAATAAAGTAGACACAAACGACCTATTTGCACCCGAATCAAATAAAATAGAGGCAAGTTTTGAATTAACAAGGAAAGTACCACATACCACCTCGTCGTTGTTTTTAGCATCATCAACAGTCATCTGCAAGGCTCTCACTTTTGTTGCTGTCGTGGCTGTCTTCTTCCCATCGTTCTTCATTTGTGGGCAATCGGCAATAAGATGACCCGTTTTTTGACACTTGTAGCAACGAGTCTTGTCCCTACATTCAGTTGCAAGATGTCCCGACTTCCCACACTTATGACACCTTCTTGTCTTGTCGGAACATTGACCTTCATGAACATTCTTGCAAAAAGCACACCAAGACCCATTTTTCTTTTTATCTTTGTCACCACCTGAGCTAGAATTCCCACAGAACTTCTTATTATTATTGTTGTTATTAGATGACCAATTTGACCTTCTTTTGAACCCTGCTTTCTTGTCATCAACTTTCTCCACAACTTTCTCACTTTTGAAGTCATCATCTAACCTCTTTGACTCCTTAATAGCCGCCGACAAAGTCACATGTTGCCTACATAATCCACGATAACTAGCGGGGAGACCATCACAATAAGCCTCAATTTGGTCCTCCTGCCTTCGAACCAAGTGTCCAACAAACTTCAACTTCTCCATAAATGAATGTGCGTATTCAGAAATTGCACCGGGTTTCGCAACCAACGATCTGAACTCCTTTTCAATCAATCTTAACTCACGAGTTCCCACATACTCCTCTAGAAATTTCTCCTTAAATGTACCCCAAGGCATAACTCCAAGTACCTCAGGAGCCATAGAAACTGTAGTAGCCCTCCACCAATTACGGACATTCTTCTTCAACATCCTACTTGCACACAAAACCTTCATATCATCGGGACAATAGCATGAAGTAAACACTACCTCAATGTCCTCAATCCACTCCATAGCACTAACTGCATTTTGGGTACCATCAAACTCCTTGGCACCACACTTTTGAAAGCTTTCATATTTGAAGTTATTAACACGAGGTGCATTAACAACTCCAAGTCCTCCACCATTAACTCCATTAACACCCACGGCTACCATGGATGGTTCAACACTTTGGGAGGGATTAGAGTAATTCCCTTCCGAACGCTCACCCCTTTGTTCACTCCCAATCCTTTCTGCATTTCTTTCAGCCCTCAATTGAGCTAACTCCTCTTCATTTCTCATTAAGAGAGCTCGGATAGCTCTCAATTCTTCACGTAATTGGGCTTGATTGGGAACCTGCTCTATTACCGGGTTTGCCCTATCTACTTCAGAGGCGGTTGGTGGATCACCAATACGAATTCCTCGATTAAACCCACGGGGTGGCCTCTGTTCAACTTCATTTCCAGCCCCGTTTCCATTAGGAGGAACACCACCACCATTTCCTCCTCCTCTCTGGCTACTAGCTCTAGTGTTTGCCATTATCTCTACAAGGCAACGACGACGGTTAGCAAGAGTTAAAGAGTGACTACATATGTTAAGGCTATACTACATATAACTACATTATCACACACAATAAACAAGCCTTAAATCACACTCTCACTCACTCCCCAACCCGTCTTAGAGCATTCCACTTCATTAGCTAGGCATCCTACTTAAGCCTAATCTACTTCTCATCGGTCTAAGTCCAAAATCCTACGGCATAAGTCGAATTTTGGTTCACTTAAACCAATTCTCTGATACCAACTTGTAACACCCGTCGTTTAAAAATATGGGTTTTCAAAAACTTTCACCTAACGGTGTCAAATTGCGGAAGAAAAGACTTTAAAAGTCAAAACCGATAAAAACTGATCGGTTTCTACGTTTAGTTGGTGTTACATGCAATACCATCAAATAGTTTAAAATGAAAACCCAACGGTTGCCCAACACAAAACAACCGTTCA
Organism: Erigeron breviscapus; assembly: GCA_034093135.1. Taxonomy (NCBI): domain Eukaryota; kingdom Viridiplantae; phylum Streptophyta; class Magnoliopsida; order Asterales; family Asteraceae; genus Erigeron; species Erigeron breviscapus. Next base: position 46,369,026 of record CM067167.1, on the reverse strand, counting down.
ACAATACTACATAAATTCGACATCAAGTACGAAATGTAAATAAATGTCTAAAGAGACAATCGTCTATGGGTAGCTAAGTCCTCCTGCATGCATCTACCCAACTCTCACTCTTATTCCTGCATCATCTAGTCCTTCAAGCTAAACCTGAGGGAACAACCACATTTAAGAAACAAGTGTTAGCTAACGAATTAGCTAAGTAAGATATCACTATGTTATTAAAGCATTTGTCCAATTAAAACAATCTTCATTATTAGACAAGTTTATTCGGCACAACACACATCACACGTTCACACATAACTGCATATCAACTTCATATCAATTAGGGTGAATCCCCTAAATGTGCCTATCCTTCTTTATATTCACACATTATCACACATATCTTCGTTAACTGCATATAAGTGTAACATAAGTCACACCCGACTAGATGCTTCACCAAAAGGCTAGTCATACTTCGTCGTTAAGGAATGGAAAGCCAATCCAAGAGTAATCCATATGTGGAGGTTGGTCAAACCCCTCGTATTACTCGCCCTGCATTATAAAGACCATGTTGCAAGGAGCCACCCAAGCAACAACTGCGTCAACGCACTCGTCCGGCTGAGACTAGTACGGGTTAAGCTTAACACTTTCCCTGCATTATATTTACGAGCTCGGTTTCACACATACGGTTTAGGTAACACACATTCCTAAACCGTCACACACATATAGTCTAGGTAACACATATTCCTAGACATTCACACACTTTATCTTCATTACGTTTGGATCCTTAAACGTGCAAGTGACATGGCAACCTACTAAGTCTAGTGAGCTAGGTGTACAAGCCATGTAAGCATGCATATATCACACATCAACTTCATTTCTACATTTCATGCATAACGAGATACTTCGTAATACTACATAAACTGCATAAAAAAACACTACATTAAACAATACTTCATTTCACTGCATTAGGGACTGCATTTCAGGTACCAAATGGAAGTATTTATGATTGAAACCAGCTTTTCGTTGAATCCCCCAGCGTGTCAAAGTAGTGTATCTTACCTCGGCGTAGTTCACAACAATCAACAACTAGTTACAATGCAAGTAACTATGCTTGTCTACCTATAATTAATGAACAAGCATTAGACAACTACATTCTCACGTTACTAAGGTCATAAACTAGACCCCACACACTTTAAAGACTCACTTTAGTTTCAGGTCTAATCTACGTGTCAAACGACGTTACGGTTCAAAATATAACATTTTCTGAAAACTGAGGAGTTGCGCCGCAACATAGAGTTGCGCCGCAGCTCAAGCCTCCAGTTGCGCCGCAACCTATCTTTCTGGAATTTAGTTGCGCCGCAACTCGTTGCGATTCTGCACAACATCAAACGATTTTACCCCAAACCAGATCCAAACCATTCCAAATCAATTCTCAGACCTTTGTACATCAAAATCCTTCATATTCAAATCATTACAAAGCATTACAACCATCAATTACATCCTACATAACTTTAATCCATCAAAACTACCATTAATCTTCATTAAACGACTTCACCACAACCCTATAATTAATCCTAATGACTCATATAATCAAAAGGACCAAAAATCAATGATTTAATACCTGTAGATAACAAATAGGATGCAAAACCCTTGACAATACACACTCGAATCACACGTAGGGAAGCTTTTCGGCTTGCAATTTGATAGAAGAACTTGGTGGGGTGATTAGGGCTTGCTTAAAGAATGTGTTGGCTGCAAATAATGATCTAATGACACACTCAAAGACCCTAATCCCGTTTTTGACTTTCCTCCTATGTCAAAACTAGTCCCTAAGCTTCCTAATGCTTCATTATTGGTCACAAACTACCCTATGGACCATATATAACATTAATACTTCTTTAGATGCCACTACATAGGCGTTTAACCACATTATATCCACACAAATCCTGCATTAAACATTTTAGGCTTTCAAACCTAACACACAATCACACTTTAACTACATATAAACATTAAATCTAGAATAGACTTAACGACACACATAATGTTGACTTAACGGCATTAGTCAACTGTTAAATAAAAAGTTGAGGATGTTACAATTGAAAGTATACATCGCTAACATACAAGGGGGATCCTGGCTATAAGTAATATTATTGGCCTTACATAACACAACGCGTTTTGGGCGTATTGGCTGTGGATGAGAGGAGAACTCCACAGTTAAGCGTGCTCGGGCGGCAGCAATGCCAAATGGGTGACCCTTCTGGGAAGTTTGCCCGAGCAACCAGAAACAAAGCCGTGAGCCTACGGGCAAAGCGGACAATATTGTGTTGTGGTAAGGCGGGGTGTTACAAGTGGTATCAGAGCAACCCTTGGGATTGTCAGGAGTGTATGGCGCACTTGCATGACTCAACGAGGACGTTGAGTTGTGTTGAGGGGTGTGAAAGCATACATCGCTAACATACAAGGGGGATCCTGGCTATAAGTAATATTATTGGCCTTACATAACACAACGCGTTTTGGGCGTATTGGCTGTGGATGAGAGGAGAACTCCACAGTTAAGCGTGCTCGGGCGGCAGCAATGCCAAATGGGTGACCCTTCTGGGAAGTTTGCCCGAGCAACCAGAAACAAAGCCGTGAGCCTACGGGCAAAGCGGACAATATTGTGTTGTGGTAAGGCGGGGTGTTACAAGTTAAAAGTGAAACGGAATAGAAATTGGGTAGGGTTCTTGATTTATGAAACAGAGAGAGAAAAGAAGCGATTTTGATGATTGAGAAGTAAATGAAGGAATGTGAAGAGAAGTAAATGTGTTTCGGAGTAAATGTGGGGGTATTTATAAGGGTATAAAATCCCAAAGTAAATACAAAAATAAAATTTTAATCCCCAAATTTTCAAACTGATTTGATGTTTTGATAAAATGAAAATTTGAAATTCAAAATTATTTAATACATGGTGCCAAGCATTAAATGCTACGACGGCCTGTATTCCCACGCGCCCACTATCTTTTCACAATCCCCATAAAAAGTGCATCTTTTTACAAAAATATCTTTAACACGTCAGCCGACGGTTCCAACTTGATAAAGAGTACTCAAGTGCCATCACGTGTCACAAAATTGATCAAGTATCTTATAACGTTATGAAATCTGGTTGACCACCAGTTTTAGATAAGACCAAACATGTACACTGGAGGTTTAGTCCAGTGCCAGTTTTCACTAGAGAATTCTTCAGTGACAATTTTTCAAACAAAAGAATTTTAGTCTGAAAAATATTTTGAGTCTTCCCCCTAAAATGATGATCCATAAATCAATTAGTGCCAAGATAGTATCACAAAGGCGTTCGATAGCCTGGCGAGCAAAGATTATATGGATCTCCTCAACTGGAGAGCTTCATCAGTGTCACTGATGCGTTCATAACGAAGTCTCCAGTTTCAAGGATTTAACATTCCCAGTTCACTGATGAGATGTTTAAAAGTTTTCTCATCAAGAGGTTTTGTAAAAACATCAGCGAGCTGTTTGTCAGTGGGGATGAAATGAATTTCAATATCTCCTTTCATAACATGATCACGAATAAAATGATACCTGATGTCAATATGCTTTGTCTTGGAGTGCATCACCGGGTTGTGAGATATAGCAATTGCACTGGTGTTGTCACAAAAGATTGGTGTTCTTTTGTATTTTAGATCGTAATATAACAATTGGTTCTTGATCCAGAGAATCTGGGCACAACAACTGGCCGCAGAAATGTACTCTGCCTCAGCAGTGGACATAGAGACTGACGTCTGCTTCTTACTGGTCCAACTCACCAGTTTTCCTCCAAGGAAATGACAACCTCCAGTTGTTGACTTTTTATCTATCTTACAACCTGCATGATCTGAATCTGAATAACCCATTAGATCTAACCCTGAGCCTTTGGGATACCAAATTCCAAGGCTAAGAAACCCTTTCAGGTATCTGAAAATGCGCTTAACAGCATGCAAATGTGATTCTTTTGGGTTAGCCTGAAATCTGGCACATAGACATGTTGCAAACATTATATCTGGTCAACTAGCATTTAAGTACATCAGTGAACCAACCATACCACGATATTCAGTGGTGTTCACTGGTTTGCCAGTTGGGTCAGAGTCCAAATTTAAAGGTGCTGCAATTGGTGTGGTTTTAGATGGGATTGAATCATATTTGTATTTTCTTAACAAATCTCTGACATATTTTTCTTGGTTTATGAAAATACCATTTTCAGTTTGTTTGATCTGAAGACCCAAGAAAAATGTTAATTCACCCATTAAACTCATTTCATACTCAGATGACATGATTTTAGAAAACCTTTTACACATTGCATCATCAGTTGACCCAAATATAATGTCATCAACATAAATTTGTACCAGTAAGATACTACCTTTTTCTTTCAAAATGAACAAGGTATTATCTATTGCACCTCTTTTAAAGCCATTTTTGAGAAGATGTTTAGTTAAAGTGTCATACCAGGCTCTTGGGACTTGTCTTAGACCATACAAAGCTTTGTTCAGTCTGTATACCCAGTGAGGATGCTTCTCATTAATGAAGCCTCGAGTCTGTATAACATACACTTCTTCTTCCAAAGTTCCATTCAGGAATGCACTTTTGACGTCCATCTGGTAGACCTTGAACTGCAGATGGGCTGCATAAGCCAAGAAAATTCTAATGGCTTCAAGTCTAGCAACTGGAGCAAAAGTTTCATCAAAATCAACGCCCTCTGCTTGACAATAACCCTGGGCAACTAATATGGCTTTGTTTCTTACAACATTGCCATTTTCATCCATCTTATTTCGGTAGACCCATCTTGTACCTATGGGTTCTTTCTTCAACCCTAGTGGACCAGGAACATGTTCTTCGTCAATCTTCTTCGGTTCAATCAGTGATAAGAAGGTGACATTTAAGCATTGTTCGCTAGTGGCTCTTCTGGTTTGAACCCCTCTACTGGACTCTCCAATGATCTGATCAATTGGATGTGCTTTTGTCCATTTAGAGTATTGACCAGGATTCCTTACAACAATATCAGTGCAAGTCACCTGAGGAACCTCTTCAGTTGATGTATCTGGAAGAGGATCAGCCCAAACTACTTCAACATCCTCATCAGAGTCAATGAGGTCACGATTTGCATCATGAAATTCTTCAGTTAAAGGCATTTCTTGAAGAACTGGAGGAGTTTGAACTGGTGCTGATACTGGAGTGGCACGTACATCTGATCCAATCACCAGTTTTGTGGTAAATTAAAACTGATGGAAGGATAAAATGGAAGTGTCACTGGTGATTTCTTCTTAACTGTTTCCAGTTCAGTGTGACTGGAAACATCTTCTGGTGAAATATCTGACTGATGAACTTGGTCAGTTTCACCAAAAATTAATGGAATGACTGGAGAGATATCAAGGCTTGGTATTTTATTGATTGCATCATTTGATTCGTCAAATGTGACATGAATTGTCTCATGAACTTTTTGAAGTCTATAACTATAAACTATAAAGGCCTTTCGAATATCTGAATAGCCTAGAAACACACCTTCATCAGCTTTTGCATCAAACTTTTCAAGCTGACTGGAATCATTAAGAATATAAACTGGACAACCAAATACATGGAAATATCCAATATTTGGTTTACGATTCCTGAGCACTTCATAGGCAGTCTTCCTATGTCACTTGACATAAACAGATCGGTTTTGGGTGTGACATGCTGTTGCCACTGCTTCAGCCCAAAAACTGGTGGGAAGACCAGATTCAGATAACATACTTCTGGCAGCTTCTATCAGTGTACGATTTTTTCTTTCCACAACTCCATTTTGCTCTGGAGAGTGTGATGATGAGAAGTTTTGAGAGATGTCAGTGTCAGTACAGAAGGATTCAAGAGTCTTGTTCTGAAATTCTGTTCCATTATCACTTCTTAACTGACAAACTTTTCGAGTATATTTGAGCTCAATTCTCTTGATGAGAGAGATGATTTCAGCAGCTGCATCACTTTTTGATCTGAGGAATACCACCCAACAATATCTGGTGAATTCATCAACCACAACTAGAGTATACTTCTTTCCAGCTCTAGTTTGAACATTCACTGGACCAAACAGATCCATATGAAGCATGTGAAGAGGTTCAGTGATGCTAAAGTTTTGCCTTGTCTTGAAACTGGCCCTTTTCTGCTTGCCCATCTCACACCCTGGACATGGCTTTTCTTTCTTAAAAGAAATTGGAGGTATCCCATCTGCCAGTTGTTTGCGAGACAACTTGTTGATATTTTTAAAATTGAGATGAGATAACTTTTTGTGCCACAACCAGTTGGTGTTCTCATCAGCCTTGGTATAGAAACATTGCTCTTTTGGAGCAGATTCCATATCCATGATGTACACATTTCCCTTTCTTGGTGCAATCATCACCACTTTCCAATCCTTGTTAAATATAGTGCCTTGAGCAATATCGAACAATACCTTATATCCATCATCACAAAGTTGACTTACACTGATCAGGTTATATTTCAAACCATTCACAAATGCAACTTTGGTGAACTGGACCTGTCCATTATTGATTACACCATATCCTTCAGTCTTTCCATTCTCATCATTACCAAACGTCACTACCAAACAGGCGGCTGAACCTTGGACTTAGGTTCAGCAGGGATCTTGGTCTTAGGATTCTTGGTCTCCTTTGACTTTTGAGGTAAAAGTTTATTTCCAGCTACCTTTTTAACTGGAGCTTTAGCCTGATCAGCTCCAGTTTTGACCTCAACAGGGGTGGTCTCAACAGGTTCAGTTTTAACAGATTTAGGCTGGTCAAAAGGAGTTTCTGGCCTAAGATCTGAGGCAAACTGTGGATATCAGGAATGATGTCTGCCATGTGCACATTTCCAGATTTATAAGCAGTTTGTTGTGCATCAATGGTTTTAGAAAATGCATCATAATTTAAACCAGATGACCTAATCCAGGATTTGATCACCTTTTGTTCCTTTTCCAGATCAGTTTTTAACTTTTGATTTTCAAGTTTAAGAGCCTCTTTTTTTAAAACTGACTCTTTGAGAGCCAACTGGACACTTTGCAAATTTGAAAGTTGGGGTTTTAAATTGTTCAATTCTGTTAGAATAGTTTCTAAATATCTTTCACTGTCAGTTATAACAGTTTCCACAAAAATCAAATCACTATTAAGTGATTCAGCAAGGTCCAGTTTCAGTTCTGTATCGATTTGGTTGTCATAATCACATACCTTCTTCAAAATGATGTCCACCCATCTTCCAGTGATAACATCATCCTTCACCACATGTTGTTCTTCCAAGTCCATGAAACACATGTCCCTTTCCTCTTCATCATCAACTGATGAGTCATCAGAGTACTCCCATTTGTCAGTGGTTTTTGCAATCATGCATTCATTTTGATTATTTTCAACAGACAAAAGGGCAATCTGGGCCTTAAGCTTTTTGTATTTAGCTTTGTAGCTATCATCAGGCCGATTGTTGTTAGGGACATGGGGGCTAGTTTGATTGTTCAACTGACTAGATCTACATTCCTTCATAAAATGACCTTTCTTGCCACATTTATAGCATGTAAGATTGGCCTTGTCCAGAGAGTTGGAGCTGTAAGCATTGTTGGGTCCATCAAATCTATTAGATTTATGCTTAAACCTATTAAAGGTCTTAGCAATCATGGCGACCAGATCATCATTGTCAGTTTTATCACAATCATCACTGATTTCAGTGGTCAGGCCTGAGTTCAGAAAACTGTTTAACATCTCCTTCATAGAATGTGACTGGACATTCTCAGCAGATATTAAAGCAGCACAAGGTTTCTCAGTTAGACTAGCAACCTTGGAACTATGGGCATGGTTTAAAGCATCCTGCTCAGCTTCAAGTCTTTGTGCATTGTTATCTTCAGTGAATCTGAAGGCTCCATAAAGAGATGCAAGAGTGTGGGAGTGCAGGGTCTTACCTTGTTTAGACAAGAACCATATTTGCCCATTTGGAGGGAAGAATATCACAAAATTTTTTAAGAATAATATCCTTATCCTTCTCTACACCCAGCCCTCTCAGTTGATTAATCACACTGGTGAATCTGGTATAAGTACCAGTCAGGCTCTCATTGGGTAAAGCAAAGAAGGATTCATACTAACTATTCTGGTGACAATGGTGTCATCACCTCCTTCAAACTGAAGGACCAATTCATCCTACATTTCCTTGGCACTGGAGAACAACACAAGTGTTGGAATAAGGTCTCCAGGAACAGCCCCAAGGATCATGTTCTTGAGCTTGGTATCCAAGTCCACAAGTCTACGATCCTCATCAGACCAATGGTCTTCTGGCTTTTCCCTAGTACCCCTTCTAGATCCAGTAGGATCAAGAAAAGGACTCACCCCATGAGACATGGGTATATGTGGTCGATCCTTAAGGATTTTCAACATATACCTCTCTATCCCACCAAAATGTAAAAGCATTCTGGCCTTCCATGTACTAAAGGCCTCACTGTTTCCATGAAATTTGGGAACAAGAGTGTTAGAATAATGTACATGGACACGACTAGGGGCATTAGGAGGAGGAGGATGAGGATTTGTATTAACATTTTGAACAAGTGGTGCATTATTAACATTTTCATCGTGACCAGAACCATTCTCACATTTAGTAGTAGACATCTAAGCAGATCTACACAATAAATTAGCCTTTCTGCTCTGATACCACTTGTAAGTCCCAACTCAATAGATGGTACTAACTAAAGACACATCTATGTTAATGGTGAGAGTACTTTGCAATACCTTCACTGATCTGGAGACGACCAGTTGCAGTGAAGAGTATACCAGGTTAATCTGGAAGATTACTTATAAGGTGACAATGTATATAAGTAAAAGACAATGCAATAAGTAAATACTTATAAAGTAAATTGGTGAGATGATATGTAATTTTCAAGTGTAATTTATTTATTAATGTTAAATAAATTACAAGGTTGTTGCGGAACCAAGATAATACAAAGATGTAAATATCTTAACAACCTATGAAATACAATCGATCTAAACTTGGAAATTCTCTTATACAATCGAAACACTTAGAGTTGTGAAATGTTTCTTTTTGCGATTGAGAGAATATTGCACAAGTCACCAAGAATATGCAAATGTCTGAATATGCAAAGTTTAGTTCCTTCTTGGTTGTGCAAAGAACTCTATTTATAGGCAAAGTTGACATTGGGATGTCAACTTTAACCGTACAAATATGGTTGAGAGCATTTAAGGAAGTGCGTTTAATTCCTTCAAAATGCCTGATAAAGTAAGACATAAAGTCACTTTATCCAACCTGATTTATGTACTTTTGTACTTTATACATAGACAATGTGTATTGTCCGGATAATAGTACATAAAGCAAAAATGTATTCCTCGTAATTAGTGTAAAGCTTTGTAAGTGCTTTAAACTGATGCTCTCCAGTTTCGATCTGGTTAGAATGTCCACTGGGCTTCGCTGCCATGGTCATTTTCTATCTTCCACTTGTTGTCTTTGACTTCAACTGGAATGCTTCAGGTCTTGGTCAGATCTCAACTGGAGTGAAGTCTCCAGTGACATTAACTGTACACTAGCCACTGGACTTCATATATCTCTGGACAAATCTTCTTGTCTCCAGATGCAACTGGAGACGCTCCAGTTTCTCTGTAAACTGGACCTAACAACATGAATATAGGTACTTCTTTATTTCTATTTTTGGAAAAATGTATACTTTATTATCGAGTTTTTACATCATTATAATGCTCTCCATTTAATAGTTTTGTATTTGGGGCAATTTTATTCAAACATCTAATTACCTTATCATTGTTTTGAGATAGCCTTGTAGTTATAACTGTTCATCAGAGCCAAATACATTAGTATTTAACCTGTTTGGATAAGTTGTTATATATTGCTTATATCAAAGAGATTTTTTAAGTTTGTTTTAAGGGCAAACATAAGGATACAATTAGTCCATTTAAATTCTTCTCCAAAAATGAAAATGCATTTTCCCAAAAGAAAGTACATTGTTGAGAAAAATATTGTTGAATTAATTACATTCTTATGTGTGTCTTCAGGAGTTAAAAGATTTCTATATGAAAAGAAGAGTTGTATTCATGAGAAACCACCAAAATTGGTGAAACCCAAGGGCTCAATCTCAACCATTGGATCAAATCTAATGAATATTCAAGATTAAAGGGAAATCTTCATCTCCGGTCGTTTTCCATCGTCATCTCCGGCGATCCCTTCATCTCCGGCAAAATTCCGGGGAATTATTCCGGTCACCACCGCCGTCTAATAACTCCGGCGATCTACTCCGGCGAACCAGTATCCAATCAAATTTGATTGGTAATCATCACCGCCGTCGAAAAACTCCGGCGAGTTACTCCGGCGTCGTTTTCGAGTGGATACGGAACGGGACAGTGGCCCTCATCCGTTCTAAACTGGTTGTCAAGGGACGCATATGGGAATGGTATGGATTTGATGGGCGGCGATCCAAGAGATGGTGGCGGTTTGATACGGTACGGGCTCCGCCCTTGTTGCCGGCGCCGGCGCCGTGGTTGTCTCGCCGGAGAAGAAGGAGGAGGAGGTGGTGGCGGCGGCTGTATCGCCGGAGAAGAAGAAGCAGGTGGTGACCGGCGGCTGTATCGCCGGAAAAGAAGAAGAAGGAGAGGAGAGGTGAGAAGAGGATTAATCTCATCCATTGATGAAGATAAATCAAGGGCCAAGATTTGGTCCTTGGATTTCACCAAAAATTATGGTTTCATATGAACAATCCTCATGAAGAGAATAACTATCTCTACTCAACACTTTGTTATATGTTCATATGAATCTGTTGCACGTTTCATAAAATACCAAAAAACCAAATTTCATTTCATAAAAAGTAAAGAGAAAATTACATTTTTGGTCCCTTAACTTGGCAAGATTCACAGTTTTTGCCCTTAAGTGAATTAATTACAAAAAAACCCCTAACGTTGGTCGTTTTTTTCATTTTACACTCCGCGACCTAACGGAGTTCACTTTTGGCCGTTAACCCTTACACGTGCCTAACACGTGAGGGCATTTTTGGAATTTCGTACCCTATAACGACCAACGTTAGGTCAAAAACTGTTAATCTTGCCAAGTTGAGGGACCAAAAATGTAATTTTCTCTAATTTTTATTATTATTATTTTCTTTCAATATACCTGTGCAAGTCCAAAATCAACCACAAAACATCTAATTCAAAATCAACAACAATCAACAAATCATGAAAATCAAATTCAAATCAAAAAAAAAAAAACTCAATCACCTTCAACAATAACCTAGCACTCTTTATATATTTATGTGTATAGTTTATCCAAATTGAAAATGAATACTCAAAAAAATAATTTAGAAAAACTAAAATTGAGTAAAAATCCATATGCAAAATACAAATCAATTTCAAGATCTATTTGTTTGTCTCTGTTCAACCCATATGCACATATATCTCAATCTTACTCCAAATCACACAATCGTGGCCAACAACTATTAACAACATTTTAATCAATTAAGAAAACTTAGAGTCAATGATGAAAGTCAACAAGGAGATAGAAAGCGTATCTGACCACGACCAAGATCCGACTAACCACCATTATCCGCCAACCACCATATGAAACCTTATAATCGAAGGATCAGATCTATTAGTATATTGGTACAAAAAGAAACAAACCGCCATGGCTGCAATCATCCAGCGTGTTTGGAAAGCATCTGCCACTGTCACTTTACGTCGCCGGAAAAATTCACCACCACCATCGCGGTAGGTTGTTTCGTCATATTTCTTAAACATACATCCATACATCACTATTATGTTGCATCTATCGCGTCCTATTGTGCCACCACCACCGTGTGAAAATCGACGTTACAACACGTGATTCCCTGGCCATCACCATCCTAAATCAGCCATCACCACTATGTTAAAAGGTTTAGGAGATATATGTATATGTGTGTTTATGTATATTATTGGAGTGTGTATGTATATGTTTCCGGATCTTGATAATATATGTGTTCTACCTTTATTGATTGAAGGAAAATAGGTTAGACATAACTGGGTTTGGTTTGATTAATTATATGGAATGGTGGTACCTGTAACTAAGGAAAAGTTATTGATATATTTTACAAATAAAAATTAATTTATGGTCCATTGATAAAATGACTGAAATGCCCTCACGTGTTTGGCACGTGTAAGGGTTAATGGCCAAAAGTGGACTCCGTTAGGTTGCAGAGTGTAAAATGAAAAAAATGACCAACGTTAGGGGTTTTTTTGTAATTAATTCACTTAAGGGCAAAAACTGTAAATCTTACCAAGTTGAGGGACCAAAAATGTAATTTTCTCAAAAGTAAATTATTTGTTTTGTTAGCCCTTTGACACAGACGGAGTCATGTGAAGGGTATAGATTTGGTTATGACCCACCCTGAAACAATCATGAGTATTGTATCTTAGCTTTATCTTTTCATATAAGTAAAGTTTGGCCCTCTTAGAATATACGTATTTTTTTTTTTTTGACACTTGCTTGTGTTTGACAAATTTTTGGCCAAAAACTTGGCCTCACCACTGCCTTTCTATTGTAAGGATGTAGTATAATACTTACCCAGTTAGCCTCAATAATCTGATTAACAGTGGAGTTGTTTAGTAAATTATGATGAGTAGTAATAAAAAACCGTAGGTAAGTTTTTACAACCTAAAAACAAGATGCAATGACTGTCGAAGCTTCTTTTTTTTTTTGAATTTTGTTGTTGTTGTTGTTATCTTAGCATAACGCTAAGTTGCTGTTCAAGATAAAGAGGGACGTTCCCATAAAGAAGGTGATGGTTGCATATTGCAAGAAAAAACATGTGGATTATAATCTCGTTACATTCTTACTCGACGGGACTCGTGTTAGTCCCAATCAAACTCCCAACCAGGTAAACAAAATACTACTACTATTACAAGTCAATTTTTGTGTTGCGAGTAGATCGATACATAGTTGCTTTCTCTTTAACATAATCAAACACCTATATATATATATATATATGGAAAAAATGAATATGGGGTTGTTCCCATCTAAGCTTAGATGGGGAATCCCTCACACACAAATTTTTAATAATATTTGTATTTTAAACAAATGATGGGGCCCCCATGATATTTATGGATTAAAAAAACAAATTGTGAGGGGTTCCCCATCTAAGCTTAGATGGGGGACAACCCCATATTCACTTCCCCATATATATAGATATATATATATATAATATAAATATATTATATAAAATCAGAAAGTTTAAAAGAATTAATTAATTAGTTGATTGATTCGTGTGATATTTACATTTACATTTTATCATTCGTCTTGTTTTTTTAGTGTATTAAATGGCTGAATGCATAAAATAATGTCCGTATATATCAAGTAAAATATAGGTAATTGACGATTTTTTTTGTTTATTAAGTCAAAAAAGAGACATGAAATTTGATTGAATGATTAAATTCTTAATTATTAATTTATTAAATAAAAAAAAACACAAGCCATGAAGCTTGTATTCATCCTATCGATAAAAAAAACTATATTAAGTTTCCAATACATGGGACCTAAAAGGCTAAAATGCTAATACATTTGATGTGTAGCTCAAGTTGAGTAAATGCGCAGAAATCACAGTCGTGTCGTCAATGATTGGCGGAGGCTACTCGTAGGAACGGTGCGCCAAATTAACAACAACAACAACAATGACTGCTAATTGACTATGGGGCCTTTTTATGATGACAATGAATGAAAACTTTTGTAAAGAATAATAGTAGTATTACGTTTGTATCTCCTTTTGAATCATCTCATCTGTTATACATGACAAAAACACATTGTGATCGAGAAAAAAAAATGAGTTAGTCTTTGTTCGATCTGTTTTAGTTGTATTGATAAAAAGAAAAATATTCCATTTAGCCAAATCTAGCTAGTGGCATGTTTGGCATCAGTTTTTTTTTTCGAATTTTTAGTTTTCAACAGTAAGTGCCTATTATCTTACAGCCCAATTAGACTTTTGTATAATTAGGGGCATCTTTCTTGCCTAAAATTTCTAGTACGTACATAATTCTGTCAAATCTAATTGAAAGATTGATTTGTACGAGTATGAAATTAACGTGTTGATGAGTAACTTTTGGTATAACAATTCACAGATGTGGTATATGTATTAGTACAACGTATTTTTGCTAACTTATGTTTTCTAAACAAATAAAAAAAAATATATAGTCAATAATAAACTTATAGTATAATTTATAATAGAGTGACAGACATATCCTTTTAAAATAACATCCTAAATTCCGAATAAATCTTTTTAACAATAGGAACATTAAGCATGTCAAAATCAAAAGAATATATGATAAATAAGTATTGATAATAGCTTTAAAAAGATATAATAAAATGATTTATCAATTTTCATTTAAAATCCATGATTTATGATGCATTGCAAAAATTTTTGCAACTTTTGTTTTGAATTAGATATTTAAATAAACAGTTTAAATATTTTCCGTTTAAATTCCTTTTTTCAAACCATTGGGTTAAAGGTGTTTCACTAAACCTGCTATGCGGGGCCCCGGGGAAGTTTACTCTAAGGTCTCGAGTTCGAACCTTGGTAGGTTCTCCTCGACGTATTTTCCAATTAAGGAGTGGTATGGTGAGAAAGGCTATTTAAGATCCGCTTAGTGCGGGACCCTTTCATTGTGCGATTAACACACATCATACACGTCTGAGGTAAAATTCACTTGTAAAAAAAAATTTACCAAAATATAAACAGTTACCGAGGTAAGAAGAAAACAAAAAAAAATGAATCGGAAAGGGAAACAAATTGGAATACGTGCTGAAAATAAAACTTTTCTTATTTTAATAAAACTATCAAATTACACTCTTCTTCTGTTACTGTATACCTTTTTCAGTAATAAAGTTCAAAATAATAATATTCAATTTTTAACATGAAATGAAAATGGAATCTACATTCTTTCTCATTTTAATAGTTATCACAATTTCTTGAAAAAGACAATAATAATAATAATAATGGCTGGTAGTATTGTACCAAAATCAACTGATAGAATTGTTGTCATTGTCAAAGATCAGGTATGCATTCTTTTTATATTATATACATTTTGTATATGCATTTTATGGTGGGTTTTTTTTTCCTGTCAATTTGAAATGTAATGATGATGATGATGCTAAGCTAATTAATCTGAATACTACAGTAGTAGTACTTGTTTCTATATAAACTAAGGTTTTGTTATAATATATTGGATCCTGTTTTCCCCATTTTTGAATTTTGATTGAATGAATGAATACATTTTAATTTTTGGCCGGAGACGTTTATTTATATATGTAATAAAAGGTGCTTGACCCGACGACCGCCGAGTTGACTGGTAATTTAAGCCATGACTGACTGACTGACTGACCTGACTTGATTTTGAGGTTTTTTGTTTTGTTTTGTTTTGTTTTCTAACATCTGCTTTAGTGTGCTGCTTATATTAATATTAGTTAATTATAATTGTAGCGTAAACATAAGCTGTTCTACAAGGTAAAGAAGGATATTCCCATAAGGAAGGTCATGGTTGCATTTTGCAAGAAAACGCAGACTGATTTCGCAGTCGTCAATTTCATTCTCAATGGCTATCGTATTCACCCCCATCAAACTCCGATTGAGGTACGTAAATACATACATTTTGTCCCTAATTAGCAGCAGTAGATATGTGGGTTTTTCAGTCTTTTTAACACAGTCAGTGTGATCAGTCTTTTTAAGTTTATTTTCCAGTGCTTGTTAATTAATAAAATGAAACCTTTTAGCTTAGAGGGCACTTTATCAAAAAGCTAGCTTCCCTCCCTTCAAATGTTTATGAAAAACAGGCTATTAATCCTAATAAGCCGATTACCTGTTTGGTTAGAATACGGAGCTTATTGTGTTCGGATAACACAAGAACCCATATTAGCACAGCCAAACACTTCTCAGATGATCATTGTGTTTACTTTTTTCCTTTCATAAAAGGAAGTAGGAGATCTGTGTAAACTCTCCTTTTTGAAGTATTTTTTTTTTTGAGAAAGTAATTTTTATTTTCATGACACTTTGTGATTCTTGGCCATGACAAGTTAATCGATTATTGGTATGCAGCTAAAGATGAAGAACTTGGATGAAATTGATGTAATGGGCATGATGCCAGGCGGAGGAGTGATTTGCCAGTCACATTTACAGTCGGTTTTATCAAACACGCTAAATGCTTTTAGACCTTGACGTATGCTAATTACTCTATGCTTCTATGATTACACTACGTTAATTACTATCCTGGAACTAATAATGTAACCCATTGATGACCAAAATGTCTTGTAATGAATATTTGTTGTTGTTATTGTTTCATCAATTAGACATTTCGTGTTCCGTACCATGCCATGGGTTGTCCAAGAAGCCTAAGTTGGGTTCTTTACCGAGACAACTAATATAATGTTCAAAGCCAAGAGACAAATCTCAGCCATATATTTTCACACTCTTCTTATTCCGCTTCTCCGTTCTACCGTACCTGCCACCACCAAAACCACCAGGCCCTTTTCACACCGCCGCCGCTACCAGCACACCACCACCATCGCCGGAAACTGGTGGGTTTGATAGGTCATAGGGGTGAATGGGTGATCACCGGTGATTGAGTGATCTACCTGATGGGCTCCGCCCTTAACCGTCATGGTGATGGCGGCAACGTATGATGGGAAAAAGGAGAAAATAAATAACAAAAAATATATTATTGAGATGTTTTCCTTTGGGTTTTTTTTTAAATTATAATTTTCAAATAAAAATTTAGCTTACTCAACATACTATGAAAGTATAGATACAGCCTGTCAACACATATATAGGACATGAAGATGAGTATAGATTTAAAATCAATATACGAGTATTTATTATCCACCAACCGGACGGATTATTAAACTAATATATACACTTGACTTTTAACTTTAACTTTAGATCATCGAATCCATTGTCTAAAAGCATATATATACATATTGACATTCAACTGATGAGTTAATTTACCAAAAAATTAAAATATATAGACTAGCTCTCAAAATGAGCAAATATGATTACGTGATTAGTGATCTGCCGATATACAAAGCAGCATTACTTGATGATTATGAATCCGTGAGTGAAATGTTGGAAAAAAATCCACAACTAATGACCAAGCAGATCACATATTGGTGGGAAACTCCACTGATTATAGCCGTTGGAACAAACCGGTCACATGGTTTTGTAGAGAAGCTGGTGGAACGTATCGTAGCGGTTGGTGCAAAGGAGGAGTTGTTTTATGGTGGAAACAACCCCCTTCATTATGCTGCAAAGGTTGGCAACATCACTGCTGCAAAGCTTTTGGTCAAACACAACCCGGATATGACTCGAGTTGCAAATCCTTACGTTTTTTTTTTTTTTTTTTTTTTTTTTTTTTTTTTTTTTTTTTTTTTTTTTTTTTTTTTTTTTTTTTTTTTTTTTTTTTTTTTTTTTTTTTTTTTTTTTTTTTTTTTTTTTTTTTTTTTTTTTTTTTTTTTTTTTTTTTTTTTTTTTTTTTTTTTTTTTTTTTTTTTTTTTTTTTTTTTTTTTTTTTTTTTTTTTTTTTTTTTTTTTTTTTTTTTTTTTTTTTTTTTTTTTTTTTTTTTTTTTTTTTTTTTTTTTTTTTTTTTTTTTTTTTTTTTTTTTTTTTTTTTTTTTTTTTTTTTTTTTTTTTTTTTTTTTTTTTTTTTTTTTTTTTTTTTTTTTTTTTTTTTTTTTTTTTTTTTTTTTTTTTTTTTTTTTTTTTTTTTTTTTTTTTTTTTTTTTTTTTTTTTTTTTTTTTTTTTTTTTTTTTTTTTTTTTTTTTTTTTTTTTTTTTTTTTTTTTTTTTTTTTTTTTTTTTTTTTTTTTTTTTTTTTTTTTTTTTTTTTTTTTTTTTTTTTTTTTTTTTTTTTTTTTTTTTTTTTTTTTTTTTTTTTTTTTTTTTTTTTTTTTTTTTTTTTTTTTTTTTTTTTTTTTTTTTTTTTTTTTTTTTTTTTTTTTTTTTTTTTTTTTTTTTTTTTTTTTTTTTTTTTTTTTTTTTTTTTTTTTTTTTTTTTTTTTTTTTTTTTTTTTTTTTTTTTTTTTTTTTTTTTTTTTTTTTTTTTTTTTTTTTTTTTTTTTTTTTTTTTTTTTTTTTTTTTTTTTTTTTTTTTTTTTTTTTTTTTTTTTTTTTTTTTTTTTTTTTTTTTTTTTTTTTTTTTTTTTTTTTTTTTTTTTTTTTTTTTTTTTTTTTTTTTTTTTTTTTTTTTTTTTTTTTTTTTTTTTTTTTTTTTTTTTTTTTTTTTTTTTTTTTTTTTTTTTTTTTTTTTTTTTTTTTTTTTTTTTTTTTTTTTTTTTTTTTTTTTTTTTTTTTTTTTTTTTTTTTTTTTTTTTTTTTTTTTTTTTTTTTTTTTTTTTTTTTTTTTTTTTTTTTTTTTTTTTTTTTTTTTTTTTTTTTTTTTTTTTTTTTTTTTTTTTTTTTTTTTTTTTTTTTTTTTTTTTTTTTTTTTTTTTTTTTTTTTTTTTTTTTTTTTTTTTTTTTTTTTTTTTTTTTTTTTTTTTTTTTTTTTTTTTTTTTTTTTTTTTTTTTTTTTTTTTTTTTTTTTTTTTTTTTTTTTTTTTTTTTTTTTTTTTTTTTTTTTTTTTTTTTTTTTTTTTTTTTTTTTTTTTTTTTTTTTTTTTTTTTTTTTTTTTTTTTTTTTTTTTTTTTTTTTTTTTTTTTTTTTTTTTTTTTTTTTTTTTTTTTTTTTTTTTTTTTTTTTTTTTTTTTTTTTTTTTTTTTTTTTTTTTTTTTTTTTTTTTTTTTTTTTTTTTTTTTTTTTTTTTTTTTTTTTTTTTTTTTTTTTTTTTTTTTTTTTTTTTTTTTTTTTTTTTTTTTTTTTTTTTTTTTTTTTTTTTTTTTTTTTTTTTTTTTTTTTTTTTTTTTTTTTTTTTTTTTTTTTTTTTTTTTTTTTTTTTTTTTTTTTTTTTTTTTTTTTTTTTTTTTTTTTTTTTTTTTTTTTTTTTTTTTTTTTTTTTTTTTTTTTTTTTTTTTTTTTTTTTTTTTTTTTTTTTTTTTTTTTTTTTTTTTTTTTTTTTTTTTTTTTTTTTTTTTTTTTTTTTTTTTTTTTTTTTTTTTTTTTTTTTTTTTTTTTTTTTTTTTTTTTTTTTTTTTTTTTTTTTTTTTTTTTTTTTTTTTTTTTTTTTTTTTTTTTTTTTTTTTTTTTTTTTTTTTTTTTAATGTCAACAGTTTTTTAAGAATTTTTAACAAGTTATATGTCTCTAATATTCATTTGATAAAAAGACATATATACCAACTTAGAAAACATAATTTAATTATATTACTGGAAATCAAAACAAAACCAAAATGACTAAAAAAGAAGAAAAGATTGGAAAAGCTATAATATGTGTAGTATAATTCTTTACAACATTTTGGAGTTGCTTGAACAGTTTGCAGCTGGATTTTGGAGTGCTCTTAAATACTTGGGTACGCTATGCATTCATTTACTTGTTAGCGCATATATGTCATCCCTAACTTTGAATGATTTACGGAGTAGTTTATGTGTTTATAATTGTAGCTCCAGGAATCAAGAATATCCATGATATGAAAGTAAATCATAGGCTAAGCAGCCTACTTGTAAATTGTTATAGAAAATGGCAATCATGACACTGCTTGGGCGATTCTAGGATCTGCAATAACTACAGCAGTCACATATGGGACTCATGAGCTCATTGAGGAGTGCATATTAACTTACCCGGGCATTATCTGGTATGATGTAGACGGCTTCTACTTGTTTCTTGCAGCCATCAAGGAACGCCAAGAATGGGTTTACAATCTTGTGCACCAAATGTCTCGCCACAGTGTATTTTCAGCAACCCAACTTGATAACGACGAAAATAACGCTTTACATATTGCTGCAAGGTTAGCCCCATCTCATCGGCTTAATGTTGTCACTGGTGCAGCTCTCCAAATGCAGCGTGAGCTTCAATGGTTTAAGGTGAAGTTATGAACTTAAAATTCAGAGAACAACAGTTTCTTCTACTTCATATATATACTAGATCGAGGTGTCAATAATTTTGATCAATTTACTTCCGGATTTTCATCTTTTGAACCCTTTTCTTTTGCCCGTCACAAGTACAATGATTCTTTCTGCAGGAAGTTGAAAAGTTTATCGAGCCATCATACAAAGAAGCCAAAAACAAACATGGCAAAACCCCGAGAATGGTTTTCACTAAGTCACGTGAACAATTACTTGAAAAGGGGCAACAATGGATGAAAGACACAGCATCTTCATGTACGGTGGTAGCAGCTCTCATAGTTACAATGGCATTTGCAGCTGCCTTCACTGTCCCTGGTGGAAATCAAGATGATGGCAAACCTTTGTTCCAAGATGATGCAACCTTTATGCTATTTGTTGTATCAGATGCCATTGCTTTGTTTTCATCGGTTACTTCAGTGTTGATGTTTTTAGGGATACTTACTTCACGCTATGCAGAAGGTGATTTCCTTTACGCCTTACCAAAGAGATTAACAATTGGAGCCCTTTCGTTATTCTTGTCGTTAGTAACGACTATGATTGCATTCAGTGCAACTCTTGCGCTCGTGCTTCGAGACAAAGTCACATGGATTGCGGCTCCACTTGTAATAGCAACCAGTATTCCTGTGTGCTTGTTCGGGTTGTTGCAGTTTCCTCTACTTGTGGAGCTAGTTAACTCTACATATGGACGGAGCATTTTTCATCAGCAAAGTGATCACAGGATTCATTAGCAATCTGGCTTACTTGTAAATGATGTGTGTTTTTTTGTGTTTGCTTGAAAGAAAGAAATAATGTTGCAAGTTGCTGTAACCAACTCTTTATTTGAAGGTTTTATTTGAATGTTCGAGGGTGATGCCTCAGTGTTATTGTGAGTTATCTTGTGAGATGTAGACATCAGACAAAGTTAGGATTCAATCATGCAGTGGAGTAGGTAATTAAGGGAGTTTTTTGAGTTATTTATAATTCTGATTTCTAACTTTTAGTATATGGATTTAAAAATGGAAGTTTAGTTGAGACAAGAAAAAAAAATTCTTTTTTCATGTTTGATGACAGGTTGGGCTGGCTTGGGCTTGGATCAACACCCAACATACACACCACACAACTTTGGACATGTACATACGGGTCGGGATGGCTTGGGCTTGAGAGATAAAGTTGGGTTTTTAATTACACCAATAGACAATAGTCCTTAAAATTAATCCACAAATACATCAAGCCAAATTACAATCACAAATACATGAGATTATAAGAGATGTAGCTTTCAAAATATAATCTATTTGTTTGGTTAATTGGTTTTGAATCCTTTATACTCATCCACATTTTACAGTTTATCCTTCAAATTTAATCCACAAATACAAGACGTATTTTAAATAAATAGAAAGAAAAATGCATTCACATAAAAAAGAAAGGAAAAGAATAGAAGCTAAATTTATTTCCTTTTAAATCACCCCAAATATGGAGAGAAAATTTTTTAAACAACAGCAACTAGATTATCCCTTCAAATCATATCATTTCATTTTCTTTCTATCTTAACATTAAACTCAAAAACCCAATTTATTTTATAATCCATTGTATTCTTTTCTTTTCTTTCCTCAAAAAAACTCAAGAACACAGTAAAGATAATTCGACTTTCAAGGAGAATTTCACAAATTAACATTGATCTAACCAAATGTCACCAAAAATTTGCAAACCAACATTGTGCAGCAATCTATCACAACTCTCTCATGTACTTGGTGATATTTTGATCTCATTTACCTTTTCTTCGTTCACTCGAGATGACAAATCACCATCAGCAATAGCGAGCTTATGAAGTTCTCTTTTCTTTATAGCCTAAATAAAGACATAACCTTTTTAAGATACTCGTATAAAACTAAAAACCAAAAAACAAGAGAATAAATACTATCTAGACGACTAGACTAGACTAAAATATTAAGAGGATATGATGGCCATGCAAAAAGAAATACGGAGCACTATATTTTGACCGAAAAACATTTAAAATATACCATTTTGACCGGCTTTTTTGGGTTTTTAGAGTTGACCAGCGAAGACAACTTGCCAAAGTGAAAGGCTACTTTCGAAACGACCATGCGATGTATAATTAATTAGTATTGCAAATTTGAGCTGTATACAACACAATTTCGACTTATATATTATTTCAAAATCGCAATACTTTTTTAGAATAACGTTGTGATTATGAAAATCGCCTGGCAATTTTGAGAACCCAAGAAGAGTTGGTCAAAATGGTATGTTTTAATCGTTATAATTTGATCACTCTACAGTATTTAGTATTAGTCTAATAAAGAGCAAGCTCACTCACCATGCAAACGGTCTCTAAATGAAGCCTGTCTTTGTTTTTCTTCTCCCGATCTTCCGCGTCTAGTTTCTTCACAACACTTGAAGGATCTTTAGTGTTATACAATGTGCATTCACCTTCTTCAAAACCTAACCAATTATTAGTTAATTGGTCAAACATGTATATAGTAGTAATTTTAAGAAAACTAAACAAAAACAAAGATGTCAATAAAGGTACACCAAATTTAATTAACCTTGCATTTGTCGCCATCAATATGTTCCTCAAGTTTGGACAAGCTGCTTAGATGATTCTTGCACAGATTACATTCATATATTACTTTTGGTAGAGCTTTTGCTTCTTCTTTACCTTTCAAATCAACTTTAGCATCGTCATTCAGATTTGAGCATGATGTTTCCTCCTTTTTATTAGCCTTCATCATTCAATAAATAAATATTCCTACATATAAATAGTTATAATTTTAATTAGTAGGAATTGAAAGAAAAAAGTATGCATATATCTAGTCGCACAACAAGTAGAAGAGCTTTTGGCGACGAGATCCTGAGCTACAACTTGACCCTGCAGGCCATACGTACGCTTCGAGCCCACATAACAATAACAATTAACCCACGTAAATAACATATATACACGTTCGGTAGAATTTCATTTAAAAAATGGGCAGGCGACTGTGTACATTAAGTAAAACTGTAACGGTTACCTGATAATCTTCGCTGCTGATCGTAAACAGGTGCAGGTCTAGCTAGGGTTTAACTTAATGAAACTATGTGTATTTTGTTGACGACTAATTAGCATAAATAAATATATATAGATCGAATCCCATGATCATATTTATGGGCCAAGGTTTGCTTACCAGATAAAGTTGCAACATTACCCCGTTATTGCTTTGTGCGTTTAATATTTAAGATATGGGCCAAAGCCCAAAGTTAACTACGTAATTTGCTTTGTGCGTTTAACCACAAGAATCGAACGGGAATTGAAAAGGGCAAGCTACATCGAATTTGCATCCTTTCTTCAACAAAAATGATAAATCCTCCTAAAAATTAGCCTAATAATTCTCCTAATAACCTTAAAATATATAACTGTTATGAATTATCAGTATTAGCAGCCATATACTATTTCTTATTTGTTTCTATATACTTTATCAATTGTATATATAGACATAGATATGTAATAATGAAATGATTCATAGATATACAAAACTACTACTCCTTGGCTGCTCTCTTTCTGCCGCCATCCTTCATCAATATTCCAACTTCTTGATCTTCTATATTATTATAGATAGTGGCTATTAGTGACCCAAGATTGATATTTTATAACACGTTATCAGCACGATGCGTCTCTGACAATCTATTGATCCTTGGATCCGATTTCATCATCATCAAATCATAAATCCCTCCTGCACGAATGTTACAAAATAAATAAATAAAACAAATTTAAAATCGGCAAAGGAATAAAGGAGAAGCAGAATTCAATTTTTATGCTGACGTTCATGCATCAAATACCATCATCGATTGGGGTTACCTTTTTCTCTTAAAATCTCAGTTTTTATACACAAAGGTATATATATTGAATTTTCTTTACATAGTAGTATTTATTATATATTTTTCTTTCCTTGATATGTTATGCTATTAATTTGAGACAAGATATAAAATAATCAAATCATCATATATATATCTAGAGAAAAGAAAAATAGGATCGACTAAAATTTATTGATTAAAATATATAACCAGTTATTATAATAATAATAATATAAGAAATACAAATAGTACTCGTAATTTTAATTTTATTTTTCACTACCTCAGATCTATTTGAAAGTATATGTTTTCAATTATACCGCAAGGATTTTAAATGATAAAGAAAAGGATATTTCTCAACTACATCCTATCTATTTTGTGAAAAGGTAGAAAAATGATTTTTATGTTACCTGAAATTTTTATATTACCTGAAATATTTTCACGGCCGGACCATTTAAACCGGGTTGGACCGAAAAACCCAAACATAGTGTTCTAGTTAGCTTCTAGTTCCATGAGTCCATACAACCTCTTCTCCATGTACTTGTGACATTCATCTAATCATCTTCGAGGTCTGTACATATATGTGTATATATATGTATATATGTAATTGTTGATGTAGCTCATGAATGATAAGGAAACTCTAAGACAAATTTACATATATATATATATATATAACATTATATATATATATATATATAGTGAAGGGATCAAGTGAGAACCAACATATATGGTGAGAACCGTGAGAACCACTAAAAAACCATCTCTAAGGGCTTTGCCCTTAGAGTTAAGGGCTACGCCCGTACCGTATACAACCGTCACCATCTCTTGGATCGCCGCCCATCAAATCCATACGATTCTCATATGCGTCCCTTGACGGTCAGTTTAGAACGGATAAGGGCCTCTGGCCCGTACCGTATACATACGTTTTCTTAACGCGTAACCCATATGATTTTTTACAAAAAAAAAAATTTTTTTTATTTTTTTTTGGAATGGGTTTTTGTTAAAAGAAATAAAAAACAAAAAAAAGTTTCAAAAAATGAAAAATAAAAATTAAAAAATAAAAAACCACACAAAAAAGAAGAAAAAGGGAGGAAAACTAGTGGTTCTCACGGTTCTCTCCATATTTGTGGTTCTCACGTTAACCCTACCCTATATATATATATATATATATATATATATATATATCTAACTTTGTATCAGAAAAGGTGTGAAGAGAAAACGAATTTTTTTTATATTTCATGTTTGGTATTTGGAATTAGAATGAAAGGTAAAAAGATTCCTACAAATCTCGTTCTCTCGCTTCTCTATATATGTGTCATTCATGGAATCTATGGTCAAATATTAGAAAACAAAAAGACAGCCTAACTACAAGTATAGCTTTTCCTTATTAAAAAGAATCAATACATATATGTGTATATATATATATACGTGACTCATGAGACCATAAAGGAACCAAAAGACAATTTACTTTTCATTGAATATTATGTAAAGTTTAGATTCCATGATTATTATGATATAGTTGATTCCTTGCTGTTCCTACACATGGTAGTTGTCGTACTTTGATGCAAGATGACTAATCAATATTGCTTTACACCCAAAGTGTAATAATTCAATAATACATCTGCCAACTTTACATTATATGTTCTTTTATTATAACATCATACACCTAATTTCATTAGGTAAAAATGTTTCTTACTTTAAAAGAATATTATTTTAATATAACTGAAAGTTTCACATATATATATTTTATCTCTTGGTTGCTAGATATGTTAGCACGAAACGACCAAAGCTATTTTGGATATCGGCGCATAAGAGAATGTATTATAGAACTAAATATCTTAAAATAATATCTAAAATAAAACATATATATATTTAAAGAGGGAAACGACAAGGAAAATTTGAAGTCGACCGATTGAAAGAATTAACAAAAACAAACAAACAAAATTTATACAAATAATAGAATGGGGAGTGGTTTTTCATTGATTGGAGGGGACCTCTTCTTTATTTATTTATTTATTCAGTTGATTGAGGCAAGAATTATTTTATTTTTTTATAATTTGTTGTGTTATGTTGTGATTGATGTTGCATACTACATATCATCTAAAGGAATGGATATTTTTTTTAAGGATCAAATCAACAAGAAAATTGTTGAGTTTATATATATATATATATCATATATATAGAACAATATGTTTTATATATATATATATCATAGTGGTTATGATACTCAGTCAAGAACTGATGAAAGTGATAATTATTTACATATTGTAAAGAAAGATCATATATTGAAGAAACTGCCAAAGATCCATTTTTGATATGCATTATATAAATGTGCCTCATGCACATATGGCAGTCATAGAAAAATATGATGATTATAAACTTATGGCATGACAGATTAAGCCATTAAGGATATATTATGATGAAAAGGATCCACATGATCCTAAAAAATAATTAAAGGATACACATATCCTAGCATGATACCATTTAGTATTTAAATCGATGCATCGTCTAAATGGGTCATCAAAATTGCAGCATGAAGCTTGCGTGATTATTTGCTCAATTTATAAAATTGAAAGCATGTTCCATATTATATATTGAAAATAATGATCAGTTTGATAAATGATCATTTAAAGAGCAAAATGAATGACTTATAGTTTGGGGTCATATGCAATAATATGATTGCATATCGTATAAATAGTTTATTGTATTCCCTCCCCAATAAAATTGGTTTATGGTCACAAAGATGAGACCACATAGAATGTTGGATATAATGTTGGAAAAACATTGATAAATAAAGTGCCTGTTTTGGGTATGAGTTGAAACATGTAAAATGTATATGTTTTACCAACATTAGGGGGAGATGTTCCCAACATTAAGGGAAAGATAGAAAGCTCATAATACTCGTTATTGAATCATAGAAACATTTGAAACGTGAGATGCCATCATGCACCTAACATCTAACATTTTATTTATGTGGGATGCCATCATGCACCTAACATCTAACATTTTATTTATGTGGGATGCCATCATGCACCTAACATCTAACATTTATTTACGCACCTAACTTTTACATTTATGTCAAGTAATTCTTATTTATGAAATATAATATTTAATTATGTTTACTAATGTGTGATGAGCAAGACAAAGCAACAGATGTTGTCTTTATCCATAAACACATCAATGAAATACTACAGTTGGAATACTTTAATCATGATGATCTAAGTGTTTTATGGCAAAAAATTTAAAAAGCTTAAAACATATTCTGAGTTGAATATGATTCACATTGATCCTAAAAAATAATTAAAGGATACACATATCCTAGCATGATACCATTTAGTATTTAAATCGATGCATCGTCTAAATGGGTCATCAAAATTGCAGCATGAAGCTTGCGTGATTATTTGCTCAATTTATAAAATTGAAAGCATGTTCCATATTATATATTGAAAATAATGATCAGTTTGATAAATGATCATTTAAAGAGCAAAATGAATGACTTATAGTTTGGGGTCATATGCAATAATATGATTGCATATCGTATAAATAGTTTATTGTATTCCCTCCCCAATAAAATTGGTTTATGGTCACAAAGATGAGACCACATAGAATGTTGGATATAATGTTGGAAAAACATTGATAAATAAAGTGCCTGTTTTGGGTATGAGTTGAAACATGTAAAATGTATATGTTTTACCAACATTAGGGGGAGATGTTCCCAACATTAAGGGAAAGATAGAAAGCTCATAATACTCGTTATTGAATCATAGAAACATTTGAAACGTGAGATGCCATCATGCACCTAACATCTAACATTTTATTTATGTGGGATGCCATCATGCACCTAACATCTAACATTTTATTTATGCATCTAACATTTATTTACGCACCTAACTTTTACATTTATGTCAAGTAATTCTTATTTATGAAATATAATATTTAATTATGTTTACTAATGTGTGATGAGCAAGACAAAGCAACAGATGTTGTCTTTATCCATAAACACATCAATGAAATACTACAGTTGGAATACTTTAATCATGATGATCTAAGTGTTTTATGGCAAAAAATTTAAAAAGCTTAAAACATATTCTGAGTTGAATATGATTCTCATTATTCAAGAGAAAAATAACGAGCTATT
Organism: Erigeron breviscapus; assembly: GCA_034093135.1. NCBI lineage: Eukaryota > Viridiplantae > Streptophyta > Magnoliopsida > Asterales > Asteraceae > Erigeron > Erigeron breviscapus. Next base: position 46,341,113 of record CM067167.1, on the reverse strand, counting down.
AATGAAAAACCATCAAGCTCGTCCCACAGATCATTGATAATACTAGAATATGATTCTCATTATTCAAGAGAAAAATAACGAGCTATTAATGAAAAACCATCAAGCTCGTCCCACAGATCATTGATAATACTAGAATATGATTCTCATTATTCAAGAGAAAAATAACGAGCTATTAATGATAAAACCTTCCCACAGGAAGAAGTAAATGATAAAACCTTCCCTCAGGAAGTAAACAACATTCCCACAGGAAGGAGTGAATGATAAAACCTTCCCTCAGGAAGTAAATAAGTAAAACCTTCCCACAGTAAGGAGTAAATGATAAAACCTTCCTTCAGGAAATAAACAATTCAAATAAAGTGTCTAACTTCTATCTATGGGTTATGTCCAAGCTCCATTGCACTTGGTGATAGATATGTCATCTTGCCCACCTTGTAGAGTTGTTGATCAATTATGGTCATATATATATATATATTATGGAACCGAGATGAAATATAAAGTTTGTGGGATAATTCATTCACATGATTTAGTGATTGCCAGCAATATAAGCTGACCAAAAAGCTGCTAATGATCCTATTGGTAATGAATCTAGCACATTTGAAAGTGGTAGAAAAATCGATTCCAAATAAAAGGCCTCGAAAGAAAAGGAGCATAAATATAAGATGGTCAAAGTCGAGGTATAAAGACCCCATAAGAGATATGATGAGAAACTAGACATGAAGGTTTTTGAGAAACCTCAGGTACCTGAAAATAATGAGATCTCAATGAATTGTGACATGTCTAGAGAATTGTGGAATCGAAAAAATAAATAAAAGCGACGTCGAGAATGATTGTATATGATATAGCGCTAAGTATTATGAATAATGGTAAGGATCTTGAAAGCATGCATGCACGTAAGTGATATGATATGAATGATTGGCCAATGATGATAAGACGCTAGTATTTTGGACATAAAGTCCAAGCACTTGGAGTGCATAAATTATATGATGTAAATCGGTCTATGTTCAAATATTGAATTGAATTATGGCACATAGAATGTTGAATAGACCTTATATTGATTATGAGCAAGAAATGTCATATGGTGGAAGCGATTATTGATCTACTGAAAGTCTGGCAAAATAAGATATTTGATTTGCATCTAAAGAATATGAACAGAGCTCATTTGGTATTAATATTTCATAAGAGATATAAAATGCATGAAGCATATTTTGTGATTTGAAAAGCTTAAAAACCAATGTGAAATTGGAATATGATATAATCGCCTTAGTGCATATTTATTAAAATGTGCCATAGAAATTACTATGTTTGCTCATGAAACTCCATAAAGAAATTTGGATTTAAATATGATATGAGTTTCAATGGAACTCCGAGAGAGTGTCCAATACTAATTGAATTATTAGAAAATGAATGATAAAAGACAAAGACTGTCTTGATTTACGAATTAACTATGTTAAGGATAATATTATTGAGCATCATAATATCTAAAAGAGGAAGCTATACTTTTTGTAGACAAGTGACGCTTATGACTATGAGGTCACATGATGTTGAAAGAACCCCCTCGAATTTCAAAGAAGATGATCACAATGTTAGTTCAAAAAATGTCGCTAAAACATTGATAGTTATCGATTTCTCATTATGCATCATTTAAATTAAAGTTGTTTATAGAGCTTAGATTATGAAGTACGGGTATGTACTTAAATGAAATGTTTGATGCATGTTGAAATCCTAAATTGGATATGAGAGTCATATGTGGAGAAATCAACATATAGCAAGTTGGTTCATGAGAAAATCAAATTGATTTATAAAGACATTTATTACGATAACCTGAGACTTTGGTCAGTGATATTGATATGTGTTAACCAATGAGTTTGAATGATGTGATTATGAGGGGGAGAAGATACGCATTGCACTATTTTTTCCTTAACCATGGTTTTTTTTGTCCCATTGGGTTTTTCCTGGTAAGGTTTTTAATGAGGCAATATCTCTAAGCGTATCAAAAGACTTATGTACTCTTTTTCCTTCATTAGATTTTTATCCCATCGGGTTTTTTCTAATAAAGTTTTAACGAGGCATAATCTTTCACATGAACACCCAAAGATGAATGATATACAACATGTTCATGGATCTTGTAGTATTTCTTCAAGAAACAACGCTCCAACAATTTTGTATAAAGGAGATACAGCTTGTATTATTCAACTTAAAGAATGATACATCAAAGAAGAATAGAGATATGCAGATTTTTATTAAAGCACTTCGAGCCTTATAATTCAAGAAGTTAGTTCAAGATATTGGATTGCATCAACTTAAAGATCTGAAGTGATATCATCATCAGGGGGAGACACAATACGCGTTGCACTCTTTTTCCCTTGACTATGGTTTTATCCCACTGGGTTTTCCTAGCAAGGTTTTTAATGAGGCAACTACTCTAGGCGTATTGTACAATAAACATCCAAGGGGAAGCATTACAAGTTGCACTCTTTTTCCCTTCACTAAGTTTTTGTCCCACTGGGTTTTCTTAGTAAGGTTTTTAATGAGGCAACATAACCGATCCAGAAGTATCAAGAGAAGATAACACGTGTTGCACTCTTTTTCCCTTAGCTATGGTTTTTGTCCCACTGGGTTTTTCATAGCAAGGTTTTTAACGAGGCAGTAGTTCAAAGCGAAACGTCAAAGTTGAAAAGTATCATTCAACATGAAACATATGAATTATTGATAAAGTGAATGATAGTAATATGTCTGAGGGGGAGTGTTATGAATTATCAGTATTAGCAGCCATATACTATTTCTTATTTGTTTCTATATACTTTATCAATTGTATATATAGACATAGATATGTAATAATGAAATGATTCATAGATATACAAAACTACTACTCCTTGGCTGCTCTCTTTCTGCCGCCATCCTTCATCAATATTCCAACTTCTTGATCTTCTATATTATTATAGATAGTGGCTATTAGTGACCCAAGATTGATATTTTATAACAATTTTCTACATATGTTATTCACTTATTCTCTCTCTTAATTTTATTCAATTATTTGAAGATTTATCATTTCCCGTTGAAATATGCAAATAAAAACGTCTGTTTCATATATATCTATCATATGTCTCATGTCATATGATAGATATTAGTATTGTTGTTAGTAAGTTGGGTATGTTTGACATAAATAGTTGGAATTACTGGGGTTGTATAATTGAAGCCTTTAGTTGTATAAAACTGTTTGGTAAAAAGCTATAAGATGTCGATAAAAATTGTAGAATTATATTAATGGGCATATAATTTATTTTAATATAAGAGAAACATGAGAATAAAGTAAGACTAATATGTTTTTTTTTTTGAACGTTCGTGTCACGGGACGGCTAGCCGTTACATCCATACGGGCAGGCAGACGCTAGCGACCGATCCACGAAGTCAGGGAACCACGGGGGAGGAAAACCCTTAATTAAACCGCTACAGAAGGCACGACGTTTAATTAAGGTAAACCTTTGCCCCCTCCAGGATTCGAACCGGGGTTGAATCCCTTCATGGGAGGACTTCGGAGATGAGGAAACCACTGCGCTAGGCAGGAACCTCAAGACTAATATGTTATTTATACAAATTGTGCTCACTCAAAGGGTATTAATGAAATTCATGGGTGTGTCAGGCATAACATTGTTGTCAAACAATAAAGGATCACGAATAGAAAATCGTCACAGGAGAAAGACAATAATTAATAAATATAACAGCTTGTATTGTGTTTATAAGACAACGAAAACTAAAAGAATGAAAGGCAGTTAGGTACTTAGGTAAGGTTTTCTTGATTACAAAAAAGAAAAAAAAAGTTATCTACAAATTCATTAATTACCTCTCGAAACTCAGAAGAAGCTATAAAGAAATAGATAATAACAACAACTGCTGCCACAATTACAACTAGTGCTAGCATGACATGTTACACAAAACATGTTATATTAAAAGTTTAACCTGAATTTTATAATAAGTGTATAACTATTTAATATATTTCAATTACAACTTTTAATTGAGATTTTATTTAGCAAAACTCATAATATATTAATTTATTTACCTCTTCAGACGCGTGCGACCGTGTTATCGCACCCTTGGTCTCCAGGGGTGCCTTCGGGTTCCAACCTCTAGCATACTGCCCGCTTGGATGTCACTGCTAGGGTTCGATCACTAACCAACTAACACGCTTTTCTAAAATAATAATAATAATAAAAACTTAATGGACTGAATTAGTGGATTGTACGTTATTTTTATGACTTCTCATTTTTGTAGCATAAAACACAAAATATTTTTTTTCAACGACGACAAATGCCACATACAATCGTCGCCTAATAATGTGATCAATAGATGAATTAGTATATGGTGGAGCCTGAGACTGAGAGGTCTTGGGTTCAAATCCTGGTGTGAGCAAAATGCTCACAGGAATGCAGACATGGGTTTTCTCATAATGGGTTTCCTCTGGAATTGGAGTTGGATATATGAAGAGACATGCCGCTGAGCCCAAATTTACCGTTAAAAAAAATCTACCAATAAACTAAAACAAGATTGAGATGTTCTTGAAACGACACGTGGCGTAATCCTTGATCGACACGTGTCCTTTTAATTTATTTACTTTATTAAATTAGCTTTTTTAATTGTATATAGATTCAATTTCCTTATTAGAGTAACTCTAACTCTTAGGCTTATATTAATACAAAAGACATTATAATCTTATTTGATTGATCGTTTTCTCATTAATAAATTATCTTTTTTTCTTTCTCAATTCTTCAACTCCTATTACTTATATTACTTATAATAAGTTATTAACATGAAGACTTAAAAAATTTGAGTTTACGATCCGAAATCACAAGGCTATTTGCCGTCATCTACTATGCTTACAAGTTCCGGTTTTGATGTGATTCTAAAAATTTAAGATAAATCCAAACTCTAACTAAACATATATTATATTTATCATTACTGTTTCTTATAATTTAGTTTCGATTATCGGTTTACCTTAACCATAATTTATTTCATACTCACGAATCATGTGTAAGACATACTCGGATTTCTTTATGATACCATCTATATAATTCCGTACATCGTACGGGTATTAGGACTAGTAATAATAATAAAATAATGTGAAACTAAAACAAGATTTAAAACATTCCATTATTGATTGGGATCTTTTAATTAAAGTTGAGATCCTTCCCAACTCTTTTCAAATAAGAACTTGTAAAAGATACAAAATAACAGGTTCCTATTTATTTTCATTGGCGGATCCTTTACTATTTTCATATATTTTTAATTGAACAAAATAACATGTTAATTGATAAAATCTCTTGCGAAAATGTGATTGAAAGATACATATTGTTTGTTATAGATGTGTTTTATCCTATTTTTATTCATCGTAGCCTAAAAACACTAACCTAATACATAGTGATAAAACGTTCGTTTAAATTTGAGGTCTTGCCTATTTTGAGGCCTTAGCATGTGCGTAGCCCATGGACACTGTTGGGCGGGCCCTGACGGGCTTACTTTTTTTAAAAACTTATAATCTTGATAAATAAAATTTTAGAAATGACTTGCAAATAATAATTATAGAATAGCCGGATTAATTTTAAGTTAACAAAAAGTTTAGAAACTTATGTATATAAATTTCATCTTTATTTCTTTTTTGAATGGGACAGTTTTTATGTCAACTGATCATACACTCGTCTCATCTTCGATCTCATACGCCTACTTACTCGATCCAACTATGTATTTGCGTGTATTATTTTCATACACACATTGATTGGTTATATATATTTGGTGGCACTTATTAATGTTAAATCGACTACACACACACCACAACTTAAAATTAGCACACATACATTTGTTTTTTTTTCAATCATTTATACAAATTAATAACTTATCCAAAATGAGCTCCAGCCATCTCCATGTTCACAAAGCTGCATTAAGCAATGATTGGGATTCCGTAAGCCAAATCTTCGAAAAAGATCCCGAGCTTATGACTAAACCAATCAACTACTTAGGGGAAACGCCCCTTATGATAGCCGTGGAACAAACGCCTCCCACGACTTCGTCAAACAATTGGTGTCTCGTGTAGTCGACATCAGTGGTGCTACAGATCAGCTTTTCGTGGCAGACTCGAACGGAGACAACCCACTCCATCGGGCTGCTAAGATTGGTAATACAATCGACGCAAAAATATTGGTGGAACAGAACCAGGACATGACTCAAGTTACGGATAGAAATGGTCATACACCATTGACTTTGGCTGCTTGGCATCGCAACAAGGACACCCTTCGATACCTGCTGAAAGTGACTACGGAATCCATTCCGGGGGCTGGAGAGGTAGGAAGTAGTCTATACACTGGAGTTGCTGGTGGCGATCTCATTACTCTCACAATTCAGGCCGGTTTCCTGGGTATATATATGTGTGTGTGTGTGTGTGTGTGTGTAATAATCCAACTAATTTCTTCAATCATCTATTTAATTAATACGAGTAGTTTTTTTTGTGACAACTGTGATATTTATATATTTTCATTTGATTCAACGCGTGGTTCTGTCTTTAAAATTGATTATGCGTATATTAAAATTTGGAAAGCTAATATTTCACTCGTCTCAATTTAAATGTCATAATTGGACTATTGGAATTCCTTTTTTTAACCTTAAACTTTAAATATTTTTGTTTATCAATTTTGGAAAGCTAATATTTTTTATGTAAAATATATGAATGGATTATATTTTAAATATATTTTCATTGATATTCATCAAGTATTATATAAAACAAACAAAAATATTTAACTTTCAAAGTTAAAAGGAAAAAAAATAAAAAAATAAAACAAGAAACATTTAAATGATGGAAGGAATAATTGTTTAACGATTTTGTTATATATACGGGTATAAAAATGCAGACATGGCCTTAGAAATAATTGGGAAACACCCGAACATCGACGTTGAAGAGAACTGGGCCTCTAAAACGGCCTTGCAAATATTAGGTAGCAAACCGTAGCGGAAGTTCGCTTGGGTTATGGAATCATCTCATTTATTCATGTAACTATGTAAGTCCTTTATTCATGTTGGTCTTCTTTTTTTACTTGCCAAAAACTTAAGGGCACGTTTAGTTAGGAAAACACCCCTTGTTTTTTTATTTTTGTTTTCCAAGAAAACATGGAAAACAGAAAACGCGTTCAAATCATAGTTTTCCAAAAATGTTTTCCATGAAAACAGAAAACACTGTTTTCCACTTTTCTATGGAAAATTAGAAAACACTTTTTTATTGTTTTCACTTTTCATTTTCCATTTTCTAGTTTTGAACGCATTTTCAAAATTTTCATTTGTTTTCTAGAGATGGAAAACTCTTTTCATTTTCTAGAAAATTGGAAATGGAAAACTAGAAAACATTTTCCGCAACTAAACGCGCCCTAAGCTATGACTTTTCAAAATTGTTTTCTATCCCAAACTAATTAATCAAACCATTGAAATCAGTATGAAAATTTTAACGTATATTGGTAAACATGGATTATTGATCTACCCTTTCATGTATACAGCTTTAAACCATAGAACCTGGGGGTGTTGATCGGTCGGGTTATTCGGGTTTCGGGTTATTTGGTTCGGGTTATTCGGGTTTTGAAGAATAATAAGTTCACCCGTAACCCAAACCGAATAAGATTCGGGTTATTTGGGTTTGGGTTGTTTGGGTCAGGTTTTGGGTAACCCAAATAAAAAATTATGTGGACTTTGATGCGTACTAAACTTTAAAAAGAAAGTTGGTTAATTATATCTCAATATAATTTTAATTTCAAAAACATAGAAAATCATACTTCGTAAAAGTGTAAACTAACAAATTGTTTATATTCAAAGGTATTTCAACAACTTTGATTATTTAGTTCTTGATTTAGTGCATTACTTCAAATATTATTTAACTAAACTATTGAGGTAAAACTTAATTTAGCTATTGTTATATCAAATTTTAATACAAGACGTATATAGTATAACTATTATACTCGTAATATAGTAATACTTTTGTATAATACTAACAAAAGACAAAACGGTATGTTTGATTTTTGTCTACCATAATACTTACAACAAAAATAACCGAGCAGGAATCATATTTTGTAATTTATAAATAAAAGCATAAAGATTGAATCAACTATATAATACTCTTATAAATATTATATTGATAAAAAAAGGAAAATTTTATATGGGTTATTCGGGTTAACTCAAATAAAAAAATATCACCTATAACCCAAACCAATTAAATTTATATGGGTTTGGTTAACCAAATAACGAACCCGAAACCCGAATAACTCAACCCATATAACCCAAATCCATTCAGGTTGGGTCGGGTTAATTGGGTATGGTTTTTTTGAACACCCCTAAGAGGTTACCCAATGCCACTCGTCCCTCACTCGTCCGGCTTGGAGGGACGAGTCCACACCATTGGGTGGGACTCGTCCGTTCCATTCGTTCCTGCAGGGACGAGTTCATGTAGGTGTTTTTTTTTTTTTTTTTAATCCTATATACAAGGAAGAAGACAAAAAAATTGGTGGGTCCAAGACTAGTCCTTGAGGATAAGTGTATTGGGTATGTTTTGGGGGATTAGTCCTTGGAGTGTTTTTTGTGTGTGGCTTCTGACCTTTTTTTTCAAAATACTCTTTTTTTTTTTTTTTTTTTTTTTTTTTTTTTTTTTTTTTTTGTTTTTTAGTCCTTAGAGTGTTTTTTGCTGATGTGGCGCTGACAGGGACTAGTCCTTGAGGGATGACATTGGGAGCCTCTGATAGAACCATACATATATTGGAAAATTCAATACATGGCCAGCACTCTACAGAGGAGAGTAACTTACGGTGTGACACATAGAAACCAGACAACTTAGTTTTGGACTTTTGGTCTAGCTAGTGACATATTTCTAGTTTTATTACTTTTTAACGTCATGATCATAAAGGGGGCCTACATATACTGCATAGAATGGGCCCAAATCACATCGGCAAAAACAAATGGTTCAAAACTATTCACTTCTTTTTCTTGACAGCTGATGGCAGCAATTATATATATATATATATATATATATATATATATATATATATATATATATATATATATATATATATATATATATATATATATATATATATATATATATATATATATATATATATATATATTTGTTTTATTTTAATACTTGTTTTATTTTACCTAATATATCTATATATATATAGATATATATATATATATATATATATATATATATATGTGTATATATATATATATATATACATATATATATATATATATATTATATTATATATATTAATAATGAATATGTATATATATAAGTAAGAAGTAAGATATAAGTATAATAATAAATAAATTAATTAAATATATATATATAAGATAAGATATATATATAAGTAAGATCTTTATATATATATATATATTATATTATATAATAAGAATAAGATATCTTTCTTTATATTATTATTATAAATAAATATAAAATCTAAATAAAAATAACAGGTACAAATAGTAAATATATATATATATATATATATATATATATATATATATATATATATATATATATATATATATATATATATATATATATATATATATATATATATATATATATATATATATATATATATATATATATATATATATATATATATATATATATATATATATATATATATATATATATATATATATATATATATATATATATATATATATATATATATATATATATATATATATATATATATATATATATATATATATATATATATATATATATATATATATTTCACTATAGTAACCAAATACGAGTGTGTATATTCACGCAAAAGATATATATATATATATATAGTGATATATATATATATATATATAAATATATATATAACAAAAGTTTGGAACAGTAAGCCGAGCCATGAACAGTAACGGCTCGGCTCGTGAACAGTTCCGGCTTGGTACTGTTCCTGTAGCACTGGAGTAATTTTTTTTTTGGTTATCTTCTAAAACCTTCTGGACTCTCCCTCTTTCACTTCTTCCCTCTTATCTTCTACAATTTTCACGGTTCTGTTTCTCTGTTTTCTCCAACCCTTTTTTTTTCTTTCTAATTATCATCCAACATACTAATAAATTAATAATAATAATAATCTAGGGTCATATATGGCTACCGCTAAGTGGATTCGTATGACTTTGGTGGTGATGTTTAAGGTAAATGTTTTTTTTTTCTTTCTTTTTTTGAATTTCCATGTCTCTTAGGTAATTGATGATAACACACTACTAATTTTTCATGTTTTAATTCTCGAAAATGCTTCCTCTTCAACCATTAGGATCTTTGTATTTTTGATAAAAGTAGGGTTTTGCTATTTTGGGGTTTTTTGGTGATGCTTTGCTTTTGAATATTTTAACCCGACACTAGCCAACTTTCATAGCGTACACGACAACGCCACACTTGAACAATAGTAACAGTTTGCGGTTCGCCAAAATAGCCGGCCACTATCAATATTTGCATCTTCATGTTGGTCAATATTCGTTCCATTGTTATCAATGCCAAATGCATCTGCTCCGAAAGGTTAGTGATGCAATTTTGTCACTTCATATATGATATATGCATTGAGCTTTTTTTAACTTTAGATTGTTCCTGATCTTGGCATTGACTTTGAGGACACATTTCCTGTATGTGCAGGTTATTTCATCGTTTTATTGTGTAGGTAACATGCTTAGCAAATACATTTACATAGCATTCATGACTTTGTTTAATAAAAAGTGAAATAATTTTGAGAATTGTAGATGGAACTGTGGGGATATTTGACATTCGAATTAGTAGGTATGTATAATTCTATAAGTAATCCACATGATCATCACGAGTGGATTAAACAGGTTGCGTAACAATTAAAACAAGTTCTTTTAAGTTCACGTTGAAATGTGACTGGTGGGTTGGGTTGACACATAAACCTTAGGCCAACTTGGTTACATGCTTATTATTTGGCAAGTAGCTCAGATTTCTATAATGAACGACATACGAGATATGGTAGGGTTTCATGAAGCAGACTCTAGCAGTCGCGAGTTCCCAAGGAAAAACAGAGCCAGGTAAACATCTATCTTGCTTGAACCTTTTTTTCAGTCATAAAGTTGCAATCTAATGAAGAAATAGCCTAGCTGGCTATTATTATATATAGTCTAAGTTTGCGAAAGTAAAGGCATTTGTGCATACAATCCTTAGCTTAGCTTTATATTTGGTTATGTTATAAAATTGTTTCCCTCAAAAAATGAATGTTATGTAGTTGCGAAATCAGTGTAAAATAGCGTTAAGTCCTGGCAACTAATACTTTATAGCTTCTGTTATAACTATTAGACATACATACATGAAATAAGATAAATTAGTTATATACTCTATGGCTCAGAGAATCTCAAGAAACACCATGGCATTATAGTTCAACTCAATGCTAAAAAAAAAGCTTATTCAGTAAATGTACCTTAACATTTGCTTCCCTTTTCATCGAACATGATTTGTGCACTAATTAACAACAAATTGATAGGCTTGGATGTAATTAATAGACTACTATTGTTTAATGTAATTCTTTTGTTATTGCTGGATGTGAAAAAGTTCGCCACAATAATCTGGAACATCTTAAATCATCCCCGCGGCAACGCGCGGGGTCAACATACTAGTTGTAATACTAAGAACGATACACAAGATTATCAACGAAATGTGTTTTGCTCCTTGACATTTTGTGTCTAAAATATTTCATATCTTAATCGGTTTATCATTTAAACAAAAAATATCCATATGTTTACAATTCATAAGTCTAAAGATGTCTAAAAGAAGATCAAAACTGAAGGTATGAAGCTTGATGAAAGAAAAATGAAAAATTCATGATGTATTGATAGTTGAAAATATTAAACATTTTTTTAAACTTGTGAATTTTAGATGCGTTACTTTTGTTTAAAATAATAAGTTATTTTTTTAAATGGTTCTTTTTTGGCCATTCTACAATATTACATCATCTCTGATCTATTATAAATTACAACTTTATAAGTATACAATGAATATATATTTGAAAAATAAAATGGTACTTTTTTTTCTCCAAAAAGTGAATTATATATTAACACAACTTCAAACTATACATAACATAATGCAATTTTGGACATTCCCTAAAACTGCAATATAATTCATCCTAGATTCACATATAACAATCCATTCAGACCATGTCAGTGCTATACATCACACTTAATAAAACATACTGTACAACACTAAATGATATGAATTCAGCTGCTGTATCATAACAACAAACTCATCCTTCAAGTAGCCACAATTGTAGAAAAGACCAAGCAATCTCATCTTACACGACTCGCTATTCCTTTTCGCAAGTATCAGTCATTACCCAACCAACCAAAATAATCAATTCTTCACAGTTTCTACATAATTGGGTTTAACTCCTCAATACTTATCCCCAATAAATTGCTACTTTAAATCATAACCATCATAATTTGACGATTATTTCCATCAATATTAAATCTGGGTTTGTTACACATAATATACCATCTTTCTTTGCAAAATGTACCATACCCTGAGGTTCCTACAACTTTCACTTGTGAATATTGATTAATTTGTCTTTGTTTGATATGATGCATCCAATTAAGTTACACCTTTGAACAAGAGGAGTCTTGAAGGTGCTCAAGTCAACATTTTCACAAAAGCTTACAACAAGGTATACACACGTAAGTTGAGGGGACTAATTTGAAAGATGGTAAATATATTTTAGACATGAGTTATAGCGGACCACTATCATTACTATCATCCTTTAAATTCAATATGAAGGGAAGGTTATAAAAAGTACGCATGTTTTGTGTATAGATTGTTGTAGTTAGTACATTTGTAAAGTCAATCATTGGGAAGCCTATCACACTACAACAAATATGTCATTTGTTAACACTCATTTTTTCGCACTTTTAAAAAATGTTAAAAAAATTGTTAATTTGTTCACATTTATAAGTGTGTAAAAAGAACTCACATTTAAAAGTGTGAATAAATTGAAAGAATCAAAATCTTTTCACACTTATATATGTAGAAACAAAAAGTTCACATTTTCAAGTGTTTAAAAGTATATAATTGTTCACACTTAAAAGTGTGGAAGATGAGCGTCCATTTTGTGATAAAAACCCCTATCGAAAGGCTTCATTTCAGTGTATAAATGAGTTAATATTCCGGAACTATTGGTACTTAATGGAATCGTATGTTTATGCAGGTTCACGGAAGATGCGAGAGAGGGTAAATGACATCAAGTGACTCAAGAAGGAAACCTATGAAGTTACAAGACACAAGGAAGTGATTCGGGAGCCGAACGAAGAAGAACAAGCTGCAGCAGGAGTCACCAGCGCCGCTGGCAACTAGCCAGCGCCGCTGGGGAAGTCCCAGCGCCGCTCCCAGGTCACCAGCGCCGCTGGCCCAAAGAAACCCACACCCAGCGCCGCTGGCAAGCCCAGCCAGCGCCGCTGGGCGGCCCAGATCTGAAACCGACTTAAACACCTATTTAAGTCGAACTAACCCTCAAAACCCTAAGAGAGAGCCGATTCAGCAGCCCTAGCCGCCCAGTATCAACCCTAGATCGAATTTGCAGATTTCCAGAAGGTTTTGGAGCTTCTAACGCCTTCCGATCTTCATCCGCGGTCTAGATTTATCTTTCTTATTTACTTTCAGTTTGGTAAACAATGTCTTTCATCTTTTCAGACTTTGTTATTCCTTTAATAATGCTAGGCTAGTAGGCTGAATACTTGTTTGGATCAATGTGATCATGTAGACGTTTATTGTTTTACTTTGTTTGTTAGAATCTGTTGGAGTGTGTTTTACTGTTTATCGTAGATCCATGTTTATTAGTAATTCATATGGATTAATAATAACAAAATTATGGATTTTAGCACTCACCAAGCATGGGTTGATCTCAGAGATTATTGGCCAAAAGTTGGTTGGAATAAAGTTGTTTGGTTTATACAAATGGTCCCTAGGCATGCTTTTATTCTATGGCTTGCTATTCAGGGGAGATTGATGACACAGGATAAATTGGAGAAATGGCAACATGATTGTAATCTCAAATGCCCATTCTGCCAAGAGGGTGCTGACAGCCATGAGCATCTTTTCTTTCAGTGTCATTTTTCAAAGAAAATTTGGGAGCATATGAGGGGTATGACTCAAATGGTGAATATAGGAACCAGATTGGAGGATAGTGTACAGGAGATTGGTGTTAAAAGTGTGCAGAATAATTTCAGTGTGATTATTAGTAAGCTTGTTCTGGCTGCATCAGTTTATAATATTTGGAGGGAAAGGAATTTAAGGATTTTCAAGAAGGAAAAAAGAAATGAAGAGGAGCTGTGCAGAATTATAAAGGATAATGTCAGATTTAAGCTTCTTGCTTTAAAAGTGAAAATGTCCAAAAGAGTGATGGAAATGGCTGCAGTTTGGAATCTTAGGTGGAGTAACAATACATTGTATGCCAGTTAGAATGCTGGTCAGGATGCTGTTGTGGATTTCTGGGGTGAAGACTATGGGCTAGTGTGTGCGAATGGGAATAGAGAGTGGTGGAAGATGACACTTCTTGGTCCCTTTCTAACACTAGCTTGATAGTTTATGAAGTTGTTTTGCTGTTTTTGTTCTTATTTTGAGTTCTGTTTGTGCAGTATTGACTCGTATAGAATAGTGTTGTATGTAGCATGGTTATGGCCATTGCTTCTGTATTTGCTTGTAAATATTTTTTGAGATAATTCAAATTCGCCTTTAAAGTTCATATTGTTATAGGTTCTATATCCGAATATATTAAGTTTAATTCTGATGATTGTCTATGATCATACACTAGGACTAATATGCTAGGATGGAAAACACTAGTCGGTCTATAACTAGATGTAAAAGGTGATTCACTTGTAACCGAGGGATCCAGAACCATAATAGTTAGGATGAATTGAACATGATGCTTAACAATGTCAGACGCGATCCAGTGACTTGTAACCGAGCACTGTGGTCACCGGAGAGAATTATTATCTGGTCATGGCTTAAGAGCCGGGTAACTAAAAGATGAACTAGTAACACAAACTTTAGGTCATTAATGCTTAAACAATGAATCTAACGAGAATTTGTTTATAGGTTAGTGTGAGTCTAGCGATAGCACTAGTAATTAGGCAAAGTGAATCTAACGAGAATCTGAGCCGTGATTAAGTTTCCAACAGTCTAGCAAACGGGTAGGATAGTATTTGGTCGTACCATGAGATCGGAGATGCCAAACAAGTATTTTAATTTAATTACTGTTATTTGCTTTCTACAAACTATTTTCAGACTGAGCCTCTCGCTGAATAAGCGGTTGCGGCTTTTATTTACTTTTTATTGCATTAGTATAATAGGAAATCGTGACAACCCCACAACCGCTAGAATTACACATATTATTAGATTAGGTAGTGCAAGCGTCCCTGCGAACGATCCTGTAATTTACCACTAGACTATACTACACAGACCTGGGTTCTCTGCTCGTAAGTGTGTTAGTTTTAGGATAATTACTTGTACAACATTTATAAATTTAAAAGCTAGAATCAATAATAAAAACGCACATCGGAAGTAATTTGTGACACCAAATTTCCTCACACAAGAGGAAGTGCGAGGAATTTGAGTGTGACAAATTAGCTCTCACACTTTTAAGTGTGAAAATGTTTGACATTTTTTCACACTTTTAAGTGTGAACATTTTGTTTATACATTTATAGTTGTGAAAAAAGTATGACTTTTTTAATTTTTTCACACTTTTAAGTGTGAATTTTTTTTATACAATTTTAAGTGTGAACAAATTAACATATATTCTCACATTTTTTAGAAATGTGAAGAAATAAGTGTGAGTAAATGACATTTTTGTTGTAGTAGATTATGACCTATGCAAGCAGACAAAAGTTCGGTTCTTTCAACTAATACTTCCATGTCGGTCCATTCCAATCAAACAATCGATCATCGACGATAGCTAGCTCTAGTGGTTTAATTCTTTTATTATCATCATTATTCTTAGACGTCTGTTTATAATAATATATGTGAATTTGTTTTATTT
The DNA here is from genome assembly GCA_034093135.1 of Erigeron breviscapus. Taxonomy (NCBI): domain Eukaryota; kingdom Viridiplantae; phylum Streptophyta; class Magnoliopsida; order Asterales; family Asteraceae; genus Erigeron; species Erigeron breviscapus. Next base: position 46,325,044 of record CM067167.1, on the reverse strand, counting down.
TATTTTTTTGAATTTTAATATATAGATTTGATATTTACCTAATTAATATATATACTCCAGTCAACCCCCTTATGTTCAAATCATGGCTCCATCCCTGTCATCTACTAAAGCGTTAACTAAGCCTTATTATTATGATTATTAAGATTAAGATGGGGTTCACTATATAAAACCCATTATTTATTAAAATCTTTGACGAGTAATGTTATCATCTTACAATACACATTATTTCACTGAATACATGCACTTGGAATGATGCTCATTTACATCATTTGGATGAATAACATGTGCTTGTAGGATGACTTACTAGTTGTGTAAAAAATTACCGTCCTTTAAATAAGTACAGTATATAATTTCAATTTGGCACTGCATACATACATATACATAATGTATATCCAAGGCCTTGGTTCTATTGGTGTTTGTGGTAAAGATTTTGAGTGAATATATTTGATGAACTGGCTTTTATATATCTAGGAAAATAAATATATAATATGCCTTTTTTTTTCCCCTTGAAACAGATTACTATGGGATTTTGGAACGTTTGTCGATACCTAGGTATGGTAATTAACGATTTTCATTACTGTAACTCTCAATGGTTGGTCATATAGCATAACTAACTTTGAATCATACTTAATGACTTGTTACTGTAGCTCCACCAATCAAGAATATCTATGATACCAAAGTAATCCATTTCCAGAGCATGATACTCACAAAACGTATATGCGCAACTATTCTAGAAAAGGTCGATCATGACACAGTTTGGAAGATATTAGGATCTGCAACATCGGCAGCAGTTGAATATGGGGTTCCTGAGGTCCTCAACCAGTGCATTTTAACTTACCCAGATATCATTTGGTACACTGACAAACCAGGGCGTCACTTGCCTCTTGAAGCCATCACACAACGCCAAGAACAAGTGTACAATGTTTTATGGCAATCATCTGCACACAAAATATTCCAAGCAACCATGATCGATGAAGAAGAAAATGAGAACGCATTACACAAGGCTGCAAAGTTGGCCCTCCTCATCGACTTAATGTTGTAACCGGTGCAGCTTCAAATGCAACGTGAGCTCCAATGGTTCAAGGTAAATCATATTAACCAATGAGTCCTAACTCATATGGGTGTTGCGCCATATACCAGTTTATTGGACCAACTTAAACTTTTTGCATTTTTATTAATGCACATATAATTTCTGATGTTATTTGGGCGCAAATAATTTGAAGCTTTTACAATTACTTTCTACATTTAATATTACTAATATCAACAATTTTAATGGTTAAAAATGTGAACAAATATGTCTTTATAATATCTTGGAACTTTTCCTAACATTGTTTAATTAAAAATATATGTAGCTATGTACAAATTACCGCCATGTATCTTTGTGCAGGAAATCGAGAATTATATAGAACCCTCGTTTAAAGAAGCTAGGAACAAAAGCGGGAAAACACCTAAAGAGACTTTCATTGAAGAGCACAAAGACTTACTTGATGACGCAGAACAATGGATGAAAGATGTTGCGACTTCATGTACGGTGGTAGCAGCTCTCATAGTTACAATGGCATTTGCAGCTGCCTTCACTGTCCCTGGTGGAAATCAAGATGATGGCAAACCTTTGTTCCAAGATGATGCAACCTTTATGCTATTTGTTGTATCAGATGCCATTGCTTTGTTTTCATCGGTTACTTCAGTGTTGATGTTTTTAGGGATACTTACTTCACGCTATGCAGAAGGTGATTTCCTTTACGCCTTACCAAAGAGATTAACAATTGGAGCCCTTTCGTTATTCTTGTCGTTAGTAACGACTATGATTGCATTCAGTGCAACTCTTGCGCTTGTTCTTATAGATAAAGTGACATGGATCGCTGCTCCACTTGTTGTGATAACGTGTATTCCTGTTGGTTTATTTGGATGGCTGCAGTTTCCTTGCAATAGAGCTAAGTCAATCAACATAATGGGCCGAGCATTTTTCGTCAGCAGAAAGATCGATGGGTTTTTTAAATACAAGAAAATCAATATGCATGATTGTGTGTTTGAAATGTAAAGCAAAGATTGATATTTATGTATATTGTACCCAAGATCGATGATTCATTTGAAGTCTTGTGTTTGTTATATGTTTTTATTATATACTGTATATAAAAGTGAAAGTGATGTTTAATGGCTTAAGGGTAACATTAAGAATGAAAAAAAGCCTCTTATACAGTACACATTGTATCCTAAATCAGTAAGAACATGTGTCTCTAATTGGTGTCATAAGTTTAACATGTGTGAGGTTGGTTACCTAATTAATCAGCAGAGCAGTGAACAACTTAACAAAAATCATCACAGCACATAAACTTTCTTATCTTGATTATCAAAAATCAGGCATAACCCTCTCCCAATCCCAAAAAGCTAGACTGAAATAACAACGTATGCTGGCAAACTATATGCCTTCGCAAAAATAATCTCAAATTTTAGCCTCAAATTAGATAAAAATTATAAAACATTGTCTTTGTTTCTATTAGAAAATGACTGCTATATAGTAATAGATGGTCGGTCTAAATACATAAATGAAAGTGTTGCAGAAAATCAGGTGTAACATTGAAATCGACTGTTCGGGCTTTCAAAACCTTTATGGTTGGTTTCTTCCCGATAGCTACTATATCAACCACAACATGCATGTATACATATTTTTAGTAGAGGCATTCATCACTTTCAACCCTCCTCGTTTGGACAAAAATCTTCCAGGCTTTGGACCGGCTGAGCCTACACTAACCCAAGCAGCGTTGAAACTTGTAAGACGCAATTAACAAAAACATATGCAGTGTCTGCCACAAACGTCTATACCCAGGTCTAATCATGAATAAACTACCAACTTGACTTTAAATGTCAACTACTCAAACAAACTTAAAAGCACTAGAACCAACAAGTTACATAACAAAAACCCTGCACACTCCACATTTAAAATAATAATTTTTGTCAAGCTTTCACCTGCTACTATCTTTTGTTGTACAGGGGTCCATGGTGGATACTGCTGCTCCAACTTGCGCGGCTTGACTCTTATATCTCTGTTAAGTAGTTACACATATAAATTCTCAGAGAGACCAAAGCAAGCAAAAGATACTAACCAGAATTAACATTTGGAGGTGGAAGGCCTGAAACCGGAATCAAACAGAGCAAAGGATTTGCAATATTATTATTAGCAAATTACATAGACAGGGAATAATACTATAAAAGAAGAAAGTTTCACGTTAAATGCTTCTTTGATAAAGTCAAACAGCTGACTTTTCAAACGGTACAACAACAGCAAGTCAGCAACAATACTCAATCCCTCCAAGGGTATTGTTATTGAGCGATTTATTCAAATAAAAACAAGACAACATCATGAAGATACCTAATCTCTAATTATTGTTATGTTTGCATGAATAAACACATTCCAACGTTATTTTTGCTGGCACAAGAAAGTCCACTATGCAATTATAACCCTACTGTTAAAAGAGAAATCATACTGAGTTCTTTGAGACATATAATCGAACACATGGAGTACATTATGCATATTGCAAGTTTGCAACTTCTTATGTGAGCAGACCTTCTGAGAAAACAAAACTCATCTGGTTTGAAAAAACTACATAGCCTGTCTAAAAATTAAGACCTGAAAACCAATTTGGAGAAATAAACCAGTAGGTATTAATAAACTTTAAAGTAGTCACTTAGGCCGGTGCTTATAAGGGGGAGCTTCTTGGAGCTTCTTGTCTGCCAACTCATCATCACATCACCCAGGACTCTACTCAGGACACTCACTGTTTATAAAGAAAAGCTTCTTGGAACTTCTTTCCACATCATCAATTATTTTATAATTTATCTCACACACACAAATACACATATATATACCCCACACATATATAAAAAAAAAAAAAACATTGCGACCCCACCTTTCAGCGTCTTCCATATTCTCCAGGAAGACTCTTGCTTGAAGACTCTCATCAAAGACACCCAATGTCTATAATGTCCAGCGTCTTCAACCTCTTCTCCTACCCTTCTCGGTAGCAAATAACCCTTCATTTGAAGTGCTTCAAGTGTTTGGGAGTTTGGCCTATAGGTTGGGATCCATTTAATTATTCTCTTGTTCTGTTGTGTTTCTGTTGTTGTGTATCTTACTCTATCCTGTTTGCGTGATCTTTTATCTTATCTGTTGGTATGGATGCTAATCCAAATGCTAATGTTAACCCTAATGGGGCTAACCCTAATGTTGTAATCAATGATGTGAATGATAATGATAATTTCAGTGTTAGCACCCTTGAACCCACTCAAATAAGCAAACTTGATTTTGGTGATCCACTATATCTTCATGCTAGTGATACCAGTGGCACCCCTCTGATTGGTTTAAAATTGAAAGGGGCTGAGAACTATAAGGTTTGGGCTTGTGCAATGGAACTTGCACTTGAAACAAAAAACAAAACTGGTTTTATAAAAGGGACAATTTTAAAAGATGAACATGATGAAATTCTTTCAAAACAGTGGGATAGATGCAACTCAGTTGTACTATCCTGGATTCTTAGTTCTTTAAGTGAAGAAGTTTACATGGGTCAAATTTTTTCTAAAGAAGCTAATGTGGTTTGGGAGGAATTGAAAGAAACCTATGATAAGGTTGATGGATCTATCATATTTAATTTACATCACAGTATCAACTCTCTCACTCAGAATGGGGCACCTAATGAGTATTATCATAAGTTGAACTCCTTGTGGAAACAATATGATGCTATGGTTCATTTGCCTACTTGTGTTTGTAATGCTTCTAATGAGATTAAAAGTCACACTCAAACCATGAAATTAATGCAATTTCTCATGGGTTTGGATGATACCTATCAGCCCATAAGAAGTGGCATACTAACCAGGGACCCTTTACCAAGTGTTAAAACTGCCTTTGCCATAATTTCTAGGGAAGAGTCTCATAGAGGTACTTTTTTGAGAGACTCTAGACAAAAACCTCAGACCACTGCTTTTGTCTCTAAGATTCCTGATAGAAAACCCTTTAATAAACAGTCTTATAATACCAACAAGTCCTTTAGTTCTGACCAGCCTCACTATAGAGGTCCTAACACTGATCTGCAATGTTCTGGGTGTCATAGGTATGGTCACACAATTGATAAATGCTATGAAGTTGTAGGTTATCCTTCAAAACCTAATAGTAATATTTCAAAGACCTCCTATGAGTCATCCAACTCAGAATTATCAAAGACCCTCTTATAGACCTAGTGTATCAAGAAACTATTCTAATAACAATACCTTTGTTGAAACCACTTCCACACCCCAACCTACTCTTGGAATGCCATTTACTCCTGAACAGATTTCAAAACTGATGAGCCTTCTGGATGAAAAACTAGGTCCTTCCACCAGTCAAGCCAATATGGCAGGTACTATTCTAAACTCCAACAAGTTTTTTAATCAAAACTTCAACAAGTTTTTTTGTACTAATGTTTATCTCAAAACCATAAATGAGTTACTTGCTTGGATTATTGATTCTGGGGCAAACCAACACGTGACTGCTTGTGATAAAAATCTATTTGATGTTGTTGATATCTCCAATCTGAACCTTAGGGTTACTCATCCAAATGGGACTGATGCTCAGATAAGAAAAATAGGGAATCTGAAACTGTCAAATGATATTATTCTCTATGATGTGCTTTACATACCTGAATACTGTGTGAATCTTTTATCTGTGAACAAACTTGCTAGGGATAGCAAACTATGTGTTAGTTTTGATGAGTCAAATTGTTACATACAGGATTTGAGGGGAAGGAACATCTTGGGGACTGGTAGTGAGAGTGGAGGATTGTATTTGTTTGATAGAACTAGAGGTAAGAACAAAGTTTTTAGAAATAATGTTGTTGGATCTGGGGTGTCCTCTAATCTCTGGCACAGCAGACTTGGACATCCTGCTGATCAAGTCTTAAAAGTCTTAAACATTCATGGTGTGACTTCACAACCCTATGAAATTTGTTTGAAAGCCAAACACATTAGGGAACCTTTTCCCATAAGTGATCACAAGAGTACCAGTGTTGGTGATCTGGTCCATTTAGATCTATGGGGACCTTATAGAGTGACCAGCAAGGATGGTTTTAGGTATTTTCTGACCATAGTGGATGATTATTCTAGGGCAGTGTGGGTTTACTTACAAAAAACCAAAGATGAAACCTTTGAAAATGTGATAACCTTCTCAAATTTAATTCAAAATCAGTTTAACAAAAGAATAAAAGTTTTTAGAAGTGACAATGGAACTGAGTTTGTCAATAAACAAATGGACAGTTTTCTAAAACAAAGTGGAATTATACATCAAACCACTTGCCCTTATACTCCACAACAAAATGGGATTGTGGAGAGAAAACATAGGCACCTCTTGAATGTTGCTAGGTCTCTTCTCTTTCAGGGGGGAATTCCCCTTAACATGTGGACTGAGTGTATTCTGACAGCTACTTATCTTATCAACAGGACTCCTTCTTCTGTTCTTGATGGCAAATCTCCTTTTGAAAAAATTTGGTTCTAAACCAAATCTATCCCATCTTAGGGTGTTTGGATGTCTTTGTTTTGCTAAAATTCTTACTCCTATTGACAAAGTCTTGATAATAAAACTGTATTTTTCTCTAGAGATGTAAAATTTTATGAAGATATCATTCCTTTTAAAATGAATTCTGAGTCTGTTTTATCTTACAAAGAACTGAATCATTTAAACTTCTTTGATTACTTCAATGAGGACACTTCAAACACCCATAGTCCCAATGATGAAGGGATAGGTCATTATAGAGGTGATGGCAACAGTGCAGACACCACCAGTGATGGATCTAATTCCACTGGAAGTGGAGGTACACCTGCAACACCTCAACTTAATGAAAACTCTTCAAATTCTGAGGGCAACTCTCCTATTCATAATAATATAAACTCTCCCATCAATTCTTCTCCTGTTGATATAGCTGTTAGGAGATCCACTAGACAGTCTAACTTTCCTAGAAACCTGAATGACTTTATTATTGAAGGAAAGGTTAAGTATGGTCTTAACAGGGTGGTCAATTACTCCAAGCTCAGTCCTGAGAATTTTTGTTTCTCAACTTGCCTCAATAAGAGTTGAACCAACTTCCTTTCTTGAGGCTCTCTAAAGATAAAATTGGCTTCAAGCTATGAATAATGAGATGGAAGCCCTTTATAGGAATAACACTTGGATTCTGACTGACTCCCTGAAGGTAGAAACCCATAGGATGTAAATGGATCTACAAGATCAAGTATAAGTCAAATGGGTGAAATAGAGAGATAAAGCTAGATTAGTTGGCCAAAGGGTATAGTCAAAGACTGGTTAGTTATGATGAAACATTTTCACCTGTTGTGAAAATGGTTACTGTTAGATGCTTAATTAGTATGGCTGTTTCTTATGACTGGCCTTTATTTCAACTTGATATAAACAATGCTTTTCTTTATGGAAAATAAGTGAGGATGTCTATATGACACCTCCTGAAGGTTTCTTTGATATATCTAATCCTAGAGTGTGCAAACTGGTTAAATCCCTCTATGGTCTCAAACAAGCTCCAAGAAAGTGGCATGAAAAACTGACCACTACTCTTCTTGAAAATAAATTTGTTCAAAGCCAAAATGATCATTCTTTGTATACCAAGTCTCATTTTCTTGCTTCTTGTTTATGTGGATGACATAATTGTTACTGGAAATGATGAAATGGCAATAAAAGATTTTTAAGTCTTACTTAAAATCTCAATTTATGATTAAGGATTTAGGCAAGCTAAAATACTTTTTGGGAATTGAAGTGGTTGATACTAAAAATGGTCTTTGCCTAAATCAAAGAAAGTATGCCTAGAGTTTCTATGAATTTGGTCTTCTTAGGAAGTAAACCTTCACCAACCCCTTTAGAACAAAACCTCACCATATCTACAATTCAAAGTGAAATGACAAAGCCATTGACAACATCACTGAATACCAGAAAATGATTGGTAAACTCATTTATCTTACTCTCACTAGGCCAGATATCTCTTTTGCTGTTCAATGTTTAAGTCAATTTATGCATGCCCCCTTACAATCTCACTTAACTTGCTTTTAGAATCTTAGATATCTTAAGGGATCTCCTGGAAAGGGAATTCACATTAAGAAAAGTGACAAATTTGATCTTGTTGGATATGTTGATCTGACTGGGGAGATGTCTTTCCTCAAGAAGCCTGACAGGTTTTGGTATCTATTTGGTAACTCCCTTATCTCTTGGAAAAGCAAGAAACAAAATACTGTTTCTAGATCATCAACTGAATCAGAATACAGGGCTATGGCCTCTGTTACTTGTGAATTGATATGGATAATCAAAATCCTCACTGATCTAAAAGTTCCTATAAAAACCCCTATTAATCTCTTTTGTGATAACAAATCTGCCATTTTAATTGGGTTGAACCCAGTTCACCATGAGAGGACCAAGCACATTGAAATTGATATCCATTTGGTAAGAGAAAAGGTAAGTGCAGGTTTAATTAAGCTTATCAAGATTGACTCACTTGAACAGAATGCTGATATTTTCACAAAAGGTTTGGGTATAAACAACACAATTTCCTTCTTAACAAACTTGGGCTTATGATCTATTTCAAGGTTAGGATTGAGGGGGGATGTTAATTTTAACATATTCAGACCAATCCTACCTTGAAATCATTTATCTATATTTATTTTCTATGTTGAGCATGTGCAGGACCATTACTGGAACCTTTGGATCATGGAGGGTAGAAGCTGTCAAGTTAAGAAGTCTTGTACCAAAAGAATAAATATTATTGAAGACTCCCTTTTATGTCAAAGAGAGAATAAAAGAGGGACTGCTGGTGATAATGTTGATGCAACATTCTCCTAGGGATCTTGAAGTGTCAGTCTATATAAACGCAGCCATGTATCCGTTGTCATCATCTTTCCAACCGTTATTGTCACTTCTTACCGTTATGAGTAATTCTAGGATAGAATGGAAAGATCCATTGTTGTCAGCTAGATGATTGCAATGTTTATGTTTAATTTCTGTTATTCTCTGAAAAACATTTTAATGTTTCTTTTATTTATCAAATAAATTCAGTCAGTTAAGACTTCAATTCTTGTGTTCTTGTGTTATCAAATCTATATTTCAAGTATTTTTACAGACTCTCATCAAGGACACCCACTGCCAATAAGCGTCCCGCGTCCCTAACCTCAAAGACGCTCGCCTAGGACTACTATAAGCATCACCCTAAAAACTTCAATAATAGTTCATAAACAGACAATAATCAACCCGATCCTACAGCATTTAGAAAAATACTCGTCATAATTTCTGGGATAAGGAGAAGAGACTTTGAAGTTTTAACCAGTAATTGCTAACAATAGATGATTGGGCACTCAGACAAGCATCAATGCTTACAAACATAAAAGAAAAATAATCTGTTTACAAGGACTTGTAATAATCAATAAAAAATGTACTCCGTATATTTATTTTTTTAACTTATTAAACAAAAAACAATCTAGGAATTTTACAAATAAAGTCCTCCAGTGAAGCAGGTTTGAGTCCTGCAGAGGGGCAGAGTTTTATCCCAATTAAATGTCGTGCCTTCGGGCGGTTTAGTTGGGAGTTTCTCTTCCTACTAGGTATTGAGGGTGAGGGGGCTCTCTAGCGCGGACCCGGTTAAGATAACGTAAGCTAGATCCCCTGTTGCGAGCAAATGATCCACACCTTTAAAAAAAAATCTACTTGAAATTAGTTAAAATAAAATGTATTGGATGTACCTACTAAGGCTAAGAGGAGTGGGGCTACTCCTCTTGGAGGGGACTTGCGCCATGTGGCGTCATGTCACCAAGTGGGTAGCCCCTTAAAATTGTGGGAGTGAGACTACTTGCAAGGGGTGGGAGGACTTTTGCCATGTGTCCCTACTAATGATTGCTTTTTTTTTCCTTTTTAATTCACCTGCATATGTTTTTTAACAAAATAGCATCTTATATGTAAAACAAAAAGAAATACATTATATCAAATTACAATCCATTAAAATCTGTTACATAAATTCACCGATTTTATATGTAAATATATTAATAATAGGGGGCTAAAAAACTAACATGTATATAGTAAAGGGGGTAAAATAAAAATTGAATAATCTTCAACCCCACTTATCTTCGACCCCATGTATATAGTCCACCTGCAACAAAAAACATATAGTTATTCAATAAACAAAATCAAAACAAATAAATAATAAAGTGAGAATAAAATAAGCATTGAAACTTGAAAAAGTCGAAGTGAGTTTGGGCGATGGAAATCGATCACCGAAGGGGGAAATTTTGCTGGATCGCCACAAGGGGCCGGTGTAGCCGGCGATAGGCTAGGCGAACAAGGGGGGAGATCGCTTCACTCCCTTCAGTCTAACATGATTGACAAGTTTAATTAAATAGCTAGTATATATAAAATTTATTTCCATATTTGGATAACTTAAAAAAATTATTTCTATATATCTCATTCCATTTTATCCATTCTTTACCTTTTTTCCAAAAGATAACTCGAGAATATGACATAAGTTTTAGTCTCCTGTATGCGTACAATTATGTTAAGATAACGACATTAGGCTATTTGGAATCGTTTTATGCGTCGTAATTCTTTAAACATGCATCTTTTAATTTTGAAACTCTCCTTTTTAAAAAACAAAATTAAATAAAAACAGTGTATACTCGTATCATATTTATTTATCTTATAAATTAAGTTTACTAAATAATAGATTTTTTTAATTGTATATTTCATATTTAAGTCAATTAAATATAAATCTTAACTAGAACAATTGTACATTTATAAAAAAAAAATTTTTTTTAATATAAATATTCATTGATAGATATAGTAATTTACATAGAAATAAAAGGCAAACGGGCAACAAGCTGCGCCGCCACTCATTTTTGTATAGCAAAACTAAGACGTTTAAAAACTACATTTATCGATCGTGGCGTCATGACATTACTATGCATGACCCGTTGGACCCTTCCAAGTAGCTCGACGGCCTCAGGTGCAAGAAATCCAAAGGTATCAAATGCAAAGGGTATAAATACGTGTTGGTTGTTAAGACACGCCTTCTCGTGTTTGGCCACTTTGCATGAGGCAGCTTTTAAAGCGGCAAGACCGGCTGTGAAGCTGCACCCTAAGCCCACAAGAGGAGAGACTCCTGTTAAATCCACACATGCATGTTTTCCCCCAGTCCAACCAAAGACCAAAATGTCAGCAGGTCTGAGAGTAGATCTCCCTTCCAACGGGTCAGTCAAGAAATTCACTGGCGCTTCCTTCTTAGCAGAAATCCCAACCCGCCTAAAAATGTCAAAGAGAACATCCCTAACCAAATCGTGTCTGTATTTGAACCCCGGGAGCTCTTTACAGTGAAGCGCATGCTCCCCAAAGGAATCCAAACAAGCTTTCCGGCAAATAGGGCATATCTCATCAATAGGAAATAAGGGGATCATGAGACGGTATTTTAGTATAGTGCGATACTCTACCGGTGACATATGTTGTCCTAACCCATCTATAGGGACAACAAGGAGATAATCTTGAGCATGTGGTGCCTGTAGACACTTAAAAATGGCTTTTTGTCTGATTGTCAAGTCAAAGTGTACCTCCATATCTTGGACAGTTTTACTAAAAAGGGCACTCGCCAATACATGTTGGGCTTTAGGGGGGACGGTGTCCTTGTTAGTGAAACCGTCAACATCAAAGCTGGGAATCGTATCACGAAGACCAGCCAAGGCACAAGCATAATCAGAATCCATACCGCATATACCACTGTCTCGTAAGATGTGATCCTGTAGTACCCAAGATTGGGCCCTTGATGCACAAATGCATAAGATGAAACCTCAACTGCCGAATATAACCCTAAACCCCCAGACCTAATAGGTAAGGAAGCCAATCTCCATTGGAGGTCCCCAAAAAAAGGACCACCACAAACCACAATGTCTGCAATAGCGTCACGCAGTCCCATGTCAAATAAACGCGCTGCCTCCTCCACATGAACAGGTTGACAGGTCCTCAGGCCAAAATAAAGTTTGGCAATACCCATACATGATCGTAGTAATAGAAGCTCACTCTGTGGGTCGCGAAGCTGTGGGAGGAGGCGCATCAAATCAACAGCATTTAGCAGCGTGGTTTGGATCAGTGGTAAACACACTGACCTCTGGAGATAGATGTCAAAGGTTCAATCATCATCCCATGCAAAAGGCCAGATGTCCTTTTCTACCATTTAGGTAGAACCTAGAAGCAGTCTCTCTACTTTGGTATGGGTAAGGTCTGCCTACATCATAATCTCCCCTCGACGTATTGGGGCCCAAAACCGCAGAAGGCAGCAGTGAGTAGTTTATATTCTATGCCATAAAGAGTTGTAAAAAAATAAGGGGTTTGCTAAATACAGCCCTTAGGGCTGTATTTAAGGTGCATAAATTATTTGTACATTTACCATAAAATTCAGGGGTGGGCTTTTAATATGGAAAGTACAAGTTTTTTATGCACGTTAAATACAGCCCTTAGGGCTGCATTTAGCATTTCCAAATAAAAAACCTTGGTAATCATTGAAATGGAAAGTTAGTAAATTAAGTCGCTTGATCGATTTTTATAATATTCTATGGATATAAAAAGCAAAAGTAAACAAAGTAAGAACCAAATATACGAGTAATATAATGGGCAAGTGAATATAATTACACAAATTAGTAACCACAAATTGAGTATTTACACTTTTCGTCCCTTAAGTGAAAAAATTACAATTTTGACCTTAAAGTTGGCAGATTTTTTCAATAATCGTCCCTCGCCAAACGTCGTTAAGTTTCAGCTGTTAAGTCGGTCACGTGCAAAACACGTGAGGGACTGAAAGTGCAAAAAACTACAAGTTCAGGGACGAAAAATGAAAATTACTTTTCTGTTGTCGGAAAACTTCATCTTCTCCGGCTGACTTTCGTCGGAAAATTCGCCGGAAAACTTGGAATGTCGATATCTCACTCGTTTCTTCGAATTAGACTACGAAACCACCACCAAACTTCTCAAAATTAATTTCCGCACGAATCCTAACCAAAAGATTTCAGATTCAACACTTGCCGGAAAACTCAAAAGTGGTTGGATAATGTCGAAAACAAGAGGTGGGTTATCAATCAGTGAACTGTATAATCTTGTTTTTGTGTTGAGGGGTTATATTACCATAGACATTGTAGTAATATGTTGTTTGAAAACAAAAAGGTGGACTCAATACCATGAATTTTGACATCTCGAGTGTGTATCTTGAGAGGCGACCAGATGAATTTTTCTGAGACTTTTCTTTTTGTTTTTACATTTTAGTATTTTGTGACTTTCGAGTTAAATTTTATTATTATTGTTAAGACTTGGAAGTTCATAAAAGCAACTGTTGTATTTTACTGAAATCTCATTGTTTTCATCAAAGTGTGATGCTTGCTTTTAATTTTGTGTCATTGCATTGTTCAATTTATTTGCTCTTTCAAAATCTGACTGTTCATTGTATTCATTACAACAAGTTGAAGAGTTTCTGTCGAGTGTCGACTGTCTGTAATTCACAAAATGAGTGTGGGAGCCTTTGTGCCAAACTGGTCTGCAATTGATTCGAGTGTGCAAAACTTTGGACTAAACTGTAATAGAGCGAAACTATATCATCTGGTATTCTGGTGCTCCAATAATGTTTTTTTTTTTTTGCCTCCCGTATCATTTACTTCATTTAAAAGATGTCATTTTTGTAAGGAAGTAATAAGCTACAATGGCTTGCCTTATGTAATAAGTTCAGTTTACGCCATGTTTATGACTGTAATTAAAGTTTAAACTAACACGGGCATTAGATTATCATATTCAAGTTTCAAATTTTCTTAGTTACAGAAAGAAATCGGAACAAAATGCAAGTGTTGAATCTGAAATTTTTTGGTTAGAATTCGTGCGGAAATTAATTTTGAGAAGTTTGGTGGTGGTTTCGTGGTCTAATTCGAATAAACGAGTGAGATATCGACATTCCAAGTTTTCCGGCGAATTTTCCGACGAAAGTCAGGCGGAGAAGATGAAGTTTTCCGACAACAGAAAAGTAATTTTCATTTTTCGTCCCTGAACTTGTAAATTTTTGCACTTTCAGTCCCTCACGTGTTTTGCACGTGACCGGCTTAACGGCTGAAACTTAACGACGTTTGGCGAGGGACGATTATTGAAAAAATCTGCCAACTTTAAAGTCAAAATTGTAATTTTTTCACTTAAGGGACGAAAAGTGCAAAACGTGCCAACTTTAGGGACGAAAAGTGTAATTTACTCAAATAATTATATGTGCTAAATAAAAAAAATAATATTGTTTCATTTTATTTCAGCAATAAACATGTCCATGGTATATCTTCTTCGATCGATCATATATAAGGTCTTCATCTTCCACCCTACTTTTTTACCACATACAACCTCAAAACAGCAGCTTAATTTTCCGGTGCATATTCTTACAAATTAATAAATAATAATGACGATGAAGGTATTGCTGTTCCCATGGTTGGGCCATTCACATATATCTTGTTTCCTAGAACTAGGCAAAAAGCTATACAACCGAAACGTCAACATCCACTTGTGCTCCACCCCTGTTAACCTCAAAACCTTCCAAAACCATTCCGCCGATTCCTTAACCTTATTTGTAGATCAACTCATAGAGCTTCACCTTCCGTCGTTACCCGAGCTTCCGCCTCACTTCACACCTCCACTGACCTGCCTCCCTCTTCACCTTATGCCTACTCTCAAACAAGCTTTTGACTTGGCAATTCCCCAGTTTTCGAGAATCTTGATAGACTTGAAACCCGATTTGCTCATTTATGATATCATTCAACCATGGGCTCCTATGGCGGCTTCCGCTCTTGGAATCCCTTCTGTGGCCTTCATCACCACTAGTGCTTCTTCTGTCATGCTTTATCTTCAATTAACCTCCTCAAAATACTTATCATCATCATCATCAGATAGTAGTACCACAATTTATAACTATAAGAATAATATTCTTGATCAAAGATCAGAAAATAACCGCAAAGATAGAGATCGGATCATGGGATGTATTAATAATTCGTCGAAAATCATTCTTATGAAATCTTTCAAGGAGATCGAAGGTAAGAACATTAATTCCCTTTCTGTTATGACCCATAAAAGGATTGTGCCAGTTGGCCCCCTTATGTCATCATCATGCCCATGTACTGATGATGATAATGCTTATAATTTAGACTGCTACATTGGACATGAAACAAAGAGTGATCAGTGGCTGATAAAAAAGCTGTTGGATCGACTGTTTTTGTTTCTTTTGGGAGCGAGTATTTTCTTTCTAGTGTTGATTTGGAAGAAATAGCATATGGGCTGGAAATGAGCAATGTGAATTTTATTTGGGTTTTAAGGTTTCCAAAAGGGGAAACAAATATTAAGATTTCTGAATTAGAAAAAGAACAAAATATAGGGGTTTATTGGTGGAGGGTGGGTCCCACCCGCGACGATATTAAGACACAAAAGTATTGGTGGATTTGTGAGTAATTGTGTCTGGAGTTCCGTCGTAGAAGCTATGAAACTTGGTGTTCCGATTATAGCAATGCCGGTGCAGCTCGACCACCCAATCAACGCTCGTTTGGCAGTGGAGGCAGGGGTTGGGGTAGAGGTCGTGAGGGCTGCTGTCGCGAGAGAATGTGGCAGCCGTGGTGCAACATGTGGTGGTGTCGTCGTCTACGTTGGTGAGGGAAAGAGCCAAGAAATTGAGTGTGGGATCTACGGGTGAGAGGGGAGGAGGACATTGATGTGGTGGTGGAGGAGCTCCTTCATTTATGCAAAACAAGTCGTCGCCGCCTCAGCAGCTGCCATGGTGGCGGCGGCGGCGGGGGACACAAGTGGAAAAGAGACGCCGGATTCTCTATAGCTACTGGTACGTAACATTAATGTATCCATTCCCTGTGTATGATTGTTGACTAATGTACACTGTGTTTAATTTTCAACCGTAATTTAATTTGTATTAGTATATTTTTCTAGCTTGTGTTTAAGTTTATGTAACACATTATATATATTGTTTTATCAGTACAAGTTTGTTTGTTTTCATGTGGTTTTATTATATGTATATAGATAGTTTAGAGTACTCATCATATGCTGAAGAAGAACAAGAAGAAGCTGATGATTCAATTGATGAAAGGGCCGAGAGGTTTATACTTTATAACAAGTTCAATTTTATGAAGGTCTCCCCCATTACTATACATATCATAATACGACATAGTTGTATCCTTTTTTTTCCGTTTAGGTTTTTGTGACCATGTAATAGAGTCGGTATCTATATATCCACCTAAGGATATATCTTTCATTACAATAGTTATATCGCAAAACTACGCCCTCGAGCTCGAGGTTTTAATCTCTTCACGATAGTACCTTGATTTACTTCAGCTTTACTAATGACTAAATTTCCTTCATTCGAACCCATATTGATACTCGCATTTGCTGCTGCAGAATAAACTAATTTAAAAATGGGATAACATGCTCGATAAGGCATGAGTTCTAATATCTATGGCCACATATTGAGCCATTAGATGCATCATCTTCAATCAATTAATAAGGACTTGTAAGAGACTTATGATTAGGATCCCTTCAATTCCATCAGATTCCATCAAATTCTTGAACGCAGCGAACCTACTTAGAATGTCTAAGTTATCTTTTTTTTTGAAAGGTGTGGATTAATCATCGCAGCGAAGGCTCTAGCTTAAGCTAGTTTTACATACCTTCTCACCTCCAATACAGTTGTTTGATGTGGAATTTAATGTATTAGATAGTTTAGAGTACTCATCATATGCTGAAGAAGAACAAGAAGAAGCTGATGATTCAATGATGAAAGGGCCGAGAGGTTTATACTTTATAACAATTGGATTTATTTTTTGTCCCATGTTCCCCCATTACTATACATATCATAATACGACATAGTTGTATCCTTTTTTTTCCGTTTAGGTTTTTGTGACCATGTAATAGAGTCGGTATCTATATATCCACCTAAGGATATATCTTTCATTACAATAGTTATATGAACTACGCCCTCGAGCTCGAGGTTTTAATCTCTTCACGATAGTACCTTGATTTACTTCAGCTTTACTAATGACTAAATTTCCTTCATTCGAACCCATATTGATACTCGCATTTGCTGCTGCAGAATAAACTAATTTAAAAATGGGATAAATGTGAGTTTAAGACATATTTTGAGTTCATCTATGGCCACATATTGAGCCATTAGATGCATCATCTTCAATCAATTAATAAGGACTTGTAAGAGACTTATGATTAGGATCCCTTAATTTATATCCAATTTTATCCTAGCTTGTTTCATCTGTCTTAACTGTTATACAACCATTGAGTTGGCTCTGGATACGAGCATTCGGTTCATATAACTACTTTGGGTATTGATAGGGAAGCAGCAGCCCATAACCCACTAACACCAGGCCCGAATCAGAAGTGGGTCAGCTTGGCCCAATTGGATCCATCACAAAACATTTGATCACTTATCAAACCCCACGTTTTATTCCACAAGTAGTATTTTATTTTGTTTCCAGTTATTTTGCTTTGTGTAGTTGTCAAGGTAGTAGTTTGAAATATTCCAAAAAGTGTAGAAACGTGGGTTGTCATGTAACTGGTAGTTATTTTCTCTTTCACAATTATGTACTGAAAAAATGGGAATGAGAAAACAGATTTTGAGTTCCTAAAATTTTATTCTCTGCAATCAGAGGATATTTTTGTTCCATTGCTATTCTAAAATTTGGCAGGTTTTAGAAGGTGATCTTGGACGACTAGTTCTGGTTTTCGTGGTGTGGCTGTATCGAGAATTCAGGGTTAGTTATTCTGCCCAACGAGACTTACGGGAGGTGTGACTGTATCTCGTGAGAATCATTGTTGTTTGTTTTCTGTCATCGGGTATTCTTGATCCAGATTAAGCACATTTCCATCAGGTATTTTTATTAACAATTCTACAGTCGAGACATTCAAATCTGGTATATATTCTCAAGTTTCTTTTAAACTAGAGGTATACCCGCGTAATACGCGGTAATGGTGATAACGACGGGGTGTGGTGGTCGCGGTGGTTGGGTGGCGACAGCGGTCAGCGATGGCGGCGGTGGTGTTAGTAACGGTGGCTAATGGGTTGGTGGCCCATTGGTAAGGTCTTTGACCTTGGGAAATTCATCAGGATTCGAATCTCACTTCCTACATTTGTAGGAGTGGATTATTATGGGGAGTTTTCGAGAGTCTTGAGTTTCATCCCAGGCATGCGTGGTTCGAGCTCCGCATACTGCCCAATTGGATGTCACTGTGGTGTCTCGAATGCTAACTACTAAACTACTAACTGTTAAAAAAAAAATAAATTGATGTAAAAGGGGTATGTATTATTTTAAGTGATTGAGAATCTATATTATAAATTATTTCATTAAAGTATTATAGATATATTAGGTGATGATGTTTAAATTATGAATAAAGGAAGAGGGTAATTTTTTTTTATTTAATTAAATAGGGATAATTATATCTATCTATCTATATTATAACTAAAAGAGGAGGTTGGGGGTACACTTGGCACCCTTAAAACTCTTTTTAGGCCTAAAACTCTCTCCTAATTAATCTAGAGCTCTTTTCTTTTTTCTAGATTTTTTTAATTTTTATTTGCTTATTAAATAGATAATTATATTTAAATCTATCATAAATCTTTTTTCAAAACAAATTTTTAATTAAAAATATAAATAAATTCTTATTGGCAAAATCCAACTTATTTATAAAAATTTTTGTCCTTCCCCTCATAAACAGTTAAAAAATATATATGTTATTTTTGAATTTTGAAGTATTTAAAAAATCAACTACAGTTTGGTAGACATTATTGGAGTTTTGTCATGAGAGCAAACATTATTACATGAGAACAATGGCAAGCCTAACAAGAGGAGAATTATACGTCTGGAGGATTTAAAGTAATTATTATACATCCTTTAATAAACTATTATATAAAGTTACAATATTTAATTAGTTATAAGTTATGTTATATCTATTACATTATAATAATTATTTTTTTTAGATAGAAATCACAAATATTATAAAATATTATGAGTCAATCCGTGCATCATGCACGGGTATTAGTACTATTTTAAATAGATATATTAAAACTCTATCATAAATCTTTTTCTATCAAAACAAATCTTTTTAAATTTTAAAGATATATAATATCCTTAAAACTCTCCCAATAAATAAATTATTATATATACAACCTAAATTTTTATTAATCATTCTCATTCATATTATTCCTCTCCTTTCTATTTTTAATAAACAAATCAAGTTCAGTAAATTTCTCAACAAAAAAACATACGGTTTTTTTTATATCACTTTAATTTTATTTTTGTATTTTGTTCGTGTTTGTTTATTATTTGATATTGAATTGTTATGTTATTGTTATTTTTCACTCTTTTTAATTTAGTTTGTTGTCAATTGTAATTTGATTATGACTTCTTCTTCTACTACAAAAGGGTTTATTCTTTTAAATTTGTTTTGTTCATGTTTTGTTATTTTTTACCTGTTTTGTTATTTATTATTTTGATATTTACCTTTGATATATATAATTTTGAGACTATCCGTCTATCGGATTGAAGACTAGTTTTATCTTTAACCCTTTATAAAGAGAATTGGATTAAGAAATTAAGCATATTTTTTGTTCCCAAAATGCCCCTTTCAGCATATTTATGGTTCCCAAAATGCTTCTCTACACACTATAACACTAATATACTATATAGTTTTAAAACAATCGACAAAATCTTATAATCTATATTTTTGACACTCTGTAACCAATGTATTCATCAAAAAATGTGGTTATAAAATTCAGACGCAACGCGCGGGTACTTATGCTCGTATATATAAAATAGACATCTGTTAACCTTCTAAAAAACACCTTTTTCCCGTAGCAAAACACAAGGATAACTATCCTTCTTAAAATTCAATTCAATGACAAAATACATATATAATTTCCATCAAAATAAAAAGCCATAATTTATAGTTAAAGTTAAAACTAAAGAATTATTAATTTTAAGGGAGAACATCATATATACCCTTTACTAACACCAAAATCTCATATTTACCCAACTTAAATTCATAATATCATATATCCACTTTAAACCAAAACACATCATATATATCCAAATGATAATTTCAAAAACTAATAAATATGTATAAAACATAAATATTTGTAACATCCCAATGTTTTTAAGGTAAAGAAATTAACCCCTTTTTATAGTTTTGACATTAAATTAATTTTCTAGTATTTTATTTTTGGATATGGGGTTAATTTAGTTGGAACTTTAACGGATAGCGGGCAAAATACCCATAAAAATGATAGGGCGTGGCATCTCAGGAGAGTGCCAGCCTCCTTTTTCCCCTTAGTCATCTTCCACTCTTTCTTCTTATTTCTTCTCAAATTTCTTCATTCAATCAAACCTTATCTCCAATTCAATTCAAGAATTCCTCCAAAATCAACAAGAACAATAATCCCATATCATTAAAGATAATTGAAAGATTGAAATTGAAAGTGTGTGGTGGTGGTGTGTGGGCCGATTTTAAGAAGAAAAAGGGGGAAGAATAGAAGTGTGATTTTAATTCTCTTCAAGTGTGTTTATCTTAATCAATCAAATCCTCCCAAAATAATAATAATAATCACTACAATTAGTTAACTAGTGAATTGGAGATTTGAGTGTGAGTGTGGGTGTGGGTGTCGAACCACACCAAGAAAGAAGAGAGAAAGGATCTTGATTCTAGTTGTTCAATTTCATTATAGTAGATTACTTCTCTAAGGTAAGAATTCATCTAACCTAGTTTTGATTTTAGTTTCAAGAATTAGGGTTCATGCAACTATTAAATTTGGGGGTTTTTGGGTTGGATGATATTTTGGTTATTAAATTCCCCAAATTCTATTTGTATTTTGATATGAGATTATAGTAATATATGAATGGGCTGAATTGAGTTGTTAGTGACCATTATGGTCAAAATGAGAATTTGATAATGTTGAACAATGAGATGAAATGGCCACATGATGGTGGTAAAAAGAGATTTTGTAAAATGATGATTATGAAAGATAGAAATTTTGTTTATTGAGAATTGGAAATGAAGCAACTTAAAGAGAATGAGTTGGATATAGTTAGGAATGCTAGTGAATCGATAGTTTGGCTAAGTGAGTTAGCCAAGATTGTGAATAAAGTCTTATATGCATATTGTGTTGATTTGTTAGGTTGAAAGCTTTGCAATTGTTGTGGCAATCTTGATTATTGTTAGTCGCGGAGGAGGTGAGTAAATTTGCATACTCTTATATGTGCGTTGGGTCGATTACCATATGATGGTGGATTCCGTGTGTGGTAATCGATTCGGCGTTAGGGCCTAATTTTGAGGCCGGGGCCTAAGAACCCCATAGTTGTATTGAGATGAGGCCTAAGAACCTCTTTGATTATTGTTAGCGTATATGGATCCATGTATGTGTTTGTTAGCGCAAAAGTGAGTATGCAAGTGATGATATGACGGTATCATTGGCTACATGCGATAGTCTTTTGTGTTTTTGCCCTCCTTCGTATATATATTTGTATGCAAGTTTATTCACTAAGCATTCGCTTACTTTTTAGTTGTTTACCATTTTGATAGGTGGTTCCGGAAGAAGGAACTAGTTCTAGTTGATTTGAAGTGTTGATTTGGATTGCTAGTTGACTTGAAGGTAGTTTTGGCCATTCGCGGAAGAATGGTATTCTTTTGGCTAGAGACTTAGATATCCCTTTTTATCTTGGCGTTTGGCACACTTGGATAAATGGTACATTTCAGCAAGTTTGGTCATAAGTGTGTCTTTTGGGTTGCAAAACTTGTATGGTTTAGTTTGACTTGAAAAGTGTCAACTTGGGTAAATCGACCCGTTTGGTTGTATATATAAATGTTGGTCCAAATGGATGCTTTTGTTATGCTTGTAAGTGTGTCTAAAACTTGTTTGAACTTAGAGTTGATGTATCATGAAATTTGGTTTTGAATTGGAAGGTTATGAGTTTGATCAAGTGTTTTAAGGATTTTGGTTTGCTGAACTGGAGCTCACTGCGGCGCAGTAGGGGTGATTTTTACCCACTGCGGCGCAGTGGAATTTTTCTGGTCCGGGGAGCATTTTGCTCCCACTGCGGCGCAGTGGGTATATACTGTAAAAAAAAAAAATTCTTATTTTTCATAAATCGAGTCGTGTCGTTTCAAGTGGTATTAGAGCCGAGGTTTAAGGGATTTAGGTATTCCCTCGTTTAGTGAATGCCTAGACTTAAACCTTAGACGTGACTCGACCTTAGGTGTTCGAAAATTTTATATGGGACCCGAAAGAGTGTTTGATGATGATAGCTTATAAACTTGCTAGTATTAAAGCACAATAAGAAGCCGGCCTTATTGTGGTTGAAGTACTAACAATTTTATAAACTAACCGCGTCAAACCTTGGGACGGTTTAGTATAAAGTTGTAGGTTTAGCTATAGGTTTTGGCTTATAGTGCGTAAAATAGAGATAGGTTAGGTGTTTGAATCTTTTCATCTACTCTTATTATAGTATGGCTGAGCAACACAACAATGAAGAAGAAACTATATTTAATGAGGATAGCATGGATATTTCCGATCAAATTGGAAGAGCTTTGGAGAAATATACTCCATTGTTGCTCAAGAAGCTTAATGATACTATGGAAGGAGCTATGAATAATCATATAGCTCAAATGATCCGGGAAGAAGTGGCTATCAATGTACAAAGGGAATTTGAGAAAAGAGATGGCAAGGGTAAGGATAAAAAGGATGATGAAGAGAGGGATGTTGAAGTGACGGGGGAGAAGTTTTACAAGAAGAAGTTCACTTTTAGGGATTTTGAAGTATGTCACCCACCCGAGTATCACGGTAACCGTGACCCAATAGTTTGCACAAGATGGGTATCGGAAATTGAAGGAGCTTTTCGTACTAGCCAATGTCCTTCGAATCTTAAGGTGGTATTTGCGGTGGGCATGCTTCGTGATAGTGCAAAAAGATGGTGGGATGGTTTGTTGACGGTGAAGGGTGAAGCTACGTTGGCCAATGTGGAATGGCCCGAATTTAAAACAATGTTCTTCAAGGAGTTTAGGTCAGAGGCTGAAGTGACTAAATTGAGAAGTGAATTTCTCAATGATTGTCAAGGGCATCTTAGCGTGAATGAGTTTCGTTCAAAGTTCTTGGATAAAGCACAATTTTGTCCAGAATTTTTAGAAAAAGATTATTTGCTCAAGGAGCAATTCTATTTGAAGTTGAAGAAGAACCTAAGGGATAAGATAAGTTTGCGTCAAATGGAGTCTTTCTCCATGTTAGCGGACGTGGCACGAGATCACGAAATCGAGCAAACTCGAGTCGATGAAGAAATCACGAGAAGAAAGATTAAGGGTAGTAATTCACCAAACAAGAAACCTAAGCAAGTTGAAAGTTCAAGTGAAGGGTTCGCAAGGAACGACATTCCTTTTTGCCATCAATGCAAAAGGAACCATTCGGGTGTGTGCAAGGCGTCAATGAAGGGTTGTTATAATTGTGGACAGCTGGGGCATATGAGTCGGGATTGCAAAACGGCACCGGAGAAGCCTATCATGTGCTTTAAATGTTTTGAGGGTGGACACATGAGGAGTTCTTGTCCAACATTAACCGAAGAAGAAAGACAAGAAGAAAGGAGAAAGGAAGTGGAAAGAAGGAATGTGCGTGCTCATGGAAACCAACAAGGTAGGTCTTTACAACTTACCCTAAAGGCAAACTAAGGATATTAATAATGTAGTCACATGTACCTTTCTTGTGGGTGATGTCCGTATACGAATTCTTTTAATTTTCGGGAACCAATAGATCGTTTGTTGCCTCTAGATTGGTTCATATTATTTCCGTATTGAAGCCACTTTTAGGCATCGTGTTACAAGTCGAAGTTAGGAATAGTAAAATGAAGTTAGTGAAGGATGGGTATAATAAATGCATCACCAAAATTCTCTCAATCTAACTCAAAATTCCATTCCAATGGTAGAAATTGTTGTAGTATTAGGTATGAACCGGCGGAGTTCTTACTATGTTAAGTTGTGTGTGTGATGAAGAGGCGATGCAATTTAAGACTTCTAAAGGGTGGAAATTTGGTTGACAATCAAGGGAGCGTTCTATACCATTTGTACTTTTGCTCGTGCCCGTCGTTATTTATCTCGTAGTTGTCAAGCCTATTTTGCTCATATTTTTTATGTTGAAAAGAAATCTTCATTTAATGAAAATAAGTCATTATGTCTCTGAATTTGCCAATGTTTCATCCAAGGACTTGTCGGGTATTCTTTCCGAACGACAAGTGGAATCTTCTATTGATCTAATTCCGGGGACTATCCCCATTGCTAATCTCTCTACCCGATTGACTCCAATGTAAATGCAAGAAGTAATGAAATGGGCTCAAGAATTTCTTAACAAAGACTTCATTCATCTTAGTAATTTTCATTAGGATGTGCCAATTCCTTTCGTCAAAAGAAGGATAGTAGCTAGTGGATGCATACCGATTATCGCGAGTTCAACAAGGTGAGTATCGAGAACATATATTCGTTGTCAAGAATCGATGATCTACACAACTCAATGACAAGGAGCTACATATATCTTTCTAAGATAAACCTTTGTTCGAGCTACCAAGAACTAAAAGTGCACAATGAAGACATTCCCAACGCTGCTTTTTGCTCTTGCTTTAGTCATTTTGAAATTTCTATCATACCTTCCTAGATTTATTGACGCTTCTGCAGTTTTTCATGAATCTTAAGAAACGTGTTCGTCGGCCATGTTTAACGAACCCTTAATCATTCTCGTTAAAGTTATACTCATTTATTCCGAAGCAAGCCAACCATGAGATTTGAGGGAGGTGTTGGAAATCTTATGCAAAGAGAAGTTTAATGCTAAATGTCGATGGTATGAATTGTGAATAAGGGAGGCGTAACCCCGTAGTTATGTAGTCAATAATGAAGAAATCGCGACTAGAGTTGGTAAGGTTACTTATCATTTAAAGTTTATCGATGGGCTTTCGGGCGTTTACTCTACTTTTCACGTGCCACATCTTAGGAAGTATCTTGCCGATAATGCTACTTAGTTACCTTTGAATGAAATTGAAGTCGACAATAAGTTAAATTATGTTGAGGAACCCATTGCCATAGTAGAAGAAGAACTTAGGAGAGTTCAAAATAAAACGGTGAGGACCTATAAAATTTTGTGGAAGCATGGAAGATTGTCCGATTGCACTTGGGAGTCCGAGCATGATGTTCTTGTTTACTATCCGTCTTTACATATGGCTTGGATCACGAGGTCGTGATCCGTTCCAAGTGGGGGAGAGTTGTAACACCCCAAATTTTTAAGGTAAAGAAATTAACCCCTTTTTATAGTTTTGACATTAATTAATTTCCTAGTATTTTATTTTTGGATATGGGGTTAATTTAGTTGGAACTTTAGCGGATAGTAGGTAAAATTACCCACAAAAATGATATGGGCGTGGCATCTCAGGAGAGTGCCAGCCTCCTATTTTCCCCTTAGTCATCTTCCACTCTTTCTTCTTTATTCTTCTCAAACTTCTTCATTCAATCAAACCTTATCTCCAATTCAATTCAAGAATTCCTCCAAAATCAACAAGAACAATAATCCCATATCATTAAAGAAAATTGAAAGATTGAAATTGAAAGTGTGTGGTGGTGGTGTGTGGGTCGATTTCAAGAAGGAAAAAGGGGAGAGAATAGAAGTGTGATTTTAATTCTCTTCAAGTGTGTTTATCTTAATCAATCAAATCCTCCCAAAATAATAATAATAATCACTACAATTAGTTAACTAGTGAATTGGAGATTTGAGTGTGAGTGTGGGTGTGGGTGTCGAACCACACCAAGAAAGAAGAGAGAAAGGATCTTGATTCTAGTTGTTCAATTTCATTATAGTAGATTACTTCTCCAAGGTAAGAATTCATCTAACCTAGTTTTGATTTTAGTTTCAAGAATTAGGGTTCATGCAACTATTAAATTTGGGGGTTTTTGGGTTGG
Source organism: Erigeron breviscapus (assembly GCA_034093135.1). Taxonomy (NCBI): domain Eukaryota; kingdom Viridiplantae; phylum Streptophyta; class Magnoliopsida; order Asterales; family Asteraceae; genus Erigeron; species Erigeron breviscapus. The sequence goes on along the minus strand of CM067167.1, from coordinate 46,299,006 downwards.
ATGATAATTTGGTTATTAAATTCCCAAATTCTAATTACATTTTGATATATGATTATAGTAATGCATGAATGGGCTGATTTGAGTTGTTAGTGACCATTATGGTCAAAATGAGAATTTGATAATTTTGAACAATGAGATGAAATGGCCACATGATGGTGGTAAAAAGAGATTTTGTAAAATGATGATTATGAAAGATAGAAATTTTGTTTATTGAGAATTGGAAATGAAGCAACTTAAAGAGAATGAGTTGGATATAGTTAGGAATGCTAGTGAATCGATAGTTTGGCTAAGTGAGTTAGCCAAGATTGTGAATAAAGTCTTATATGCATATTGTGTTGATTTGTTAGGTTGAAAGCTTTGCAATTGTTGTGGCAATCTTGATTATTGTTAGTCGCGGAGGAGGTGAGTAAATTTGCATACTCTTATATGTGCGTTGGGTCGATTACCATATGATGGTGGATTCCGTGTGTGGTAATCGATTCGGCGTTAGGGCCTAATTTTGAGGCCGGGGCCTAAGAACCCCATAGTTGTATTGAGATGAGGCCTAAGAACCTCTTTGATTATTGTTTAGCGTATATGGATCCATGTATGTGTTTGTTAGCGCAAAAGTGAGTATGCAAGTGATGATATGACGGTATCATTGGCTACATGCGATAGTCTTTTGTGTTTTTGCCCTCCTTCGTATATATATTTGTATGCAAGTTTATTCACTAAGCATTCGCTTACTTTTTAGTTGTTTACCATTTTGATAGGTGGTTCCGGAAGAAGGAACTAGTTCTAGTTGATTTGAAGTGTTGATTTGGATTGCTAGTTGACTTGAAGGTAGTTTTGGCCATTCGCGGAAGAATGGTATTCTTTTGGCTAGAGACTTAGATATCCCTTTTTATCTTGGCTTTTGGCACACTTGGATAAATGGTACATTTCAGCAAGTTTGGTCATAAGTGTGTCTTTTGGGTTTGCAAAACTTGTATGGTTTAGTTTGACTTGAAAAGTGTCAACTTGGGTAAATCGACCCGTTTGGTTGTATATATAAATGTTGGTCCAAATGGATGCTTTTTGTTATGCTTGTAAGTGTGTCTAAAACTTGTTTGAACTTAGAGTTGATGTATCATGAAATTTGGTTTTGAATTGGAATGTTATGAGTTTGATCAAGTGTTTTAAGGATTTTGGTTTGCTGAACTGGAGCTCACTGCGGCGCAGTGGGGGTGATTTTTACCCACTGCGGCGCAGTGGGATATTACTGTAAAAAAAAAAAATTAATTTTTTATTGGGTCGTGTCGTTTCATTCCATGTGTTGGTAAGCCCGTCATTAGATCTTAGATCACCCCATCACCGATCACCCCCTATGACCTATCCTCTATGACCTATCACTCCCACCAGCTACCCCTTATTAATATCCTTAAGGGCGAAGCCCGTACCGTACCCTTATATGTATAACTCACTAACTCGGGTTAGAAATTTTTTTTTTTATTTATAAATTTTTTTTTATGGATGAAGTTAATTAAAAAAGAATGAAAAAAGTGAAAAATAAAAAAAAAAATATCAAAAAAACAAGCTAAAAAAAAAAAAAAAACTTTTCTCTTCTTACTCTCCTGTTTGATCAAATAATCGCACTATAGCTCCGACCTAGGGTTTGGGGGTGTTTGTATTTTAGAGAGGCGATTCCCTTACGGTAAGAGGGCTGAGAGGCCGCTTTACGCCTGGTTGTTTAGGGTTTTTTATCTCAAGAGGTGAATGATCCTCTTGGACGTGAATTCATCCCTGTATATAGGGGTTAGGAAACTTGAAGAGGAGGAAAAGGAGTTAGAGTAAATCTTTCCCTCTTTTGAGAATATCTTCTATCTTTTAAGAAGATTCGTGATAATCTTGTGTCCGAGATATGCGGACCCTAATATACTTTTCATACGATATACACATTCCTCCGGAATTAAGAGCTCCGGGAGTGTTTCTGTTTTACGGAGGCGGTGCTTCGTATAGATGTCTCAGTTTTCCCTTAGGTACCTGATACGGAGGTAGAGCTCCGGGTAGGGTACATCATCAAGCCCCCAGTCTAATTAAATAGACAGCGACTGGCTGTTTTGTTAGACTCTAAAATTTCGAGGGTTAAAAATGAAAATAAAATAGGAAGGGGGGATACCTTGTTTTTACCTGTCGATCTGATCCGGTCATTTCCCCAATCGCTTCATTCTCTCTGCCCTAATTTGTCAAATCTCCAGGTCAGCCGTATTTCTTTCAATTCCTTCCTTTAATTGATCTTAGAAATGGCAAAAGTAGGACGTAGTGATCTTTTCCTCCGTTGTTACCCCCGAGGGGTTAGGGTGGTTTTGCACCACCTATTTGCCAAATTTAGATAAGGCTGTTCAATTGTCGTCTCCTGGGCAAACTGTTGCGAATCCCCCTCAGGGTTTTGTGGGTCTGTATGTCGCCCACGTTACCCGAGGGAATATGAGATTTCCGCTTTCCCCTTTTTTCCTTGATGTCCTTAGCCATTATAACTGTCCGTTTTCCTTTATGCATCCCAACGGTGTTTCCCGTATCATAGGTTTTGAGATTCTGTGTTGTGCGTATGGTGGTGAGGCGACTGTAGATTTGTTTTCTGCCTTTTTTGATTTGTGCGACGCCGGCGATTGGGTGACAATACAGAAGAAACCCAAGGTCGATTGCTTTCTTCCTGGTAGCACTGATGTGAGGGGGTGGAAGAACGAGTTTGTGTTTGTTGAGTCTTCCGTAATTCCCGAGGCGTACTCTATGTTGTGGTGGTAAGCCAACAAAGTTAAGGAGCAGCACCGCATACGCACTGGAGTTTCCCCTGTATCAGCAACTTATTGAGAATCCCATTAAGTTGGACCGTTATCCCGATGTTGTGTTGCACCAAGCCGGTATTCTGAAGCAGTGGCCTGAAGCAGTAGATACCAGGATTCTTGTTGAAGGAAATGGTAGGTAATTTGCCTCAACTGCTTATTTTTATTGTTGTTGCTTAATGTGCGTGAAAAAACGTTTTGCAGAGGTTACATTGGCTCAGTTTGTGAAGGGTCCTCTGTTGGAGTGTCAACCCAAGTTGTCCGTAATTTCTGCAAATTTGCTATCTGAAGAGCCTGTGGAGCAGGAGGTTGTCGTTGTTGAAAAGGAAGTTCCATCGACTTCAACTCCTTCTAAGAAGAGGAAGTCTTCGTCAAAGTCGGCTCCCAAAGCATCGAAAAAGGCGAAGCCGCAATCCATATTTGATACAATGCTATTAGGTGAACTTAATCCCGATGATATAAGTCTGAGTGAGTATCTTTGAGGTCACGTTTTTCACTCATGATGTTGTTGGCTACTTATTTCTTTTTCTCTTTTTTGGTAGATGTTCCTTCCCTGATGTGGTAGGATATTCTGCTCCGATTTGTTCCTGATGAGTGGGTTCGAGAGCTGATGGCTTTGGATGCTGGGAATCTGCATGCTTCTTACGATCAACTCCTTTATATGATCACTATTGTTGGAACTGTTGTGAATGCCCGACATCGGCTTTTGGCAAATTTGAGGAGTCGACATCGTGGGGAGGGATCTTCTGTCTGCGATTCTTGTCATGGTGAGGAGTTCTTTATTACTCGTTTGCAGAATGATCTTCTTTCTTCGAAGAGGCAGATGGCGGAGCAAAGGGAGCAGTGTTCTATTTTTGCGGCAGCTGCAGAGTGTTCAGGCAAGAATTAACAATATGGGGTCGTTCTGCGAGGCAAGTAAAAAAGCTATTGATGATAAGGATGCCCGGATTGCTGAGCTTGAAGCCCAATTGCAGGATGCCCGCCAAGAGACTGCTGCTGCTGAGTTGAAATCCAAGAGGATTGTGTCGAGGTCATCCCATATGTTTGTGCAGAACTGATAAGGAGTGAAGTGGTGTGCTGCTGGCGGAGGTTGTGAATGCCAACCGTGCCCAGGAGAGGGCGTCTGTGTTGAGCCAGCTAGCGAGGGATGGACAGATTATTCTTGCCCCAGACTTTGCGGACGAATCCTCGGAGAGAGTGGCAGCAGCTGAAGATGCTCTTGCAAGTGCAGATTTCCCTTTTGTAAAGGAGACTGCTAATGATTCCGCCACTGTTGAAGATCTGCTACAGAAAAAGCCTCGTACCTCTTCCTGATTCATGACAGAATTTGACTACTGGATTTGTGTATTGTTTCGTGAACAATTTGATATCTCTGCCTTGATTTTATTCTTATGCCAAGACTTTTATCTTAATGCTTGAGTTTTAACCGGGCTTATATCTATGTTTAAGATTTTGCCATGGTTTTGTTGATTTAATGAGCGTCCTCTTACTCCAACTTTATTATATATAGTTTTAATTACTTGTACGTACTCATAATTATATTTGCGAAAGGTTGCGACCCTGTTCGCTTAATTCTTATTTTATTAAAGACTTGCTCCAAAATGATTAATACATATTTTCGGAGCTCTGTCTTACTTAGTGGTAAAACCGTCGGAGATTGGTTGCATTCCATGATCGTCCGACTGACTTGTCTTCCATGTCGACCAAGTCAGTCACGGGCTCCATCCGTAGCTTGGGCCACTTAATATGGTCCTTCCCATGTTTGGCTGAGTTTGCCTTTTTCCTCTTCCTTGCTCTGGCTATTGAGCCTGAGCACGTAATCTCCTGGTTTGAAGGTCGACTTCCGCACCCTTTTGTTGTAGTAGCCTTCCACTTTTTGTCTGTAGGATGCTGCCCTTATTGCTGCTATCTCCCTTCGTTCATCCAGGATGTCAAGATTTATTCGTAGATTTTTGTCGTTATTCTCCGTTTCTAGGTTGGATACCCTGCAGGTGGAGACTTGGAGCTCCGTTGGCAAGACTGCTTCGGACCCGTATACTAAGCTAAAGGGGGTTTCTTTTGTTCCCCTTTTTGGTGTGGTCCTCAGTCCCCAAAGTACCAGGGGTATTTCATCTACCCATCCTTTCCGGGTGGGTCCCAACCTTTTTTCAATGCCTTTTACTAAGTCTCGGTTTGTTACTTCAACCATTCCGTTCCCTTGAGGGTGGTATACAGATGTGAAGTTCTGTTGATTTTTTAACCAACTGCAGAAATCTGGGAAAGTGCCTTCCGAGAATTGCTTCCCGTTATCGGAGATGATTATGTGTGGTACCCCGAACCGACATATGATATGTTCGAAGACAAATTTTTCTATATTTTTCCCTGTTATTTCTGTCAGCGGCTTTGCTTCTACCCATTTGGTGAAGTAGTCAATTGCAACAACCAAGAATTTGTGCCCCGATGCTGCTAATGGCAGTGGTCCGACTATATCAATCCCCCATTGTGCAAATGGCCATGCGGAGATGACGGAGGTCATGTCTTGCTTCGGCATTCTACTAACATTTGCGTGTAGTTGGCAATTTACACATACCTGTAGTATTGCCGATGCGTCCTGATGCATGGTTGGCCAATAGTAGCCGAGCCTTAGTATTTTTGCTACTATTGACCTTGGGCCGGCGTGATGTCCGCAGACTCCTCCGTGCGTGTCTGTGATTATCAGGCTAGCCTCGTTTGGCCCTACACATCTTAGCCATGGGGTCAGAAAGGCCTTTTTATATAATATTCCATCCATGATCTTGAACTGTGGTGCTTTAATTCTTATTTTCCTGGCTTCGTTTTTGTCTTCCGGAAGGAGTCCACTTATCAAGTATTCTCTTATAGGCTTCATCCAATTATTGGGGTCTTCCGCGATTGCGGTTAACACCTCTTTTTCATTTATTGACCTATCTTTGAGTACTTCGATTAGGACATCCTTGGCTAGGTGTGAGAATGTAAGGGATGCCAGTTTGCTTAACGCATCTGCCTTTTGGTTCTGGTTCCTCCTTATATGCTCTATTTCAAATGACCCGAAGCAATTTACCAACTCGTGGACTTTCTCCAGGTATTTTTTAATTGTCGGTTGCTTTGCTTCGAATTCTCCTTGTACTTGTTTTGCTACCAGTTGTGAGTCCACATATACATGAATGTGACAGACCTTCATTTCTTTTGCTATGCAAAGCCCTGCTAATAGTGCTTCGTATTCTGCTTCGTTGTTCGTTGTTTCGAATTCGAACCTTAATGCGTACGTGTATTCTTTCTTATCGGGCCCTATCAACATTAGTCCTGCTCCGGAGCCACTTTTACTCGAGGCTCCGTCTGTGTACAGCTGCCATTCGTTGCTGTCGTTTTCTTCAGTAATGGTCAACGTGCTTGAGTGGCTTGTAGCTCAGTTTCTTCATTATGTTGAGTTTCTGCAATGAAGTCGGCCAGCACTTGTCCTTTCATCGAGTTCCGAGCATGAAACTCGATGTCATGTTCTCCGAGTTCGATGGCCCATTTGGCCATTCTTCCCGACTTTTCTGGTTTAAGTAACACCTGTTTGATTGGTTTATCTGTTAAGACAACAATGTTGTGGGCTTGAAAATATCTTCGTAGTCTTCTGGCGGTGTGAACCAATGCCAGGACTAATTTCTCAAGCTCCGGATACCGTGCTTCCGCTCCTTGTAGTATTCTGCTGACGAAATAGATTGGTATTTGCTTCTTATCTCTCTCGCTAATAATACGGAGCTCACGCATTCGCGGATGACGCTATATATATGTATAGTGTCTCTCTGATAGGGGATGTCAAAGTTGGTAGCTCCGCGAATATTACTTCTTCATTTGCTCAAAGGCCTCGTCAGCTTCGACTGTCCATTTAAAGGTCTTTTTGTCGATACACCCTTTGAGTGTTTTGAAGAATGGGAGCTGTTTTTCCGCTCCCCTGGATAGGAATCTGCTCAACGCTGCCAACTTCCCATTCAGGCTTTGCACTTCCTTTATGGAAGTTGGTGGGAGCAATTGCGAAAGCTTGTTTACTTTGGACGGATTAGCTTGTATCCCTTTCTTTGTTATGTAATACCCCAGGAATTTTCCTTCTTCTACTCCAAATGAGCACTTCTTTGGATTTAGCTTCATGTTGATGCTCCTTAAGGTGTTGAAGGTTTCCTGTATGTCTTTCAGCAAGTCTTCTTCACTTTTGCTTTTGATGACCATATCGTCGACATAGGCTTCCAAATTTCTGCCTAACTGATGCTGGAAGACTTTATCGACCAATCTCTGGTAGGTGGCTCCTGCGTTTTTTAGGCCGAACGGCATTTTCGTGTAGCAAAATATTCCTTTGCTGGTGTAAAATGATGTGTTCCCATCATCGCCCTTGGCCATCTGTATTTGGTGGTATCCTTTATATGCATCCAAAAAGCATTTCTGAAGTCTCTACGGATTCGACCTTCCAGTCAATCTCAGGTAGGGGGTAGCAGTCTTTTGGACATGCCTTATTTTATTTGTGAAAGTCGACACACATTCGCCACCCCCCATCTCCTTTTTTACCATGGGGTTGGCCACCCATGTCGGGTACACTGATTCTTTTATTATTCCAGCTTTTAAAAGTTCTTCTACTTCTTTCAATGCGGCCTGATCTCTTTCTGCCGCTAAAGATCTCTTCTTCTGGTGAACAGGGGTCAGGTGCCTATGTTCATTCAGTCTGTGCTCCGTTATGAATTCTTCGCCCCGTACTGATATTTTTCGGGGGATTCCTGTCATGTCGGAGTACTCCCATGCGAAGACATCCATGTTATCCTCCAGTAACTTTCGGAGCTTTATCTTGAACTCTGTGGGTAGCTGCTTCCCTACGGAGACCAATTGCTCCGGGAATGCTGGGTTTATCGCGATTCCTTCTTCCTTGCCCTGATCTGCTACTGCTGGGATCGTGACTTTCGTCTCTCTGGCGTGTTTTATACCATGGACGTGTCTTCCAGTGTCGCGGAGGGACTCTATTGTTCCTACCCCTTCTGGGGTCAGAAATTTGACCATTGAATGGATTGTTGACGCGACAATTCCTAGCTTCCTCATGGCGGGTCTGCCTAATAACATATTATAGGGGGAGGGCGACCTTACTATGACAAAGTCGAGATCCTCCGTCCTGACGGTGGGGGTCTGGCCGATCTGAACGGATAAATTAATCTCCCCGATCGGCCAGGTTCGTTCCCCTGCGAACCCTATTAGGGGTGTTTTAGCTGAGGTCATCGGGCTCCACTGGTCAGAGGGATAGAGGCCGCTTTACGCTGGTGTTTAGGGTTTTTTCTCAAGAGGTGAATGAATGCTCTTAGACGTGAATTCATCTCTTTATATAGGGGTTAGGAAACTTGAAGAGGAGGAAAAGGAGTTAGAGTAAATCTTTCCCTCTTTTGAGAATATCTTCTATCTTTTAAGAAGATTTGTGATGATCTTGTGTCCGAGATATGCGGACCCTAATATACTTTCCATACGATATACACATTCCTCCGGAATTTGACCTAAGAGCTCCGGGAGTATTTCTGTTTTACGGAGGCGGTGCTTCGTATAGATGTCTCAGTTCCCCTAGGTATCTGATACGGAGTAGAGATCACAGGGGTTTTAAAAAAGGGTACATCCTATGTTTTATAAATATTACTAGTTTCAATACCCGTGCGTGATGCACGGTTTTTATAAATATATTTTATATATAGTGATTTTTTTGGTAAATATGTATTTTATGTTTTTTAAATACTATAAGTATGATTTTCTATATTTTCAAATTTTTAACAATCAACTCATGTTTATGTTAAAGTCATTCAATGATAATAAACATACATTCATGTTACATGGTTAAAGAAAACATTATACCTTTTTTTCTTCTGATGAACAGCTATATGCTGCCTTGAAATATAAACATCTCAGCTTAATATTCGAGATTTCGAAGTTATCATAACAATACAACTTTGTTTGGACGTAATATGTATGTATGTCGTATCATTATTATAGCTTTTTATATAACAAATAATAATTATATAATAAAATATTAATAATAATAGTTTAATATAAGAGTTTGAGTCATACTAAAAATCTATATCTATATCTATAGAATTAATTAATTAAAGTTAAATATATTTATTATTAATATAGATTAAAGAGACACATGTCGTGTAAGGAACGTGACAAGTGTCATTTAATGTTGACAAGCTTGTTTTAGTTATTGGGTGGACTAGTTAATCAACCCGGGTTCAAACCCGGGTTAACTGATAAACGCTTTGCAAATAAACCGAATGATACCCGGGTAGCTTTAAAATATGTTGTCATATTAAAATGTATAATAACAACGTTAAATAAGTTGAAAAGTTGTGATAAATTATTATGTAAAAAACGAAACTAAACGGAAACAAAAGTTGTGTAGTTGTGGACACACGTTAAAACACATTCGGTTGGCAAAAAAAAAAAAAAAAAACGTTATCTGGAAAAAAAAGCACCATAGTTTTCGGTCTATTATAACGAAAAAATAAGTGATTAAAATCTTACCTAATAATGATGTAGACATTTAATAAAAAATCTATATTAATGATATATATAAATGGAATGGAATGATATTTTGAATTTTAATAAGTATGATGATGTCATAATTAAATCAAAATAATGTGTGGGAATACACATTTTAAAATCTTATGTCATAACAATTTTCCTTTATTAATATAATAGATTTCCATCAAAATATCAAAAAGCAACATCACCATACATTTATTTTTCACTAAAAACGGAAATACGGGACTGCGTGCCAGTTTTTTTTAATAATTTCCGAATAAAAAAACTTTATATATAGATTGTAACATCCCGAACTTTTAATTAACGGTTGACTTGAGTCGTTAAGTCAACACCTTGTGTCCGTTAAGTCTCTAGGAGATTTAATGCTTAGATGTGATTAATGTGCTATATGTGTGAGGCTTCAATGCCTTAATGATGTATATGTTAATGTGTTCTAAGGATCTTCAATTAAAAGTAAAGTTTTCTTAACAATAATGATTAAAACTAAGAGTTTTAACTAAAAAGAGTTTTAAGAAAGCCTTTGAGACAGAAATACTTTGAGTAATTAAGAAAACTGTTGAAGATAAAAGTAAAGCACTGCGAATTAAAGCTAGGATCTTAAAGAAAAACAGAAAAACACAACGACACCAGAATTTTGTTGACGAGGAAAAACCCTTGATCCAGTTAAGTGATCTTAGGTAAAAAAAACCCGGGAGGATTCAATCGACCCTTCCTTAGTTCTTTTATTATTTTGGTTGATTACAATACAAAGAGGGTGAGTGTGATTTGATCGAGCTAATGAACGAAAAAGATGATGCAGTGGTGTGTGAGAATACAAGTGTGAGAGCCGTTATCCTCTAATCTCGATCAATCATCTCTTATTTATAATGTAAATTCCTAACTAACTATCCAAAAAATCTGGGATCCTCCGTGTGATATTGTTCAACGTGCTGAAGTTGAAAAGTGGACGTTGAGTCTTCTTTGACACGTTTATTCTTCAAGTTTGTTGCGATATCCAAGGGATTGCACGTTTCTTTTCTTCCTTAAGAGGCTGGATAAGTGTAGATATTTATTTTCGACCGTTAGCTATTCCTGAATATCCTGAATGATGATCCTCAGTTCAGGATCCTGCAAAACATAAAAGCATTATCGTGTACAACAAAACCTTGTGTTAGTAATATCTCTAATCAGGATCATAGTTATTGATCACGTATGTATTTACATATACATTAACAAGAATGGTATATGTACATTAATAAAATATATTTTGTGTAAACGAAATATATAAGTTTATTTATGTAGGTCAAACAAATGACAACAAGTCATTATATGTTGCTAATCAGCCAAGTCGACCATATATGTTATAAATATATACATATTCTTATGACAAGTTTGTGTTGTCAGTGAAAAAGCCCAACTCTCTAGCTTACTAATATAAAATCCCAACCCATTGGCTTCATAAAAGGGATCTATACTCACTTGCCCATTTAGCTTATATACACCTTCCTCACAAATGGAAGGCGATATTCATTCATTCACTCACACAATCAATCATACATAGCCTAAAAACACACATAATTTTATCCTCCAAAGGAAGGGAATTACAAGCATTCACTCATTCACTCACACAATCAATCATTCATAGCCTATAAACACACACATAATATCCTCCAAAGATCGAAACATCTCTTTGGGAAGATCATCATTCACCTTAGGTTCGTGAAGAACTTAGTAGGTTTGCACTCTTATATTGAGGAGATTTTGATGATCTTCGTGGTTAAATCCATTCGTGATTGAGCTCAACAATCCATGCTCAAACATTGGCGCCATCCGTGGGACCCGAACCCACGACCACGTGGTCATCATCACCATTCAAACGTACGAACAAATTACAGTGTACTGTAAGTTTTCATGTTTTGTTAAATCTTCGAGATGTATATGCTTATTAGTCGTTTTATAATGGTTGTTGCATCAGCAACCACTAATTAAATAAAGGAGGAGAATCTTTACATATAGTATCCATTTATTCATGATTCGTACTAAAAAACCCACATAGTTGTGTGTAAAATCAGTTGTATACAAAAGCAACTTGATTTGAGGTTTAAAAGTCGTTATTATATAAAGGAGCATAGGATAGAAATCTGAGTTGGCATGACTGTGATTACCTTTTTCGATGAGAATTCAGCTCGTTTATGACTATTGCAGGCTGCGATAATCATAAAAAGCATTTGATTTCTTAAATTCTTTCTGGTACACCAACTGTTTGATAAAATGTCTCAATGAACTTCATGATTTTATTAGCACTTCGACTTCAGGAACCCGGTGACCTGTTCACGGTAAATGACATGGATTCCAAGGGAGTTCTAATTTTTATTTATATATCATCGAGAATTGCTAATTGTAGGTTACCTTATCATGCTCATATAGCTATAATTTCTGATTTGTGAAATGCTAGAATGTCACTCCAGCTCTAAGCTCTATATGCTAAATTGCTGAAAGTCTTTGGCTCTAGTTAGCATCATGTAGCCCTCATTATCTACTGAAATAAGTTGTTTGATGATGTAAAAACAACCTGGCCATTTGTTACTTTATACATGTCGCTAAAAAGCAATGGAGTTGTAGTTGCACACCACTCGTTCCACTAACTAGTATAATGAAACCTCTGTGATTTTAAGTCACACATGCTGGTCTAGTTATTGATGCATGTTATATGAGATAACGTCTTGCTATGGCTTGAATACTCCTTGATTTGTGACAATATTAGTCAGTGTTTGCTGTCAAATGGCCTGATGATGCCACTTATTTATGTGATATCTATATTGAATATTATCCTTAAGAGTATTCACCTAAAAAGACTCGTATTATAATCCACCATTAGCTAAATGGCATCCCCCTCTAAGGTGTTTCTTATTACTATGGGGTTGCACAAATTTGGAGGTGTTTATAAACATTTTGTCAATTCCTTGTGGCTGCGTGAATAAGCTTTTGCTGGTACACACACTTAACTAGGCCCGTCAAAATACACAGTCTCAAAACTTATCATATACTGGTCAGGGCTGCCCAAAAGTTCGAGTAGCTGCAAGTCTAAAAACCTACGTTTGGTTAATGGCTTTTCTAAGATGCTTTATAGAATGCGTAAACAAAAAACTACTTCTGATACTCTATAGAGTGTTGTCGAGGGTGACGTTTTCTGTACATGCCTCCCTGAAAAAAAAAAAAAAGATGCTCTGTAGTTCATTATCTCATTATAAGACGACTTTTTAACGGTTCATTAGCTCTTTACAACTGGAACAGGCCAAAATTCTGTTCAAAAGTTTTAAATCTTTTCAGGTATATCATATGATACTCGTATATGAACAGCATTGTAAAGTAGCCAGAAGTCATGAATACACAGGTATAGACTGGGGCAGTATTGTACACATTATGAAGGCATGTCATTCTACAGCTGCGCACTTCAGTAACCCTTTGAAATGGTTGCCAACAGATTTTCAAATTTATTCTCAAGATAGAAGGAATGTCTTGTAACCTTGCACAATATCCAGCTTTACAGAAATGTAACGTATATATTCGGTCTGGTCATGGCTAATGACATCTGAAGTACTGCCACTAAGGAAGCATCAACTGATGAAAGTACTCATAATTGTTGTGAAATGCTTTAAACCAGAAGCTGGAGGCCCTGCATGTACAATGAGCATTGTTAACTTGCTGCTTGAATGTATATAATTGCTATATCGACCTGAAGCTGGTGATATAAAGCTCAGAGAGGATGTTTGTAATGATCATGAGTATCAGTATCATGCCGGCATGGTAGGCATGATTTTCAGGCATATGTATCCTCGGACGCTTTGGCACGAGTGAGTACGTCATAAATTATGGAATTTCAAACGTGTTCCTGGAAATAAATCAAGATGAAAAAGTAACCTGGATGATATTACTTGAGCAAAATGCCAAAGTCTGAAGAAAAAACTTCCTTTAGGCAACTTCAAAAAAAGAAAAGAAAAAAAGGGCTATAACCTCTTTGTTGCAATAACAAAATTTTCAGCTTTCAAGCGCTCCCTTTCATTAAATGGGCAAGAGCATGAATCTGATCGCTTCTCTCCACTTACTCAATGACAGGGCATCCTCTTGGCCAAAGCAAAACCGGGCTGGCAGTGGCACCCTTTGCTAGTCCCCGCAAACCGGCTTTGAGCAATGCCCAACATATGCAAAATGTCAGGTACGATTAAATGTAATATATGCATATGTTTATGCTTAGTAATTCTATACATAGATGTAAACGGGGTATACATATGTATATAGTATGTGTATTTGCCGGATAATTGTGGAACTAGAGTAGCATGATTTTGATTTGCTTAACAACTAAAAGTAATGAGCTTTACCTTGGAAGTAAATACAAAGGCTCGTTACAGTATATGGACCGAGCGTATGAAAACACGAGAGGTTTGACTCATAAAAGTCAGACATCTTCTTCTTTGGTGTTGTGTTGTTTGACGCTTTGTTTAGAAACTAGCTCAAAGGCCCACCAAAGAAAGAACTGTCACCTGCTCCTCGTCTATAAACTTTCCCAAAAAAGAAAAAGGAGTGACCTGCAAAAATAAAGAAGATATACACTTTGTAAAAGATACAAGCAATGGCTAGCAATAATCCGGGTTGGCTTAAGTTACAACCGGATTGGCTTCAGCTCATTTAGTTACTAGCTGAGTTAGATCAAAGCCAAAACAGAAGGTCGAAGACATCAAATCAGGTTGGATGACCCAGTCCGGTCACATTTTCCTTCCAAATTATCATTGGGTACAAAGGTGTTGTGGCAGTAGATTCAACCTCATTAATGAAGCATGTGGAAGTCCGAGTTGTATAAGAATGAAGGCAAGTATGAATATATGAAGGGCAACTAAATACGCTAGTATGTATGTGCTAGGAAGATTAAAAGATATCCAAATCAAGAAAGCTGATATACATATATACAAAGCTGCTTAGACAAAGAAGTATATAATATAGATCCTTGCTGATGAGTTATGGCTTTCTTCAGTAGTACTTGAAATTATACTACAACTCCGCGTATAGCCTGGCAAAAGTCTGCAACATTCAAGATTACAACCTGCACGGGTCACCACCGGGTATTTACATTTGCTTCACTCATTTTTATCTACATTCATAGGGCCACAAGCATACGCATCAATTACCGGGTCGACTCCAATCTGGACTAATGACCGGGTCGGCTGTCTTCTTATTCTCTCTTCGCATCCAAAAAAGGTACGTCACTACATAAAAAAATGTGAGGATAAACTCGTTTGGAGATAAGCATTCAAGGTACACATTTAAGAACCGTCAGATTATCCTAGACCACCCACGGGTCATCTTACCCGTGCTCAGTTAATTCATATGGTAACTGTATTAGGAATGCAGAAAAAAAAGAGCTAATCATTTGCTTGCCCAGGTAATTTGCCAGGTCATCTCCCATATTAACCAAATACGGGTCACCCCTTACAGTGGAAGTGTTGAGTTTTGGGACAGTTTACATGGAACTCTCCTGTAAGCACATTCTTGCCATAAGGGTTACTTCAATGCTTTAGAAGTCAGTCCAAACCATGCCATGGTGATGTCAATGCTTTAGTAGCCAGTCCAAATTAAACCATACTTGCTGTTTTTCTTCTTCTAACCAATAAAAAAAAAAACGGGTGTACATTGGTTATGTAAGAACCTTGTCTGTCATCATCATCAATCATGAAGATATATTACCCAAAGATAAAGTGAAAAAGATTATGGTACCGAAAGCTACTTGACTTTAGTTACGGTAAATGGGCTCATATGGGCATTCCCATGCTTATATCAGCTGGAGATGACACTAAGCTTTTTGCATATTCTGCTAACGATTTTACCACGTTCGCTTCTCACGATTGGTATGCAGAACAGCTGACAAGTTGATTCCTCTTCTTTTGGTTCAGGCTCCACACTCGTTAGATCTTTTTACTATTAACATTAACACAGATGGTGGTGTTGCAACTATTGATTTGGTCGCTCAAGTTAAAAGCAAGAATATGGAAGAATTTAAGATGGCCAAGTAAGTTTTCTACTTTTAAGAAAGCAAATTACAGCTTTTGAAATGTATTTTCCACAAATTGGAATATTTATATGTTGATATAGGGGACTAAGGGTGTATATATAAAAGTGAAAGTCAAAGCTCTTTTTTCTTTCTCCCATTTCCAATGGAGGCATGCATTTATATATAGCAGGGAATATGTATTGGAAAGGCCAAACGAGTGCCTAGATCTAATTACAAGATGGCTTGGCAGTCAAGGCTAGGTACAAAGTAAATTTCTAGATGCAAGTGCAAAAAGGCTTAGAGCCGAGATAAGCACAAAAAATCTGAAGCCAAGAGCCAAGCTAGAAAGCTAATTCAGTACAACCATGGGCCTTACCATGGTATCTTCTTTCAAAGTCAAATTGAAAGTTCAATTATGGAGAAATGATACATTGTGGGCAAATAAAAGAACGCCATGAAACATCCTGGCCAAACTTGATGCTACATAGCACTCAAAAAGTTGAGCTCAGAAATAAAAAGAAAAGTTGGTCTAATCATGCATCCCAACTTTGATCCTGACTATGAAAAGTTGAAAACCCAAAGTACCTAAAGGGCAAGCCATACAATGTATGTGCAAGGATTTTAATAAGTATAAGTCAAGACTAAACACTTCAAGTGTGTGTGTTCCATCCATTTAATCAAAGAATTATTCAAGTAATAATAATAACATTCATGTTCTTAATCATCTATTTGGGAGAAATTGAGAGTGTGGGTTGTATGGGCCGAAATTTAGAGGAGAAGAAGAAGAAGACAATTGCGAGTTCCATCTTAATTCCAATTTCTTAATGTTGAAGATAATAATTCCAATTCTTAAAGAGAGAATATCCAATGTTTTGAGACTACTGTTGATATATCTTGATAAATATACATTTATAAAAGTGGTAGTATATCTATAAATAATAGTGGTATTATACGAGAAAAACAAATGTGTATTTGATATATTAATTTTTTAACGATAAATTGTATTTTTTTAATCTCTGTCTATACATTTTATTTCATTAGCTACAACTACTGTACCAAACACTTAAATATATATGAAAAACTCCAGCTACCAGTTTTCAGCTACATCTATCAAGCTTCCAGCCACCAGCTAGTTTTGCCAAACATACTCATAGTCTAAGCAGGGGCATTGATATTGTTTATTTGAGATTGTAATCATTTGCTTATATGGATCAATGTAATGCGTTAGTACAAAGGTGAGTATATAGATATGGGTATGACGGTGCCATAGGCTATATGCAATAGACCTTTGTGCATTGTTCTCCTTCGTGTGTATAAACGTATGCAAGATTATTCACTAAGCTATGCTTACCTTTTAGTTGTTTACCCATTTTATAGGTTGTCCCGGTTGTGGAAACAAGATTTAGTGCTTTGAAGATTATTGAAGTTGAATTGTAAAACTTGAAGTATTTGGCTAATTACGGAAAAATGGTATTGATGCTAGAATCCGTAGTGGCCCTCTTGATCTTGGCTCATGATATGTCATTTTGGTAAAGTTATTGTTATGTCAAGTGTTCGATTCAAGAAGTTTTTGGCTAATTATAATGGGTCATTTTGTAATAGTAATGTAATGATTATGATCAAATGTATTTTGAAAACTCATTATCCGTAAAAGGTTTTGATGCTTAGCAATAATCATGGATACTAGATTTTACGAAAAGGTCATGGCGAAATTTCTAATTTTTGTGCATTGTCTTTTATAATGAGTTTTAGTAAATGTATTTGTTGAAAGTTTCTAACTGAGCATACTCTTTTATAAAAAAAAACTTATAAAATGCTCGAATCGAGTTTGGTACTTTCAGGATCGGACTATGTACTAGCTACTTACTAGCCGTTTTTATTATATAAAACTTTAATGCCGTTAGAAAAAAAATATACTCGTAGTTTAACTGGACACTTTTGTTATTTTGAAGTCAAAGCTAACACGACATTATCTAATCAAATATCTAACAGACCAATACCCATGTGGAATTCAACGGAAAAAAACAATAATAATGTAGCTAGAACCCATTCCGTATTATCCAGATTATATTTTATGTAACAAAGTCGATTTTTGTTTAAATTTTAAAGTGAATGTATCCAAAGTCTCCAATAATGTAGCTACAAGCCTACAACCCATTTCGTATTATCCTTACAAGTGAATGTATCCAAAGTATCCAATAACGAAATAGATATAGATAATTAATACATAACAAATCAAACTAATAATAAACCTAACAACATGTTAACAATACTTGACATAATTAATGAAAATTAAAAAAAAATGAGTGACGATTACACTGATTCAAAACTTGTTTTCATATTATTATTATTATTATTATTATTATTATTATTATTATTATATTATTATTATTATTATTATTATTATTATCTAAATCTTTAAAACTAAAAAAAATAATTCAAAAAACTATAAAATATAACAGGCTGAAACGGCAAGCAACCATCGATATTTTCAAACACCACCCCACCGATCTCCGGCACGACACGCCACCCCACCCACACCCACAAAAACCACTATATATATATATATGTAACACAATATAAAAGAAGACAGGCACCCAAATCAAAGAAAACTGTCTTTTTCCCACAACTTAACTTGATAGCTAAAAGATTCCATTATTATTCCATCGCATATCCCATCAACTTATATATATAAGCACTTACGTATATAGTCTTGCTACATTTACTTTTAACCAATCAATCCAACAAATTTTAAAAAAAATGACATTCAAGGTTGATACTTTTGGTGTGATTTTTATTGGGTTTTATATATCATTATTATATTTGGGCTTTGCTTTTGGTGATATTCCGACCACCCTTGACGGACCTTTTATGCCGGTGAGTGTTCCTTTAGATGAAAGCTTTCGTGGACATGTTATTGACCCGATGAACAGATTGGTAAAGGCTTCAAACATGAACAGATTTCTATCTCACTTTCTTCTAATTATGACTCTGTTTGGATTTCTTGGATTACAGGTACTACTCTACCAATTTCATACATATTAATATTATACATTCTGTCATATAGTTTTGGGTTTTCTTAATGAGAATCGGACTTTTAGTTTATAATTGCGTGTATGAATGTTGTGCATTATGATCAGAAATTTTAAGTGTTGTTGATTTAAATTTGAAGTACCCCAATTTATATTGCCTTAAATAACATACTACTATACTAATGACAAACTTTAGATAATATCATTAGCAAAAATCTTATATTTTGTTTTAATAGAAATTTACTGCCTTCCCAAAAAAGTTTTAAATTTTACTTTTTTTTCTTTTTTTTTCTTTTAGTGATTTGGGTTTGATCAAATTTGGTGAATTTACAAGTACAAATTGCATTCCCATTTTGTTATTTGGATAGATAGTGACAGCATATTCTGTTGGTACTCAACAAACTTCCTTTCTTATATTCATGATGTAATAAAAGTCTTTTTTTTTGTTTGTTTGTGTAATATTGTCATCTTGGAGTTTGACTCTTTTCTTTTTATATTGATTTTTGATATTTGTATTGGAAATAAGTAAACAAAATTATGTGAAATTTAATGCAGGTGAATTTCAAATTGGGGACAATATAAAACCATTAAATCCTAAGAATGTAGCAAGTGTTGTTGAATATGGGAAAGTAAAGAAACCTACACAAAAGGCAGAGGGTTACTCTCTGACTTATAGTCAGCTTTACCCATTTGAAGGCCTTCAAAATTATACTTCTGGGATCATCCATCATGTTCAACTTACAGGTTAGATTTAGTAAAGGTTCAACCTTTTTGATGCTTTACATGTTATGTGTTGTAGCATAGTGCACACACAATACTAAATGCTGTATTGATGTCTAGTTCATTATAAAGTACAGTAATTAAGTAATTGACTTGTTTCTTATTGGTGTTACTTAGTCTTATAATCGGAAGAGTATATGGGTATGATACTTGCTCCGTAGAGTAGACAAATTTCAAGAACTCTTGAAACTTGATGCGTGAATGATGCATATTTTTCAAAAAAATCTTGAAACTTGGTGTGTTGAATGATGCAGGATTGTCTCCGGATAGTGTTTATAATTATCGATGTGGTGATCCATCGATCCGTGCAATGAGTGGTGTTTTTAGATTCAAGACTATGCCTATTTCTGGTCCAAAAAGTTATCCGAGAATAGGAATTGTAGGTGATCTTGGTCTTACATATAATTCGACATCAACAGTGACCCACTTGATGAAGAACAAGCCAGATCTTATGCTACTTGTAGGAGATGCAACTTATGCCAACTTATATTTAACAAATGGTACTGGTTCGGATTGTTATTCTTGTTCGTTTGCAAATACTCCAATTCATGAGACATATCAACCGCGCTGGGATTACTGGGGAAGGTAAAGTTTGAATCTTTATGGAATTCTGATTCTAAATTTTGAATATTTACTGATTATTGATGCTTAAGGTAAAAGTTTGAAGCTTTATTGAATCATGATTGTGATTGGTAAAAGTTTGAATTTTTATCAATCATCAACTAAACCTAGGAGCAGCGGTTAACAGACGTGTTTAGTTGTTAATATAACATCATATATTGAAAAACTTTCACACTTCATTATAAATAGTTGTAACCACTCTGTAAATTTTCATGCCTTTCATTGAGTTTGTGGCTTGGCTACTGCTGCAAACAATATGCTTTTGTTTTAAAGATGTGATGAAGGATTATGCATGAAATATTTCAGGTATATGCAGCGATTAACATCTAAAATACCAATAATGGCTATAGAAGGTAACCATGAAATCGAAGAGCAAGGTGGAAGCAAAACATTTGCAGCTTACAATGCACGATTCGCGTTTCCATCTAAAGAAAGTGGCTCGGAATCCACCATGTATTACTCTTTCAATGTAGGAGGCATACACTTCCTGATGCTCGGTGGCTACATTGCTTATGATGAATCATGTAAAGATCAATCTTGTTTATGTGAATTCTTGTGATTTTTCAGTTTTAGACAATGGAGGGGTTGTGACCCTTTGTGCTATTCATACAGCGGATCAATACAAATGGTTGCAGAGGGATTTGGCGAATGTTGACCGGCAAGTGACACCATGGCTTGTTGGCGTTTGGCATCCTCCATGGTACAACACCTACGTATCCCATTACAAAGAAGTCGAATGCATGAGGATAGCCATGGAAGAACTACTATACAATGCTGGTGTTGATATCATTTTTAATGGTCATGTAAGTGTTTTAAGCCTAATGTGTCATAAGGTGGTATTTTTGGAATCGTGGGTAGTTTTTGGTTACATTAATCTCATTTTTGATCCTGCACTAAAGTCTAAAAATGATCTTTTTTTAGTTCGACCCAAACCCATTTGACGTGTTACTCAACCCTTAATACCCGCTCTTCTTGCCACCTATACCTTGTTTATATAGTAGAAAAGTAAAGTGTTCGACCATGTAAATGTCAAAAAATTTCAGGTTCATGCATATGAGAGATCAAACCGAGTCTATAACTACACTTTGGACCCGTGTGGCCCAGTCCACATAACCGTAGGAGACGGTGGAAACCGAGAAAAGATGGCGGTTAAACATACAGATGAACCCGGAAATTGCCCGGAACCAGCGTCTACTCCGGATTCATTCATGGGTGGTTTCTGTGCTACCAATTTCACATCAGGGCCAGCAGCCGGGAACTTTTGTTGGGACCGCCAGCCTGAATATAGTGCATACAGGGAAAGTAGTTTTGGCCATGGCATTCTTGAGGTGAAAAATGAGACACACGCTTTATGGACATGGCATCGGAATCAGGATATGTATGATGAGGCTGGGGATCAAATATTTATTGTACGGGAACCTGAACGATGCCATGTTAAGCAATGGAGATCAGAAAAATGAAGCCCAATACGAAATATTACACGCAAGGGTTCTAAGATGATTTGTATAATGTATAGCATCCCAAGATAGCACGATAGGGTGAAAAACAAATTTCACCCATGATTCATTGTTTGTTGTATTGTATACCCTATTATTTTCAGTAAATAGGGTGATAGATACATTTAGGATCAATGTATCTTGATGATATTATTTAAAATGTTTATCAGATTATGTAACAATGTAACATTGAATAATAGAATCAAGAGTTCTAATATCAATTTCAGTAGGTAGTGTTCGAATGTGTTTATGCTATTTTAACTCAAAGTTGTAACACTCACTACTGATAGTGGTATCTGGTATGTTTGTATGTGTTTTACTTACTTAAGAAAGTACTATTCTATATGAATGTCCAAACAACCCCTGTATCCATAAACCAAATGGTGCTAAGAAAAAGTGTACTAAATAATCATCTAACCTCTACATTCTAAAAGCAATCTATGAAGACAGAATCTTTAAAAGTTGAAAGATGAACAACAACAGATGTAAGATTCTTGAAAGGTAAGGTCCCCGGAAAGCTTTAGAATCTGGTGGGGTGTCTAATGTAGGTACATTACCATTACCAGTTCCAAGCGGCGTAAGCCCTCCTCCTCCTCCCAATGGTGGTGCTGTAATAGTTCCAGAAGTCGGAGTTGTGATTGGCGTCGTCCCTCCTGCAGTGCTGAAATTATAACAATACAAGAAAACATATTCATAAGAGGCAGAGGCAGGGATATGGTATTGTATATATTTGGTACGAATCAAATGGTTGTATCGATATAAAACTGAGATAGATAATCGATATTCGAGAGATCGATCAACTCTCCTAATTAATAACTAAATTACCAATATATTTCACCCATAATAAAGTTACAACCCTAATATTCTATTTATACTAATCCTATAGCTTGGTTAACAAGCTATCTAAATAAATAATAAAAAGCTATTCATAACTCTAGTAACACAATAGTCCGAATCATAATAATAATAAAAACTAATATTATATTTCTAAATAATAATAATATAATCTTCCAGCAGATCCATATCAATATTCTCATCTGATCTTTATTCTATATAAGTTGAAAGATTGTCTACATTTTCTTCTTCTTAACATACGCATACATATTTTTGAGCAAATATAATTCCACTTAGTGGCGGAGCCAGGATTTTTATCCTGGGGTCGCCGAACAGTAGATACTGATAATTGTAAAGTTAAACTACAAATTTCAATTACTAGTCTGGGGTTGCCAATTACCTTAAATCTAAATACTTAGAAATAGTACTAGAAATAAGAGTTTTATAGAAATTGTGGGTTGTCCATGTCCACCCGTGGCCACCACATAACTCCTCCACTGAATTTCCACTTATATACTTTACATGTAGATCCACCCGTATCATCTTGATTAACATGATGACGTACGATAAATATGAAACAAAAGAAGCCCAAACATACCTTGGAGACAGTGGATAAACACAAGATCCATAACTGGGATCAGTTTTGGCAATGGTGGCAGTGCCCGAAAAGTCACAAGATCCAGGAGCCATTGATTTACGCATATAGTAGCTGTTAAAAGCATACGAAGCATGTGCTTGTATCGTGTTTGGAAGAAAACAAAGGCCATTTTGTTGCAATGGTGCACAATCTGCTCCAGCACTACAAGCATAGTCCAAAGCAGTCTGTAAGGCCTCTCGTGAGGCGTCACTTCTCGCGACGCAA
>CM067167.1:46195524-46275012 GCA_034093135.1 Erigeron breviscapus | reverse complement strand
ATCATATTGTGTGGTGGGTTTGATCAATAGTATTATTGTAGTCTATGCATGTGATATATATTATGATATAATATATGTACATGATAAGGAAAGCATTTGAGAAGAAAACATCGGCTGAATTTTATATAATATATTCATGATGGACATGCCATCTAGTTTGAGTATAAAAGTCATGAAGGTGATTTGATATTAAGAGATATAAATACTAGCCGTGCTCTTTCACAAATAAAAACACAGAATAAAACGATCTGTTTTATGCTGCGAGCTAACTATAAACTCTGCCTCCTTAGCTACTCTTATTGTTTAAAGAACTAGGAGTAACGGTGCAACAACGAGAAGACGTTCAAGGTTTGTTCTATCTATATTTACTCTCAATCTATTTAGAAATAAAGAGATAGAATATGCAGAGAGAATTTCTTATTCATTTCTATATTTAAATGAGTGGTTGCACGCGACCACTAAAATGAGTTATGTCAAAATTGTTTCGACCACGTCCACGGCCTTGTTTCACAGTCCCCCCCCCCCCCCCCCCCCCCCCCCCCCCCCTTGTCCACGGCCTTGTTATTATTATAAGCAATATTTGCTCCTGGTATTGTCAATGATCCTGTGGGACGATCTTGATGATTTTTTCATTAATAGCTCGTTATTTTTCTCTTGAATAATGAGAATCATATCCTCTATTAGTAGGTGAGTGGTCTAAGAAGAACTTAACTGTTATTTCCAATGCCTTACGATTCTTCTATTGTGTTTCGGGCTTAAAAATAAATATTGACAAATCCGCTATTATTGGAATTGGGGTCGATAATTCTGAAGTTAATATCATGGCGCATGATCTGGGTTGCAAAGTTGAGGTACTGCCTTTTAGTCAAGGATTCGCTGACCAGACTTGGTCGCTGACGTGGGTCGTCAGCGAGTTATCAGCGAGTCATTGACTCTCGTCAGCGGGTGGTTTGCTTTCCGAATTGTTTGTCAAGGCGGGAAGATTTCAAACCAACAAGAAGACAAGAAGTCACATGGTGGTTCTCCTAACTGAATGTTACCTTATATGGCAAGGTACAGTTGGGACCAAAACAAGGGTTTCTCTCTTTCATACCCGTTTGGTAAAGAAGACAAAGGCTCCTGGATCCAAGTACTTAGAGCCAATGGAATGTCGACAACCACCATCACATCACTATCATTGTAAGGCTGTGTTGCCCTAATTCCTCTTCTATATAAAGGAACACAGCCGCATCTTTTAATTGTGTTTGTCACCACAAAGTATTTCACTTTATTTGTAATTGTTTAAGTTTCCTTATTTCTTGACTTAGCAATTACATAGTTCATTTGTATTCTTGTAAGACAAGTTGTATTATCGACCATGTATTCATCGTTTAAATCAATGATACATATGATTAGACTTGCATAGTTTTCTAACAATTGAACTTGTTCTTGTTTGTGTTCTTTACTTCTGTTCTTTACTTTCTTGTTTAGTTTAAACAACTATAAGTGTGCAAATTAGTGGACTGTCAATTGGTATCAGAGACAACGTTTCTAAATTATTGAAACAAAGATCCGTTTGCATACTTTTTCTAAACTTTCTTTTCTAAATCTTCTTTTAAAAACAAGAACATGTCTGCTGTTCCAACCCTAGTGAACACACGTGACTTCGGTTACGTGTCTGTCCCTCCAAGATTCGAGCCCGATGACTTTGGGTCTTGGAAGGAAAGAATGTTACTACATATAGTGGGTGTGGAACCCTATCTAATGTCCATTCTGACCGTCGGTCCTTATATCCCCACTCTGGTTCAAAGAACACCAGGAGCAACTGTTGATGCTCCTGAGATTGTGATTGACATTGTCAAACCAGAGGTTCAATGGACTGACGATGAAAGGAGACTTGTTAATCTTGATGCAAGGCTCAAAAACATGATTGTCAGCACTCTTCCCACTGACCTCATGAAAGTGGTCATTAGATATCCCTCTTCAAAAGAAGTTTGGGATAGATTGGTTAGCATGCATGAAGGCTCTGCTGCTACCATTGCCACTAAAAAGATAGACTTAAAAAGAGCCCATGAAAATTTCTTTTCCCTCCCCAACGAAGGTCTAAACGGTTCATATACCCGATTTAAAGGGTTGCTGAACGACATGACCACTGTTGGTATCTCTCATGATGATTTGAGGTATGCCACAAATTTCTTGATAGTTTACCTATCAAGTGGCAAGGTCTGAGACAAATCCTCAGAACCACTGAGCGACTCAATGGGCTAACCTTGAGTCTCTCTTTGGCATGCTCCAGTTCGAAGAAAGAGCTCTTGCTCAAAATCTTAGAGCTGCCGCTGATGCACAGCATCGTGCGGGTCCCTCTTCTTCTTCTGTCACCTCTTCTGCACATTCTGCCCTTGATCCTCTCGCCCTTATCTCTGCTGAGCCCAGTAATCTTAATACTGGTGCTAGCTCTTCTACTCTTCCACAACCTATTCAATCTCTTGTTGATGATCTTAATGCTGAAGAGAAACAAGAGATGTTCAGCGACTTTATGGATTTTGCCTTAGTCGCTGGCAAAAGGTACTCCCGAAAATGGAACAACCGTAGGTCGGTTGCTCCATATAAGCCTCCTGTTGACAAAGCTCAAGAGGAGTGCTGGAGATGTGGAAGGAAAGGCCACTACCAAAAGGAGTGCAGGGTTGCCATACCAACTCCTGCTGCTCCTAAAACTAACCCTTCCAAACCTGCTGATGAGTACAGGAACAAATACTATCAGCTGAAGGCCAAGGTTGCTGAAATGGAAGAGGCCAAAACACCAGCAAAAGGGCTGGTAGCTGAAGAGCACGACTGGGCTGAATCAGACGATTCAGACAGTGAAGAATATGTTGACGCCATGTGCCTTATGTCGCTCGCTGATGGAGATGCTTTGACAAGAGATCAAGTCTCCTCAAGTCAGTAGGTGAACGTCACCATTAAAAAGGTTTGTGCTCACTCCTCTGCTTCTGAAGAAGATAAACCAAAAATCTTCGAATCTCTTCTTTGTGACTTTCAGTTCGTTGAATCAATACGAGCTGAAGTCCAATCTAAGCTTGACTCCACTTCCTTGGAGTTAAGTGAAAAATCTGAAAAACTCAATGAGTTGAGAAATGTTCATGTTGAACTTCAATCTCATGAGTTGCTGGCACAAAAGGTTCAGCTTGAAAATGAAAAACTCAAGCTTGAAATTGCCAATCTTAAGAAGATTGTGACCTCCTGGTCAAAAGCTTCCAGGTTTCACCACCAATGCATAAACGAACAAGTCCCTGCCCAAGTACAGGCAGTAATAGGCGGTGACTTTAATGCCGCTGCCTCTCTCTCTGACTTGTTTAATGATGAGGTAAAACCTGAAATTTCTATTCCTCCATCCGCTGTCATCTCTCCTGAAGAGATGAAGAAATGGTATTTTGTTAAGGGTCTTAACAATTACCACAACGAGATGGAAGCTGGTACTTCTACTACCAGCGACCCATCTAATCCTGCTGAGGAAGATGGTGCTGGCTCATCAGCAAGAACCAGCAACCCCTATCCCGATCTTCCCATTGTTGGCATGATGCCAAATGAAGGAAGAGTTCAATACTCTTCTGGGGAATCATTTGAAGGGGATATTGGTAGTGATGGCTTCAAACCCATCGCTCCTCAGCAGCTCACCTTTAGACCCTCTGAACCTTTCAGAAGAAGTAAGGTTGCTATTCCCTATGACTATAAACGCCTCAGCGAGCTAATCATAATAGTCAGCAACCTCAACCTATTTCTCATCCCTCTTCTTCTTTACCTCCTCAGCAAGCTCCTATCCTTGCTGACAGCAAAACTGTGCTGGATGAACGTGTCATGAAAAGACGCGTCAAGTTTGCTGACGCCAGATATCTTCATCTTTTCAGCAAGGCCCAATCTGCTGATAAACAAGTTCACCAGCAGGCACCTCAATCTATGCCTCCCATTTTGAGACATAAAACTCCCCAAAAGGAGAGAATGTCTCACACCCAAAATAGGCCAATCACTCCTCAAAGGGGACACTTGCCTCATCAGCAAGTTAGGCCTGTCACTCCTCAAAGAGGACACTTGCCTCATCAGCAAGTAAGACCTATCACTCCTCAAAGAGTACACTTGCCTCATCAGCAAGAAAGACCTATCACTCCTCAAAGAGGACACTTGCCTCATCAGCAAGTGAGATCTACTACCCCTAATAGGCAATACTTACCTCATAGGAAAATGAGGTCAGTAACACCTATTCAGCAACCTAGATCGGTCACTCCCAAAAGAGTGCACCCATCTCAGCAGGGCTCTTCTTCTTCCTCTCACCCTGCTGTCCATCTAGCATGGAGTGTAGTTAAGGGATCAAAAATCCCTCTACTTCTCAATCAGAGGACCCAAAAGGAAAGTCCATTCTGGGTCCTGCTCCCAAGATGCTTCAGCTTCCACAAAAGCATAAGCAAAAGCGAAGCCTAAGAAAAAGGCATCTTCCTCTGTTGACCCTAAAATTAACGAGCTAGCTCAGCAAGTTAATGACCTTTCCTCTCAGCTGAAGGAATTTCTTCTTCAAAATCAACAAGGCAACAACTCTGGTAAAAAATGCTACAAATGTGGCAGCAGAGGTCATGTTGCTTCTGATTGTGACAACTCCAGGGATGCTCCTGAGGTTGTCATTCAACCTAATCCTTCTTCCTCAGCGGCTGCTTCCTCCTCCACTATGGTCAGCGAAAGTTCTGCTTCTGCTGATCATATAAATAGTGTAGGAGAGTCAACCAATCTCACTGAGGAGAACATTGCTGACTTCATTGCTGCTCAGCGAATCTCCTTTCCTCTCTCAAGAGATCATTACCACTGGTCGAGGTAGCATTCTGGTTGAGTATGGGAACAACAATCAAGTCAGCAACTTGACTGTTCTCGATACTGGAGCCACTTTCACCTCTGCTGATCAATATGTAATTGATCGTGACATACCTACTGCTCATCATCTTGTTGATAACTCTCCAAGTGATGAGAGTACTAACTCTATTGCTCCTCTTCCTCCTTCTACTGATGAAGTCGTCAGTAGAGAAGAATCTTCAGAGTCTTCCATCTAAATCCTTCTGTTAAATCTATGCAGGGCTCGCTGGGAAAAGGTGTGTGGTACTTGGACAGTGGCTGTTCAAAACACATGACTGGCTCAAAGACCCTGCTGGATAACTACGTAGAGGCTGCTGGCCCTACTGTAGTGTTTGGTGACAACTCCACTGGACAAACTGAAGGTTATGGTCTTCTCTCTAATGGACTCATTAAGTTCAACAAGGTTGCTTATGTAAATGGATTAAAACATAATCTCATCAGCATAAGTCAACTTTGTGATTCTGACTACAAAGTGATTCTTGATAAACATCAAGGCACTGTGGTAAATGTAAACAAGGAAGTAGTCTTGGTTGCTCCAAGAAAACGAGATGTATATCTGGTTGACTTCACTCCTATCAAGACTGATAGTGAGACTTGTTTCTTTGCCAAGTCGGCTGCTGAACTAAATTGGTTATGGCACAAGCGTATGTCGCATGTGAATTTCAAAACCATTAACTCTCTGGCCAAAAAGAACCTTGTTCGTGGCCTCCCTCATCTTCTCATTTGAGAAGGATAGACTCTGTGGTGCTTGTGAAAAGGGTAAAAGCCATAGAGCAACCTTCAAAACCAAGCAAGCCAATTCCATCTCTGGCTGCTTTCATCTTCTTCACATGGACCTTTTTGGTCCAGTGAATGTCCAAAGTCTAAAGGGTAGCAGATACACTTTAGTAATCGTGGATGAATACTCACGATACACTTGGACTATCTTTCTTCATTCTAAGAGTGATGCTGCTGAAGAGATTATTAATTTCATCAAGAAAATGGAAAATCTCAACAGCATAAGGGTGAAAGAACTCAGGAGCGATCATGGTACTGAGTTCAGAAACCACACTCTTGAAACATTTTGTGCGGATCAAGGGATCTCACAAAATTTCTCTTCTACTAGAACCCCTGAGCAGAATGGTGTAGCTGAAAGGAGAAATAGAACTCTCATCGAAGCAGCTCGCACCATGCTCAGTGAGTCCTCTCTACCCAGCAAGTTCTGGGCAGAAGCTGTCAATACAACTTGTCACACTCAAAATCGCTGTCTCATTGTCAAAAGACATGACAAGACAGCGTATGAGGTACTGAAAAGAAGTACCTCAAATCAAATACTTCCATGTTTTTGGATGTCCTGTCTTCATCTTAAACAACAAGGATCATCTAGGAAAATTTGATCCTAAAGCTGATGATGGATCCTTTCTTGGGTATTCATCCATCAGCAAGGCATTTAGAGTATTCAATACTCGCCTTCAGAAGGTTGATGAATCCATTCATGTTACCTTCGATGAAAGTTCATCAGCCCTAAAGGACATCCAATCTAACTCGTCTGAGGTTATTTTCAATGAGTTAGCTGAACCCTCTCACTGAGGAAGCTGACTTATTTGTTGATGCTTCTTGCTCGCTGCCTGACGCTATTCAGCATAGCACAAAGGATAGTTCAGCTGATGTTGAACTAGAGCAAGTTGCTGCTCATATCTACTCGATTGAGCCAGTTGAGCCTCATAAGATCAATCCATGTGCTTCAGCCAAACCTAGATCACTGCTGATGACGAGCATGCTGATGACTACTGAAAGAGTTTCATGATGCTTCAGCAAATGCTGAAGAAATGGGGTCTGCTGAAGACTCCGCCATCAATGATTACTCAAATCAGTCGAATGGCTCTGCTGATCATTCTCCTGAACCCATTCTTACCATTGACCTCTCTTCTTATAATGCTCCTGCTGATCCCATAGCTCAAATTTCCGCTGCCACTCAACTAGGTGTCTCAAGTGCTCCAGCACTTAAATGGACATCTAGTCATCCAGCTCACCAAGTCATTGGAGATCTACAGCAAGGGATTATTACTCGATCAGCGACAAGAAATACATGTCTATATGTAAACTTCTTGTCTATGATCACTCCCAAAAACATAGGAGAAGCAATGGTTGATCCTTCATGGGTCGCTGCCATGCAAGAGGAACTTACCCAGTTCCAAAGACAGCATGTCTGGTTCTTGGTTCCTTACCTCCTGGAAAAGAACCCATTGGAACTAAATGGGTTTATAGGAATAAAATGGACGAAGATGGTGTTGTTACTCGTAACAAGGCTAGGCTGGTTGCACAAGGTTACCTTCAAGAAGAAGGTGTTGACTATGATGAAACCTTTGCACCAGTGGCCAGATTGGAAGCCATACGCTTATTTTTGGCACATGCTGCTTACAAAAACTTCACTGTATATCAAATGGATGTAAAGAGTTCCTTCCTAAATGGAAAACTCGATGAGGAAGTTTATGTTGAGCAGCCACCTGGCTTTGAAGATCCAGCCAAGCCACATCATGTCTATCGTCTCTATAAGGCACTTTATGGCCTTAAACAAGCTCCCAGAGCTTGGTACGACACTCTCTCTGAATTTCTTCTCTCCAATAAGTTTCAGCGAGGATCCATTGATAGCACCCTCTTCATCTATAGAAAGGGTGCTGATGTCCTATATGTTCAGATATATGTAGATGACATCATCTTTGGTTCTTCCAGCAAGAAACTTTGCTCTAAGTTCAGCTCCCTGATGTCCTCTCATTTCGAGATGAGCATGATGGGTGAGTTGACCTTCTTTCTTGGTCTACAAATTCCCAACTCCCAAATGGGATTTTCATCAACCAAGAGAATTACATTCGAGACATGCTGGCCAAATTCGACTTATCGAATGTGACCACTAAAGCCACCCCCATGTCTCCTCCAAACAATCTCCATGCTAACCTTGATGGTAAGCATGTGAATCCTACTCTCTATAGAGGAATGATCGGCTCGCTGATGTACCTCACAGCGAGTCGTCCTGATATCATGTTTGCTACTTGCTTATGTGCAAGATATCAAGCCTCTCCAAGGGAATCCCATCTTCTCGCTGTCAAGCGAATCTTCAAATACCTAAAAGGTACACCCACACTGGGTCTCTGGTATCCCAAAGACTCCAGCTTTGATCTTGTTGCATATTCTGACTCTGACTATGCTGGATGCATGTTAGACAGGAAAAGCACCAGTGGTGGATGTCAACTGTTGGGGGGAAGCTGACTAGTTGGTCTAGTAAGAAACAGCATACAGTTTCCATATCCACTGCTGAAGCAGAATATGTATCAGCAGCGAGTTGTTGTGCACAAGTCCTCTGGATGAAAAACCAACTCGCTGACTATGACTTAGAATTCTCTAAGATCCCATTATGTGTGACAATACAAGTGCAATTGCTATCACACATAATCCCGTTCAGCATTCTAAGACCAAACACATAGATATTAGGTACCACTTCATTCGTGACCATGTCATGAAAGGGGATGTGGAAATCTATTTCATACCCACTGATGACCAACTTGCTGACATCTTTACCAAACCTTTAGATCAAACAAGATTTAAATATCTGGTCAGCAAGTTGGGAATGCTGAATGGTGAATCAGCAACATGACTTGTCATGTCTGCTGATGCTTCAACTTATCTCTCATAAGTTGAAAAATGATCTTAAGGTCAGTGATCTTAAGGTCAATAATTTCTCTTAACCATGTTCAAAGGTATATTACCTGCTGAACATCAAGCAATGGAGAGCTAGTCTTCATCTAGTCCAGCAGCAAACGGCTGCTGGTAAAGACTAACCAAATCCGTTAATCCCTGTTGCTTTGGGAAAAAGCAAATAAAAGCAATAGAGGGCTAAAAGCCTCTATCTAGTCCAGCAGCAAACGGCTGCTGGTAAAGACTAACCAAATCCGTTAATCCCTGTTGCTTTGGGAAAAAGCAAACAAAAGCAATAGAGGGCTAAAAGCCTCTATCTAGTCCAGCAGCAAACGGCTGCTGGTAAAGACATCTCAAATCCGTTGATCCCTGTTGCTTTGGGAAAAAGCAAACAAAAGCAATAGAGGGCTAAAAGCCTCTATCTAGTCCAGCAGCAAACGGCTGCTGGTAAAGACATATCAAATCCGTTCATAGCTGACAATTTGCTAAAAATTGTTCTTATTTCATCAGCGACCATCAATTGTCGAAAAGTCGCTGATCAAAATTTGCTTTCTTAAAAAGGTAACCAGATTGTCTAAACTCTGTCAGTGGATATACTTAGATCTCAACCTTTCTTTCACTTGAGCATATCCACAAACAACAATATTTTATTTAGTATACCAAACGGTTACCTCGATTTTCCCCCTAATGGGCAACTTGTACACTGTACGCGCCGTAACTACTTGAGTACATTTGAAATTGTGGTACAAGTTGTCACATCAAAACCTTTTTATACGTTACTCACATACGTATTATTAAACGTATTTTTCTTTATACAAAATAATTTTCTTTATATATATTACGTATGAAAGAGACTCCATGACGATTCGTATGTATAGTCATGGGTCCCATATCCATACCATATATATGTAAACCTTCTCCCATATCATCTTTCACGTTCATTTCTTTTCTCACTCACTTCTAAAATCTCTCAATACTCTAAATCTTTTCCATATTCCTTCAACCTTCTCATACTCTTTCAATCTTTTCATCTTCTCTTCGTATCTCTATTCCTCCAAAGTTGAAAATGGCTTCTCAATCTGAACAATCTCCACAACAATCTCCAGAAAACCCCAAAAATATTTCCTCCTATCTCATTTCTAAAGTCTTCGATAATGAAGGCATTAGTCCTTCTGACAAAGTTTCCTTTCAAGCCCAGAAACTTGTGGTCAAAGCAAACAATTACTTGGGATCTGAAGAAATCCCTTCCAAAGTTAAAGGATATTATTCTATGCTGGACTTCATCAAAGGATGTCCAGTTAGAAGAGCAATATATAAAAATCCCCATGAGATGTGTCTTCATCTTTTGAGGGAATTCTGGTGGACGTGTGATTATGATGTGTCCAGTAGCTCCATTAAAGGAACTGTAATGAAAGGGGAGCACACCATCTCCCTCTCTGCTGATTTATTAAGAGATGTTCTTCGTCTCCCTAAGCAATCAGAAGACAGACCCTTTGCTGATTTGGTCCCTACCTCAGTTTGGAAAGAATGGCTGTTAACCATTGGGTATGGGACAAACATAGTACCAGCACAATCAGTACACAGCAACCCACAAAAGAAATTCATTCCTGGTGTATGGAGGTTGTTGTTTACACATGTTATTCAGTGCCTTGGTGGGAACAGTGGATCTTTTGATCAAGCCACTGCTGCCCAAATGCAAATGATATATGCACTGGCGAATGGTCGAAACATTGACTTTGCCAATGTTATATTTGAAGACTTGAAGTCCAAGGTCACTATCAGAAATCGCTCTAGCTCAGTGCCCTTTACACGCTTTCTATCATTGGTTTTCAGGCATGTGCTGAAAGAAAAGTACATGCCAGAGGGCGCTCAATTCATTCTCTCTCCAAGGGTTGCAAGCTCTGTCTATAAAGTTCCTGCTTGTGACCCTGAGCATTTTGATTCAAAGTATGCTGCGCTTACTCCAGCAATGAAGCAGGTACTTTTCACCATGTATCCTGATGTATATAAGCAAAATCCTGCTGGAGCTGGTATGCTGATAACCCCTCCAGCATCCTCCAAAACTCCCAAATTGGTCAAGAAAAGTCTAGTTCTTCCTAAAAGGAAGAAAGTATTAAGAAAGGTGGAACTCTCTCAACGCTCTCTTATCGATGAAGAAGAAACCCCTGCTGCTGTTGAAAATGTAGAGCAGCACCAAATTGAAGCAGCGACACCAACTTCTCCAAACCCTTTAAATTTCTCTTTGGAAAGTCAAGTGCAAGTTGGTGAAATTGAAAAAGTTGGTTTGAGTAAGGATGCTGAGGTGGATGCCAGCATTGATGCTAGTGAAGGTGCTGGTGTTGGTGATAAGGAAATTGATGATGTTATTGCTGAAGAAGAGGTTGTTGAAATGGTTACTGAAGATGAAAGTGATTATGAGTTAGGGGACATTGTCACTGAGGATTTTCAGCTTGATCCTGATAGTCATGCTGAAGAAGTTGATGCCAGTGACATGGAGATGGATGAAATTGATGCTGCAGACTTTGATTGCAAGACCTCCTACCCCTCCTGTACGACCAGTGAACACCATGCTCTCAATGGGCATGCCTTCCTCTTTTCAAGCTGTTCCTGGTTGTTCTTCTCACAAGACAGCAGAGGCCAAGTCTTTCTCTGCAAAAGGACTTGGGCATTTCTTACTCCACCTACTCTGCTGAAAGGTTAGATAGAGTAGAACATCAATTGAATGATCTTACCAAGGCTGCCACACTCTTGGTAGATCTCAAAGACAAAGAAGATGACAGATTGGTAAAGACAATGGAAAGCTGGTACCGCAAACAAGTTGAAAACAGCTCAGAAGTAGAGCTGATTAAAGAAAAATTCACCTCCTTGGCTGCTGATCAACACAAAATCAAAAAGGCCACAAAAACCATCAAACATGATCAGCAGGCCATCCGATCTAAGGCTTTGTCGCTGGTGAAATGTGCAAACTCTTCCAGCTATTCAGCAAAGAAAGCAGCCTCTACCAGCAAGTCTGCTGCTGCTGGTATAACGAAGCTGCATAATCTCATCTCTCCCCTGGCCACTCAAATTGAAAGCAACACCAAGGCTATTCAAGCCTTGGAGAAACAAGTGGCTGATCTTCCAGTTCCCTCAGCATCCTTCACTGAGGAAGATCGACAGAGGCACATTAAGTTGGAGAAAGAGGTGGATGAAATCAAGCACTTGCTGACACAGCTTGTTAAGCAGCAATCAGCACCGGTAGCAACAGTGGAAGTTGTTATTAATGATACAACTTCCAAGGGGGAGAAAATCGATGCTGATATCTTAGCAGCAGTTACTGAAGCAGTAAACAAGGCAACTGAAAATTTATATGATGCTGCTGCTGAAGAAGTCTTGAATGAAAAAGATGAAGTTGATGAAGTTCCCCCTGCTGGTGTTGAGGGGGAGACTGAAAAGGATGCAAGTATGGAAGTTCCCCCCGCTGGTGTTGAGGGGGAGATTGAAAAAGAAACTAATGCTGAAGCTCCCCCAGCTGATGTTGAGGGGGAGCAACAAATTGTAACTATCAATACTGAAGAGCGTTTGGACCCTGAAATTACTCCCCTCTCCGAGGCTCGTCGAAAACAGCTTACTGATTCTGGTTTCTTCAAACCTCCCACTGCTGCTCAACTCTCCGTTCAATCCTCAGCAGGCCATCAGCATCAATTGATTGATGTATTGGCACTAACTGCTGATGGAAAAACTCAAGAAGATGCTATCAAAGAGTTAGATAGGATCAAACAAAATGAAGAAAATGAGAAGAAAAATCTTGAGTTTATAAGGCAGCTACCTCTACTTGAAAAGGATCAGCTTGATGGAGAGCAAAGAATGCTGCTGAAATCTGGGGGTGCTGAAGCCTTATACAGGCAGAAACACAAGGAAGTTGAAAAGCAGCTCAGCGAGAAAAGAGCCAAATTTGAAGAAGAAAAGGCTAAGTGGCTAAAGCTGATGAATGATCGAGTCAGGCCTCAAAGAATTGTTGCTGCTGAGGCCTTTAAAGCTGAAATGGGCCTAAAGACGAATCTAAAGATCTTAAGAGAAGGCGCTGGTAAACCAACCAAGTTGGAAGGGGTCAAAGTAACCAACTTGGGTGCTTCGGAATGGGTGGAAGTGTACTTGCTGGTAAAAGATAAAAAGGCTGCTAGCTACCAGCAGCTCCAAAGCATGCTGAAAGAATACTTCAAAAAGGCTCTGGAGTTTGAAACAAAATTCAAGGTGGACTTGCCCATGCTGAGGCAAGTGTTCGGTACTCCAGCAACCATATCTACCTCAGCTGGAAGACAACAAAGAAAGAGGAAGATGGAGTATCGAACATCTACTTTTGACCTTCCTCCTATCTCTGGTGATGCTGCTTTAAACACCAGACTTCCTCCAAGAAGTGTCTTTGAGGAAGGGAGAGTGATAGAGAATCCAGCTGGTATTTTCTTCACAAATTTTCAAAATACCCAGCTGTTCTTTCGTCTATCTGAACTTGAAAAGGCGTCCACTGGGTTCATACTGGCCATGAGAAGAAGGTGTGCTGAAACGACAAACAACCGAGAGTTTATCAGCAAGCTGGATGAGGAGCTGGTTAAGCCTCATAGATATAATGATCCAGCTGTTCAGATTGCCAAGCAAGAACATGCTTGGGAATTTGAAGCTGAAAATGAATAGATGTCTTACAAATGTAAATGCTGTATGAGTCAGCTTGTAATGTTCAAAGATATGTATATAAGACATCTTTTCATCTTTCTATAATTTTCTGTCTTCACTCAAACAAGTCTTCTCAGCGAATAGGGGGAGATTGTTGAGTCAAGGATTCGCTGACCAGACTTGGTCGCTGACGTGGGTCGTCAGCGAGTCATCAGCGAGTCATTGACTCTCGTCAGCGGGTGGTTTGCTTTCCTAATTGTTTGTCAAGGCGGGAAGATTTCAAACCAACAAGAAGACAAGAAGTCACATGGTGGTTCTCCTAACTGAATGTTACCTTAATATGGCAAAGGTACAGTTGGGACCAAAACAAGGGTTTCTCTCTTTCATACCCGTTTTGGTAAAGAAGACAAAGGCTCCTGGATCCAAGTACTTAGAGCCAATGGAATGTCGACAACCACCATCACATCACTATTGTAAGGCTGTGTTGCCCTAATTCCTCTTCTATATAAAGGAACACAGCCGCATCTTTTAATTGTGTTTGTCACCACAAAGTATTTCACTTTATTTGTAATTGTTTAAGTTTCCTTATTTCTTGACTTAGCAATTACATAGTTCATTTGTATTCTTGTAAGACAAGTTGTATTATCGACCATGTATTCATCGTTTAAATCAATTATACATATGATTAGACTTGCATAGTTTTCTAACAATTGAACTTGTTCTTGTTTGTGTTCTTTACTTCTGTTCTTTACTTTCTTGTTTAGTTTAAACAAATATAAGTGTGCAAATTAGTGGACTGTCAGAGGTACTGCCTTTTAAGTACTTAGGCGTTCCTATTGGAGGAAGCCCGGGGAGGGTTGCTACTTGGAAGCCTGTCATTACCAAATTTCAAAATCGTCTCGCAAACTGGAAAGCTAATTTATTGTCTATAGGTGGCAGGTCCACTCTTATCTCTTCAGTGTTGGGCTCTTTGGGGATTTATTTCCTTTCGATCTTCAGAATGCCAAAAAAGATTAACCAGATCTTGGAATCTATTCGGTGCTCCTTTTTCTGGGGTGGGTCTATTCATAAAAGAAAACTTGCCTGGATAAAGTGGGGGAAAATATTAGCTTCCAAAGATGACGGAGGCATTGGGCTTGGAAGTATTGATGCAATGAATCGAGCGCTCCTTTACAAGTGGAGATGGCGTGCTTTAAATGATTCAAATAACTTGTGGGTTAAAGTACTCGAAGCCATACATGGTCATAGTTGTTTCTATGACCTGGTTGCCAAAAATAACGGATTATGGTCTACCATTGTCAAATCTATTAAGGATACTCATGTTAAGTCAGATTTGAATCACCACTCGGTTAGTCGCAAAGTGGGAAATGGGTCCCAAACAAAATTCTGGGTGGATGTGTGGTGTGGAAATGAACCGTTGGCCAATCGGTACCCTAGATTAGCTGCTCTCGATGTGGATAAAAACTGCAAGGTTACGGATCGTCGTACTGCATCTGGATGGGCTTGGAGTTGGCGCAGGCCTCTTAGGACCTCTCGTGAACTGGAGCAGCTGAAAATTCTCACCAGTGATCTCTCTAGTTCAAGCTTTACTAATGAAGATGATAAATGGGTATGGAGCTTAAATGGTATTTCCACTTTTTCTATTGCCCAAATTCGCAAAAATATCGACCATCATTGTCTGCCATTGGATTCTACAATAAAAACCAAATGGAATTCTTATGTACCTAAGAAAGTCAACATATTCATTTGGAGAATGAGACGGAATGGTATTCCTACAAATGTAAATCTTTTCGCCAGGGGAATTGACGTGAACTCGTTTCGATGTATGCAATGCAACTCTGGAGTGGAAACTATAATTCATCTTTTTCAAAATTGTTCTTTGGCAAAGGACATTAAATCTCTATTGAGAACCTGGACGCGTTTGGATATTCCCGACAACTCTCCGGAGGTTACGTTAAGCTGGTGTGACTCCCTAACCATTAATGCAAGATCCCGTAAAAGACTCGAGGCTATTTTATTCACATCTTGGTGGTACATTTGGAAGGCTAGAAACAATGTGCTTCACAACAACATTCAACAAAGTGGGCTGGACATTTTTAATGCTATTGTTTCGACTTCCTTTCTTTGGATTCATAGCCGAGATAGGAAAGATACTTCAAATTGGGCAACTTGGATTGATACGCCGTTCCAACATGGATAAGGAGTCCTCCCTAGTTTCAAAGAGTATGTTTTTGCATGTAGTTTGGTTTTTCTTATGTTTTTTGTTGTTACTTTTCTTCCTCGGGACTTGTCTGGGACTGCATCAAAAACATTACGAAGTGAAAACCGGTGACACGGCCTTCGTTAATGAGGTTTTTTTCATGTCTTAGGCAAGTGGAGTTTTTTTCAAATTTTTTGCAGTCTTAGCAGTAAAAGCCCCGAGTAGGATCTAGATGTGTTACTCTTGTTTTCTAGATTGTATTCTTTGTACTCTTGGCCTCTAGCATCTTGCTAGACGGTCGTTTATCATTAATTAATAAATTCTGCTGTTCTAAAAAAAAAAATTATAAAAAAAAATAAATGAGAATCATATCCTGGTATTATCAATGATCTGTGGGACGAGCTTGATGGTTTTTCATTAATAGCTCGTTATTTTTCTCTTGAATAATGAGAATCATATTCAACTCAGAATATGTTTTAAGCTTTTTAAATTTTGCCATAAAACACTTAGATCATCATAATTAAAGTATTCCAACTGTAGTATTTCATCGATGTGACAGCAGCTGTTGCTTTGTCTTGCTCATCACACGTTAGTAAACATAATTAAATATTGTATTACATAAATAAGAATTACTTGACATAAATGTAAAAGTTAGGTGCGTAAATAAATGTTAGATGCGTAAATAAATGTTAGATTACATAAATCAATGTTAGATTGTTAGTAGTCCCATAATTGTTAGAAGGTTAATAGTAAGAAGTTCTTGTACTGATTTTATTTTTTAACATGGTAGTTATGTTATTAGTTTATATTTATTAATGAAACACTTACCCTGATTATGATGACAACCTTTTTGCTTTGTTGGTCTTCTTGATTCAGCGATCATGCAGGAAGTTTGAAGGCGAAAGATTCATTGATCCAATAATCAAAATGATAAGAGCTTCTCGTGCTGATAACGTGTTATAAATATATTTATCTTTAATCAATAATGGGCACAATCAATCGATTATATATACAATGATATATATGATAAATAATGAGATAAGAATATGATAAGAATATAGATACACGGAGGAAAGAAAGATGAGAGAAAATATATATGTGTATTATATGTATCACTCAATGTTATCACATATCTATCTATATATATAATAATGAAAAGTATATAGAAACAAGAATATAAATAGTGTATGGCTGCTGGCTCATAACAGATTTATCATTTCCTATAGCATATATAGATATTATGTGTAACTTTTCAAAGAAAGGTTTTTTAGTAAGTTCAAATAACTTTAGTTTTTTTGGGCTTCTCAATTTCTCTTATTTCAAACGTGATCGTATCAAATCTAGCTGGATTAAATACCATTAGTCTTTTTCCAAAAGTGACGTTTTCTTCACTCTTCTTCATTACCGCTTTAGCGACACATTATTTTTCATGATTTCCTTACCTCTATTAATATTGTAGTATAATCATATGGTATTAATTTTTGGAAAAAATTACATTTTTGGTACTTGAAAATGAAGTTGTCAAAATTTTCACTTATAGTCTCTAAGTGAAAAAATTACATTTTTGGTACCTAAAGTTGGTTAATTTTTTCATTTTTGATACCAAGCACATACGCCGTTTGTTTTTCCGTTAACGCCCTCACGTGACCAACACGTGAGGGTATCAAAAATGAAATTTTTTTTTCACTTAGAGACTATAATTGAAAACTTTGACAACTTCATTTACCAAAAATGTAATTTTCTCAAAAATAATGACTATAGGTTTTTTAAGAGTTTATTTAATTATTTTAACACAATTACGCTTTGGGTTTTTATCTACATTATACTATTATAACATATATACGAGTACTATTTATCTTTAAAAGTTACGTCATAAACATACGGATAACTTGTTATTAAAAAAGTAAAAATGAAATAACCCCATCACTAAAAATACAATACTAGAAAATTAATTTAATGTCAAAACTACAAAAAAAGATCAATTTATTTACCTTAAAAATTTTGAGGCGTTACAAAAACAAATATTATCCACCTTACCTCTTTCGTATAGGTGACACTATCACATATATCGCTTCACCTACCATATTTACCAACCATTCTTAACAATTCACATATGTTTCATTTCCTTCCACCTACCCTTTCACTCACCCTTATAAATGATCGAAACATGAATAAAAGTATGTTTAATGGTATCGGAAATGGATAACGACCAAACATATATCCTCAGACACGACCTAACAAAGATATATTTGATCCCTACGCAATATATTTCTTGTCATACACAAAAATCTATGCATCACATAGTCAGTGGCGGTACCACATGGAGGGCTCAAAATTTAAATTTTGTCATGTATTTTTAAATTTGTCATCGATTTTTAAAATTATCATGTATTTTTAACATTTTGTCTCTTATTTAAATTTTGTCATGTATTTTTAAATTTGTCATCGATTTTTAAAATTTATTGTAGGTTTTTAACATTTTGACCCCCTTTATATTTATTTTTCACGGATTTTTTAATTTTGCCCCCTTTGGAATTTTTTTCTGGTACCGCCTCTGCACATAGTTTAGGTAATAAATATAATAAATTTTTTAGATATTGAATGCAAACTTTTACGTTACAATATTATGTTCAAGTTGTATGCTCCAATCACCCAGTTTAAATAGAGATGAATTTTAATGAACAAAGCATCTAGATTGCATAAATGAAATTTATTTCATCAATATCTATTTGAGCATTTGACAGTTTCAAAATTTTTGTGATCA
The DNA here is from genome assembly GCA_034093135.1 of Erigeron breviscapus. Classification (NCBI taxonomy): domain Eukaryota; kingdom Viridiplantae; phylum Streptophyta; class Magnoliopsida; order Asterales; family Asteraceae; genus Erigeron; species Erigeron breviscapus. The sequence continues at coordinate 46,256,857 of CM067167.1, read as the reverse complement.
CATGATTGGAATAGTGGTCACAACTTTTGTTGCAGTGTAACAAGGTTCGCAAGTGCTTTTGCAACCACATTTATCTCACTTTTGATCTTCAAACTATCTATGGGATGGCAATAGTATACAATACATGGATTCTTGAGGTTTTGCCAACCCCCAATAGAGCTTTATTGACGATTATGTTTTCATCCAGCTAGTACTTTTGAAACGATAGTTCAATCTCTGGTTATGCTAGTAAAGACAAATTCTTATTAGTAATGATTAAAATAACTAGCATCATTACAATTTCAATAGCAAAAACTTTTAACTTTAAATCACTTTTTAATAAGTAATCCATGTTAAAAAAAAATTGCTATTGAAATTGTAACGATGCTAGTTATTTTATTCAATGCTAATACAAATATGTCCTTACCAGTATCAGAGATTGAACTAGGGTTCGCAAAACCTTAAGAACCATGTATTTTCTGTGTCGTATCCTCGCACTGCTATCCCACAGAGAGATTGAAAGATCAAGAATGAGATAATTTAGGTGCAAAGGCACTTGTGAACCCTGTTACAACTGCAACAAAAGTCGTGACAAAGATCTTAGTCATGTGACAAAAAAATGAAACAATCAAATGCTCAAATAGATCATGAAATAAATTTAATCTATGCAATCTAGATGTGTGTGCATTGAAATTCAATCCCTAGTTAAACTGGATTATTGGAGCACAAAACATGAACATAATATTGTACTATATGCAACTATAGGTAATGAGTCTTACACAAAACATTCTTGTCATACACAGAAATATATGCATCGTAGAGTTTAACTATGGGATGCATATACTTTTGGGTATGGCAACAATATGTTAGGTGGATCACCTCCCTTATTATATACGTTATACATATAATAGAAATATCTTTGTTAGGAGTTGTTTGGGGCCCTTATTCTTAAAGCCCAAAAGCCAAGGTTCGACTCTTTGGGTAGGGTCTTCGATCCATTTTTTGAAGTTAGTATCTTTATAATCCTAGTATATGATATGCCAAATATAAAACAAAGATCTCTTTGGTAGAACTTAGGGCTGTAAACGGTTCGGTTCGGTTAGTTAGAAATTTTGAACCGTTAATTTTGGTTATCCGAAAATCGGTTACCCGAAAAAGTCGGTTAATTTCGGTTTTATTTTTGGTTAACCATTTATTAAAGTTATGCTAATATAAAATTTAAGTTTTCAATTATAATAGTCAATTTACATTGTATTAATTAACTTTTTTTTTATGTATAATAGACATTTAACTACATTAATATTTTGTTTTATAAATAAATATACATTGCATCTAATCTTGGATTACTTTTTGATAAATATTTTAAACAAAGTTAACAACTTTTCTTAAAAAGAGTATATATATAAGAAAATTACTTAGAATATCCAAAACTAATCATAGATTATATATATATATATATATATATATATATATATATATATATATATATATATATATAATATAATATAACATATTTAAGATTTATATATATATTTTTATTAGGGCTGTAAACGGTTCGGTTCGGTTCGGTTAGCTAGAAATTTCGAACCGTTTTTCGGGTTTCGGTTCGGTTCGGTTAGTTAGAAATTTTGAACCGTTAATTTTGGTTACCCGCAAATCGGTTACCCGAAAAAGTCGGTTAATTTCGGTTTTATTTTTGGTTAACCATTTATTAAAGTTATGCTAATATAAAATTTAAGTTTTCAATTATAATAGTCAATTTACATTGTATTAATTAACTTTTTTTTTATGTATAATAGACATTTAACTACATTAATATTTTGTTTTATAAATAAATATACATTGCATCTAATCTTGGATTACTTTTTGATAAATATTTTAAACAAAGTTAACAACTTTTCTTAAAAAGGGTAGTATATATATAAGAAAATTACTTAGAATATCCAAAACTAATCATAGATTGTGAAAGAAAGTTAGTAAAATTGTTAATATTTTAGGCAACAAATACAAAAATTTAGCTAAATAGATATGTAAATGATGTATTCATGTAATACATATATGTGTAAATATACATATATATGATTATATGTAGGTATATATCAAAACTCGGTTCGGTTCGGTTAACCGCGGTTAATGAATATTGAAAACCGTAACCGAACCGTTACACATCGGTTTTTTTGTTTTCGGTTTTTTCGGGTTTCGGTTTTTTCCGGTTTCGGTTTTTTCGGTTTCGGGTCACGCGGTTCGGACCGGTTTTTCGGTTTTCCGGTTCATTTCTTACACCCCTAGTAGAACTATGTCAAATACAAACTTATACATAATCAAATTTAATTGTATACATATAGTTTCAAAAAGCTATACAAAACTAAATTTGATTTTATTCGTATATGAACAACTGAAGTTTATATCAACAAACATATACACAATCAAATTTGATTGTATACATACAGTTTCAAAAAGATATATAAAATGAAATTTGATTTTATTCATACATTTACACAAACAAATGGAGTTTTTATTAACAACCTTATACATGATCAAATTTGATTGTATACATATTCAAAAGGCTATACAAAAGCAAATTTGATTTTATTCATACATTTACACAAACAAATGGAGTTTTTATTAACAACCTTATACATGATCAAATTTGATTGTATACATAAATGCGTTGTATTTGGTATCATATGTGTTTGTCTTGACCAATCAAGCTTGATTGGTTTAGCCAATCAAAATTTTCAAGGAATTATATATTATTCTTTTCTTTTTTTATTTCAAGTATATATTTATTTAAAAATAATGACAATACTATTAGCACAAAACTTCTATAAATAAATAATTAGTTGGATGTTTATGTTTAAAATAAGTAGAGAATATAAATATCTTTTTTACAAGTTTACTTCCCCATAAATGTAAGGGGCAAGGGTGTAATCGGTAAAAAGCATCAGCAAGTTGTTTTGGCAAGTTTTGGCTCTTTGGCAAGCCTATAGCATATGCATTGGCAAGTTTTGGCAAATCAATCGGCAAGTTGGATCGGCTAGTTTTGGCCGATTGTGGCAAATAATTGGCAACAAATTATAAAGCAAGATTCTTTTTTTTTTTGTATTTGATTTGTCTTTTTTTGTGGCAAGTTTTGGTAAAGAATACCACTACACCATTGGTTTTGGCAAGAATTGGCTAGTTATTGGTAAAAAATGGCTTGGACACGTGGCATTTTCTTAATGGTTCAAAATTTGTCAAAACTTGCCAATTTGCCAAGCCATTGGCACTACACCCTTGCCCCTAACAAGTGTGATTTGAATCCATAAAAATAAAAGTACATAAAGCTTTATTAATGTGTCATCAACTCGTTACAAATCGACTTAATAGTACCGGTTATATACAACTTAAATATAAGATAGAAAATAAAATAATATATGCTGTATACTTATCTATTTACATTAGGCTAAAACACATATTAGTACCCTAAATTTGGTTAACCGGGTCTTCTACTACCCTAAACTATTAAATGCACATAGTGGTACCCTGAATTTGTAAATGTGGTAAATTTGTGACCTTGACTCGGTTGACTCGATCACATTCAACACACGTGAGTTATAATATGTTAAGTCACTAACAGAAGCTAACATAGGTATTGACGTGCAAATATATAATTCTTCAAAAAAAAAATGAAAAAACCTCAATCTCACCAAAACTAGGGGTGAGTATGGATCGGTTTGGGTCGGTTTTTGGCTAAAACCGAAACCCGAACCGATCCATTCGGTTTTTAGAAAACCAAAACCATTGGATTCGGTTTTTGTTCGGTTCTTTTTTTTTTTTTTTTTTTTTTTTTTGTTTTTTTTTTTTTCGGTTTTTTTTTTTTTTTTTTTTTTTTTTTTTTTTTTTTTTACTTTTTTGTTTATGATGCTATAAATTTAATTTTTTATTGTTAACAAAAAACCTATGATATAGAAATTAAAATATAGAGATGCTTTTTTTAAACTAATTATGTTTTTTAGGTGTTAAAATTGATATAACTTTTATAAAACGAATTGATTTTATTGTACGTTTTCATCTAAAACATACAATTTATATAGATTTGTACACTAAAAAGACAAAAAGTTTAAATATATTAACATATTTACAAATTATAAGTAATAAATATAAATGTAATATGATATAAATATAAAATAAATTAAAATATATGGTTCGGTTCGGTTCGGTTTTTGATCGGTTTTTTGGCATATGAAACCGAAACCCGAACCGATCCGTTCGGTTTTTGGAAAACAAAAACCAAACCAATGGATTTCGTTCGGTTTTCGGTTCGGTTTTGTCGGGTTTTTTTTTGTTTTTGGTTTTCCGGTTCGGTTTTTGCTCACCCCTAGCCAAAACCACCCACGTCCTTCCTCCATCAAAATTGTGAACTCTTTATAAAGAAGATTCAAGTAAAAGTGCAGTTTGTAAAGTTCATAAAGGCCAGGTAAATGTATTTATCTCGTAATCATTAGACTTTTAAATCTCCTCCTTTGTTGATCAGAGTGGATTATTCATTGAAAAAAAATAAAATTGTTGATCTTAAATAAATATTTTTGGGTTTTTCTAATTATAAATGCATAAGATTTTTCTATCTGTTTTTATTTTGCTTGCGTAAAAGGTAGACCTGATCGATCCTCATATACAATATTTTTTTGTTTAGTAAATTTTAATTGGTTATATAATGTGTTATCTATATTTATTTGTTTATGATTATATATGCAGTATGAATGACGACAACCCGGTGACACCTCTATGCTTATACATAACAACACAAAAGAAGGAAACGGGATACGAGGACAATGAGACTCATTCCGTAGAAGAAGATGAACATGATCTTCAAGAGGATTGTGAGGTTGAACTTAATGAAATACATAATTCAGACCCGGAGGTGACTGATGGCATGGCTGCGGTAATAGAGCATTATAGGAGGCTCAACCAAATAAAAGTACCTACTGCCAACAACCCCGAAAAAGAAACAATACATGTTACTGAAGAAAGAGACAATTTTCAGAAGAGAATTACCTTGACAATTCTGATGTTGATAGCCTTAATGAAAAGCAATTAGAAGATGGAACAGTTGAATTGAGGAGAACACCGGTAAGATTTCCTAGGTACAAGTAAGACTGTAAGTTTTGACATTGGTCAATCATTCACCGATCATAAACAGTTTAAGAAAGCTTTATTGAGATGAAAAAAGAGACTTTGAATTTGTTAAAAAATGCTAATTATCGGGTTAGAGTAAAATGCAAAGATGAACATTGTAACTGGTTGATTTATGTTGCAAATGAAGAGCACGATGGCAAAAAGTATTTCTTAGTGAAAACACTGAATGCCACACACACTTGTTCTAAAGTTTTCACGATTTCACATCTCAAATCACCATGGATTGCGGAGCAGTGGGAGGCTATGATATATGCTCACCCAGGTATTAAGTCCACTCATATTCAGGACACTATTAAAGCACAACTAGAGTTAGAAGTGACTACAAATCAATGTAAAAGAGCAAAGGCAATGGTTATAAAACGGTTAGAAAGGGATGTGGTACGTGAGTATAGAAAGTTAAATGACTATGCACGAGCTTTAGTAGAGACAAATCCTGGAAGCTCTGTTGATATAGAAGTCGAACATATAGCTCATGGGATAACTCCATATTTTAAGAGAATGTATGTTTGTTTGGCCGTACGTGAGGGGTTTCTTGAAGGTATGCTTTCTTAAGGGTGTGGTTAAAGGTATGCTTCTTACAGCTGTTGGTAAAGATCCAAACAACCAAATGTACCCATTAGCATGGGCAATTGTTGAGATAGAGTCAGAGTCTTCATGGCGTTGGTTTTTAGAACATTTAAGAGTTGACATAAAAACTCAAAATGGACAAGATTGGACATTCATGTCTGATAAGCAAAAGGTATGCTATATTTCTCAAAGTTTGTATCATAAAAGTATAATAAGCAAAAGCTACGTTAAATCATTAGGCTATCTTAAAAGTTTGTATCTTTTTTAATTGTTAAAGTGTTTCATTTTCAGGGATTGCTAAATGCAGTTGAAACCATTTTCCAACAAGCTGAACACAGATTATGTGCACGCCACATATATGCAAATTGGTATGTCGATTTTCGTGGTGAAGAACTCAAAGTAGCATTTTATGCCGTTGCTAAGTGTGCAAATGAGTCGCAATTGCATCAAAGGCTAGATGAGATTGAAAATATTCAAAGTGGTGCAAAACATTCTCTTGAGCAAAAAGACATTAGACAATGGTGTAGGGCTTTTTTTAGAGCAGGTAAGTTTGGAATTTTGTGCTTATATCTGCTAGAAGCAAACCTATAATTTCTATGAATGGGGATATTAGAGAATATCTTATGAAAAGGAGGATTAAAAGGGTTAGTTTTGCAAGTAAATGGAGGTTTGATTGTGGACCAAACATTAGAGATATATTGATAGAAAATTCAGCAGCAGGTTGTAAATGGAAGACAAAATGGAATGGTGATGAGGGGTTTCAAGTTTATTACGGAAAAACTCAACATTGTGTCCATCTCGGGGATAAGACCTGTAGTTGTGGGGCATGGGCGCTTTCTGGCATCCCATGTTGTCACGCTATTGCAGCCATCAGGAGTAGAGCAAGGGACCCCTTTGATTATCTGGATAAATGTTATCTAAAGGATAAGTTCATTGCAGCATATAGTTATCCAATTGAAGTTGTGGGTAGTGAAGAATTCTGGCCAAACAGTGGTCGTGGGGAATTGTTGCCGCCTCTACCAAAAGCAATGCCAGGTAGGCCTAAGAAAGCAAGGCGTAAAAGGAAGTATGAGCCAAAAAAATCAAAGACAAAGCTTTCTCGTCATGGAAGAGACTGCATTGTGGAATTTGCAACTCCATGACTCATAATGCAAGAAGGTGTAACCTTAATGATGTAAGTAATACACTTTTGCATCTTAATTAATTCATTTATATCTTGGATATATAACCTTTTTTAAAGTTCATACATGAATTGTACCTTGTTTTCAGGGTGCCTCGACCTCACAGGGTACAACAAAAAATGGAGCTTCAGGTGAAAAGAATAAGAAGCGAGTCAAGAAAACTGCTTCCAAGCCGGGTGACACGTCTGCATAGAACTCGTTGATGACTTTGGAACTGAATTTTGGCGTTTTGGTAGTGAATAATTCTGGCCAAACAGTGGTCTGGATAGAAATTCGTTAATGACTTTGGAACTGAAGCTTTGCATTTTTTGTGTGTGTGCGCTTTTGTTTTATTTTTGTTGGAAACTTACTGGATGCTTATTTGAAGAGCAAACATAAACTATTTGTTAGTTATAATTAAAGAAGATCCCGCTTGTATACAATGAATCGTCGAGATTATGTCGTTGAACAAAATGACCCATCTGCTTATCCACACACTTGCAATGTAAACATAAGGTTATAGGAAATTTTCAATTTGGGTTTCTTTTAGGAAAAATTGGATGTTAAACAGTAGTGTGTGTATGTGTTTGTTTGTCAAAATCGTAACTATGCTTGTAAGTTATAAGTGAATCGAAGCCCAGGATCTTATAGGAAAGTGGCATGAATGATTTTATATTATGAATTTATGATTACAAGGATACAGTTTATTATTTTGTTAATTTACTTTTTGGCTTGAAGATTTACAAATTTACATTTTAGACAAGATTAGTCGTTTGTCTTCGTTAAGTTTTTGACGGAATATAATTATGTGCCTTGCTAACTGAGTCAAGGTTATAAATTTACTGAGTTTGCAAGTTGAGGGTACCATTCTATATCTTTAATAGTTTAGGGTAGTAGAAGACCTAGTTAACCAAATCTAGGGTACTAAGTTTATTTAAACAAAATACTTTAAACATGTTTGATGGTATAGTCGTACAAAGTTAAAAAAATGTAGGTAGTTTTTATGAAATATTTAGTCGGTATATGACATTAGGAAAATCTTATGATGGTGATGCACGTATCTTAAACAACGAGATATTAGTCATAAACTGTTACAATTATTCGAAAGGGAAAGGTTTGCTATATTTACAAATAAAACTCGAAATCTTAGATAAAACGAGAGTGTCTTCTGATCAGCTAGGCTGGACATTATTGGCAAAATGTAATTAGTATATTGGATCTTTAGGTAGGTTTTGACCCCCTTGCCTGCGTTATTATTCAACGCTTATTTTGGGTCGTCTCAAACTTGAAGCTCACGCGGAACACACAATCTTGGATTTTAGAAGACCACCATGACTCATATCCTTTTTCCAATTTTTATCAATTACTTTTGTTAATTTCACTCAAATTTCGATCCAAAAACTTTACCCTTGTATATATATATATATATATATATATATATATATATAATAAATTATATTATATGTTATATATGGATTTGTTTATGTATTTTTGATTCTTAATGATGAAAGATCGAACGGGGAAATCAGAGAGAGAAGGATAGAGAAAGAGCAGCAGCTCGTAACGCTAAAGGCAAGACCAAAGACGATGGTTTGACCCCTGAACAACGTCGTGAAAGGTTTGACTTTCTTTTTTATCTCCAATTATTATTTGTTTTTAGATCTATAAATATAATTGGAGCTAGGGTTTGTTAATAAGATTAGCTTATTGATTCATGAGATCCAATTAACTATTTCCGAATCTATATAATTATATTTTGTACAATTTGTCTATATCTAATGATTTTATTTTGTAGTATTACTTAAAAAAATATATGTTATAAATATGTGTGTATGAACAGATATGAAATTGCAGTTATCTTTGTTTGGAAGGAAACCTTTAAATAAAAATTTTTTGTGTACATAGAGGCGCCTTAGGCATGATTATTTAAACCAAGTTAAACCTGGCTCATAAAATTGTGTAATCAAACGTGGTGAAAGTAGCATTCGAAAGATCATACATTTAACCATTGATACTTACTACCTATCAAAACAAAACTCGCTTATTACATTGTTTAATCACCCCCTTAACAAATTTAAATATGTGTAATTATCATTAAAAGTGTTTGAAAGCTGCCTCAAGACCATTAATGTGCTAGGTAGAACGTATCTACGATTTTCCAAATGCTATTTTAGTTAATGTTGATAACCGCGGATAGACATCACATGCTGTGTATTCCGCCTGAGCATTATAGCTTTTGCATGTCTATTTAGACTGAGGCTTGGGGGCTTTGGATAATGTGCTTTTCGTATGCTTATTAAGTTTGTTGGATCAGTCAACATGGGTGATTTATTCTTGTGAGGAAATTTATAAATTGAAAGCATGTCATGGAGGGTTTTAAAAAACCTCAGTAATTGAATTTGTCCAAAAACTTGATGATTCAGTTTTTATCTTTAGAGATAGTCAACATGATTACATGATGAACACTATTTGTTGTTGTATATTCTTTTAGTTAGGTAATTTCTAAAGTTTTTCATTTCGATAAGCATACTTGATACATCATCTTTAAATGATATTGTCTGCATCTCTAAATCACTATTCATCATGTAAAACTATTCTCATTATAATCTATTTGTTCATAGCAAAAAGGTCAAGTGGTAAAGCACAAAGTAAAATATAGATCAAGGCTTTTAGAATAATGGTTGCAGATGCAATTTCTTTCTATACGGATATTTTTTTCCCCTCTATATTTAGAGATAGAGATAGAGAAATTTTGGCCTAGGGTGTAAGCCTACCTCTACTAAACAACATGTACTTGCAGCAATAACTAGGGAGTCTTTAGTGTATAAAGTATCGAGGATTCGAGGTGAGTTTATTTGAGGACCCAGAAGCATAAAGAATAATGAAGGCTCATAAGTAGTATGTTCCAGTTGCAAAAGACAAGCATAAAGATTATGACCTAGTTGTTATGCTTACAAATCCCCTCTAAGTATTTGACCAAATGATCAAATTTTATGTTTTTGAGTTTCTTTTGATATATGTATTAATGGGCAATCAACTGTAACGAATGAGCCTATCTTCAATTCCTTTTTGATTAAGAGAGTTATAGTTAAAGAATGTTTCAAGAGTTATATATTTGTAAGAAAGTTATATATTCCACCTATCCTGTTCCTGTCATCCAACATCCTTGCTGCAGATTGTGGCTTTTCTTTATTTAAAAAAAATGATCGTTTTTGTTAATGAAAAGAAGTCAGATACATTGATTGTAAGCATAATTGCTTGTTTTCAGTTTTCCTTGGATATTAATTCTCAAGTATGATATTCAGGGATGGAAAAGCTCTCCAAGAGAAGGCTGCCAAGAAAGCAGAGAAGGCTGCAGGGGTTGGTGATGCTGGAAGTAAATCCGCCAAGAAATAAAAGAAGTTCTTAATGATAACTGAATCATATGGTAAATTCAAGTTTTATCTTGAGATTATTTGATAATTCTATAAAGACAATATACATTGGGCTTGTATTTTAGTTTATTCTATTTGATCAAGGAATAATGTTTTGGATTTCAATCATGTGCCTTCTTTCATTTACCATTGTGCGTTCTTGTGCAATATAGTATGCCAGTTTGTGTATAGTTGTGGTATGCATTCCCATTTTACTGCGTTTATTTGTATCAGAATAATTATTCACTTACATGTCATAAAAGGTCATTTACCAATCATGAATAGATGGGATGGTATTTGGGGGAACTTGAGACCTTTGGAGTTTCTTATATTCAAAGTTAGAGCCGGTAATAACTGCCCAAAAGCAATTAACCGGGTGATTTTGGATCATATTTCATGAACTTTGGGTGTAATTGGGTGGTGATAATCATCCAAGCGGGTCCAATTGGGTGGATTTGAGAATACATTTATAAAACTCTGGGTTTAATTGGGCAGAGATTAAATCCTAGACGGGTTAGAATGGGCAGTTGTGATGAGCGGATGAGGAAACAAGATTTCCTTTTTGTCGAGAGAGATAGAGTATGTGGAGAAGAAGCGGTGGTGAAATATTGAAATGGCTATGCTTTTGCGTTAAGGTTCTTGGAGATAAACATTGTTTTTTGCTTTTTCCAGATATAAAATTGTTAAGTTTAGAGAAAGTGTTTTTAATAAGTTGTACTTCATGGACTGAAATGTGTAACTTGCTTTGGTGAGCAATGAACTACTGAAATACAGGCTAAAATAATGCAAAAAATAGGGGTTCTTTGGTAATATTTTTGAATTTTTTTTTTCAATACTTGTGATCACCGAACAATTATTACAATTTTTTATATAATATAATAATATTATACTTGCTATATATACTATAATGTTTGGTCGGAAAGTATTATGCTAAAAGAATTTGGTAATAGTTAAGTTCAAGAATTTGTAAAAAAAATAAATTATAATGGCCGTTGTGACCCGGACCCATTTCGACCCGAATCCGTTTCGACCCGAATCCGTTTTGACCCGAACCCGTTTTGACCCGTTACCCAACCCAAACCAACCCGGTCATTTTGCCACCTCTATTCAAAGTCATGCCGTTGAGCCGTAAAAAAATATAAAAGGCCATTTATTTATTATTTATAATAATTTGTATTTGCATAAGTATGTCAAGCTAGTATTTTCTGATTGATTACACATTTATTATTAGCATGTTACTTCTAATTTTTATTTTATTTTAATTTAATGTACTTATTTCTCAAAATGTCTGTTATCGTTGGTGATTTTTTACAGTAGCTAAATAACTAATCTTTTATTTAATATTAAGGGATAAGTATCCTAAAATGTAAAAAACTTTGGACGAATGTTTATAGTAGGAAATAACTAAAGTCGTGTGTATTGTATGTAAACAACTCGAAATAATGTTTATTGTATGTAAGAAAGCATACGTGACAACCATATATAGGTGCCACTTGTTAGATTTTAATTGGTTGGATACATTTTCTTACATACAATAAACATTATTTCGAGTTGTTTACATACAATACACACGACTTTAGTTATTTCCTACTATAAACATCCGTCCAAATTTGTTACATTCCAGGATACTTATCCCTAATATTAACTACTAAGAATTAATATCAGTACAGGTGTATTACTGTTTTTGTGGTTGTGATTCACGTTTTAACAATTTAACCCCTATGGTTTATTTTCGCATTATAGTCTTATATAGTTGCATTTTTATTACCGCCACCCCTCACACTAACAGGATTGTTGGTTTTTCCTCGTAAAGGCCTCATGTCATGTGTATGCACAATTAAAAAAAAGGTAATGGGGGAAACCCTAGCCCCGGTACCACAATTGAATACCCATCGACCCACCCCGTATGAGTCATATGATGCCGGTAAAATACCTCCATTCTAATCCCCACATGATTTGGGCACCCCGAAAGATCGAACCCGCGTATTTAAACTTCATATGTGTATGCACAATTGCACATAAGAAATTTGGCTCTAAAACACGCACCCTTCTTTTCGTTTTCATATTCAACAAGATAACAACCAAATTCACTTATTAATCCATCCATTCATCTTTCAAATAATATATCCTTTAAAAACACTTAAAATCATTCGAATAAAAATTCAAATTGCCTTGAAAAATTATATATATAAACAAAACCCAATTCTAAATTTTCCATATATTTTATCCTAATAGTAATCTCAATTCTATTTCAAAAAGATGACGACAACGGGTGTTCGGTTTAGTACGTGGGAGATTGTTTTGTTTGCGTTTCATTGGGATTTCTTTTTTATTTTTAGTAGTGGTGGTTATTTTACATGTTTGTTTTTCTTATAGCCACGTTAGATTTTATATTTACAGTTTTTAGTTCGAACCGTGTACTCTCTTGTATCGGCTAGTCTCTTAACAGCAATCTCTTCCTTTTTTATTTATTTATATATTATAATTTAATGAAAGTTTCTATAGTTTAGTAAAGGGATGATTATCCTAAACTAATGGAGTATAGAAAAATTTGTGAAGTCATTGTGTCTCCTTATCTCGTTTAATACTGTGATGGTCAACTTAACAAGATTATCTCTACACCTCAACTTTACACAATTAAATGTGGGCCAATGCGGCCGGTTACTATATGCAGGGGAAACTAGGTTCAATAGCTGAATAGAGTAAAATAATTAACCAAAGAAACAATCGATAAGTATAATATCGTTAAGTATTCAAACTTAATATTCAATAGAAATTTTAACTGCGAAAATGTTAGCAATGTCGATGACCATATTAGTTATTTCTCATTAAGGTATAGTAAAAGTTGGAGATCTAATAATAAGGATCCTATGACAAGTATCATTTCCATTTTCCCATGAACCTATCATGAAATAGAAATGATAAGTTTCTAAATTTAAGCTTATTTACTAATAATATAAAGGCTTAACTTGACCGCTATTATTAGTTCACTTTTGTGATTGAAAAAGAAAAACGTCATTAGCGAAATGTGATTGAGTTGTGATTTCAACATAAAAATACGGATAGATCGGTGTTTTTGGCATGAATTGGCATGGGGTTTTGGGTGTGACATGCATTAATGGGGGTAACTTCTCGGGTAAGTATAGTGAACGAACTCAAAAAACAATCAACGAATAACAAAATTATTATTATTATTATTATTAATTCGTAAATAATCAGTCGGCTGTTAAAGTCGACTTATAGAGTTCGATTATTACAATAATATGATCAAGATGATCAGTCGAAAGATTGATCAAGACAAATCAATCTAAACGAATTACAGAAAAATATTAAGAGAGAAGAAAAAACTAGTAAGAACAATATGTATGTGAAAAAAATATCCGTCTCATCTCTCAACCCTAATTGGGTATAAGCCTCTATATATACTCCTCATCTTTCAGCTAAATACACCGACCTCCTTCCACTTTATCCTTTCTTCATCTTCAGTCCTTCTAGAATTCAAAATAACAACCTGCACAAAACCTTAACCCTGAAGTAAGACAAATGTACAATTATAACCCAAAGTTTATATTAATATTTTTAACACCCTCCCTTAATATAAACTTGGGAAAAAAAAAACTTTATTGAAATAAATCTATAAGATTAAACTTGGTAAGCAAATATTCATGTTGAGCAACACACAAACTTTTAGTGAAAATGTCAGCAGCTTGCTCAGTGGTATCAATTTTAACAAGATTCAGCAAACCTGAAGCAACTTTTTCCCTCACAACATGAATATCAATTTCAATGTGTTTTGTTCTTTCATGAAGAACAGGGTTGTTTGCAATAAGAATTGCAGACTTATTATCACATAAAACATCAACAGGCAACAGGTTTTTAACCTTTAAGTCATTCAGAACATTCAAAATCCATACCACTTCACAAGTTACAGTGGCTAAGGCCCTATACTCAGCCTCAGAAGAAGACCTAGACACTGTATTTTGCTTTTTACTTTTCCATGATATTAAAGAATCTCCCAAAAATATACAAAATCCAGTAACAGATCTTCTAGAGGTAATACATTTACCCCAATCAGAATCTACATAAGCTTTGAGAGATAAAGTATTGCCTTTAATAACATGAACACCTTTACCTGGATTCCTTTTTAAATACCTTAAAACTCTGAATGCAAGCTTCAGGTGAGATGCCTTAGGAGCATGCATGTATTGGCTTAAACACTGCACAGAATAGCTAATATCTGGTCTGGTAATTGTAAGATAAATCAATTTACCAATTATCTTTTGATACAAAGTAACATTCTCAATAAAAGGATCTGAGTCATCCTTCCTGTCAGAAATAACAAGATTCATGTCCATGGGAGTTTTCATTGGTTTAGAACCTAACATCCCATATTCAAACAACAAATCCATACAATACTTTCTTTGATTTAAACAAACTCCTTTTGGAGTATCAATTACTTCAATCCCTAAAAAATATTTTAATTTTCCCAAATCTTTAATTAAAAACTTTGTTTCCAAAAATTTCTTAACTTTTTCAACTTCTGAAACATCACTTCCAGTAATTACAATATCATCAACATAAACAAGCAAGGCAATAAACAAACCTGAACCAGTTTTAGTAAAGAGTGAATAATCACTCTTACTTTGATCAAATCCAAACTCTAAAAGTGCAGTAGTAAGCTTGTGATTCCATTGTCTAGGAGCTTGTTTTAATCCATAAAGAGACTTAACTAATTTACAAACCCTTTTATCATCTTTAGAAAAATAACCAGGAGGCAAGGACATGTATACTTCTTCATGTAAGTCACCATACAAGAAAGCATTGTTAATGTCTAATTGAAACAAAGACCAACCATTTTGAACAGCAACATTAATAAGACATCTAACAGTTACCATTTTAACAACAGGAGAGAAAGTCTCCTCATAATCAATACCTTCCTTTTGATTATACCCTTTTGCAACTAATCTTGCCTTATATCTTTCAATTTCCCCTGAAGACTTATATTTTATTTTGTAAACCCATTTACATCCTATTGGTTCTCTTCCAGTAGGAAGATCAGTAAGAACCCAAGTATCATTTCTATATAAAGCCTCCATTTCAAGATTCATTGCTTCAACCCAATTAGGGTTTTTAGAAGCCTCATTATAAGTTTTAGGTTCAACATGTTTATTTATTTTAGACAGAAAACAATAAGTTTCAGAATTTAAAAAAGAGTAATTAACAACTCTATCTATACCATACTTAACCTTACCATCAAGCACATAGTCATTTAAGTTTCTTGGAAGGTTAGTAGTTCTATTAGACCTCCTAAGATCAGGTGTCTCCACTGGAATACTTTCATTAATGATCCCATGATCATTTAAATGAATCCCCTCAGAATTAACATTCTCTTCCCCACATTGCAACACCTCATTGATGTTGTCATTAAGAGTTGCTGTGCCTCCATTGTCATTGGCAGATTCAAATGTACTACCAATGTCAATGGTGGCTCTACCATCTCTTTCATTTTTATTTAAATAGTTATCATCATAGGGTCCAGTGGATCCAACCTTCTCATCTATCCTGTCAAAAAAATTATTAAACTCTTCATTAGTAAGACAATTTGTTCCCATTTTAAAAGGAAAAATGTGTTCATAAAACTTAACATCTCTTGAATACATCATTGTTTTGTTTTCTAAACTATAAAGTTTATACCCTTTTTTTGAATTTGAATATCCAAGTAACACACATTTTTCAGCCCTTTTAGAAAATTTATCATCACTATTTAAAATAGTTGCATAACCTAAACACCCAAAGTTTCTCAAATGAAACAAAGTTGGTTCAAAACCAAAAACTAATTCATAAGGAGATTTTCCTTTCAATACAGAAGAAGGAGTTCTGTTAATTAAATACACAGCAGTATAAACACTTTCAGGCCACATGTATAAAGGAATCCCTCCCTGAAAAAGAAGAGCCCTAGCAACATTCAACAAATGTCTATGTTTCCTTTCTGCAACCCCATTTTGTTGGGGAGTGTATGCACAAGTAGTTTGATGTACAATACCAAATTGTTTAAACATTTTAACCATGTTCCAGTTAACAAATTCAGTCCCATTGTCAGACCTAATTACTTTAACTTTCTTTCCAAACTGTGTATTAATCATCCTAATAAAAACATTTAAGTTTTCAAAAACTTCAGTTTTATTTTTCAACATGTAAACCCAAACTGCCCTTGAGAAATCATCTACAACAGTTAAAAAATACTTGTATCCTTCTTTACTAGCCTTCCTATAAGGACCCCACACATCAACATGTATTAAGTCACCAACATTTAAGGATTTGTGATCACTTAGAGGAAAAGGTTGTCTAGTTTGCTTAGCTTTATGACAAGTATCACATGGTATAGAATCATCAATCAAACCAAGTTTAAGTTTGGATTTTAAAACATGCAGAACATTATAAGATGGATGACCTAATCTAGAATGCCACAGTTCAGCAGACACATTGCAATTATTCACAGAATTCAGACTAACATTATTAACACAAACCTTACCCTGATTTAACAAATAAAGACCTCCATTTATTCTACCAGTCCCCAAACTTCTCATTGTTCTCAAATCCTGTATATAGCATGCATTCTCAGAAAAACCAAAAAACAACTTACTATCTCTTGTTGCTTTATGAACAGACAGAAGATTGACATTATACTCAGGTACAACAAGAACATCAAACAATGTAATACTATTTGTAACCTTTAAATCACCAATTTTAGTAATTTGAGCTGAAGTACCATTTGGATGATTTACAGTTAGATTTAAAGAAACCACATCAATTACATTGATCATATTTTTATCAGAAGCACACATATGTTGATTTGCACCAGAATCAATGATCCAGTTAATTAAACTAACCAAAGTGTCAAACTGAATATTTGAATTAAAATAAGTAGAAGTCATAAAAGCATTAAACAAAGCACCTGCCATATTAGCTTGAGCTTTTCCTTTTGAATCCTGATTCTCATTTAACAAACTCATAAGCTTTGCAAGTTGTTCATTAGTAAAAGGTAAACCAGAATTAGTCACAGAAGAAGAATTAGAACCATTTTCAGAACTAGACAAGTTACTTTTATCACACCAATTACTGGTTTTATCATTCACAACATTATGACTTGTATAATTTCTGTTTTGATTTTGAAAATTAGATTTCTTCTTATAACTCTCTGGATAACCAACCAGTTTATAGCATTTATCAATAGTATGACCTTTTAAACCACATGCAGGATTAGCACAAACAAGGTTATCATTTCTAACAAATTTCTTTTTAGGATCATGAAACTTTGACACAAATGCAGAATTAGAAGGTTTAACATGATTCAAAGAACTTGTATTTCTATGTGATTCTTCTCTAGATATTAAAGCATAAGCAGATTTCACATCAGGCAATGGATCCCTTGTAAGAATAGTACTTCTAACAGACATATACATTTCATCAAGACCCATAAGAAACTGCATTAACCTTATTAGATCATGATGAGTTTTAAATTCTTTAGCAGCCTTACAAGTACACACAGGTAATTTAACCATAGCATCAAATTGTTTCCAAAATGTATTTAACTTGTGATAATATTCAGACAAAGAAGTCCCATTTTGACTTAATGTATTAATTTTATGATGCAAATTGAACATAACAGATCCATCAACCTTGTCATAAGTTTCTTTTAAATCTTTCCAAACTTCATTAGCAATTTTAGAAAAAATTTGTCCCATATACAATTCTTGACTAACTGATCCTAAAATCCAAGAAAGAACCACAGAGTTGCACCTATCCCATTGTTTAGCAAGAACAAGATCATCTTCATCCTTTTCACATGTACCATCTATAAAACCAACCTTATTTTTAGTTTCTAAAGCAAGCATCATAGCACATGACCACACATTATAATTTTCAGTTCCAGTTAATTTGAAAGAAAGAATAGGAGCACCACTAGTATCAGTAGGATGAAGATATAAAGGATCACCAAAATCTAAACCACTAACAGTAGTAATTTTAGAACCACTACCTGCTTCAGGAGCCATACTAAATCAACAAATAAAGAAGATAAACAACCACTTAACCAAACAGATATATAAAAAAAAAAAAAAATAAAAAAAAAAAAAAAAAAAAAAAAAAAAAAAAAAAAAAAAAAAAAAAAAAAAAAAAAAAAAAAAAAAAAAAAAAAAAAAAAAAAAAAAAAAAAAAAAAAAAAAAAAAAAAAAAAAAAAAAAAAAAAAAAAAAAAAAAAAAAAAAAAAAAAAAAAAAAAAAAAAAAAAAAAAAAAAAAAAAAAAAAAAAAAAAAAAAAAAAAAAAAAAAAAAAAAAAAAAAAAAAAAAAAAAAAAAAAAAAAAAAAAAAAAAAAAAAAAAAAAAAAAAAAAAAAAAAAAAAAAAAAAAAAAAAAAAAAAAAAAAAAAAAAAAAAAAAAAAAAAAAAAAAAAAAAAAAAAAAAAAAAAAAAAAAAAAAAAAAAAAAAAAAAAAAAAAAAAAAAAAAAAAAAAAAAAAAAAAAAAAAAAAAAAAAAAAAAAAAAAAAAAAAAAAAAAAAAAAAAAAAAAAAAAAAAAAAAAAAAAAAAAAAAAAAAAAAAAAAAAAAAAAAAAAAAAAAAAAAAAAAAAAAAAAAAAAAAAAAAAAAAAAAAAAAAAAAAAAAAAAAAAAAAAAAAAAAAAAAAAAAAAAAAAAAAAAAAAAAAAAAAAAAAAAAAAAAAAAAAAAAAAAAAAAAAAAAAAAAAAAAAAAAAAAAAAAAAAAAAAAAAAAAAAAAAAAAAAAAAAAAAAAAAAAAAAAAAAAAAAAAAAAAAAAAAAAAAAAAAAAAAAAAAAAAAAAAAAAAAAAAAAAAAAAAAAAAAAAAAAAAAAAAAAAAAAAAAAAAAAAAAAAAAAAAAAAAAAAAAAAAAAAAAAAAAAAAAAAAAAAAAAAAAAAAAAAAAAAAAAAAAAAAAAAAAAAAAAAAAAAAAAAAAAAAAAAAAAAAAAAAAAAAAAAAAAAAAAAAAAAAAAAAAAAAAAAAAAAAAAAAAAAAAAAAAAAAAAAAAAAAAAAAAAAAAAAAAAAAAAAAAAAAAAAAAAAAAAAAAAAAAAAAAAAAAAAAAAAAAAAAAAAAAAAAAAAAAAAAAAAAAAAAAAAAAAAAAAAAAAAAAAAAAAAAAAAAAAAAAAAAAAAAAAAAAAAAAAAAAAAAAAAAAAAAAAAAAAAAAAAAAAAAAAAAAAAAAAAAAAAAAAAAAAAAAAAAAAAAAAAAAAAAAAAAAAAAAAAAAAAAAAAAAAAAAAAAAAAAAAAAAAAAAAAAAAAAAAAAAAAAAAAAAAAAAAAAAAAAAAAAAAAAAAAAAAAAAAAAAAAAAAAAAAAAAAAAAAAAAAAAAAAAAAAAAAAAAAAAAAAAAAAAAAAAAAAAAAAAAAAAAAAAAAAAAAAAAAAAAAAAAAAAAAAAAAAAAAAAAAAAAAAAAAAAAAAAAAAAAAAAAAAAAAAAAAAAAAAAAAAAAAAAAAAAAAAAAAAAAAAAAAAAAAAAAAAAAAAAAAAAAAAAAAAAAAAAAAAAAAAAAAAAAAAAAAAAAAAAAAAAAAAAAAAAAAAAAAAAAAAAAAAAAAAAAAAAAAAAAAAAAAAAAAAAAAAAAAAAAAAAAAAAAAAAAAAAAAAAAAAAAAAAAAAAAAAAAAAAAAAAAAAAAAAAAAAAAAAAAAAAAAAAAAAAAAAAAAAAAAAAAAAAAAAAAAAAAAAAAAAAAAAAAAAAAAAAAAAAAAAAAAAAAAAAAAAAAAAAAAAAAAAAAAAAAAAAAAAAAAAAAAAAAAAAAAAAAAAAAAAAAAAAAAAAAATTGGGTATAAGCCTCTATATATACTCCTCATCTTTCAGCTAAATACACCGACCTCCTTCCACTTTATCCTTTCTTCATCTTCAGTCCTTCTAGAATTCAAAATAACAACCTGCACAAAACCTTAACCCTGAAGTAAGACAAATGTACAATTATAACCCAAAGTTTATATTAATATTTTTAACAACCAATGCCAAGTTGTTACATGTGGTAACACCATCCCATGCTTTTTGGCATGCTATTTGAACCATTTGACCATTCATTTTGATAATTTGATGGAGTTAAGCAGATTAGAGGAACTTGTGATTTCATCTCTATAACAATTTTTTTCGTATATTTGATAATATGTTTTCATACACACAACCCACATAATTAAATCTCTCGAAAGACAATAGGATTTGGTGGCCTTTAGTAAGGTATTTGTGTCTTGGGGTTTCTACAGGGTTTCAATTCTTACGAGGTATTTTCGAGTATTTTTATAAAAGTTCTAGATTTGATCCTAGGCATTCGAGTTAACTTAAGAATAGGAGTTATAATAGATTTTGAAAAAAAATAACTAGTGAAAAGAAAAATCTATTGTCATAATTTGAAGTCAAAATCTTGGGTTTCAGCCTTTTAGGAGAAACCTCTCCCTAATTTCCTGACTCATCCTAAGGTAAACAATGTTATTAAGTATTAACAATACACTACAACACATGTATTATTTAAAGAAACTTTTATTTTGGGAGTCAGTGGCTTTTCAATAGTAAGTATGTAAGTAACAACCGATATCATTTGTTTTTAATAAGTTTTAAGTCTTAACTAGATTTTAGGCCCGTGTCTAATACACGGGACTTAACCGTTAATATTGGATGTTAATTTATTATAGTTTAAAAGTTAATATACTATTTTGAGTAATAAAAACTTGATTTATATATCAACACTTTGAGTTTTATATTGAAATATTTTAAAAAATATGTTCATCGAAGTTGTTTACTATGACATGCTTAGCGATATTTGAATATTACAAAATATAATATGTCCATCAAAGTTATAAATTGTAATATACTTAGCGATATTTGAACATTACAAAATCATAATATGTCACTATAATTTTATTTGTTTTATTGTTACATATGGTGTATTACATTCTAATTTTACTTGGAAATAATATTTTATCTTTAGATGAAAGATATCTTAAATATCTCAATTAGAATATGACAATGTTATATGTTTTTCCTATAATAAATCATATTTTTACATACTTTATTTTTCTTATATGCGTCAAGACAATTACTAAAAACACTTCAACAAAAATAATAGTACAACTACTTTTAAAATCTTAATATATTTACATTAAATTTTATTTATTTTTAATTAATTAATTTTATATTTATATGATAGAACATATTATTGGATATATATTAGTTATTTTTATTGGATAAATATTAGCTATTATTCTATCGGATATATATTAGCTATTATTATTTATTTATTATATTAAAATTATTGGGTAAAAAGTGTAAATTTATGATGGAAAACAAAAAAATGTAAATTAAAGTCAAAATTGAAAACAAAAGTCAAACTTAAGAAATCGAGAGCTGTGATTGGTCGATAAATTATTAGAGCAACTGTGCTTTAGTATGATAAAAGATACTATAACTGCATATAAGGATATGTATTAGTGTCTTTTCAATAATAGTAATAGTAAAAAAAGTTACGGCCGGGTAGTCAACATGATTCAACTTATGGGTGCAACCCTTGGCATTCAGGCCGGAACAAAGGTGCCCGTTACGGATGGTCTAAAGCTATGGGCTGGCCGTTAAAGCATTGACACGTGGCAATAGTGCACTCGTCGTTGGCTTCTATATTTTATGAAAACACTTTCCTTTTGCATACCTAATCCTCGTGGTTTTGGACCACAAAATTTAACAGATCAATATATTCAATTTAATAAAATAAATAGAGGATAACCCAAAAAGCGCACTCCGTGGTATTTTTAAGTCACGTTTTAGTGGACATCATGATGATAATGACGGGTAGGTATAACTTAGTTCTCAATTAAGTCATGTTAAGTCATGTTAGCTGAAAACCATGTTGTTTTTGTTATCCATCTACAATTTTATATGTAAAAGTATTGACACACATAAAAAAATAAAAATAAAAATATTGACACATAGAATATCTTTCTTTCTCTGTCATCCCTAACGCCAGGCGTAGAACGACCAGGGCTAAAGAAGTCAAACCCGACCAGGGTATTAGCGGCGACGTCGCCGCTAATAGTGTGGACCCCAATCTGACGAGCAGCAGAGAGTCGTGACCGTTGACAGTAATGGGGCCCAAGTATTAGCGGCGACGTCACCGCTAATACTAAAACCTATTTTTTTAAGAGACAGTCGCACCGGGCGATTCACTCACAAAAACATCTTCTTCTCCATAAAAATTCCGGCCATCCCTCTCTAAAAAAAACCCCACATCCGGCCATCAACCATTTTGTGTCCATATTCCGGCCATCAATCCCCTCACCCTCTCTATCAAGAATCCGGCCACCCCCTCTTTTTGGTGACGAAAATCCGGCCCCCGATTTTTCCGGCAACTTTTCAGGCGAAAAATCCGGACCACACCAATTTTCAGACGAGGTATTAGCGGCGACTATTTTCCCGGGCACTTCATTCCGGCGACCACTTTTCCGACGTTTTCTTTGTATGTTTACTAACACTCATTTACATTTTTATTGTTGTTATTATTTTTAATATACGTTATTAGTTATAGAAATGTTATATTATTATAGTTAGAAATTATACGTTTGTTATTTTGATTGTAAGAAATTTGTAGGATATGATTGTTAGAAATTATTGGTAGTTTATGATTATTGTTAATATGATTGTTAGTATTATGTTAGAAAACACATTTTGTTATGATTGTTAGAAATTAGTGTTAGAAAGGTTATGTTATTATAGTTAGAAATGATATGATTGTTAGAAATTATATGATTTTTAGAAATTATTGGTAGTTTATGATTATTGATAATATGATTGTTAATATATTATGTTAGAAAAGTTATTATACAAAAGGTTTTGTGTCCAAAATATGTTAATATAATTTGGGCCTTTTTTAACGTTGATAATTGTTTTTATTGTTTTATAACTTGTGTATAACTTATGTAGGTTAAAATGGCTGCCGTTCACGGTGGAGATGGTGGCAATGACCCTCCGAATTGGGGTGGAATCCGCAATGGGGCTGTAGAGTATCGTGTAAGTATATATAGATGTATGTCAAATATATATGTATATATATTTGTTTCTTAATTTTGTTTTGCAGGGATGAGCTCAGGGAGAGCTGTCGCTGCTAACCAGAAAATGGAGCGGGAGTTTCAAAAGAAGGGACATTTATCTCTTTACCTTGACGCCGATCAAAGTAAGTGGCAGGTTATCGGCGATAACGCCAAATGGTACAAGAGCTATTTAGGTTCATATGTCGCTACCGTCCCGCATACTTACGAGTCGTGGACAGAGGTGCCCCAACCTATCAGGGACGGACTTATTCCCTGGATCGAGGTAAAAAACATTTTATTTTACAAATTAAATACATCATAAAAAAAATATAGGGTAGATGCTAACTATTACTACTAAATTGCAGAGACGGTTCGACTTAGATTTTTATCTACATCGCGATCGAAATGACACGTTACGGGTCGCTGTTGAAAACATGATTCTGGCGGATGCCCTAAAGAACTACAGGGATAAAAAATCCAAATTCAAGGGGAAATGGTTCATCAACAGGGGTGGGTTAGATAGACTCGCCGAAATCGAAGGTGTTCCGCCGCATGGAATGCCTCAACAAGTCTGGAGCGATCTCCTGCAATTCTGGACCAGGGAGGACCGGATGCTTGTTGCCCAAAGAAACGCGCATAACAGGCAACAACAAGATCTTGTCAGTACTCACGGTCGCCAGTCCTATGCTCAGCGTCAACATGTTTGGGCTGTAAGTTAAATGTACATATTTATATCCACATATAGAGAGAGATACACATACATATATTTAACTTTGATTAATGTATATACAGACTGGTCATGAGGGGCAACCGGAGGCCCCGCCTGACTTCTTTTTGCGGGCCCACACATACCACGATGGGAGAGTGCAAGAAGTTGCTCTTCCCTTCCATGTAAGTTCTCGCACAACACTTAAATTCCTATTTGTTGTAAATTTTTATTAAGTATAGCTAACTAATTTTTTTGTTTATGATTTAATGTGGTACAGGCCCAGCTTCAGGAATCCCAGCGGATACTTTCCCAACCCCAACCCCACCCCGCCAACGCAGGTTTTTTTGGATGTTTTCGGGACTCGACATGGACATACCCGCGGGGTTGGGCGTATTGTTAGGGGAACCCGAGGACTGAATGTCCAGGTCCCGCATCCAGATTACCCTCCTTTGGACGGCCCAGCCCAGCAGCACCAAGACCAGGCTGACCCATCTGGATCACAGTCGTCGGGCCCATCTGCAGCACAGTCGTCGGGCTCTGATTACGGGGATCGATTCCTCAACCTTTGGAACCATGCCGGGTCTAGCACGTCGGGGTTCCCCACACAGCGCTTGGGGGATTTGGATTATAAACAGTATAGGGATGATAGTGATAGTGATAGTGATTAGTTTGTATTTTTAATGAACTTCTTTATTTATGTTTGTATTGTTTTTATTAAATTAAATGTTAACAAGACCCTTAAAATATTAAATGTAATGTTTAAAAACTATCGAGATTATATGGTCTAATTTCAATAATCAAACTATCGAGATTATATGATTAAAATGATTTGGTTATATTGGTTTTGAGATCATACATATGGATGATCATATACAGTTGCACACTATGTTCAAAACTTCATCTTTTTTGTCCATTATTTTCTTCATTTTTGACTCATAGCTTTGCATCAAAAGTATCTCCCTTTAAAAAAAAACATAAGTAAAACCATGGGAAAAAAAAAAGTTTCAATCAATTAAAAACATGTTATAAAAACAATGACTTTCAAAAAAATTCGGAAACAAGAAAAGGAAAATTGTATGAAAATCATAACTAAAACCTCCATTATGATCGAAATGGAGAGTAGCAGTGAAGTAGTAGAATTACAACCATCTGTTAGAAATTTAATTAACAAAATTTGTGCAGAATTATCCATGGAAGAGCATTATCCGACATGGACAAAGTGTGCACCTTTACGTCCGATCATATGATTGGGAGAAATGAACCCGACGTGCCACGTGGCAAGCATTACCGTATGCGATCATATGATTGGGAGAAATTATAACGACGTGCCACGTGTCAAGCATTAGCGGTGACGTCGCCGCTAATGCCTCTGACGTGGCACCTCGGGAACGTACGTTGTCAGTCATTATTGCAAGAATGTCGGTGGAAGCATTAGCGGTGACGTCGCCGCTAATGCTCTGGTGGGGTTGACCTTTTTCTGGTCGGCTTACCCTGTGCCCATCCCTAATATCAAAATATTAATTGGTTTATAAATTTTCTCCCCATGATTAATTGTTAGCCAGGCAACATGGATTTATGTGAATATATATAGATCATGATACATACATAATACTTGTAGATATACAAATGTTACTGTATATCATTTGTTACAAAACTGTTATTTCTTAGCTAGAATTATTTAATTATAAAAGAAACAATCATTACACTGTCACAAGAGTATTGCATATCTACCATTTAAATAATATCAAATGCTCTAATCACATTTGAAACGGAACATTGTATGTATGTTGCTATTCGAACAATTTGACCATTCCTTTTGATAATTTGATGTAGTTAAACGATTATATTGAAAACACTTGTGATGTCATCTCTATAACCTTTTTTTTTTAATAGTGTATCTATGAACAATATTGAAATTTAACAATTATAAAGAAATGCATTCATACATTCGACCCACATGATGCATATCCCATTGAAAAATACTATTGTGATCTAATAAACAAAGGCGAACCGTACTCTAACCATGGCTCCTTGTTAACAGATATATGTACCACAATTATGTATTACTAATAAACTGTAAAACTTGTATGTTGTGTTACATCCTTCAAAAATAATAGTACGAATATCATTCCCATTTGATATGACCATTGGGTTTGGATTAAAAAGGAAAAACACAAATAGTAATATTACAAAACAAAATACTAGTCTATATGGAATGATATGTCAAATTGGTCTAAATGTAAATAAAGTTGGTCGAGTTACATATAGGTGAAAACGTAAGACTAATTCATTTAAACTTCTTTAATTTTTCGTGTTTTTCCTTATGAGCTAACTCGGGGATGTTCCTCTAGACTTTACGTGCACGTTTTTAGCATTTGTGGTTGAAAGATACACCATCGAAAGTTATTAGTTTCATCCTCGACATTTGTGTAATGTAAGAGTAGATTAATATGCAGTTCAAAAAAAGTCTTTAAAATTGTTTAAATAAGTCAGTTAATAACTTTCATGGTTAGTAAAAATTTTCAACTTTATTTTGTATTGAACTAAGGGGCCGTTTGTTTTTTATCAAAAACTCTTAATGGGCTCTAGGTCTTTTTCGGTCAGACAAAATAAGAAGAAGGAGCGTTTGTTTTTTTTTTTGCTATTCAGATTATAAATCTCTAAATATCCTCTAAGAGACCCAGACATTATTTCACCTCTAAAAACGTCTTAGCCCTAAAATAAAGAAGCAGCCGCCCTCTTCTTCTCTCCAATCTTTCTTCATCCAACAATATCTATTCTTCTAAATATTTCTTAAGCCATAAGCATCTGTGTTCGTTTTTTCTGGGCAAAGATCATCCTCACGAAGATCTATCTTCGCAAATTAGGTTCGTTAATTCATTTTTTCTAAAGCTGCTTATTACTTTTATGATATTGTTAATTATTTGTAGAAAATGCTTATGCACATTGCATTGATATATTATTATTTTGATCTAGTTATCAATTTGTATATGTGTATGTAGCAATCCTTATATCTGTTTTGAGTGGAATATTGGTGTCAATGTTTATTACATGATGACAACAAAGAGATATTACCATTGCATGCTTTGCTATTCATAACTATATACGGAAAGAGGGCTTAAGTGACGAACTATTCGCCATGTATGATCAAGCTCAAATGCCTGTTAATACGAATGTACAAGATGATGGTGATGAGGAGGATCACGATAATGATGATGATGAGCTTCCATCACACGGGAGTAGTGCAGATCAACAATATATGATCAATTTGAGATATGAAATTGCGGCACGATTAATGCAAAATCGAGTATGAATGTTTAGATGTATTGGAAACGTTTTCTATTTGTTCTTGTATTTTCTTTTTTAATCTTTTATGTCAAGAGAAATCTATTTTTAAATCAATTGCAATAATTTAACATTATAAAATGGTTATTCAGATGAGATTTTACATATTCAGACGTTTTTTACAAAAACAAACAGCTATCATTATTCAGACATTTAAACCACCTCTTAACATGTATTCAGATTCAGACACAAACCTCCTACAGAAAACAAACAGCACCTAAGTTTATTTTGGTTCATATTTGATTTATTTTTAAATTTTAGTATTATTAATGGATAAAAGAAATAAAAGACGGTAATGAGTTTTTTTTAATTATATATAAGAGGAAAAAAATTAAAACGAAGTATATTTTAGATTCACAAATAGTGAGAATAAAAAATATCATTGGAAAAATTATCACAACACCCGTCAAAAAATACTCATAATCGTTTTTGGTTTCAATCATTCGTTGATAAGAATGTTAAAAGTCATAACTAAACTAACAATGAACGAAACAAACCTAGTTCAATACAAAGTTAAATTAACTCGAATAGTTTTGCTAACTATCTATACTTCTATATCTATACTACTCGTACTATATAACAGAGGACCTTTTTTTTCCAATTCTCAATTAAAGAATTAAAACACCTAAAATACCCCTTCCTTTTATATATAATTACCTTTTACCCCAAACCTCTCCAATCACCACCACCTACAACCACCGCCATCACCACCGCTATAACCACCACCAGCCACCGCCGCCTCCAACAACCACCAGACACCGCCGCCTACAACCACCACCAGCCACCGCCGCCTACAACCACCACCAACCACTGCCGTATGCAATCACCTCCGGCCACCGCCGTCTAAAATTACCACCAACCAACCACCGACACCTACAATCACCAGGAACCGCCACCAAACGCCGCATCTGGTCACCATATCAGTCCAACACCATCCGCCACCTCCGGCCAACACCATCCGCCGCCTCCAACCATCACCAACCAAAATCAATCATCATCGACTGCCATTTCCGGGAGTCCAGTTCGAATCGTTGACTTCCCACTTCCAATCGCCGAATTCATATCGTTACTGTGAATTCGATGCCGGAAAAGAGGTCCACGGCGACGGAAGGTTGCTGCGAAAAGAGAGAAGAGAGAAAAGAGAAGAGACAGGGAAAGGACAGAGAGATGAGATGAGAACCTTGGTTGAAAGATTGTGGCGGCCGGAGGAACACCGGTGATGTTGGATTTATGATGGATTTAAAAGAGTAGAACATTTGATATGAATATGATTGAGCCGTTCTTAAAGAAAAAGAAAAGAAAAGCAGTAGGTAAGACTAAAGAGAAAGAGAGAGGGGGTCATTGGTCATATCCATGTCTTCAAGTTCTAACACATATTTTTGATTTTAGCCCTCAGACTATTCATTTTATATATTTTGTCCATTTTATTTATATAACTTAATACATATATATATTCTTTTATGTATAATTACCTTTTTACCCCAAACCATCTCCAACCACCGCCGCCTACAACCACCACCAACCACTGCCGTATGCAATCACCTCCGGCCACCGCCGTCTAAAATTACCACCAACCAACCACCGACACCTACAATCACCAGGAACCGCCACCAAACGCCGCATCTGGTCACCATATCAGTCCAACACCATCCGCCACCTCCGGCCAACACCATCCGCCGCCTCCAACCATCACCAACCAAAATCACATATGACTCGTAAAAACTAATGTCTGACTAATTTGAACACTTTTAAAGACTTAAATTAGAATTGTGTTAATAACAATTCTATGGTTTATGTTTGGCGTGAATAAAATTTCATAATTTTGTCATTAAATATAGTGAGTGAGCTTTTTATGTGTAAAATATGCATATTACAATGTATTATTGACTGTTTCACGACTATTATTTGAAAATCTTACTGATTTATAAGGAAAAAAAACATGTGTTTAATTTCTTTACTAGATTTTAGACCCGTGTCAAACACTGGACACGAGTTTACGATATTATCAATATTAGATCTTCATACATTTAAGTCATTAAAGCTTATAATTTTGAAGATATATGGTTTTAAGTGTTATACTTTGCAAGTTGTAGTATAATAACCATAGGTTTGTCACTGTCATTATTAGCTGAGACATATTGATGAAATTGTTTGTCGTAGTTATTCCACAAGGCATATGCTTTAATAATTTTTCTATAATAGAATTTTTTGAAACCAGTTGTACTCATAATGTGATATTATTATGAAAGATAATTAAGAATTAAAATATAAACATACTTGTGATCCTGTATTTGACATTCAAGTATATGTAATTGATCATGATGCGAACCCATAACACGCATAGGTTTATTTTCAATCACCTGTCCTATGATCATTAGATAACAATTAGGATTGTTTTCATATTCTTTGATAACAATTAGTACTCTTGATTTGAGTGACAATTGTAACTTCAAACATTAATTCGCAAAACTAATATATGAAAAAGGAGAAAATTATGTACCTTTTTGATTGAGAGATAGAATGAATTTTGAATGAAGTTCATATTGATTTGGATTTATTATTCAAGTAACCTTCTGTTGTAAATCGTGCTTTGTTCTGTGATCGTCCCATGTTATGTGATTCCTATTGTGTTTAGGATAAAGATGTTGTATATCGTCATCTGTTATTATGTTTGAGATATGTATCTAGAGTTCAAATTGTGTTTATATTAAATATTAAACTAAATATTAATATTTATAATTTATAAAAATCTAATATAATATTTGTTAATAAGTCATTAGGTTTTGAAATAATTTTTTGTAGACAATATTTCATTAGGTTTTAAAAAATTCTCTCAGGCTAAAAATAAATATAAATTAAGTATTCAGGGCTAAAAAGTGTAAATTATTGATGGAAAACAAAAAATGTAAATTAATGAGACTTTTTCTACAAATTAATATAAATACTAATATAATAATATATTTGGATAATGATTATTAAGATTTTTAATTTATAGTTAATCTAAATGATGACATAAGCGAGAGTCAATTTGATGAAATTGAGTGATTTGATTGGTTAATAAGTCATTAGTTCAACTGTCTTATAGTATATATTAAGATTAAGATTATACCATAGATAAAAATAAAAAGTATTTAAAAATATATGTTATTAGTAGAGGCACTTGTGGATGTCAACAACCTTCCCAAAATTGACAATCAAAGCAAAAGAATGCCCCAAGCACATCTCAAAAGCCAGTTAGCCAATAAGCTTAAAGATAATGACACTAATGATACAATAATATATTAATAATAATAATCCTAAGAACAAAAATAAAAACCATCATTTCAATAACAAGAACATATAAAATATGAAATAAATAAACAGTTAAATGTTTGAATTTAGAGTTTAATATATGTTGAAGTATACAACTAAAATAAATAATCACCCATTGTCAATCTCCTATCGACCGGTTCAATTTATGTATCAATGTAAAATTGTTTAGATCGATCTTGATATTAAGATCTTGCTGGCCAACTGGATCTATTTTTAGATAGAATCGGACCGACGACAAAGTGTTAGATTACATATAAGTGAATTTTAATATACATTATTTCGAAAAAGTTTTACATAGCAATGAAATGTTTAATACAAAATCCTAACATGAAAAGTACGAAAAATCTTTTTGAACCATAAAGTATGAGTAATTCATATTTTTAAATGTTAAAAAACATCAAGTTTTACACTTTCAGCACTTGCATTTTTATTTTATATTGTAATTCACACTTTTAATTGTAAGAATATAAATTCACATTTTTAAATGTTAATAAACATCAAGTTTTACACTTTCTGTACTATTTCTATTTTATATTGTTTTATTATTGGAGCAGTTCGCACTCGTATTACTAGATGTTTTACCTACTAAACTTTCATTGATACTGTAAATTAATCTCAATAAATATTAATATACTATTGATATATATAGCCAATGATGACTAGTCCAACTGGTCAGAGGCATCCCAGGTTTTACCCAAGGTCTTGAGTTCGATCCTTAGGGATGGTCAAGTCTTGGGGTTTTTTCCTCCGAATACTTGTAACGGCCCATAGTCAACATCTCGTTGTCTAGGGTACGTGCAAGGCTTCACCATTATACGGTGAGGTTTTCCTGATGTCGCATACCGACTGGATGTTCGAAAAAAATATACTATTGATATAACACTAGCTATTAATGTAAAAATTGAGTTTCAAAATTTCATGATTTGATATATAGAATTATTGCCTTAAATATACATTTTTTAAAAAACTTCTTCCTCGTCAAATTTATACCGCCCTTGAGTTTAATATGCACTAGTTCTTCATATGACCTAGGGATGAGCAAACGACCCGCAAACCCGTGACCCGTGTCAAAACCGCCCGTAACCGACCCGAACCGACCCGCCCGGACATCAAACGGGCCGGGTCACGGTTCAACATATTAGTGATTTGGCGGGTCCGGGTCAAAAACCGCGGGTTGCCGGTTTGACCCGTAAACCGTGACAATAATATAATCATATATATGTCTAATATATATTATGTATATATATATATATATATATATATATATATATATATATATATATATATATATATATATATATATATATATATATATATATATATATATATATATATATATATATATATATATATATATATATATATATATATATATATATATATATATATATATATATATATATATATATATATATATATATATATATATATATATATATATATATATATATATATATATATATATATATATATATATATATATATATATATATATATATATATATATATATATATATATATATATATATATATATATATATATATATATATATATATATATATATATATATATATATATATATATATATATATATATATATATATATATATATATATATATATATATATATATATATATATATATATATATATATATATATATATATATATATATATATATATATATATATATATATATATATATATATATATATATATATATATATATATATATATATATATATATATATATATATATATATATATATATATATATATATATATATATATATATATATATATATATATATATATATATATATATATATATATATATATATATATATATATATATATATATATATATATATATATATATATATATATATATATATATATATATATATATATATATATATATATATATATATATATATATATATATATATATATATATATATATATATATATATATATATATATATATATATATATATATATATATATATATATATATATATATATATATATATATATATATATATATATATATATATATATATATATATATATATATATATATATATATATATATATATATATATATATATATATATATATATATATATATATATATATATATATATATATATATATATATATATATATATATATATATATATATATATATATATATATATATATATATATATATATATATATATATATATATATATATATATATATATATATATATATATATATATATATATATATATATATATATATATATATATATATATATATATATATATATATATATATATATATATATATATATATATATATATATATATATATATATATATATATATATATATATATATATATATATATATATATATATATATATATATATATATATATATATATATATATATATATATATATATATATATATATATATATATATATATATATATATATATATATATATATATATATATATATATATATATATATATATATATATATATATATATATATATATATATATATATATATATATATATATATATATATATATATATATATATATATATATATATATATATATATATATATATATATATATATATATATATATATATATATATATATATATATATATATATATATATATATATATATATATCAACTGATAAACATAGATGGGGACATGGGGTTGACAAGTTGACATATACATAGTCTATGATGTACTGACATGTTTGTTTTCTTTTTGAATATAATACTTATATCTAGTTGAATTAAAAGGCCATATAATGTACATTTGAAATACGTGGAAGCATATAGGCCATATAATGTACATTTGAAACCATTTATCTTACCCATTTCATCAATTCATCCACTATATACTTGTTTTGTCTTACCCGCATATATCTATCTCATACATTAGAATGGGGGCACTCATACAAAACTCCACCAAAAGGAAGCCTTTTTGAAGTCACAAGCGCAACTCATCATCCATTTTCATGCTTTCTACTTTCTTCTTCTCAAAACAAAAGTTCAAGGCAGCCATTTTCGGGTCAAACCTTAAAACCCGAGCCCGACCCGACCCGCCCGGGGGTCAACGGGCCGGGTCTCGGTTCCATTTTTCATGCATTTTCGGGTCACGGGTCTTGACGGTTCGTCGGGCCGGTTTTCAACCCGTGCACATCCCTGACACTCTCACCAAAGTATATAAAATGCTATTGCTAACCCTGTGAAAAGGAAAGCCAACCTTAGTCTCTAGTTTATAATAATGTGCTACAACATATAGAACCAACTAGCAGGTTTTCCCACGCGGTGCCGCGGGTACCTGTTCTCTCTTTGTGAAGGTATTCGATTTATTTTTCAAGGGTGTAACCATAAACACAACGACATGTTCTTGTTTAGTTCGAAAGCAAATGCAAAAAAATCTGTAAAACAAATGTCAAAAAAAAATAACCAAGAAAAAAAAATTAAAAACAAAAAGTATAAAAAAAAACCCAAAAGGAAAAAAACTATTTTAAAAAAGTTATTAAAAAACAAAAAGTTACAAAATATATAACCCAAAAAACAAAGTAATAAAAAAACTAAAAGGAAAAGAAAGAAAAAATAAAAAGGAAAAATAAAAAATATATATTACAAAATACAAAATATACACAAAAAAGAATAAAAGTAAAACAAAAACACAATAGAAAACAGGAGGGGGCAGGAAGCAAGAAAACAAACTGGAGGGGGGAAAATTAAAACTTATGAGGGGGCAAAGTGTAAATTACATAATCCAAAAAAAAACCCAAAAAGAAAAAAGAGGGGAGATGGGTTTCGAACCCCCGATCTCTCACACAGAAAGCGACACGCGGACCACCCCACCAAAGGCCTTCTTGCTTAAGTATTCGCAAACTAAATATATATCTTAGTCTGTATTTTAAATTTTTTTTTTACTGTAGCCGCTACAGTAAAAGCTACAGTGCCAGTGGCCACGGGAAAATGTATATATAATAATTGATTGCTTCTTTTCCAAGTCATATTCGTCTTTAAGCCAATTAAAATATATAATAACATGGACTCAAATATTATAAAACGAAAAAGACAATACATTGTGTGCATACATAGGGTATGTTTGGCACAAAAGCTTCGAGCTGGGGCTGTAGTTAAGGGCTTGGAGCTGGAGCTTGAAAATGGGGCTAGTGGCTGGGGCTTCTATTTCAATCCTTCTTACACAAGCTTTTATTTCAAAGACCTTTCGGGGCTTT
Source organism: Erigeron breviscapus (assembly GCA_034093135.1). NCBI lineage: Eukaryota > Viridiplantae > Streptophyta > Magnoliopsida > Asterales > Asteraceae > Erigeron > Erigeron breviscapus. The sequence goes on along the minus strand of CM067167.1, from coordinate 46,221,851 downwards.
TAGGAGCTTTCCGGGGCTGAGGCTTTTGATCTCAGATGCATATCCAAACAAAGCTACCATTTTAAGAGGGGCTTCTTTTTAAAAGCTCGGGGCTTTTAAGCTCCTAAAAGCCCCTAAAAGCCCTCTGCCAAACATACACATAAGCTTAGTGTGGTCTGTAGAGATAACGTGTCGAGGTTGTATTGGTTTATAGAAAACCAACTAACAGTGACCACACAAAATGCTGGTTAAAAAAAAAACCAGGGAGCACAAAATGCTTGCGTGGAGTTGTGTTTATTTAAAGAAAATGATATATTTTGTTCTTAAAAATTAGTCTAATAATCTTTTTAATTATTGGAATATGATATTTGGCAAGATCAAAAGATATAATTAAGAAAAAAAATAAGAAAATTACACTTCTCATCTTTTAAGATTGTTAGAAGAATTATTAGACTAATTTTTAAGAAGCTATATTGTTTCTCATACTTTAAACTTTATAAAAATTTATTTAAGTTGACTAAAAAATAGTGATAGATTCAATTTCAATCTAATAGAACTAGAAGGGTACCCGCGCGATGCGACGATGACGGGTAGTGGTGGCGTGCGGCGGTAGTGGAGGTGACAGTGGTAGTGGCGATGTAATGGCGGAGACGGTGGCAGTAATGAAAGTTGGCGTGCAACGGTAGCGTCAACGGTGGTGGTGGCGACGGTGTTGGCGGCGGCGATTGGTGGTGATGGTGGCGACGGGAAGGAATGTAAGTTATTGATGTAATGTGGGTTTTGATGAATTGTGGAATATTGAAACTTAAAATTCAATAAAATGAGATTTGTTGTATGATATAATATAGATGTAGATAGATAATTAGATTAGGGTTTGACCGTAGATTTGTGTGGGTTGAAATTGTTATGAGTATTTTGGGTACATTCAATGGATGAATGAGAAGAATGTTGAATTGTGGGGGTAATTCAGTTATTTCAAAATCTTAATTAAGTAAGGAGGGAGTTGAGTTTGTTTTATAAGGTATTATAGATAATAAAAAATAAACAAAATATTTTTTTTTTTTTGAACACCAGTGGTGATTGGACTCAGCGACATGCCTCTTCATCGTCCGGTAGAGATCGACCACATCATCAGCACAGTCAATCCGAGGGCATGACTGGCGGTGGAAGTCCCACTACCGTTCTGGAGGAAACTTGCTAATGCTAGAGAAAACCCTCATGCTCCACCTCATTGGTAAAGGACTTCCCAATATGCCTTTCAAAGGTTTTGAACCCGTGACCAACATTTGGCTGAAAGACATAAGGGACATTAAATGTCCAGTTGGGCTAAATCCCAAGGACATAAATAGTAGTAGTAATAATATAAACCACCTGGGTTCGAATCTCATTTTCCACATTTGTGAGAGTGGAATAATATGGGTTTTTCGAGAGTCCTGGTTTCCAGACATACGTGTAATTTAGGAGTAGGAGTAGGATAAAATAATGTTAAAAAAAATTAAAATAAAAAATAATAATAATAGTTACTAACAATAATAATAACAATAATTATAATAATAATAATAATAATATGTTGGTTTATGTCTTTACTTTTATTCTTAAGAAGCTTAATGTCTTTAATTTTCTTAAGATTATCTATTAAGCACAAGTGCCAATTTAGATGGAAAAGATATATAATCAATTGTCACATGTCTATCTCTATCCGAAGTATTCTCTCTATCCTCGCGTAGATATACGATTATTTACGTCTCACTCACCTAATGAGATTGAGTATTGTCGTTGTTTGATATATAATCTACCGATTTATTTTTTAACATATTTGAAAACTTAGAACGTTTTGATACCGAATGGTTCTTAGATCATTTAATTTGATGGCTCATCAATCAAAAAGTTATCGAGTTTCGTTGTAAAAATTTAACTGCATTTGATGTTTTAGACAAAAAAAAATAAAATAAAATTATTAATCATATCATAACTTTTAATAAATCTATCAATGTATACTTGTACTATCTGTTATATAAACTATAGTTTCACTGTATGGTAGATTAATTAATAAAATAAAAATGATACGAGCTCTTTAAACATATAGGCATTGTGACATAGGACACAACTAATACCTCCAAGTGTTTTTAGGTAATACGTATTTATTTAATCGGTATTCGAACACTTTTAGCTAATAGTAGTTGGCTTGTCTTCTTTAGGTAATTGAACCTGTATATAAACCTTAAAGTCCTCACCTTTTTGCACCATTTCAACCTCTTGTCTCTTTCAATTTCTCATGGAGAATCACGAGCTTCTTCCAAATATTTGTTCTTATTTACATCAAACTACAGAAGCTTCACAAACCTTTTCTGTTTGTGACGTCTCAAACCCTATAATCGGGCTCACAAGCCACGAGACTAACGATCGCAACACTGGTGATACTTGTCCAAAATCATTTATTATGACACCAAACAATGGTGGCTCTTGCATTCCACTAAACTTTATTGAATCCTTCCCACAAAATTCTGAACCATATTTGGGTTCGTTCACCAACACCTCAATGTTGTTAAATTATACACCTTGATCATTTTTATTAACTTGGAAAGTTTTATTGTTGGTTTATTTTTTGTCAGTTTGGAAAGAAGAGGGACTACTTATGTCTTATGCTGGATGATAGGATCTGAGGGACTGAAGTTGTTAGAAAAAAGAAGAAGAGGGTGAAGATGGAAATATGCCTGCCTATATATTCTACCATCTACAGTGTTTTAGGGTTACACAACACCATCTCACTTTGGGCGATTATTACCGTTGCCAGAAAACCCTAATCTCTTATATCATCATCATGTTTGTTCTGATTGTGATTCTGATCATGTAGCTGTGTTGTTGTCCCTTATCCTTCACTATCAGTGTTGGTTATTGTAATCCTTTATTTCGATTGTTTTTGTTTATGTCTAAGACCTTTTATTCTGTTTAATAAATTAAATCTTTCGACTATATTTCTTGTTAATCTTGTTATTTCATCATGGTATCAGAGCATAGGCTCGAGATTGTTGAATCGTTTGGATTCTTCATCTTTTCTTGTTACCAAATCCATCAAAACTCTTTCTATTATTATATTTTTTCTTAGTATTTTATATAAAACTATATATATTTTAATTATATGAAAACTTTTATCCCTTTATAAATATATTTACCTATATCTATTATATTTCTTATATAGTTGGTACTTATTGCTTCCGCTCTCTCATTCTTGGGAATCAGAGGCTGAGTATATTGGTTGCCTTTAAAGAGTTTTTGGAATTACTGTTGGAGACCCCTCTGTAAGCATTCTATCCTACCCATCTAGTAGCAAATTGTTTCTTGCTTGGAGTGCTCTGAGTAAGAAAAGTTTGGCCTATCAGTTGGGATTTCTGGTTTATTTCTACATATCTTTGGCTGTTTTCTGCTTATCACTATGGCTGATGTTATAGATGAAAATTTGAGACCTAATGTGGAGGATTTTCAACATGATGTTAATGTTTTTGGCACCCTTATAAGCAAACTTGACTTTGGTGACCCTTTGTACCTACGTACTAGTGACACTACTGGCACACCCTTAATTAACCTGAAATTAAAAGGAACTAAAAATTATAAAGTTTGGTCATGTGCTATGGAACTTGCTCTTGAAACCAAAAATAAAATTGGCTTTATTAATGGAACTTGTGAAAGACCTGATGATAATGAAATTCTGGCAAAACAATGGGATAGATGCAATTATGTGGTTTTATCTTGGATTTTGGGTTCTGTTTCTGAAGAGGTCTATCTGGGTCAAATCTTTTCAAAAGAAGCTGCTACTGTATGGCAGGAACTAAAAGAAACATATGATAAGGTTGATGGGTCAATTATTTTTAACTTGCATCACAAAATTAACTCCTTAACTCAAAATGGTAGTCCCATTTCTGACTATTATCACAAACTCAACTCCTTATGGAGACAATATGATGCTTTGACTAAATTGCCTACTTGTGTTTGTAATGCTTCTGCTGAGTTCAAAACCTACAATCAAAACATGAAGTTGATGCAATTTTTAATGGGTTTGGATGAGGTGTATTTACCTGTCAGAAGTCAGCTTCTGATTAGAGATCCTCTTCCTAGTGTCAAAACTGCTTTTAATATCATTTCAAGAGAAGAATCACATAGAGGCATACCCTCTAGTGATTCAAATCTAAAAACTCAAAACAGTGCTTTTGTGTCAAAAACCTTTGGAAATAGAAAGAGTCTGGGAAGAGGTCAGTCATCTCAAAACTGGAACCAGTCTCAAAACTGGAACCAGAATTTTCAAAACAAGGGTCTTAATTTGAATCTTAAGTGTGATCACTGTCACAAATTTGGACATACTAAAGAGAGATGTTTTGAACTTCAAAGAACAACAATGGTTTTATGAGAAGACCTGTTTATCAGAACTTTGTCAGGAACTCTTCTAGCAATCAGGATGGAATCATTGAGAATCAAAACCCTAAGTCTACCACTCCTTCAAGCACCTGTACTGCCCCTTCAACCAACCAAAATCCTTTCAATGATGAACAACTCTCCTACCTTATGAAAATTCTGGGTGAAAAATATGTCCAAAATCCTGCTCAGTCTAACATGGCAGGTACATTCTTCAATTCTAATAGTTTCTTTAATCAAAATTTTGATAAATTCTATTGTTTTAACTCTTCACAAACCTTTTCTAAAACCAAAAATTATTGGATAAATGATTCTGGTGCCACTCAACATATGATATGTTGTGACCATTGGTTGTTTGATGTTGTGGATGTGTCCCAGCTTGGTATGACTGTTGGACATCCCAATGGGACACAAGCTAGGGTTCTTAAGATTGGAAGTTTGAGACTTTCAAATAATATTACTTTGTTTGGTGTGTTGTTTGTTCCTGATTATTGTGTAAATTTACTCTCTGTGCACAACTTAGCTAGGGATAGCAGGTTGTTTATTTCATTTGATGAACATATGTGTTATATACAGGATTTGAAGACAAAAGTCCTTTTGGGGACTGGTAGTGAGGCTGGTGGCCTCTACATCTTTGATGGTAACATCAAAGGTGAGACTGCCCTCTCCTATAACTGTGTGACTTCTGTGTGTTATATTTCTGTTCATACCTGGCATAATAGACTTGGTCACCCTGCAGACCAAGTCATGCACATTCTGAAAGGTCAACTTGATCTTGATAAAATCTCTCACCACTCACCTTGTGAAGTCTGCCATAAGGCAAAACAAACTAGGGAACCCTTTCCTCTTAGTGAACACAAAAGTCAGAAGTTGGGTGACCTTGTTCATCTTGACTTATGGGGACCTTATAAGGTTCAAAGTAAAGAAGGCTTTAGATACTTTCTTACCATTGTGGATGACTATACTAGAGCTGTGTGGGTGTATCTTTTAAAGAGCAAAGATGAAACTTTTGAAAATATAACAAACTTCTTTTGTCTTCTTAAAAATCAGTTTGAAACCACTGTCAAAATTTCCAGAAGTGACAATGGGGGTGAGTTTGTTAATCAAAGATTAAACATGTTCTTCAAACAGAATGGGATATTACATCAAACCTCTTGTCCTCACACTCCACAGCAAAATGGTATAGCTGAGAGGAAACATAGGCATCTTTTAAATGTTTCTAGATCCCTTATGTTTCAAGGGGGGTTACCTCTAAATATGTAGCCAGAATGTGTTCTAACTGCTACTTTTCTTATAAACAGATTGCCCTCTTCTGTGCTATGTGGAAAGTCCCCTTATGAGATGATATTTAAGTGTAAACCTAACCTTTCCTCTCTAAGAGTTTTTGGTTGTCTATGCTTTGCTACTGTCTTGAATAACTTTGACAAATTTAGTACCAGATCAAAAAAATGTGTTTTAATTGGGTACTCGGAAGGTAAAAAGGCATATAAGTTGTTTTGTTTGGAAAGTAAAACCATTCTTTTCTCTAGGGATGTTAAGTTTTATGAGGATATTTTCCCTTTTAAATCAAACAACAAGGACTGCATTTGTGATAATTCTGGTACTACTCATATAAACTTTTTTGACAGTCTGCTATATGATGACCAAAAACTGTCAATGCCCTTTGATGAAAGGAGAGGGGCATCAAATAGTGATGGCAATGGTTCTAGCAGTTCTGGTAGTACTTCAAGAGCTGCCAGTGAATCTGGTAGCACAATTAGGGCTGCCATGAACCAGGAACCCATTGCAACACTCATTGATGAGCATTCTAATTCTGAGGGTAACATTGGTGATACTCAATCATCTCATGATACTGACCAGACTACCATTCTTAGGAGATCCAACAGGATCACTAGGCCTCCAAAAAACCTTGAGGATTTTGTGCTTAATACTAAAACCAAACACAGTATTGATAAAGTTGTTAACTATGCCAACCTAAAACATGAGAATCTGTGCTTTATTTCAGTTTAAACAAACTGTCTGAACCAGCCTCTTATGAGGAGGCATGCAAAAACCCACATTGGGTTGAGGCCATGAATTCTGAGATGGAGGCCTTGTATAAAAACAATACATGGACTCTTTCTCACCTCCCTGAAAACAGAAGACCCATTGGTTGCAAATGGGTATACAAAATTAAATACAAATCTAATGGGGATATAGATAGATACAAGGCAAGACTTGTAGCAAAAGGGTATGACCAGAAAATTGGCATAGACTATGAAGAGACATTCTCTCCTGTAGTGAAAATGGTTACCATTAGATGTTTGTTATCTGTTTGTGTGCAAAATGATTGGCCTATTTATCAGCTTGACATTAATAATGCCTTTCTATATGGGGATCTTGTTGAAGATGTTTATATGTTACCCCCTCCTGGATATCATTCCAGTTCTGACCCTAGGGTTTGTAAATTGGTTAAATCTTTGTATGGGCTTAAACAAGCTCCAAGAAAGTGGAATGAAAAGTTAACCAGTGCCTTGCTTGAAAATGGCTTTGTTCAAAGCAAAAGTGATTATTCCTTGTACACTAGGACTATTGGAAAGACCTTTGTTGTGTTACTTGTCTATGTGGATGATATAATTATTACAGGCAACTCTGTTGATGAAATTGAAAAATGTAAACTGTTTTTAAGTACAAAGTTTTCTATCAAAGATCTAGGAAAACTTAGATATTTCCTTGGAATAGAAGTTCTTGATGAAAAAGGTGGCCTTTGCACAAAGAAAGTATTGTCTTGATTTACTTGCTGAATTTGGTCTTCTTGGGTGTAAGCCTTCTCAAACACCTATCGAAACCAGTCTTGTGCTTGATAATGATGATGCCAAGGGTGCTCCTTTAAGGAACATCACTGAGTATCAAAAACTTGTTGGAAAACTCATTTATTTGACTCTCACAAGACCAGATATAGCATATGCTGTTGATGAGCGTCCATTTTGTGATAAAAACCCTTATCGAAAGGCTTCATTTCTAAGTCTAAATGAGTTATTATTCCGGAACTATTGGTACTTAATGAATCGTATGTTTATGCAGGTTCACGGAAGATGCGAGAGAGGGTAAATGGCATCAAGTGACTCAAGAAGGAAGCCTATGAAGTTACAAGACACAAGGAAGTGATTCGGGAGCCGAACAAAGATGCGAGAGCTGCAGCAGAAGCCACCAGCGCCGCTCACCAAAGACCCAGCGCCGCTGGCCCTTACAAGCCCAGAATCAGCGCCGCTGGTAAGCCCACCAGCGCCGCTGGTCGGCCCAGTTCAGCAACCGACTTACACCTCTATTTAAGCCGAACTAACCCTCAAAACCCTAAGAGAGAGCCGATTCAGCAGCCCTAGCCGCCCACTATCAACCCTAGGTCGACTTTGCAGATTTCCAGAAGGTTTTGGAGGTTCTAACGCCTTCCGATCTTCATCCTCGGTCTAGATCTAGCTTTTCTATTTTACTTTATTTGTTTGAACAATGTCTTTCATCTTTTCAGACTTTGTTATTCCATTAATAATGCTAGGCTAGTAGGTTGAATACTTGTTTGGATCGATGTGATCATGTAGACGTTTATTGTTTTATTGTGTTTGTTAGAATCTGTTGGAGTGTGTTTTACTGTTCATCGTAGATCCATGTTTATTAGTAGTTCATATTATTATTGGTTTTATATCTGAGCATATTAGTTTAATTATGATGGTTGTCTATGATCATACACTAGGACTAATATGCTAGGACAGAAAAGGAGTAGTCGGTCTATAACTAGGAGTAAAAAGTGATTCACTTGTAACCGAGGGATCCAGAACCATAATGATTAGGATGAATAGAACACGATGCTTAACAATGTCAGACGCGATCCTTTGACTTGGAAACGAGCACTGTGGTCACCGGAGATAATTATATCTGGTCATGGCTTAAGAGCCGGGTAATTAAAAGATGAATTAGTAACACAAACTTTAGGTCAATTAATGCTTAAACAATGAATCTAACGAGAATTTGTTTATAGGGTAGTGTGAGTCTAGCGACAGCACTAGCAACTAGGCAAAGTGAATCTAACGAGAATCTGAGCCGTGATTAAGTTTCCAACAGTCTAACAAACCAGTAGAATAGTATTTGGTCGTACCATGATATCTGAGATGCCAAACAAGTATTTTAATTTAATTACTGTTATTTGCTTTCCTTCAATATTTTCAGACTAAGCCTCTCGCTGAATAAGCGGTTGCGGCTTCTATTTACTTTTCAGTTTTTAATTAGTTTAATAGGAAATCGTGACAACCCCCAACCGCTAGAATTACACACATTATTAGATTAGGTAGTGCAAAGCGTCCATGCGAACGATCCTGTAGCTTATCACTAGACTATACTACATTGACCGGGTTCTCTGCCCATTAGTGTGGTTGTGTTTTAAGATAGTTACTTGTACAACATTTTATAAATTTAAAGACATAAATAAAAACCACCATCAACTGTTCATATACTTAGCCAGTTCATGCATAATCCTCATGACTTACATTTGAAGTTAGCCATGAGAGTGATCAGGTATTTGAAAGGGTCTCCAGGTAAAGGCATCCTTTTCAAAAAGGATGATAATCTCTCCCTCTCTGCCTTTGTAGACTCTGACTGGGCCAAGAAAAAGTAACTGCCAGGGAAAGTATCACTGAATACATTCTCTTCCTTGGTAGTTGCCCTATCTCTTTGAAAAGCAAAAAACAGCAGACCATCTCTAGATCTTCAGCTGAAGCTGAGTTCAGAGCACTGGCTGCTGTAACATGTGAAATAATCTGGGTTCAAAAAATTCTTGAAGAACTAGGTGTGCACAAAACCAGACCTGTGAGTATATTCTGTGACAGTAAGGCTGCAATTCAAATTGCAGCCAACCCTGTATTCCATGAAAAAACCAAACACTTTGAACTAGACCTTTTCTTTATAAGAGAAAAAATCCTTTTGGGGATCATTGAAACAATTAAGGTTACTTCTGAAGAAAACATCTCTGATATATTCACTAAAGGACTTCCCTTGAACCAACATCACAAACTGTGCATGCACCTAGGTTTCTCAGACCCCTTCTCATGATCAAGCTGAGGAGGGGTGTTAAATTATACACCTTGATCATTTTTATTAACTTGGAAAGTTTTATTGTTGGTTTATTTTTTGTCAGTTTGGAAAGAAGATGGACTACTTATGTCTTATGCTTGAAGATAGGATTTGAGGGACTGAAGTTGTAAGAAGAAAGAAGAAGAGGGTGAAGATGGAAATATGCCTGCCTATATATTCTACCATCTACAGTGTTTTAGGGTTACACAACACCATCTCACTTTGGGCGATTATTACCGTTGCCAGAAAACCCTAATCTCTTATATCATCACCATGTTTGTTCTGATTGTGATTCTGATCATGTAGCTCTGTTGTTGTCCCTTATCCTTCAATATCAGTGTTGGTTATTGTAATCCTTTATTTCGATTGTTCTTGTTTATGTCTAAGACCTTTTATTCTGTTTAATAAATTAAATCTTTCGACTATATTTCTTGTTAATCTTGTTATTTCATCAAATGTTGTCTCCAAACTTGAGCATGTGGTTGAACGAACCCAAACTCGTAGCCAATTTGCCACCAGTGGTAAATTGGCTGAAGATCAATCAAAACTCAACAAACGACCCCAGTGATCATTCCTGGCTGTGCATGCACTACTAGTGCTCAGACTATGAAATACACTAGGAGAGGGGTTATTAACACAACATTTGAAAGGAACCAAATTTGCTCACCAAGGAGGATATTTAGAGGAGTAAGACAAAGGCATTGGGGAAAATGGGTAGCTGAGACCAGGTTACCACGAAACAGGACATGGGTGTGGCTTGGGACATATGTTACAGCAGAAGAAGCTGCCATTGCATATGATACAGCCGCATATATGCTAAGAGGTGATCGTGCAAACTTGAACTTTCCTAATCTAAAGAACCAACTGAAAGCTAACTCGAGAAACGGGAGCATTGTAGCTTTACTAGAAGCAAAGTTGCAAGCTGTCTCTAAAGGGGTGGTGGCCAAAACAAAGGCTAATGACATAGCACCGCAATCACCAGAGTTAGGTTTTTCTGAAATGCCTAGGATAGGAGGTGGGTTGGAGGTGGACGTAGTGGTGCCACCGAATGCAGGAGTAGGGGTTCAGCTCAGCAGAATGCCGTCTTTGGATATGGATATAATTTGGGATGCACTTCTGGTTTCCGATTCATAATTATTTTTCTTAAGATGTTATTGATCTTGATAGATAAAAAGGTACAAACAAGTATGAATGAACAAAATATATTCAGTTGTGTCAAGTGATACATTTTGATATAAACAAGCATGCTATACTAGACTGGCTGTTGGAGTTGGGTTGGATTGACCAGCCAACACTTATTTGTTTTTTCAATTTTATAGCACAAATGATTATTATAAAAACCGCGTAATTATAAAATTCATCTTTTCAAACAAAACAATTTAAAATGTCGTAACTTGTAAGCTTATGAATACATTTTAGAATACATTCGGCCCGTTCTACCTATTTAACAATTTCCACTAATTACGAGTACTTTGTTTTACCCTCATTCGAAACTTTAGAGACAAGATACAGATCAAATCGGCCGACTATAAGAAATAAATATAAACATGAAAGCCAACTGTCGTCTTTTTTAACAATTTCAACTAATTTGCCATCAACCATGGTCGTCCAATCAACCCTGTAGTAGTGCACACAAACATAATAAAGTGCTTATTTGGAAAGACTTCAAGAATTGGGTATCGTTCTCGTGTTGGATATATATATCCACAAGCATTCAACATAACTAAACTAGCTAGGCATGTCATCAGGTTAAAGATCAAACTCATGGTTAGCATATATGCTTTGATATGTTCCATGATTAAGCATCATTAAAACTAGTAACAAGCAAAGAATTAAAGAATGAAAGTGAGAATGATCGAAAAATCAATTTTACAAAAGGAAGAGACTTACCCATTGAAGATTCGGTATTTCAAGAAAGATGCAAGGAGGGAACTTACATTAAAATACATTTGGTAAAAGAATGAAGAAAAGGCTAACGGAATCAACCAACTATGAAAGAAGAACAGGTGAGAAAGATTAATGGAATCAACTAGAAGTCCGATTCTTGTGCATGACTAAGTCTTCTTTGCCTGTTGACAAATAAACCCATGTGATATTCAATAATACTGTTGTGGATATTTCTAGTAGCCAAATATCCAAGTGATAGTAAATAACCTTAAACATTCATATGTAAATCACGTAGAAATAACAATAACAAGTGTATTCATTGGTGAAATAATCAATGCGTTGTAGGAACATTATAGATGTCAAGATCTTAACAAGTAAGCATCTTGGTACTCAGTGCAGGTGTTCAGAATTTCACCTATAACAATAAGTACGTTGTATTTAAAAAACGTACTCTGTATACAATTGACTGTACAAGTAAGTGATGCATACTGATGATAGATATATTAAGTTCAGTGATATAAATATCACCTCCCCTTGGATAAAGAAACTAATAATAACTATCTTTTATTGATACTACTATCTGTTAAAAAAAACTAATAATAACTATCTTTTATTGATACTAATAAAAGTTAATCTCATTATGTGTCTTTGTGGTTGTTGTGATTAACGGTTTAGCCCCATATATTTGTATTTGATATAGGAAAAGATATTTTTTCAGATATAGCGCTAGCATGAATGGTTGACGGATTAGTGACTGTAGAGGGAATTAGAAGTGCTCTTGTACCCATCCATATTTCAACACTTAATAATTCTTTAAAAATGCAGACTTACTTTAAATGATAGAAAGAAAAGTGCATTCTCATAGAAATACCAAGATGATTCGACTTTCTAAGGAGAATTTACGAAAATCTCACAAAACATTGATCAAACCAAATGTCACCAAAGATTTGCAAACCAAGATAGTGTATAGTAGCAATGTGTCAACGACTCTCTCATGGACTTGGTCATAGATTGATCTCATTTACTTTTTCTTCATTCACTCGAGATAGATGAGAAATCACCATCACCGTTTTTAGCCATTTGCTTATCGAATTCTCTTTTCTTTATAGCCTACAAAAAACATAATTTTTTTAAGTTCAAGCTAGAAACAAAAAAGAAGAGAATTGAATAAATACGATATCTAGACCAAAATAGTCAATGAAAATAACTTGAATGACCAAATAACATCTAAAATATACTATTTGACCAACTGTTTATTGTGTTTATTTTAATCGATTTTTGGCCACTAATTTATATTTCAAATACTTATTATTAGTCTAATAAAAAGAGCTTACCACGCAAACATTCTCTAAATGATACTTGAGTTCTATCGAGCTATTTATAGGACCATAATGACAAAGCTTACAGTCGTACTCCCCTACAAGTCTGTTTTTCTTTTTCTTTTCCTCTTCAGCATCTAGTTTCTTCATAACACTTGAAGGATCTTTTGTATTATATTTTTTCATACAATATGCGTTAACCTTCTTCAAAACCTAAACAAATTTAATTTGGTCAAAAATTTATTAGTAATATAAAATACAGTAACAAAAACAAAGGCCAATAACAAAATAAATAATAATAACAATATTAATAATAATAAGGGTGAATTTCATATTTCCCCAATTTAAGCATCAATATTACATATTTACCTAATCAAATTTTCAAATTACATATTTGCACCATTTAACTTCAAATTCTAGCATACCTGGCCCAGTTTATAATATAAAATTGTGTAAAATCAGATGAGAAATGTTGATACAAATAACTTACTAACAAATTTTTACAAATTGAAGTGACACCTCTGAAATGGGGTGAGAGAATGAAAAAAAAAAAAATTACTTTAAATCTAATTGGTCCACCTAATTTGTCACATTAGTTTGTAATTAGTTCATATATCTAGCATTTCTCAAATCAGATGTAGATCAATGAATATCTATTAGACCATTAAGAGTAAGTAAATAATAAATTGTAAAACATATAACCTAAAAAAAGGTGAAAACATGATTTACAAAAGCTTAAAATAAAAAAAACTATTGTTTTTTTAGTCATTAAGTGACTAAATTGGTAAAGTGATTGAATGAATAAATAATGTCCCAATGGATTAAGTCAATACGGTTGTTTTTTAACAGTTGAGTCAAAAAAATAATCACCTTTGATGACTTAATTATGGATCAAGTATTTTTGATTAAATCAGATTTTTTTATTAAACCCCTAAGACACACTACCTAAGCTATACAACACAAATGGATAGCAAATGTAACGAGTAATTTCCAATTATATGCTTCTTTTTCATTTTATGGATAAATGTATGCTTGTTTCAAGACTTATTTCTAGAATTATGCTTTTGAGTATAACAAAATACAGTTGACAATTTTCATTTTTTTTTCTCTTTTTCTCCCAAATCTTTTATTATTATTTACTCCGTAATAAATTAGAACCAATGATCTTTTCTAAAACCTTGTTAAAATTTTAACATACAAATACAATTGATGAATATTTTTTTAATCATGCCTAATACTTGGTACTAAAACTTCTAAAATATATGTAGTTTTAAAATTTGCTTGGATAAATACCCTATGTAATATTGGTGCTAAAACCAGAGAAATATGAGAATTTACCTAATATTTATACATACCTTGCATTTGTCGTCATCAATATGTTCCTGAAGTTTGGTCAAGCTACTTAGATGATTTTTGCATAAATTACATTCATATACCAATTGTGGAGCTTTTTTAACAGGAGCTGCTTCTTTACCTTTACCTTTAGCATCATTTAGATCTGAGCAATTCATCATATATCCTACATATGGTTAACATTTTATTAGCAAAATAAAAGCATCCACTCCCCAATTGATAATTATTACACATCAACCAAATCCAACAACGATACGTAAACTTACATGCACAATTTTTTAATCATGCCTAATACTTGGTACTAAAACTTGTAAAATACCAGTATATACATATATATAGATGTCACCAATTGTTTTAACAAATCTCGATGATATATTGTGCTACAAGTGTGTCAACATCTGGTAATCAATAATGATCACTTCAAAATAACCTTTATCAATTTATAATAGCACAAAAAAGTTTCTCTACACACTATTAATTAGCATCTACAACACAAAATGTGTCAAATGTTATCAAAAATCTTGGTAATATAATGTGCTAAAAGTAACACCTAATAATCAAGAGGGCACTCGAAAAAACCTAGCGGATGTAAATGATCACCAAGGTACTCGCAAACTACTCCTCAACTCATCAAAAGCTTGGTTCGAGTCAAACCTCAACAAGCTTGGAGCTAGTCTAAAAAACGAACTCAAGCCCAGGCACAAAAATCCGTTAGATTTGCAAGCCTAGATGAGTTTCTTATGTGATTAATAATTTAATACTTATAGAATATCACACATTAGTTATTTTGAGGGTTTAGTATCCCGGAGTGTAAGTAACTTTGCAACTTTTTCTATTGTATGTATGTATCAAAAATTTTGTACAGTATATGTAAGTATTTCGCTAAATTGAACACTTCATGTAAAAGTTTTACGTTGACCAATCAAAAACTTCTACGTGGACAACTCATATGGTTGCCACGTATACATTTTTACATTAAACGTTCAATTTAGCGAGATACTTACATATATTGTTCAAAATTTTTGATGCATACACACAATAGAAAAAGTTGCAAAGTTACTTACACTCCAGGATACTTAACCTTAATTATATCACTATCTGTAAATATGATTTTAGTTAATATAAGTGAAAAATTATGTATCTATTATTATTGTTAAACTTATATCAAAACTTAAAAAATGATTATTTAAGCAAAAAAAATAATCTAAAATTTAATTTAATCTATATATACCCTTATAATGATTTCAACTGCATGTTGAATTGTTTAATATACACTTGCAACTTAAAAGGACGTTTGACTGCTCGAGATGGTCTGGTCATCTCAAGATGAGGGATCAAGAAAACACCTGTTTGGAGTGTGGAATCAATCCAGGTCGACGGTGTGAGGTGAAGGGGTCGGTCTACCCTGAGGTGGGTAGTGGGTTGATAGACTAAAAATCGACTCGAAGGAGTTTTGTCTGTCGGATAACATGACCTATGATAGGAACGAACTCTTGGGGGACGATGAAGATAGGAGTATAGCTAGCACTGGTTTTACCTTTTTTCAGATGCCAGGTAGCGGGGTAGGTTACATCACACCTCTCCCATACCCGATTGGGTACCGTTGTTGTGTATCGACAAACTAACAAATTAAAGATGCACACACCAAAAATCAAACAAAAACAAAACAATCCATAACACACCAAATCAACCTAAGTATTACTACAATAATAATAACAAAAGAAACAAAACAGAAAAAACAAGCAAATATATGACGACTACTTGTTGGGAATCTTACATTCAATACTTGTAGTATTTAGTCGTTTTACCTGGAATATGACCCGACTCATGATCCATACTAATTTTGAAGTTTCATTACTTATCTATATTAAACAAATCAAACTAATAATCGAGAACATATATATACATATATATGTAGCCTACAACAACAAAACAAACCGGACTAAGTACAACAACAAAAAAGCTCACCTAACAAATATAGTATTTATAATGCATAATCTTCATCAATGAATACGCAAAAAAAGAGATATCAGAATTACCTCTAATTAATCAAGTCAAGATTGCAGATAGATGAACGTCGAAACAAGCTTGTATGTAACAGCTGCGCCCTGTCTTGTTTTCTTTAGGTTTTTGTGTTTTGTGTATATATTTTTATATATATATAGTTTTAGGTTACTAATTAATTAGAATAATGATGACAATTACGATATTTATTTTCTATCTATAATAATAATAATAATAATAATAATAATAATAATAATAATAATAATAATAATAATAATAATAATAAAATAATAATAATAATAATAATAATAATAATAATAATAATAATAATAATAATAATAATAATAATAATAATAATAATAATAATAATAATAATAATAATAATAATAATAATAATAATAATAATAATAATAATAATAATAATAATAATAATAATAATAATAATAATAATAATAATAATAATAATAATAATAATAATAATAATAATAATAATAATAATAATAATAATAATAATAATAATAATAATAATAATAATAATAATAATAATAATAATAATAATAATAATAATAATAATAATAATAATAATAATAATAATAATAATAATAATAATAATAATAATAATAATAATAATAATAATAATAATAATAATAATAATAATAATAATAATAATAATAATAATAATAATAATAATAATAATAATAATAATAATAATAATAATAATAATAATAATAATAATAATAATAATAATAATAATAATAATAATAATAATAATAATAATAATAATAATAATAATAATAATAATAATAATAATAATAATAATAATAATAATAATAATAATAATAATAATAATAATAATAATAATAATAATAATAATAATAATAATAATAATAATAATAATAATAATAATAATAATAATAATAATAATAATAATAATAATAATAATAATAATAATAATAATAATAATAATAATAATAATAATAATAATAATAATAATAATAATAATAATAATAATAATAATAATAATAATAATAATAATAATAATAATAATAATAATAATAATAATAATAATAATAATAATAATAATAATAATAATAATAATAATAATAATAATAATAATAATAATAATAATAATAATAATAATAATAATAATAATAATAATAATAATAATAATAATAATAATAATAATAATAATAATAATAATAATAATAATAATAATAATAATAATAATAATAATAATAATAATAATAATAATAATAATAATAATAATAATAATAATAATAATAATAATAATAATAATAATAATAATAATAATAATAATAATAATAATAATAATAATAATAATAATAATAATAATAATAATAATAATAATAATAATAATAATAATAATAATAATAATAATAATAATAATAATAATAATAATAATAATAATAATAATAATAACAATAAGAATAATAATAATAATAATAATAATAATAATAATAATAATAATAATAATAATAATAATAATAATAATAATAATAATAATATACACTTTTTGATTTTCTATCATCAATTTACACTTTAACCCATTCTAAAACAATTAACTTACACTTTTTGGTTTCCATCACCAATTTACACTTTTTAACCCAATTTAAAAATAATTAACTTACACTTTTTGATTTTCCATCACCAATTTACACTTTAACCCAATTTAAAAATAATTAATTTATACTTTTTGTTTTCCATCACCAATTTACACTTAAAAATAATTAATTTACACTTTTTGGTTTTCCATCACCAATTTACACTTTAACCCAATTTAAAAATAATTAATTTACACTTTTTGTTTTCCATCACCAATTTACACTTTAACTCAATTTAAAAATAATTAATTTACACTTTTTGTTTTCCATCACCAATTTACACTTTATTTCACCCAATTTTTAAAAATAATTAATTTACACTTTTTGTTTTCCATCACCAATTTACACTTTTATTTCACCCAATTTACACTTTTATTTTATAATTTACACTTTTTGATTTTCCATCACCAATTTACACTTTAACCCAATTTAAAAATAATTAATTTACACTTTTTGTTTTCCATCACCAATTTACACTTTTATTTACACCAATTTAACTTTTATTTTATAATTTACACTTTTTGATTTTCCATCACCAATTTACACTTTAACCCAATTTAAAAATAATTAATTTACACTTTTTGGTTTTCCATCACCAATTTACACTTTTTGGTTTTCCATCACCAATTTACACTTTAACCCAATTTAAAAATAATTAATTTACACTTTTTGTTTTCCATCACCAATTTACACTTTAACTACACCAATTTACACTTTTATTTTATAATTTACACTTTTTGATTTTCCATCACCAATTTACACTTTAACCCAATTTAAAAATAATTAATTTACACTTTTTGGTTTTCCATCACCAATTTACACTTTATGTTTTCCATCACCAATTTACACTTTAACCCAATTTAAAAATAATTAATTTACACTTTTTGTTTTCCATCACTAATTTACACTTTTATATCACCAATTTACACTTTTATTTTATAAATTTACACTTTTTGATTTTCCATCACCAATTTACACTTTAACCCAATTTAAAAATAATTAATTTACACTTTTTGATTTTCCATCACCAATTTACACTTTAACCCAATTTAAAAATAATTAATTTACACTTTTTGTTTTCCATCACCAATTTACACTTTATTTACACCAATTTAACTTTTATTTTCATTAATTTACACTTTTTGATTTTCCATCACCAATTTACACTTTAACCCAATTTAAAAATAATTAATTTACACTTTTTGGTTTTCCATCACCAATTTACACTTTATGATTTCATCACCAATGATATCAATTTTAAATAATACCTTTAGATAAAACTCTTTAAACCACGTTATGTTTAGGATTTAACACAACAGGAGATGACTTTGCAAGGTTTTTGGCTCGACTCCTTTTTTTTATCAAGAATTTGTTTCCCTATCTTTCTTGCATTAGCCGATAAAAACATTTGATCCACGTTTGGAATGTCCTTGGTTGGGTTCCTTTTTTATCCTGAATAATTTTTCTGGATCTGTATGAAAAGATGTTTATTCGATTCTTATGGTTAATTTGTTTGGGGTTTATTGTTTAAAATTGGATTAAATACATGGAAAACCAACTAAGAGAACTTACCAGTTTTTCCATATTTTTTTTTGCTATTTGCAGGGCACTATCATACATGGCTCGGTCAATGGTGAATGGGCGGAAAATTTTAGGAGTATTTTGACCGATGGAGTGGCTATTCAGCTAGCAAATTTCCAAGTTGATTTCGGTATATCTATTTAATTTATTTGAATTACAATTTTTTAGCTTTGATTAATATATTTTGAGACTACCCGTCCATCTTTCTATAAGCTTTTAGATAAAAAGTCGAATTTTGCTATGAGTAAGATTATGATTACTTTAATATATCGACTATGATTATTTTGAATCTGTTTTGAAACTAGCTCATTAATGGTGTAATTTTTTAGCCGCTTTTATTCTATCAGGGGAAATGTTACATATTGAGATGGTGTTGAATGTTTTAGTATGATTATTTAGCATGGTGGAACAATTCATCAGTTTAGTTTGTGTATGACAGATATACTTCGGATCTTATGAAAAGCATGATATCAATTTTAAATAATACATCTAGATAAAACTCTTTAAACCACGTTATGTTTAGGATTTAACACAACAGGAGATGACTTTGCAAGGTTTTTGGCTCGACTCCTTTTTTTTATCAAGAATTTGTTTCCCTATCTTTCTTGCATTAGCCGATAAAAACATTTGATCCACGTTTGGAATGTCCTTGGTTGGGTTCCTTTTTTATCCTGAATAATTTTTCTGGATCTGTATGAAAAGATGTTTATTCGATTCTTATGGTTAATTTGTTTGGGGTTTATTGTTTAAAATTGGATTAAATACATGGAAAACCAACTAAGAGAACTTACCAGTTTTTCCATGTTTTTTTTGCTATTTTTTTTTTTTTTTTTTTTTTTTTTTTTTTTTTTTTTTTTTTTTTTTTTTTTTTTTTTACGATTATATCTTTCTATAAGCTTTTAGATAAAAAGTCGAATTTTGCTATGAGTAAGATTATGATTACTTTAATATATCGACTATGATTATTTTGAATCTGTTTTGAAACTAGCTCATTAATGGTGTAATTTTTTAGCCGCTTTTATTCTATCAGGGGAAATGTTACATATTGAGATGGTGTTGAATGTTTTAGTATGATTATTTAGCATGGTGGAACAATTCATCAGTTTAGTTTGTGTATGACAGATATACTTCGGATCTTATGAAAAGCATGATATCAATTTTAAATAATACCTTTAGATAAAACTCTTTAAACCACGTTATGTTTAGGATTTAACACAACAGGAGATGACTTTGCAAGGTTTTTGGCTCGACTCCTTTTTTTTATCAAGAATTTGTTTCCCTATCTTTCTTGCATTAGCCGATAAAAACATTTGATCCACGTTTGGAATGTCCTTGGTTGGGTTCCTTTTTTATCCTGAATAATTTTTCTGGATCTGTATGAAAAGATGTTTATTCGATTCTTATGGTTAATTTGTTTGGGGTTTATTGTTTAAAATTGGATTAAATACATGGAAAACCAACTAAGAGAACTTACCAGTTTTTCCATATTTTTTTTTGCTATTTGCAGGGCACTATCATACATGGCTCGGTCAATGGTGAATGGGCGGAAAATATTATGAGTATTTTGACCGATGGAGTGGCTATTCAGCTAGCAAATTTCCAAGTTGATTTCGGTATATCTATTTAATTTATTTGAATTACAATTTTTTAGCTTTGATTAATATATTTTGAGACTACCCGTCCATCTTTCTATAAGCTTTTAGATAAAAAGTCGAATTTTGCTATGAGTAAGATTATGATTACTTTAATATATCGACTATGATTATTTTGAATCTGTTTTGAAACTAGCTCATTAATGGTGTAATTTTTTAGCCGCTTGTTATTCTATCAGGGGAAAATGTTACATACTGAGATGGTGTTGAATGTTTTAGTATGATTATTTAGCATGGTGGAACAATTCATCAGTTTAGTTTGTGTATGACAGATATACTTCGGATCTTATGAAAAGCATGATATCAATTTTAAATAATACCTTTAGATAAAACTCTTTAAACCACGTTATGTTTAGGATTTAACACAACAGGAGATGACTTTGCAAGGTTTTTGGCTCGACTCCTTTTTTTTATCAAGAATTTGTTTCCCTATCTTTCTTGCATTAGCCGATAAAAACATTTGATCCACGTTTGGAATGTCCTTGGTTGGGTTCCTTTTTTATCCTGAATAATTTTCCTGGATCTGTATGAAAAGATGTTTATTCGATTCTTATGGTTAATTTGTTTGGGGTTTATTGTTTAAAATTGGATTAAATACATGGAAAACCAACTAAGAGAACTTACCAGTTTTTCCATGTTTTTTTTGCTATTTGCAGGGCACTATCATACATGGCTCGGTCAATGGTGAATGGGCGGAAAATTTAGGAGTATTTTGACCGATGGAGTGGCTATTCAGCTAGCAAATTTCCAAGTTGATTTCGGTATATCTATTTAATTTATTTGAATTACAATTTTTTAGCTTTGATTAATATATTTTGAGACTACCCGTCCATCTTTCTATAAGCTTTTAGATAAAAAGTCGAATTTTGCTATGAGTAAGATTATGATTACTTTAATATATCGACTATGATTATTTTGAATCTGTTTTGAAACTAGCTCATTAATGGTGTAATTTTTTAGCCGCTTGTTATTCTATCAGGGGAAAATGTTACATACTGAGATGGTGTTGAATGTTTTAGTATGATTATTTAGCATGGTGGAACAATTCATCAGTTTAGTTTGTGTATGACAGATATACTTCGGATCTTATGAAAAGCATGATATCAATTTTAAATAATACCTTTAGATAAAACTCTTTAAACCACGTTATGTTTAGGATTTAACACAACAGGAGATGACTTTGCAAGGTTTTTGGCTCGACTCCTTTTTTTTATCAAGAATTTGTTTCCCTATCTTTCTTGCATTAGCCGATAAAAACATTTGATCCACGTTTGGAATGTCCTTGGTTGGGTTCCTTTTTTATCCTGAATAATTTTCCTTGATCTGTATGAAAAGATGTTTATTCGATTCTTATGGTTAATTTGTTTGGGGTTTATTGTTTAAAATTGGATTAAATACATGGAAAACCAACTAAGAGAACTTACCAGTTTTTCCATGTTTTTTTTGCTATTTGCAGGGCACTATCATACATGGCTCGGTCAATGGTGAATGGGCGGAAAATATTATGAGTATTTTGACCGATGGAGTGGCTATTCAGCTAGCAAATTTCCAAGTTGATTTCGGTATATCTATTTAATTTATTTGAATTACAATTTTTTAGCTTTGATTAATATATTTTGAGACTACCCGTCCATTGGACGGGCCTGAACACTAGTATATAACTAAAAGAGGGGTTGGGGGTACACTTGGCACCCCTAATCCCCCTCCTTTAGCCTAATTCTCCATCCTCATTAATCTTCTATTTTTTAAATATTTTTTTAATTATTAAATCTATAAATAAAAAATCTTTTTATCTTTAAAAGTCTCCCAAAAATTATATTACATCTATATTAATAAAAAATCTTTTTATCTTTAAAAGTCTCCCAAAAATTATATTACATCTATAAATAAAAAATCTTTTTATCTTAAAATCTAGTAGTATAACTAAAAGAGGGGTTGGGGGTACACTTGGCACCCCTAATCCCCCTCCTTTAGCCTAATTCTCCATCCTCATTAATCTTCTATTTTTTAAATATTTTTTTAATTATTAAATCTATAAATAAAAAATCTTTTTATCTTTAAAAGTCTCCCAAAAATTATATTACATCTATATACAACCTAGGAATAAACCCTCACATATCCTCAACCAAAAACAAAAACCTACGACCAAAACAAAAAAATAGTCGACTACCAAGAGGGTTTTTTTTTTAATATACTTTGCTCATATTTAATCATTATTATTTTATTTTTTTCTTATGTTATTTTTTTTTGTTTTTTTTTTTTTTTTTTTTGGTTTTTTTTTTTTTTTTTTTTTTTTTTTTTTTTTTTTTTTTTTTTTTTTTTTTTTTTTTTTTTTATTTTTTTAATAATTAAATCTATAGGCCGACCTTATTATTAATAAAAAATCTTTTTATCTTTAAAAGTCTCCCAAAAATTATATTACATCTATAAATAAAAAATCTTTTTATCTTTAAAAGTCTCGACCAAAAATTATATTAATTATAAATAAAAAATCTTTTTATCTTTAAAAGTCTCCCAAAAATTATATTACATCTATAAATAAAAAATCTTTTTATCTTTAAAAGTCTCCCAAAAATTATATTACATCTATAAATAAAAAATCTTTTTATCTTTAAAAGTCTCCCAAAAATTATATTACATTATAAATAAAAAATCTTTTTATCTTTAAAAGTCTCCCAAAAATTATATTACATCTATAAATAAAAAATCTTTTTATCTTTAAAAGTCTCCCAAAAATTATATTACATCTATAAATAAAAAATCTTTTTATCTTTAAAAGTCTCCCAAAAATTATATTACATCTATAAATAAAAAATCTTTTTATCTTTAAAAGTCTCCCAAAAATTATATTACATTATAAATAAAAAATCTTTTTATCTTTAAAAGTCTCCCAAAAATTATATTACATCTATAAATAAAAAATCTTTTTATCTTTAAAAGTCTCCCAAAAATTATATTACATCTATAAACCTAAATAAACTTATAATATTTAATATAAACATTGAACATTAGCTTCAGCATGTTCGAATAAAAAGCAAGAAAATCAAAGAAAAACCAAAACTAACGATTTATCATATCATTATAAATTTTATATATATTGAGGAGCATTTGTTGTCAAGAACAATTATAAACATATGCAAAGAATGATACGGAGTATTTGAAAAATAATATCAAAAACTAAAACAACAAACTTTCAAAGAAGCCAGATTTCTCCAAACCCTTTACACTCCCAAACCAACCACATTAAATTAGATGTTATTAATTAAATAAAGATTAAGAAAAATTGTTACGAAACACGCGGACCTGAAGTCTAAAACCGGATTCTAAACACATCATATTCTCCCCCCTTACTTGAATTCCAATTTTTTTAGCTTTGATTAATATATTTTGAGACTACCCGTCCATTGGACGGGCCTAGGGATGGGCGTGGGACTGGTACCATCCCGTACCGGTCCCGGTACCGATGGCACATATCCCGAAATTGATCAAAACATGGTACCGATCCACCAACCTCTAGCTTTCTAGCATACTGTCCGTTTGGATGTCACTGTTAGGGTTCGAACCACCAACCAATTAATACGTTGTTCTAAAATAAATAAATAAATAGAGTTAGTTATATATGAAAAAGTTAGATTGAGAACACCTAAAAAAACAAAAGGAGCACATTTTAGACCACACATTTCTTCTCATTTTACATAATATAAATTAATCTAATTCAATTAAAAACTTTTATCTCAAGAACCATATATCGTTAGACGGAAAAAAAAATATGGATAGTCTTAAAATTTCGTTCTCTTTTAATAAAACTGCGACTCGATATACTTTTGACTAATTTTTATTTTATTTTATTTTGTATTTACATATGTGTAAGTTATATACTTTAAAGGTATTATGCGGTGGGACAACAAAAACAACAGTAAGTGTATTACACGTTGGTTGAAACCAAAGTTGTAGAAGTTGTTAGGCGCTCCCAGTTCGGTCGATTAGGGAGGTGGAGTACTCGGGTCTATGTGGGGAGTACTTGTGGGAGTAATAGGCCAAGACGGGGAGTACTCGGAATAATCGTCCGACTCACATCTACCCGCCTTACCATGTAGTGAGTACTCGGCTCAACTCGGCAAATTTTGCAACATTGGTTGAAACTAAAATTTAAATTTTGAGAAAATGTCACAAATGGTTCGTGTAGTTGGCGATATTCACATTTCGCGCTATGTGCCTTTTTTTATTGCAAATTGTCCTTTCACATTTCGCGCTATGTGCCTTTTTTTTATTGCAAACTAGTTATATTACCCGGGCGTTGCCCCGGGAGACATAACGTTTACATTAATTTGTTTCTTATTAACGTGTGTCAGAAAATGTATTATCGTGTACGAACATAAGATATCATAATCAATTGTGTGAATAGTTGAAGGAAAAAAACGAATGTTAATTATGTAGCAATTATATAGTTAAATAAAAAAACATACAAAAACAAATGAAAATGACAAAATAGGAAGTAAAAGAATCACAACTCACTAATACAATATTAACTTTGTATAATAAAATCTTAAAGACAAAAATGACTGAAAATTGAAAATTTTAGTTAAAAGAATAAGACAAAAATAAAAACGTAAAATAAATAAACAAACTCACAACCTTTATTAAATTGGGCGACCAATAGACAATATCAATTTAACATAAATACTATATACTTCAATGCACTTAGAGAAATAGAATTGATGTGCAACAACTTTTGTAAATCTCGTTAGCCACTCAAATAACATTTAACGTTCGTTAACATCCATTAGGAAAAATAACGTAACTCCCTGTTAGAGAAAAGGATGTGATTTGTGGCAGTTATTGTAACTACCATCAAACACTTAAACAAAAGTTAACATCCGTTGGTGTTTATTACAGTTTTTGATATTTATAATTGTTGGGGACCATTATTTTAAAAGTATTTAACGGAAGGGACTATATTCGTCAAAAATATTAAAAACTTTTAACGTTGGGGACCATTGTTGTAAAAGTATT
Source organism: Erigeron breviscapus (assembly GCA_034093135.1). Taxonomy (NCBI): domain Eukaryota; kingdom Viridiplantae; phylum Streptophyta; class Magnoliopsida; order Asterales; family Asteraceae; genus Erigeron; species Erigeron breviscapus. Next base: position 46,195,934 of record CM067167.1, on the reverse strand, counting down.
TAACGGCGAAAACTATAGTCGTCAAAAAAGATGCGTCGTTCTTTACCACTCAAATAACATCTAACGTTCGTTAACATCCATAAGGAAAAATAACGTAACTCCCTGTTAGAGAAAAGGATGTGATTTGTGGCAGTTATTGTAACTACCATCAAACACTTAAACAAAAGTTAACATCCGTTAGTGTTTATTACTATTTTTGATATTTATAATTGTTGGGGACCATTATTTTAAAAGTATTTAACGGAAGGGACTATATTCGTCAAAAATATTAAAAACTTTTAACGTTGGGGACCATTGTTGTAAAAGTATTTAACGGCGAAAACTATAGTCGTCAAAAAAGATGCGTATAAGCGACGTATATATATATATATATATATGGTAGGGTTAACGTGAGAACCACAAATATGGAG
>CM067167.1:46185524-46190524 GCA_034093135.1 Erigeron breviscapus | reverse complement strand
GACCGGGGCAGGGATCGTCCTAAAACGATAGAAAAAATGATTTTATGACAATAATATTTAAAGGATCATCTACTTCGACTCCATGACACATTTTATGTTGGTTGCATTAAGGTTAAAACCAATTCAAATACGTTGATTTCGATAACTAAGTTAAGACAAGGAACTCACTAGTAGGCCTCCTAGCTTATTACCCTACCCGAACTTATTAACCAATTAATTCAATCCTAAAGATCCGGCTACCACCTTCCCTATTAAGATCTCCCTAACCGATTAATTTGTTTTGTTATGATTAAACAATTTAACCTATCGATTCTACCAAACCGTTAACACGTTGAATTCTCTTACCTATTGTTGTTTATCAACTCGCTACCACGATTTAATACCTATTGATTCTACCAAACCAACTAGAACAATGAACTCTTGGACTTAGCTACCACTAAAACCATTCATTCACCATCAACAAACAATAGAATAAATAATGGAAATTCAATACATTAAGATCTCGATGAAACGTTTAATAATCAACTTGAATTCAAAATAATATGCAACCAATATTCATTGTGTCACTTCATCTCAGTAGATGATGAAGTGTTTAGCCTGACATAATCATATAAATCACAAATAGCAAAAGAAAGAGTAAACATCTTGTACCAAAGTGTGAAAGACAACGAAAAGCTAAAGAAATCGATGATTGAATGCCTTGAAACTCCTGAGCAACCCTTAGATCTTAGAGAAGGTAAAAGCTGCTGAATATTGCCTCAAAGAACCCTAAAATCGACTGGAAGTGAAAGTATATCGAATGGTAGGGTTTTGGTCTTGTATTTATAGTGTAAAAACAAAGAATTCTGCCGACCTAGTTTTATGCACCGCACAAGAAATCTGTGCACCGCATAAACTAGAGTTTCCATAATTTGGGCACCCGATATGCACCGCACAAAATAGTTGTGCACCGCATAAACTTCACTTATGAACAGTAATTGCTCGTTATGCCCCGCATGCCATTTTTATGCCCCGCACAGGAACTTTTGCCAAATTTTCTGATCAAAATTACATATTTCCATGCGCCGCACACCACTTCTATGCGCCGCATAAAGCTTCGAAACTCACAAAACTTGTATTTTTCAATCCGTCTTCACTCGCACTCGTCCAAGAACCATCCTGATGTGCTAAATCAAGTTTAAAAATTATAAACTAGAAATACCTAGAAACTCACTACTACACACTATCGGGCAGTGGACCCGATCGTATGAAATATAGTTAAGAGGTAAGTCCGTGTTCGTTCTCGGGGATTGGTTTGAACTAGTTGTCTAATAAAGTAGGTTGGAAAACAGGGTGGAACACTTTGAATCACACTTTGACAATTAAATTAAAGTAAATTTAAAAAGGCAAAACACTTAAAAGTAAAGAAAAGCTTCAAACAATAATAGTAAAGATCATCCACCTTGACTTTGCTAGACTTCAAACATGATTGCATTCAATTAAGACCACATTCATTTAGAGTTGACAAGATAATCGTGAAAAGATAAAATGTTCGCGTGGTACCACCAACCGCTCACAAAACACCCAAACACCTAAGTTGCTAGTTTAATTACCCAAGCCGGTACCACCAATGCCTAGACAACCTTACCAACAATTAGTTTGCTTGATCAACAAATTACCAATTGTGCCTATGTGAAAATAACGTGGTACCACCAACCGTTACAAAACACGTTGACAAAATTATTCCTTTTATTAAAATGACATTCACTATCATACCATGAACTAGTGATAGTTGCTCATAGACAAGCAACCGTTTGAAAATCACAAATGTATTCAACTAGTACCACTAACGAAGAACACACATGCCACCAATATCATAATAATAAATATAAAGGAATTAAATCATCAAGATCTCGACACAACGATAATTGAAATCAACTCTTTGAATTAAAACATATAGCAATCACATCATTCGTCTAGTTTCATCAAGGTGGATGATTAAAAGATTAGCCACTCATGATTAAATTGAAATAACAATCAAAATAAAGGAAGAACATGATGTACCAATCGTTTGAGAAATAGAAATTGCAAGACAATAAAATAGATACGATCTAAGTGGGTGCACGTGAATCTTCAATGAATCGGAAGATGATGAAATCTTGATTCGATCCTTGAAGGTGTTCCTTGAAGTGCAACTCTTAGAAAGAAAACTTGATGCCTGGGAATTAGGTTTTGTTTTTTTATTTATACCCCCCTTCCATCAGATGCAAAAGCTGCCCAAAACCTTTCAGCCCCGCACTCTCACTGCGGCGCAGTGGGCGAGTGATGCCCCCACTGCGGCGCAGTGCTTATACACTGCCTTTGGTGCTCGTTTGTCAAGGCTGACTGCGGCGCAGTGGGCACACATCCCACTGCGGCGCAGTGGGCGAGTGATGCCCCCACTGCGGCGCAGTGTAATATTACTGGTTGAATCTCCTTTTTCCACTAGCTGACTGCGGCGCAGTGGGCCTTGATCACCCCACTGCGGCGCAGTATAATATTACTGGTTGAATCTCCTTTTTCCACTAGCTGACTGCGGCGCAGTGGGTACATGCATTCCCCCACTGCGGCGCAGTCCAATCATGCTGGTCCGAATAACACTTTTTTCACTATGAACAACTCTCGGACGCACAAATCAACATCTTGGCCAAAGAAACATCCGAACTTGCAACAAATGAGCGCGTAACCTGTTTAGAGCCTGAAACACTAACAATCAACATAAACGCGCCAAATGCACACAAAATCGACTTAAAACGCTTAATAAAATGGCCAATAATGATGTGGGCGATAGGTATAAATTGGTCACATCAAATCCCCCCACACTTGAGCATTGCTTGTCCTCAAGCAAATCCGGAATTAAAGCAAAAGTAATCCTTGGCAATTAAGCTAAAGAAACAATTTACGAGTATCAAAAAGAAACCACACCAAGGATGTCAATGACAAAAAGTTGGGTGAAGCAGTTTTAATCTTAAATGAGAACCCGAAATGTTTGACAATATCTGAACAATCCACAAGCCTCAATAACACGACTAAGCAAAAGTGAAACAAATGAGCCTATCAAAATCATCCTACTCCAACGAACTTCAATTGGGGTTGAATATATATGAATAATCACTCATTGCGCGGTCGTGATGCATATCTTACCATAGGCTTGAACAAGGATCATAGCTCCACCGACATGGCGTAAGCACCAAGTACATCATCAAAATAGGCATATAGGACGGTTGTATAGTTAGGCTAAGGTATATATAATGGAATTTTACAATGAGTAAGGGAGTGTAGGTTAGAAATGAAAGGAAACAATCAAAAGTGTAAGGTATGTATAAAATATACACAAAATAGTCTAATCAAAACCCGTACCATTGATTGCCAACAACCCATAAATTGCTATTCCGCTAAGACACCTCAAAAATACCAAGCAAACTCGACACCATTGTGGTGTATCAACTTCAAACAACTTATAACCAACCAAGTCTTTCATTCTATACACAAACCAAACTATACAACAATTCTTTTGACATGTAAAAATGAGAAGTACCCACTAGTAGCCCAAGTTTTGTTTTGTTTTTTTTTTGTTTTGTTTTGTTTTTTTAATTGAAATCATACTCTACTAGTAGGCACCCTCTTACAATGATGAACAATGTCTATAAACACAATATGATCAATTTTGAACATTCCAAAACAAGCCCCAATACTTAAACCAATCTACGTCTTCCCCAAGTCAAAGCATAATCCAATCAATCCACCCCCAAAACTCTCACAAACCGTGCAAACCAACCAACAGCAATCAAAGGCCCCCCAGATTAGACTATCGGTATGGTAAGGTATAATTTACATATTTAAGTGGATATATACAATGGAAAAGACTAAGTTAAAGGGATGTATAAGTGTATAATTGCACTAAGGATGAGTGCAACAAAGGTTTACAAAGAAAGGAAAGAAAGTGTATGTATATGTATGTAAGTATGTATAAAGGTATGAATATACAAAAGAAAAGGTGAAAATAAAGAGAGAAAGAAAAGTATGGGTCAAACCTAAATGCCAATTCGTCATCCAATGTACTTATATCACAAAAGTGATCTCACTGCGGTCTCGTAACGATCACCAGGCCAAGTTCTAGCTCAACACATCACCGGCACACTCATATCAAAGAACCCGGAGATGGAATAAATTAACCTCAAATTCGCACATCTTAGTGCAGAGTTCGAAATGGAACCCTTACTCCCGAATAAATCCAAGAGCCTAAGAGAGGACAAATTACAAGGCAATCAACCAAAACCGTAAACACCTAGCACATCTATAAATGAATGATGAATCTCACCAATTTAGGTGTTTGGGAAATTTGAGTATGCAAGTAATGTTATCAATCCACAAGGATTAGCCCAATAACCGTTCAGAACACATTTCGCCGATTAAACTTTTACCAAGGAAAAATTTGTAGTAAAATTGCTCATTAAATTATTATGAATTAAGTGACAAAAGCAATTTACCACAAGGACAAGCTCAACACAAGTATCAAAACCATATCAACTTCTATCATCCCGCCAAATTGAAACAACCAATTCTCAAACATGCACATCATAGTTCAAAGTTCAAAATAGAACCCTTACTCTTGGATAAAAACCCAAAAGCCTACGAGAGGGACACATCCACAAGAACGGCTAAAATCTCAATGGCAAAACAACAACAGAGATAAACCCGGTAGCTAAAACCTATTTGCCACCCCCCACACTTAAGATGGACAATGCCCTCAATGTCCATATTCGGTCAAACAAAGGGAAATAGGGGTAATCAACATAGAAAAATCAGAACACATACCGGAGTAAGGACACATCCCGTTTTGAAACAAGTTAGTCGACCCCGTGTCACAAATTGCGCTTCCAAAAAAAAAGGAAGAACAATTTGCTTGGCGAGAGAAACAAGTTGTACCAAAACGGAAAGTGCGAGAGTTGTGTGTGCATCAAACATACATCTCTCTCTTT
>CM067167.1:46158255-46184524 GCA_034093135.1 Erigeron breviscapus | reverse complement strand
ATCAACAAACAATAGAATAAATAATGAAAATTCAATACATTAAGATCTCGATGAAACGTTTAATAATCAACTTGAATTCAAAATAATATGCAACCAATATTCATTGTGTCACTTCATCTCAGTAGATGATGAAGTGTTTAGCCTGACATAATCATATATAAATCACAAATAGCAAAAGAAAGAGTAAACATCTTGTACCAAAGTGTGAAAGACAATGAAAAGCTAAAGAAATCGATGATTGAATGCCTTGAAACTCTTGAGCAACCCTTAGATCTTAGAGAAGGTAAAAGTTGCTGAATATTGCCTCAAAGAACCCTAAAATCGACTGGAAGTGAAAGTATATCGAATGGTAGGGTTTTGGTCTTGTATTTATAGTGTAAAAACAAAGAATTCTGCCGACCTAGTTTTATGCACCGCACAAGAAATCTGTGCACCGCATAAACTAGAGTTTCCATAATTTGGGCACCCGATATGCACCGCACAAAATAGCTGTGCACCGCATAAACTTCACTTATGAACAGTAATTGCCCGTTATGCCCCGCATGCCATTTTTATGCCCCGCACAGGAACTTTTGCCAAATTTTCTGATCAAAATTACATATTTCCATGCGCCGCACACCACTTCTATGCGCCGCATAAAGCTTCGAAACTCACAAAACTTGTATTTTTCAATCCGTCTTCACTCGCACTCGTCCAAGAACCATCCTAATGCATCTTTTAACCTTCCAAATGTCATTTCTAACCATTGTACCTGTTCTAAGCCTGAAATCACTAACAATACCATCAAAGCATCGAATATACATATAACTTGCACATAATTAAGCTTAAAACGACTTAGAAACGATATGGGAATGTATATATAAATGGACATATCAATCACCAATCATTTTCCCAAAGTGTGTCATCGAGGGAAGCATCATCATGGCCTGAGCTGAGTCTAAGCTGACTCGGTCTGAGTTGAGTTCAGGGCAACTCAGGGACAATTTCGTATCATCCTCCCCCTCTAAATTTGGACTTGGCCTCAAGTCCTCAAGATAATCATCCTCCAGGTATGGCATTAAATCACCAACATTAAATGTACTTGAGACTGAGGTATCTCCAGGCAGCTCCACTTTGTAGGCACTTTCTCCACATCTTTCCAACACCTTGAAAGGACCTTCAGCTCTAGGCATCAGCTTACTCTTTCTCTTTGAAGGGAATCTTTCCTTTCTGAGGTGGATCCAAACCAGATCTCCTGGTGCTAAAGTAGGCTGTCTTCTATTCTTGTTCGCCTTGGCCTTGTAATCAGCATTCACCTTCTCAATTCTGGCTTTGACTTGTTCATGGAGTTTCTTTATCTCCTTAGCCCCGCTTTCAGCTTCAACACAAACTTTTGGCTCAATAGAAAAGGGGATCATGTCTATGGGTGTGAGTGGATTCACACCATAACAGATTTCAAAAGGAGATTTTCCAGTAGAATAATTAGGAGCCCGATTGAAAGCAAACTCAGCTTGAGAAAGCTTTAGATCCCAATCCTTCAAAGTCTTCTTCACCAGTGTTCTCAGCAGCATCCCAATGGTTCTGTTTGTTACTTCAGTCTGACCATCAGTTTGGGGATGATGAGAAGTGCTAAATAACAGCTTGGTACCCATCAGCTTCCACAATGTCTTCCAAAAATAACTCAAAAACTTTACATCTCGATCTGAGACAATAGTTTTTGGAATTCCATGAAGTCGAACTATCTCTTGAAAGAATAAAGTTGCTACTTTGGTGGCATCAATAGTAGTGTGGCAAGGAATGAAATGAGCCATCTTTGAGAATCTATCAACCACCACCATAATAGAATCTTTGCCACGTTGAGTCCTAGGTAGAGCAACAATAAAATCCATACTCAAATCTTCCCAAGGCTGGTTAGGAACTGGAAGAGGGGTATACAGACCCTTGTGAAAAGTGGACTTAGCTTGATGACAAGTAGAACATCTCATGACTATATCTTGCACGTCTTTCACCATAGTTTCACCATAGAAGGCCAATGAAAATGTTCACTCAGAATCTCCATAGTTTTAGTAATGCCAAAATGACCAGCCAAACCTCCCCCATGTGCTTCTCTAATCAACAAATCTCTGATAGAGCCTTTTGGAATACACAGCTTACCATTCTTGAACAGAAATCCTTCTTGAATAACATAAGGCCCTTTAGCTTCATTTGGAGATGAACAAATAATAGAGCCAAAATCTGGATCAGTTTCATACAATTCTTTGATAAATGAGAATCCAAGAACTCTGGACCCCAAAACAGATAGCATAGAGTGTCTTCTTGAAAGAGCATCAGCAACAACATTAGAAGAACCAGTCTTATGTTTGGAGGCAAAAGAATACATTTGCAGAAACTCAACCCATTTAGCATGCCTTTGATTCAGCTTGTGTTGCCCATTAATGTACTTTAGAGCTTCATGATCAGAATACAAAACAAACTGCTTTGGTTTCAAGTAGTGAGACCAATGATCAACAGCTCAAATAATGGCATAGAATTCCTTATCATAAGTGCTATAATTCAGTTTGGATCCATTCAGCTTCTCACTAAAGTAAGCAACTGGTCTTCTATCTTGTATCAACACAGCTCCAATGCCAACACCACTAGCATCACATTCAAGCTCAAAGAGTGAATCAAAATTAGGCAAAGAAAGGACAGGAGCTGAACTCAGCTTCTCCTTTAAAGATTCAAAAGCAATCTGAGCTGACTTAGGCCAACTGAACACTCCTTTCTTTAAACAATCAGTTATGGGAGCAACAACTGTAGAGAAATCCTTAATGAATCTTCTATAAAATGAGGCTAAGCCATGAAAACTTCTGACTTCAGTAATAGAAGAAGGAATAGGCCAGGATCTGATTGCTTCTACCTTGGATGGATCCATAGAAATGCCTTCCTTGGAAACCACATAGCCCAAAAACACAACACTACCAGTCATGAAATCACATTTCTCCAACTTGCCATAGAGTTGGTGTCTTCTTAACAGCTCAAACACAGCTTTCAAATGTTCCAGGTGTTCCTTCTCAGACTGAGAATAAACCAGGATATCATCAAAGTATACAACCACAAACTTACCAATAAGAGGCCTCAACACTTCATTCATTAATCTCATGAAAGTGCTGGGTGCATTAGATAGCCCAAATGGCATGACAAGCCACTCAAACAGCCCACCCTTAATCTTAAAGGCTGTTTTCCACTCATCTCCTTCCTTCATTCTGATCTGATGGTAGCCACTTCTTAAATCTATCTTTGAAAATACACTAGACCCATGCAATTCATCAAGCATATCATCCAATCTAGGAATGGGATATCTATACTTGATAGTGATGTTATTGATGGCTCTGCTATCAACACACATACGCATAGAACCATCTTTCTTTGGCACCAATAAAGCTGGAACAGAACAAGGACTCATGCTAGCTCGAACATAGCCTTTAGCAATCAGCTCATCTACTTGCTTTTGTAACTCATTAGCTTCGTTAGGGGAACATCTATAAGCAGCTTTATTAGGAAGAATTGACCCTGGGATTAGGTCAATCTGATGCTCAATCCCTCTAATAGGTGGTAAACCAGCAGGTAATTCCTCTGGAAATACATCAGCAAATTTAGCAAGTAAAGGTCTAACTACACTAGGGACTTTTTCACACTTCTTATCTTCACCATTTTCAAGCATAAGTAACAACAAAACAGAAGTACCACTGTCTAATTCTTTTTCAACATCAGCTTGACTCATAAATAAAGATCTATCAGCCCTAGTACTTGATTCAGTCTTAATAATCTCATTGGGTTTTAGAGAAGTCAATGTGACTTTCTTCCCATTAATAAACAAAGAGTAAGTATTTAAGTGAACATTGTGGTACACATACTTATCATATAACCAAGGCCTACCAAACAGTAAATGACAAGCATCCATAGGCACAACATCACAAGTAACTTCATCTTGATAAACAGCACCAATAGAAAAAGGAATAACTACTTGGCGATTAACTTTTACCTCATTGCCTGGGCTGAGCCATTGTAGTTTGTATGGGTGAGGGTGCTTGGTAGTTGAAAGACCCAGCTTATCCACCATATAGGTCGATGCAGCACTAGCACAGCTTCCTCCATCGATAATCAGACTGCACACCTTTCCTTTGATAGTGCACCTTGAATGGAAAATGTTTTCCCTTTGAGCTTTATCATCAGAAGCTTCATCAGTGTGCATTGCCCTTCTAATTACCAACATGTCACCAACATCAGCTTCAACAAGCTCTTCTTCACTAGGATCTTCATAAGTACACTTATCTTCATACTCAGCTTCAGCCTTCAGTTCTTCAACTTCTTTCAGTGTGAGAGCCCTCAGATTGGGACACTCAGCTTGGAAATGTCCATACCCATGACACTTGAAACATCTCTTCTTAGGCTCCTTGGACCCTTCTCCAACCTTTTCTTTTCCTGTATTAACTTCTTTAAAGATAGAATTCTTAGCAGGTACAGCAGGTTTAGGAATTGACTTGTAGGCTGACTTCTTCTTTATTTGCCTTTCAAGCTGAATGGCCAGCTTGCAAGCACCTTCGAATGTCCACACAGGCTGCAACTCCATCTTCTCAACAATCAAGGAATTCAGACCACCCATGAATCTTGCAATAGTATGCTCTTCAGCTTCCTTCACCCCTGTTCTGATCTTAAGCTGTTCAAACTCCCTTATATACTCCACAACCTCCTTACTACCTTGTTTCAAGCTGTTCATATGAATATACAGTTCTTGCTTATAAGCTTGGGGAACAAACCTCTTCTGCATAACCTCCTTCAGCTTTGACCAGGTCTTGACCTTACTTTTGCCCTTATACTCTCTTTCACCCTTCATGTTTTCATACCAAGCTGATGCATACTTACTCAGCTTCATGACAGCAACCTTGAAACCTTTTCTGTCATCATACCCTTTAATTTCCATAATCCTGTCCATAATCTGAACCCATTCAAAGTAATCTTCTGGGTTAGAAGAACCAATAAAATCTGGTGGGTCTACCTTAATATCTTTAACATCAACCTTATGTCTCCTTTGCCTCCTCCTAGGCTGACTGGAAGCATCAGACTCGCTAAAAGATCTAGGAGTACTATCAGATCCAAGACTAAGGTTTTGAGAACCAGAACCCCTTTCACTAACAGCAACATCTTCTCTATTTAACCTCACACCACCATCTTCTAACAGATTAACAACCCTTCCAAGCTGTTCTTGGAGAGCTTCGATCTGTCTATCCCTTCTAAGATTATGAGCTTCATCCAAAGTCATATTTCTTCTAAAAGCCATACTTTACAAAGAAAACTCAGAACAACTTTCAAACAGCAAAAGCCCAAGGATAAAAAGATTAAGAAACCCTTTTAAACTTGGCTTTGATACCAATTTGATGTGAAATACCCAGGGTTGAGACTGAGTCAACTCACAAAACACAAGCACAGCGGAATTAAAACTATTTTTGTAAGATTTTCTGGATTTTTTATAACAAAACACGCCCAAGCTGACTATAAGAATAAATAGTACAACAACAATGAAACAGTGAGAATGGACTGAAACAAGAACACAAGGTAAAATAAACAAGGATAGATAAGAATCTAATACTTGACTCGTAAAGGACTGAACCACCAGAATCAAATAGAAGAAACACTCCAAAACCACCACTATATTTGATAAAGGCGGAGCCACCACAAATACAGATAAAAGTAATGAAGATTTTACGATCTCACCACAATAATCTATAAAGGCAAAGCCACCAAGATTACTGATAAAGGGACCACTTCAAACCACCAAGATCAAAGATCCATAAAGGTAAAGAAGATTTTTAAAATGAATAGAATTCAGCTCTATCAAACTTTTCATAAACACACTCTGTTTTTTTACAATAGAAGGCAGCCTCTATTTATAGAGGAAATACAAGAGACAAGGAATATTCTACCCTAGACAACTAGTACAAGGTTGTTATAAATCAACCAATAGGAATAAAGAACATAATTTGTAGCTGCAGGGTAGTGGTGATTCTCTCTCTGGTCCCCACTTGTCTTCTTCTTCTCCCACGATCAGGTGTCACCAAAACAAGACAAAACATACAACCGAATTCTTATCCTTATTCAGAATCATCTAGAACAGCCACACACACGTACTAATCACATGACTTGACCTGGTTATTGAAAGCATCAAAATAGATAAGTGTTTGAAAATCCCAAGCTGATTCAGTTCCAAGCTGACTCTGCCCAAGCTGACCCAGACTGGACGTCCCAAGCTGACTCTTCTTCCAAGCTGACCCAGATTGGACGAATTTGCGAGCTGATCTCCAAACTTCCCCCACATTTCAGTCTTCCCACTTAAGTAAGGTGAATCCTAGGGGGCAGATAGGATCACCAATCATCTTCCCAAAGTGTGCCATCGAGGGAAGCATCATCATGGCCTGAGCTGAGTCTAAGCTGACTCGGTCTGAGTTGAGTTCAGGGCAACTCAGGGACAATTTCGTATCATTTCCATTAGTGTTCATCCGATATTATTTACATAATAAACCCATTTACAACAAGATCCATCATCAAAACCTAAAGTAATTAAGCTATTTACTTAGTTGGGTAACAAGCAGAAATAGCAGGTCCAGGACCCATGAGGGGGGCCTGATGCTCTTTTTGGTTTCAAGCAGAAACAGTGTCTTCCTGAATACTATTTAAATATTAATTTTGTTTCAAAGTAAAAATCAGACCTTTAAGCAGCACATTCTTTATTAGTTCATTGACTTCATTCTACCAAGTCTGAATTGATATTCTAGCACAATTGACAAACATAATCGAAACTATACACAATTTTCAGTGAAACAATAGCTATATTTCTATTTCAAGTCTTCAACAACAAAATGATTACTCATATGATCGCTACTTTTTGCAGCTCCACTGGTCAGACAATGCTTCAACTGTACAGACACCCTTTTTCCAGTACTGTCACAGAGAGCAGATGTATTAAGTTTCAACCTAAATGTAAAATTAATAAACCAAAAAAAAATGACAAACAAATTCCGCAACAAAATGCTTATAGTTCTTATTAAAATGCAGTTAATCAGGTCTTAAAGATATTGCAGTTAATCAGGTCTTAAAGACATCGGCCAGTAGACAAAACATGTCTTTTTCACCTTTTCAATCAGATAATAAATCCTGATATGTGTTCAAAAAGATCTAACTTCGAATAAAAAGAAGAAAAAGAACGCAAAAAAGTGGAGTTGAAAGATTTGACCTAGAAACAAGCAATGGCATGGCAAGAGATGCACGTCAGTCTGGTCGGATAATAGGTGGCCGGTGAACAGGGGTACAAAATATAGCGGGTTCAACCCTCTTGTTACCCGTTTAGCCCCGCATCACAGTTCATTAAAAGAGTTGAAACACCCATTTGAACCCTTTTTTAGTTTTAGTATGTACCCATTCAAAACAACAACAAAATTCTACCAAACATACCCATATTTTTGAAATTTGGGCAAAAAGTGCCAGGTCTAGATCCGATGATGAAAAATAGAGTTTTAAGTTTGATTTGGTGAAATATAGTAATCAATTGTGGTTTTAATTAGACTAGTTATTAAAAGGATTAGATATCAGTGACAACAAGTGCATATTCGACACCCTTCACATACATTTTGCTCTTTATTTTCTAAAAGAAAACCATACTTAATATACTTAGGGAATATATCTTTTTAAACAAGAGTTTGGTTAAAAACTCTAGATATATTACATATGAGATATAAATATGAGAATATTGAGGACTTACAAGATCATACAACATCTCATGCTCCAGGAGAAGTGGAACCACCAGTACCACGATTCTTCATTACCTAAAAATAAGTTAAAATGTGAGTAAACAATATATAGAATAAAAAAAGGGAAAATTACTTAGTTGGATAGATTTAATAGGCTAGTTCTTGATATTGACAAGTTTTTAAAAGTTACTCAATTTGGACAAAATAACTGTGAGGAAAAGTAGCTACTCTGCCTAATCACACCACTCTCATCTTGACAACCCCTCTTTTTCTCTTTCATTTTCCCCATATCCCCCTTTCTTTTCTGACTCGTCTCTATATGTTCCATAACCAAAAAAACCTTGCCTTACAATTAAACTACAAAAAAAAGCACAGAAAGCTCTCCAATTACATCTGAAGGTTTGAATATTTCAAACAACCTAAAGTGTTAATTGAGCTTGACATTAGAGTACAACATCTGAATGTACAAATAAACAGATCAAAATTCTAAGTTGACCAGCTTCACTTTTAGCTAAACAAAAATTCCTAAGTGAACTTGTCAATTGTTGTCATCAATTAGCATACCGTTAGCCCAACTTTTGTCCAAACTATAAGAACGATAAATTTTCAAAATTTCTATAACTCAAATGAGTTAATTGCAAGCTAACAAGTCATTAAGCTACACATATATCTATACCAAAATGGCTAACAATGTTAACTAGCGAGAGAGCTAATAGCAGCAAACTCAAAATAGCAGAGGGTTTCGTTATAGTTATTGGAGTTCTCCATGTATAAAGGCAGGCTGTTCATCCACATATCTATACTAAACGGAACAGGCAGGCAGATGTCATCATCTTAATGTCTAACTTCAATCCGTGTGATTTTCCTTAAAAAAATGTGTAATCTAATATAATTTATTACCTCACAATCTACAAGTAGATGATTTCGCAACTCTTCCTTGCTATTCAAAACAGCCTTCTTACAGATTTTGCAGGGATAGCTTGGCTTCGGCGGTAGTCCTTCTATAGCCCTATAAACCGCTTCCACATCATCCGTGCCATAGCTTGTCATACACAAACCTTGTGCCTTCTTCATGAGCTGGAAAAGGCAATTGAATTTATTATTTACAGAATAGTAATATACAATTAATTATAAGCAGAAAGAAATATGTAATGTTAATAAAAACTTAACCCTGCACTCCATCTGGTCAACATGATTTTGAAAAATCTCGGCGCTGCTGAAATAATCTCCACATAAACAAGAGTACCCCAAAGACGCTGCCTCAGCCACCTTTGACGGCCCCTCGCCCCCCTTTGACGTCCCTTCGCCCCCCTTTGACGTCCCTTCCGCCCCCTTTGACGTCCCTTCCCCCCCTTTGACGATCCCTTCTTCCCCTTTGCCGATCCCTTCCTCCCCTTCGACGATCCCTTCTTCTTCTTTGAAGGTCCCTTCTTCCCTTTCAACGACACCTCAGGCCTCTCCGACGACACCTCAGCTAACACAGGCCTCTCCGACGACACCTAACACAGGCCCCTCCGACAACACCTCAGCTACCTCAGCCCCCTCCAACAACACCTCAGCTACCTCAGCCCCCTCCGACAACACCTCAGCTACCTCAGCCCCCTCCAACAACACCTCAGCTACCTCAGCCCCCTCCGACAACACCTCAGCTACCTCAGCCCCCTCCAACAACACCTCAGCTACCTCAGCCCCCTCCGACAACACCTCAGCTACCTCGGCCCTCGGTGAAACTACTTCAGCTACCTCCTCAGCGCCCCGTAAAACAACCTCAGCTACCTCCTCAGCCAACTGTAAAAATATATCATACTCGAAGTGATCTTCATGTTTTACACATATATCACACGGAATATCACACGGCATAATGCAAGTTCTGAACCTGAAAAAACGAAAAGACAATATATGCAAATTAGGGTTAACATTTGTGAAAATTCTAAAAATTGAAAAAACAGAAGAAAAAAAAAAGGATAAGGTTAAGCCGTTAAGGTTTGTTAAAAGTATTACTCAAAATCGTATCCGTATATAAGGTCAGGCTGACTCTTAATATCACTTGGAATGCTGAAATCTCTGGAATTGAAAACATGAGAAAACAATAAATGCACATTAGGGTTAACGTTTGGGAAAAATCTAAAAATTGAAAAAAAACGAAGGAAAAACTAATGTAAAGGTTTGTTAAAAGCATTACTCAAAATCGTCATCAGTTTCTTTTTCAGAAGCCTCTGAACGTTCTTCTTCTCCACTCACTTCTACAAATATATCGTCTCCACATATAGAATCCGGCTGACTCTTAAGATCAAATGAAATACTGAAAGCTCTGAAATTGAAAGAAAAAAAAAGATGCTCGTTAGAGTTAGGGTTTGGAAAATTGCTGGAATTTGAAAAAAAAACGCAAAAAACGGTAAATTAGGGTTAGGTTACCCATCGAACTCGTCATCACTTGAAGTCCATAACTGATCACAAGGATTTACAACGTGTTTCGTGGAAGATTCAGGTGATGAGGATGGTGAACGGTAAGGGAAAGAAGACATTTTTTATCAGAAAATTTTGAGACTGATGTTATGAGAGTATAGAGTTATGAGTAATTAGCACTGTATCTAATCTAATAGGGAAAGGAAGATATTTTGATCGGATATTGATGTTTGGAGTGCAGATTTTTGATTAACCACCACCGCTATATATATAGCTAAAGTGGAAAAAAAGATATTTTTTTAGGAAAAATGTGAGACTGGTGGTATGAGAGTGCCTAGTGATCAGACTTACTGGTGATGTTAATCCCTATTTGATTGATAACAACTACATATATTGATGTTAATAGCTTTTTTCATTTAAAAAGCCATCGCCTTTCACCACCAGACTTACTGGAACTAATTGGAACACTGAAATAATAAATATAATCAATAAATAAATAAGAGAGTTTACCTGAAGCATCAGATCAATCAGATATACTTGTTGTATGTCCTTTATCAGATAGATAGATCTACAAGGAACAATGAATTCGTGAGGCCCAGAATCAGATAATTTCTCTTTTTCACGCTCTCTCTCTCTCTTTTATTTCGCTTTTGTATTAAGAGGGTTAGGCGGCTCATGTTTATGAGTGGTAGCGTATAAGAAAGATGAGGAGCAAGGAGGAAGATGGAAAAGATGAACCGATAGATATTGCTTCTCACCACACATATTTACCCTTCCAAAAAAGAAAACCACCACATATTTATAGTGTCCTTTTTAGGGTTTTTTTATTATTATTATTATATTTAAAATTAAAATATGAAAATAGATCAGCCCATCTGCCCATGTATGAAACCTGTGCTTGTGGTTCGGCCCTTTTCATTCTATTATATTATTCCACATTAAATTAAAGTAAATCGTTATTATGCTAGGACTTATATTGGGCCATCTTGGGCTCCTCTTCTTCTTCTTCAACATACCTATCTCTTCTTCAACCACTAAACTCAAATCTAATTACGAGTAATTGTTTCATTTTAAATATATATGGGTGATAATATCAAGAAAAAACTCTCAATTACTTTGTTTTACAAAATACATATTGTTAGAAAAGATAAACACATATTCCCACTCTATATAACTAGATTATTATCTTGTGTAATATGCACCTAAGTACTTAACCATATGTAACTACTTACATATTTAGTTTTCATAAGCATCTTCTAAGACAGTCATACAATAAAGCAATGAGACTTGGTTGTATCAACCAAAAGATTGTGGGCTTATATCCATTGTTTTTAGACCGGTATTTCTAAGAAATCAGGTCGCATAGTTCCCGGTTCGAATCCTGCAAATGAACGGCTTTGAACCCCACGAACCTGCAGGTCCGGACCGGAATCGGACCGGTGATTAAATCGCTATGAACCGGGTCAACACAAGACAAACTTATCTTTTTTCTTGATTTTCTTCGAATTTCTTGGCAATAATATACATAACTCAACGTTTCGCAAAGTTGTAAGATCATGTTTTTATTTTCCACAAACTTAAGGTTATTGAACCGGTAAAATTTTATGATACTGGTTCAGTGTCTGGTCCGGTTTTCAAAACATTTCTTATCTATACTTTTATACTTCTATATCTATACTATATTATAAAAAGAATAGTTTCCTACTTTAGAAATGTTGAAACTTATGTAATATTTACACTTAAAATATTTTTATCTACACTACCCTTTAACATTAACTAGAATGGCACCCGCGCGTTGCGGCGGTACCTCTCGAAAAGTTGTGGTTAAGTGTGACGGTACTGTGTTGTTGGTGAATATACGAATTAACTCATGGGTTTTATATAGTAAGGAACACGTTGTATACAACCCGAATCTATGAATAAACATGATTGCACCTATTAATGATAAGAGCATATACTGTTACATAGAGGATTATAGCATTGCAAGCTTTAGAATCTAGAACCCGAAGAACATTAGGCAGTGGTATTCATCACTATCACCAAGCTAAGAAATAGGTTGAAATTAGAATGTACTTCACAAATGAAAAGAATTGATCAAAAACTTCAAAGGACACAACGCTAAGCCAGTCAGGACAATAGGTAACACTGCATTTTAAACCTGTTGCAGAAATTCTAGAAGATCCACATTTTGGTTAAATTGACACCCAAAATAATAATAAGTGGAGATATTTCACCAATAGAATCAGGACAATCTGTCTTCCTCTGTAAGGATCATTATTTTTATTCGGCAGAACACGAAAGGGTCATTTAATTAAGATGAACGTATAATTAGTATGAACAACTCAAAGAGATTCGGTAACAATGTAGACTTGTAGAGGGTTCATGTCCTGCTTACTAAGTTCATTTTTTGGATTTGAAGTACTAATATGTTTAAAAGTGTCTACAAAAGAAATCTACATACTTAGAGTACAAAATCTTAAAAACGTGGATGAAAAAAATGTCAAGTTGAGTTAAGAACAAGACTTACTGCAATGAGCATACCAACCGGTGGCTGATTGTGCAGATGAGGCACAGATAGGGTACCTGTTATAAACAATCAAACATCAGCATAACTCAACTCATTATCTAGCTCATTTTGTTTATAAGAGACAATCAACCCATTAGAGATAGAAGTTGTGGTTTCACCTTCACATTATTCAACTCATACCGTCATATGGTCTAAGACAAATCTCATATTCAATACGGGTTAATATTATATTCAAATAGAGGTTAGATAAGCTTAAGGCATGTATGTAAGTGCATAAACTAACTAAAATTGCAAGAATAAAAAACGGACGACATCACTCTACGATACATTTAAAAAAGAATACACTTAACATAAAATTTTACTTTACATATACTTGACTACCAGACCAACTTCAACTGTTAGACTAAAAAAAGATCGTCAAAAAAACTCTCATCATAGTCCAAAGACGATTTGCCATTACTATTATCTACATTAAACACCCGGAGTAACCGGGTTGAGCTCATAAGGAGATTCTTCAATAACTGGTAAATACACCAATCAATAGTGAGTCTTCCTTTGTCACTTTTTGTAGAAAATGACCCAATACATTTTCAAGCATTCAAAATCTTTAAAATATCATTGAATAAATTTTTAAGCTTCTAATCCTAAAAGTGATAACATAAACGTTACCGGTGATAACATTTGAGACAAAAAAGGGCACATAATATAAACACCAAGATAGGTTTCATACATAATATCGATAACCACATAATATATAGATAACTACAAAACAAAACCCAAAAAAATGAATAAAACTAAAAACTTACCCAACTTAATCGCTAAAAAGAAGTCCGAACATACTAATTTCTCATTTGATGAAAAAATCTTATTAAAAAAATCTGGAAATTTTTTTAAAAAATGAAAAAATTATTTATTTTCAATAAAACAGATTAAAAGAAAATAAATCACAACCTGCTTCTAGCTGATGATGTCGTCGATGGTGATTGGCGGTTGATAAGGAGACCAGCAAAAAACCAATCTAGCGATGATGATAGATGTGGTGGTTGTGATAGCGGCGCGGCGCAAATGGTGGTGGTCGTGATGGTGGCGCGGCGACGATGGTGGTCGTGATGGCGACGTTGTTAGTGATGGCAGCGGGTTTGATTTCTTGTGTGTAGTGGCATTGGAGGCGGTGATGGATGATGGTGGTTATGATAGCGGTGGTGATGGTGGAGGAGGAAAGAGAGAGAAGAGAGGAGGGAGATCGCAGGATAGTGAGAGACGGCGAGAGAAAGAAGGGGCCAGGGAGAGAGGGAGCAAGGGATATTTTGTAAGGGTATTTTAGTCCAATTGTATAGATGAGTGTATAGAGATGTATTAAGATGAGGGGTAATTTAGACTTATTAGGTTCTTAATTAAGGAGGTCCGGTTCTCTTTATAAGGGAATATAGATACAGATATAGATAATTAGACTACATTGTCAATCATTAAGTTTACACATAACACCCTTAACATATTCTTATCCTGACTACGTAAAATGAGAGACAACTTCCATTAAAATGGACCAGATTTGTGTCCGCGCAATGCGGCGAAAGTGGGTGTAGTGATGACGGCGACGGGTGGCGACAGGTAGCAACGATAATGTCAAAAGCGGTGGCCACTAGGTTGTAACTCATCTTCTTTTATGTATGCACCTATTATAATTATTGAAATTGAATGATTAACTTACTATTCGTATTGAATTTTGGTGCTAAATTCGTATTAAATTTTGGTGTTTATTTGGTGCAAGTGATTCTTGTGGAGCAGAGTCAAGGAGTTACTAATGTCAACAGTTTTTTAAGAATTTTTAACAAGTTATATGTCTCTAATATTCATTTGATAAAAAGACATATATACCAACTTAGAAAACATAATTTAATTATATTACTGGAAATCAAAACAAAACCAAAATGACTAAAAAAGAAGAAAAGATTGGAAAAGCTATATAGGTGTACGTATATTTACCACATTTTTGGAGTTGCTCAATGTAGTTTGCAACTGGATTTTGGAATGCTCTTAAATACTTGGGTACGCTATGCATTCATTTACTTGTTAACGTATATATTTCATATTTTTATCCTTAACTTTGAATGATTTACGAAGTATTTTATATTTATTTTATTTTATAGTTGTAGCTCCAGCAATCAAGAATATCCATGACACGGAAGTAAATCATAGGCAGAGCAGCCTACTTGTAAAACGTATATGCAAAATAGTAATAGAAAATTATTTTATTTTATAGTTGTAGCTCCAGCAATCAAGAATATCCATGACACGGAAGTAAATCATAGGCAGAGCAGCCTACTTGTAAAACGTATATGCAAAATAGTAATAGAAAATGGCAATCATGACACTGCGTGGAGGATTCTAGAATCTGCAATAACTACAACAGTCCACGTATGGGACTCATTAGCTCATTGAGGAGTGCATATTAACTTACCCGGGCATTATCTGGTATGATGTAGACGGGTTCTACTTGTTTCTTGCAGCCATCAAGGAACGCCAAGAACGGATTTACAATCTTGTGCACCAGATGTCTCGCCACAGTGTATTTGCAGCAACCCAAGTTGATAACGAGGATAATAACGCTTTACATATTGCTGAAATGTTAGCTCCATCTCATCGGCTTAATGTTGTCACGGGTGCAGCTCTACACTTGCAGCGTGATCTTCAATGATTTAAGGTGATGATCCTAGTAAACTTTATGAACTTTAACCCAACTTGAATAATTTTTGAAGCAGCCTTTCCATCTTTTGAACCCTTTTCTTTTGCCCTTCACAAGTGCAATGAATTTTATTAATATGAAGAACTAGTAAAACATGGATCTACGATAAATAGTAAAACATACTTCAACAGATCTAACAAATAAAGTAAAATAGATAAACGTCTACATGATCACATCGATCCAAACAAGTATTCAGCCTACTAGCCTGACATTATTAAAGGAATAACAAAGTCTGAAAAGATGAAAGACATTGTTTACCAACTGAAAGTAAAATAAAAGAGTAGATCTAGGTTGAGGATGAAGATCGGAAGGTGTTAGAAGCTCCAAAACCTCCTTGGGATCTGCAAAGTCGACCTAGGGTTGAATATGGACGGCTAGGGCTGCTGAATCGGCTCTCTCTTAGGGTTTTGAGGGTTACTTCGATTTAAATAGTGAAATAAATCTGTTGCTGATCTGGGCCGCCCAGCGGCGCTGGGATGGGCTCCAGCGGCGCTGGACATGGGCCAGCGGCGCTGGCAGCTCCTGCTGCTTCTCGATTTGCTTCGTTCGGCTCCCGGATCACCTCCTTGTGTCTTGTAACTTCATAGGCTTCCATCTTGAGTCACTTGATGCCATTTACCCTCACTCGCATCTTCCATGAACCTACGTAAACATACGATTCATTAAGTACCGATAGTTCCAGAATATTAACTCATTTAAGACATAGAAATGAAGCCTTTTGATAGGGGTTTTTATCACAAAATGGACGCTCATCATATACCCCCACACTTAAGTATTTGCTTGTCCTCAAGCAAATAGTCCAAGAAAATAAAACAATGATGAGCGGACTACTTAAGTGTTCAAGTTATTCTACTTTATTAAAAACATTTGAAAGATTAGTCATGCAAAATGATTTGAGAAAGGTTTAGACAAAATCAGTAAGCTATAGCTAGAGGCAAGATAATTGGTCAATCAAAACTAAAAGCTAACTTTTTATTTGTGTTAATACCTCTAAAACCGTTCTATAATTCCACATGTCTTACAGCTCAATCTTACTTCTTCTGCTGACTAGTTAAGCACTTAATTAAAGTTTGTATAGCAATCAGAACTACTAGCTACTAGCAAGGCATTTGTATTCATCGTTTGTGTACTTGTGAGTCACTACTTAGACATACCCTCATACTACAGTCATGCTCGCTAGCTAAACACTAAAGCAGTTATACGATATTATCAACTTTAATAGTTGAGACAGCGGTGACAGGTCGGTGGTTCCCCACGCGCAAAGCAACATAACTCAACTGATGGTTAGAGTTTATACCTTACATCAAGACAGCGGTGACAGGTCGGTGGTTCCCACGCGCAAAGCGACATAACTTGATGCGTATAGATTTTACTCGTTATTAGTTCTTTGAACTCTTTTTATTTAATCTACTGATTGCCTTTCTTAAGATTACTACATTATTCATGCAATAGACATTATCAGAGACCCCAGATGACTCATACACTCACTCCGCATGCAACTAGTTTACAATTAATAGTGTAAGAATTAAGGCGAACCATACGTCTAAACTAGTTCCTACACAAGCACGTATAATTAAGTCTAATTAATACACCTATACTAATGACTAGATAGCTCTAATTGCTAGGCATATTAAAGTCCGGTTAAATGTGCTATGGCAAACATAATCGCATTCAGTTTCAGTCTAAGCTCTAATCTAGTTGGAAGAATGAACAACCACAAATCTATAGTCAAACTAACATTCCTAACTAAACGTTCATCTACCAAAGCTAACATTGCTTAGTTATCGTCATCTTTTGTCTACTTGCAAAGCTTATATTCTCAAAATGATTTTCCGACACAAGAAAATTTGAATTTTTGCATGAAATAAGTAGTAGAAAACTTATGATAAATCAAGCAATTAAACCACAGGTTTTTCCTATTCCATCCCCCCACACTTAAATTGTACTGAACCTAACATAACAGGGTAATAGGAAAAACACGAAAAGATAAAGGATTAACGAAACTTCCCGGGCTTATGTTGCATGATTGTTGTTGAAGATGGCATTTGCGGAGCGACTTGAATGATGTTGAACTTCAAAACTTGAGTCGTCTCCATTTGATGGCGATCCATTGATGCGTCTCCACCTTCTTTTCTTTTTGGTATTTTCTGATTTTTCGATTTTTTTTTATTTTTGGGTTTTTCTGATTTTTTTGGATTTTTCGCGATCTGGTGTGCAGACTGGAGCTGGGAGCGGCGCTGGCTAGCAGATAGCGGCGCTGGACACTCTTGAGCGGCGCTGGGTGCTGGTGAGCGGCACTGGGAAGCCCAGGTGGCTTTCCCAGCGGCGCTGGAGGTCCTCCAGCGGCGCTTTTGGCTCCTGTACGTGTTTCGATGTCTGATTTTCTTCAACGATTTGATGTTTGAACTCCCCCACACTTAGCTTTTGGCCAAGTGCCTGGTTTCCTTCAGACTACAAGACAAAATACTCTTGCACACTTCAATCAAAATATCAAAATGGAAATAACAAGCTAAAACATAAAAATAAAAAAACGAAATACGATTGCAATAAGTTACTTGTTCCTTGATCCATCGAAAGCTTGCATCTGTGATTCTAAAGACATACTCATAAAATAGATCACAAATGATAAAATTCAAAACAATTCGCTAAATTGCAATTAGTCACATATTCCTAAAAATGAAAATAAAAATGAAAATACGGCTTGGGTTGCCTCCCAAGAAGCGCTAAGTTTAACGAGTCTTCAGCCGGACTCGGCCTAGGAACTAGGTTAAGGAAGAATACGGGGTAGGCCGGCCGGTTCCCGTTGGGTAACGTTCGAAGTGACTTATGGCTTCTTTGACGTTCGTTCCTTTGCTCTCTTCCAAGTTTTCTGAGTTCCTTCGTGCTTCAGTAGCTTCAACCATCTCCACGTCGATGGGTGTTTGATTTCCAAGGCTGGTTCGGGTGGTGACGGATTTGATTTCGCGAAAATCGGGGCTGCAGGTGGTGCCAGCGGCGCTTGGCATCACTGAGCGGCGCTGGGCTTGCCCATCGACGCTGGATTGAGTCCCCAGCGGCGTTGGTGGTTCCGTGGCAGTTCCTGGTTTTGCGATTTTGCGCGATTCGGCTTCTTTCTTTTCTCGAGCAGCTTCCTTTTTCCTTCTTTGATCAATATGGAATTCCTTCAATTCTTCCAAGAATTTCTCCTTCTGTACTTTCTTGTCTTTTCTTTCCGCCTCCGTTTTATTCTCTATTCGCGCATACACCTCGTTTTCAAGGAATTCGTAAGCTATGTAAACTCCAGCCTCCATAAGTTCCTTTCCTAAGATCCTTCTGATCATATCTGCACTTTCTCTTCTCAATCCGTCGGCGAACTTCTTCAACAAGGTAGCACGGTCAATCTCATAGATTGCACAATGTTCATGTAGGGTTTTTATCCTTTTCCATGCTACCTTTACCGACTCTCCATTCTCTTGCTTGAACTTTCTTAGCATCCCCTTTAATTCAAGCTGATGATGCATCCTCACAATATAGGGCACCTCTTCTCCTCTTTTGACTTCTTTTGCCAAAATTTGTGTCTTTTCCCATTCTTTGTTTCCGTCTTCCTTTTCTTCTTCGGATTCTTCAAACTCGGCTTCATAGAACCTATCGTTCAAGATCTTCATTCTAAACTTGGTTGGTCGAGTATGGAAACATCCATAAGCGGCTTTATCTATGGCTCGTCGAGCATAATCCTCCATCCCATAATAGAAGAAATCTGTGACCTCCAAATCGTCACAATATGTTTTCTTCCTTACTCTCCTAACGATCTGTTTCATACGCTCCCATGACTCATCCACTTCTTCATATTCGTGTTGCTTGAAGTTTTGCATGTCCAGACCGGGTCGGTAGTTTCAAAGTCAAAGTAAAATTCTTCTTCCATATAATCATCTTTGGTACTCTTCTCTTCTTCTTTGACTTCGATGCATTTCACCTTGTACTCTTGTGCTGTTTGCAAGTCTCTATCAAACCATCTCTTAAATCCCATAGGTATGCGAAATCGGTCCGCGTTCTTGGAATCATACGCGAAAGGCTGCTGCCTGGAATCTCCGGAGCTCCCAGCGGCGCTGGACTGCTCCCCCAGCGGCGCTGGTGTGCCCTAATGGTTTCCAATTCGTCTTCGTCTTTGTCTTTCGGTTCTTTCTTGACCATTTTCTGCTCGGCATACTTCCAATCATACTTCTTCTCATCTGGTTTCTCTCCTATTATGCTTTCCACGCCTCCTTTGAACACTCCTTCCGATTTGAGTTTACTTATGAAACGATGATTTTCTTTGTACTCGTGTTCTTCTTGATGCACCTTTCTTTCGAGAAATTCTAAGGCCTCCTTTGTCTTGTTCAAGAATAGATTACTTGCTGCTTCATAGCATAGTCTGGCCCTTTCTTCATCTCGCAACCCATGATAAAACCAAGGCACATATTCCGCGGGCTTCAAATCTCCATCATCAAGCAAGCTTACGGTCTCCTTCATGCGAAGCCATGCATTCTCCCAATTCTCGAACCAAAGTTGCTCAAAACATTCCACATTATGCCTCAGTACACCTTCCCGACTGTTATCGAAGGATCCACAAGTTGTCAAAGCGTAAAACGGGGAATCTGAGGATTGATCAGTACCACCCAGCGGCGCTGGTGTGCTACCAGCAGCGCTGGCCTGCATGCCCAGCGGCGCTGGGAAGCTTCCAGCGGCGCTGGCTTCACTTGGGCAGAATCTGTTTTTGTTTCGCCACTTTAACGTATTCCTCCATTCCCGAATCAGGTTGCTCAAGTCCTTTCCAATGCATTGCACCTATCTTAGCTGAAACACACTAAACAAAAATGAAAGAAAAAGAAAACAAGAACAAAAACAAACAAACACGAAAACGATTAGTAACTTTAAGAACAAAATAAAATTAACCTAAATGCAAACAATCTAAACTTAGTAACTAAAACGATAAAATAAAAATATTTTTGGATTTTTGAAATTTTAAGAAAATGAAAATACTAGCTAATTTAAACTAAACCCTAATTTTAACCTAAACCTAATTTTGACCTAATTTAACTACTAAACCCTAATTTTACTTAAACTAAGTACTGAAAAGTAACTTTCTCGTGCCGAAACACAAGAAAGGATCGAACTACACTACTAAACTAAGAATGCGTCGCGTCCCCGGCAGCGGCGCCAAAAAGTTGATGGTGGTTTTTATTTCTGCTTTTAAATTTATAAATGTTGTACAAGTAATTATCCCAAAACACACACCTTACGGGCAGAGAACCCGATCGGATGTAGTATAGTTAAGTGATAAGTTACAGGATCGTTCGCAGGGACGCGTTGCTTTACCTAATCTAGTAATACGTGTAATTCTAGCGGTTGTGGGGTTGTCACGATTTCCTATTAAACTAATTAAAAATACTGAAAAGTAAATAGAAGCCGCAACCGCTTATTCAACGAGAGGCTTAGTCTGAAAATAGTTTGAAAAAGCAAATAATAGTAATTAAATTAAAATACTTGTTTGGCATCTCCGATCTCATGGTACGACCAAATATCATTCTACCTACTTGCTAGACTGTTGGAAACTTAATCACGGCTCAAATTCTCGTTAGATTCACTTTGCCTAAGTAACTAGTGCTGTCGCTAGACTCACACTACTCTATAAACAAACTCTCGTTAGATTCATTGTTTAAGCATTAATGACCTAAAGTTTGTGTTACTAATTCATTTTTTAGTTACCCGACTCTTAAGCCATGACCAGATAATAATTCTCTCGGTGACCACAGTGCTCGTTTCCAAGTCACTGGATCGCGTCTGACATTGTTAAGCATCATGTTCTATTCATCCTAATTACTATGGTTCTGGATCCTTGGTTACAAGTGAATCACCTTTTACAACTAGTTAAAGACCGACTAGTGTTTTCCATCCTTATGTATTAATCCTAGTGTATGATTATATACCGATCATCAGAATTAAATCAATACATGCAAATATAGAACCGATATTAATATGAAGAACTAGTAAAACATGGATCTATGATAAACAGTAAAACACACTCCAACAGATCTAACAAATAAAGTAAAATAGATAAACGTCTACATTATCACATCGATCCAAACAAGTATTCAGCCTACTAACCTGACATTATTAAAGGAATAACAAAGTCTGAAAAGATGAAAGACATTGTTTACCAACTGAAAGTAAAATAAAAGAGTAGATCTAGGTTGAGGATGAAGATCGGAAGGTGTTAGAAGCTCCAAAACCTCCTTGGGATCTGCAAAGTCGACCTAGGGTTGAATATGGGCGGCTAGGGCTGTTGAATCGGCTCTCTCTTAGGGTTTTGAGGGTTACTTCGACTTAAATAGTGAAAAGTCGGTTGCTGATCTGGGCCGCCCAGCGGCGCTGGGATGGGCTCCAGCGGCGCTGGACATGGGCCAGCGGCGCTGGCAGTTCCTGCTGCTTCTCGATTTGCTTCGTTCGGCTCCCGGATCATCTCCTTGTGTCTTGTAACTTCATAGGCTTCCATCTTGAGTCACTGGCAGTTCCTGCTGCTTCTCGATTTGCTTCGTTCGGCTCCCGGATCATCTCCTTGTGTCTTGTAACTTCATAGGCTTCCATCTTGAGTCACTTGATGCCATTTACCCTCACTCGCATCTTCCGTGAACCTGCGTAAACATACGATTCATTAAGTACCGATAGTTCCGGAATATTAACTCATTTAAGACATAGAAATGAAGCCTTTTGATAGGGTTTTTATCACAAAATGGACGCTCATCATATACACACACACGCACACACAGATATATATATATATATATGTATGCATGATTGAAGTTTCTGGCTGAACTGAAAACGGGTCTATGCTTGCTTAGAAAAAAACCTTAAGCAACGGTCAAATAACGGTAACAAAGATGGAGATCAAGCAGGGGACATCCCTCCCCACCTCACTCTCCGCCTAACCGGTACCGGTGGTGTGGATTGGTGTTCCATCTGGTGACCGACCGGTACAGGTCTCCTCCCTACCGGATTGGTGTTCCATCCGTCTACCCTTCACATTTTATTTGCCTAGCCATCATGTCCAGCTTTAAACCAACTGAACCAAGTCCTTGACCAGCCACTCACACATCCATATAACCCCGAACAGCCTACACATTTTCATCATCACTTATAACACCCACATATGAAAAACCCTTTTCACCCACCATAGACCACCACCAAATCCACCTTATTCCACCATCAATCCATCATTTTCACACCAAATCTATCATCATCCTTACTTTAGATCTAAAACCCATTCATTAGTTTCACCTAAAAGTTGAAGATAGTCGTTTTAGCTTGAAATTGGGGATATTGAAAAAAATGAAGATTAAAAGGGGCTTCCAACATCATCCATAGTTTGTTTTCCATTTGTTGGGTTGTAATCTCTTTCTTATTTTCATGTTTTATGAATATGATTTGCATACATCTATGAATCTGATAGTTAGTGATATGAAGTAGTGATTCTTATATGTTTGCTTAGATGATTTAATGTTTTTGATTGGTTGATTGATTGATAAATAATAATTTGTGGATTTTGATATTTAGAGTAAATCTTTGACTAGTAAATGCTTAGGATTAACAGTGTGCGTGAGTGTCATTTTGGCTATTGTTCAATGCACAAATAGTAAACGTGAAACTGAATGCAAATTTTGACTATGTTTGTCAAACTTGTCTTTTACAGCTAGTAAAATATGATACTACTAGAAACGCAACCATTAAGTGTGTACATGTTATATTGGGGTTTGTTTGAACATAAAAAGGACACTCCTTATGATTGAATGAACCAACATGAGTCGTTTTTAATGGTTTATTAACAAAGTCGGGGAATACTTGTGACAACAATACTTGGTTTTGTTAATACTAGTGAGTTTAAAATTGAAGTTTATTATTATAAGAACAACCTCTAAATAAGAAATGAACATTTTGGCTTACGTCGCGCTCGTGATGTGTCAAGTTCCATTTATTGTTATTTGTCAACCCAATTTCATTGTCTATTTGAATCAACCATGATCATTACACGAAAGGGGAAAACATGTTTAACTGAACATATATGTTGATATTTGATCACTTGTTTATTTTGTTTATTTTATTTGTTTATTTGCTTAGTTTAGTTGTCACTTGCATTTTTAAGTTTTTCTTAGTTAAAATTAACCTTTTAAAACCTTCTGCTAATAACAAAATTCATTTTCAAAATTTAGGTGATTCACTTAAGTTTTCAATTCAGTGTTCCTTGTGGACATCCGAGTTATACTTGCCATATGCTTGTGTATTTGGTCAAGTTTTGACTTTTCACCCTTTCCATTTCATCTTTCCACCCCCTTTTATTGACCGTGGTCCGTTGACTTTTCAACGACGTTTTTTGACCGTGTCAGACCCGTAACCTGAGTTACCCCTGGTTTATATTTGGTTCCACAAATGGTTTTTGATGAATGATCGACATGTATGAATCGAAAATTTTTGTATGCTTTCTTTGCAAGAAAATTATATAAAAGTTTTTTAAAATTATTGTCTTGCAAGTATACATCTATGGAAAAATAGTGGTGATACTAGTAGCACTTTAGGTGTTATCAAAGATAGATAGTGAATTAGATGTTTGTATTTAAGATAAGTAGAGAATCAAAACTTTTATATATATTCTTCTTATTTTTTTTTAACAACGAGTTAATAGTTAGTAGTTAGCATTTCGAGACACCACAGTGACATCCAATTGGCAGTATGCGGAGCTCGAACCACGTATGCCTGGATGAAACCCAGGACTCTCGAAAACCCCCCTAATAATCCACTCCTACAAATGTAGAAAGTAGATTTGAACCCTGGTGGATTTCCCAAGGTCTAAACCTTATTTTTATCTTTATATATACTAAAAGATAACTGACCTAACTTATTGACCAATCACAGCTCTTAATTTTAAATTAAACATTGATAATGTCATTTAATCTAACTAATAATTAAAAATTCAATTTTCATTTATTTGTATCTCAACTCTATCTTTTAATTCGATCATGAATCTTCAAATATTGTTTTTCAATCGATATATTTAGTTTTAAATTTGAGTTTAAAAACTCATTTATTTTTTCAGCAAATTGATACATTGTTTTGATAAAGAAATAAAAGGTACAATGCTCATTTTAAATGTTATTATGACTTTTTATTTTTGTCAAAAGTTGGTTGTAGTTACAACGTCCATTTTTAAGAACGGAGAATTGTACGTTGCGATATCTCGAATCAAATCAAAAAATATCTTAAAGTGATGATAAGCAACTTATGTAATCACCCGTCGTTTAAAAATATGGATTTCCAAAAATTTTCGCCTAACGGCGTCAAAGAAAAGCGGAAGTAAACTTTAAAAGACCAAACCAAAAGAATCTGTTTGGTTCATTTATTATTTGGTGTTACTAGCCATATCATCAAAAAAAGTTCAATTGGAAACCCATCGGTTGCCCAACATTAAACAACCGATCACAATATCAATTCAAGACGTAAACATCTTAACATAAAACAAATGTCTAAAATGAGCAGCCACTATGGGTAAACTACAGCCAGCTTCAAGATCATCTACCCATGCCTCACATCTACCTGCTCACTAATGTTGGACCTGAGGGCACAACACATTTAAAAAGAGCAAGTGTTAGCTAACGAATTAGCTAAGTAAGATAACACATCATTAATAAAACATTTGTCCATTTAAAACTTTATAGAAAAGTCATTTGAATCGTTAAGGCACAAATCACATCATACATTACATCTCACATAACATATCATCACATCAAACATCATCATAATAGGATGAACCACCCTAAATGTGCCTAGTCATCTTTCATATCTTTTTCACATATCATCTTTGCAAGTGTGACATAAGTCACGCATATCATATAACATATACATCTCATTAAGTGTGACATAAGTCACACCCGACTAGATGGACAAGCCTTACGGTTGTACATCAATGTCGTTAAGGAATGGCAAGCCAATCCAGGAGTAGTCCGTATGTTCAAAGACATTGGTGGGTAATCACGCCACCCAGAGATACTCAAACTACGTAATTATGTTGCAAGGAGCCACCCAAGCAACCACATATACGCACCCGCCGGGCAAGGCAAGTACGGGTTAAGCTTAACACTTCTCACATCATTTACGAGCTCGGTTTGCATCACATATAGTTTAGGTGTCCACATTACCTAAACATCATCACATATTCATCTTTTACGTTTGGGCCCTTAAACGTGCACGTGTCATGGCAACTTAATAAGTCTAGTGAACTAGATGAACAAGCCATGTAATCATGCACACTTTACATATCATCAACATATATCACATTTCAATTCATCTCAAGGCATTACATAGCATTTCATAGCATATCATTATATCTCATATCATTACATGACATTTCATAGCATAGGGACTGCATTTCAGGTCCTCAATAGTCATGTACATAGCCCATATCACCTCCCGTGTAACCCCGAATACCCATAAGCAATCAAGATGACATTTGGGAAGTTATTATATGAAAACCATGTTTTTGTTGAACCCTCAGCGTGTCAAATTAGTGTATCTTACCTCGTAGAAGCGCACAACAAATGATACATAAGTTACCGAGCTTTGCAAGTATTCCCGACTACCTATAATCATTAAACGACATAATGAGCTATCAATTACCCGCTACTTATGGTCATGACTCAAGCCTAGATACCTATAAACATGACCCATGACAAGACTTGATGCATCGGAGGTTCGTTTAATACTTTAGAGCTTACATAACTCGACGGAACTCGGCATTCACTCACTAAATCAACCTTTCTGGAAACT
>CM067167.1:46100745-46157255 GCA_034093135.1 Erigeron breviscapus | reverse complement strand
GCAGTCCGTCAAGTCAATCTGGCCGAAGCCCATAAGCAAATTTTAAGAGATGAAACAAGTAACCAGATAGGCAGCGTCGAAGGACCAGAAGAGAAGATTTTCATCAATGACAAGTATCCAGAACAACATGTTTTGTTTGGAAGATATTTGCCGGGAGAAATCAAAGAAAGATTAAAAAAGCTGTTAGAACAAAACAAAGATGTTTTCGCCTGGACTCCAGCAGACATGACGGGAGTTCCACAACAGTTGGAAATTGGAGGTGAAAAATTTGATACTCAGCACAAGCTGAATGCAATGCCGCACGTTGAGCCGATAAAACAGAAAAACCGGAGCCTAGCTCCGGACAGAAGCAAGGCAGCAAAAGAGCAAGTAGCTGGTTTGGTACAGGCAGGAATCCTAAGGGAAGTAAAGTATCAAAGCTGGGTAGCAAACCCAGTTATGGTCAAAAAACACGACGGTGGGTGGAGAATGTGTGTCGATTTCACAGATATCAATAAAGCATGCCCTAAAGATTGTTACCCCCTACCGGTGATCGACTGGAAGGTCGAATCCCTAGTTGGGTTCAAGCTGAAGTATTTTCTAGACGCCTACAAGGGGTACCACCAAATCCAGATGCTTCCATCTGATGAAGACAAAACAGCTTTTTATACAAATGAAGGAATATTTTGCTACAAGAAAATGCCTTTCAGGCTGAAAAACGCAGGAGCGACATATCAACGACTAATAGACAAGGCATTCGGAAAACAGATAGGCAGGAATTTGGAGGCGTATGTGGACGACATGGTAATAAAAAGCAAGAACGAAGAAGAAATGTTGAATGATATAGAAGAAACATTCCAAACTCTTAGAGCCATAAATATGAGACTAAACCCGAAAAAATGCTTATTCGGGGCGGAGCAAGGACAGTTCCTGGGGCATAAGTTACTGATTGATCAAATAATCGCACTATGGCTCAACCGAAGGTGTGAGTGGGGTTTTGGATGTTTTGTTGGCGATTCCCTTCCGGTCAGAGGGCCGTAAGCCGCTTTACGCCTATGATTGTTAACCCTTCGCCGATTCGTAAGGCTCAAGGGTTTATTTGCTGGAGTTAGGGATTCTCCGGTCGAATGTGTTGAATATAATTAGGGTTTAATATATCGAATGAGATCATCCTCTGCCGTATGGCACATCCTCTATTTATATAGAGGGTGGAAACTTGGAGAGGAGGGTAAGAGAATTAGGGTAAATCTCTTCCTCTTTTAAGAATATCTTCTATCTTTTAGGAAGATTTATGATAATAACGGGCTGCATCTAAATATATGTTTCCTCTTATGTATATTCCTCCGGAGCTACGTAACTTTAACTTAGGTGCTCCGGGATTATATCTGCGTACGGAGGTGGTGCTCCGTATAAGCATTTTTACCTGTTCGAAGGTATCTTCTTCGACTACGGAGGTAAAGCTCCGTATAGGGTATATCATCAGTTATGAAAGAAGGATTCCAAGCAGATCCAGACAAGGTCCGGGACATACAAAGCATGCAAGCCCCAAGAAGCATAAAAGATGTCCAGAGTCTCAACGGCAAGCTCGCGACCCTCCATCGCTTCCTGTCAAAATCAGCTGACAGATCGTTACCATTTTTCAAAACCTTGAAGGGATGTTTAGAGAAAAAAGATTTTGTGTGGATAGAAGAAGCACAAAGAGCATTCGAAATGATCAAAGAATATCTGTGTCAGTTGCCAATGGTAACAACCCCAATCAAAGTAGAAACACTACAGATATACCTGGCAGCCACGCAAGAAACAATCAGCGCAGTTTTAGTCTCAAACCGGACCGAAGGACAGATAGAGAAGTTGGTTTTAGCACTAGTGCACGCTGCAAGAAGGTTACGGTGGTACTTCCAAGCCCACCCGATACAAGTGTTGACTGAAAAACCAATTAAGCAAGTTCTGAGCAAGCCGGAAATGTCAGGAAGACTAGCGAAAAGGGCAATTGAACTAGGTGAGCACGAAATTGAATTTTGCCCGCGGAATGCAATCAAAGGCCAAGCACTAGCCGACTTTCTAGCCGAAGCACATCATGAAACCAAAGCAACAAAAAGGAAGACACCTCCGGCAGAAGAACAATGTGAGCAGGAGGATCCATCGGAGACACCATGGAAACTCTTCACTGACGGAGCATCAAGTGTTGACGATTCCAGCGCTGGTCTGATTCTGATAAACCCGGAAGGACAAGAGTTTACATACGCTTTACGCTTCAATTTCAAAGCTTCCAACAATGCTTCGGAGTACGAAGCACTCCTAGCCGGACTCAGAATCGCAAGACAGCTGAAGGTAGAGAATATCTATGCCTGTGTCGACTCACAAATAGTCGCTTTCCAAGTGGATGGAACATATGAAGCCAAGGAACCAGCAATGAAAAAATACTTGAGAAAGATTTTGGAGATAAAGCAACAACTCAAACATTTCAAGATACAAAACATAAGCAGAAATAAAAACAAAATAGCTGATGCCCTAAGCAAACTAGCTTCAACCTCTTTCGCCCACTTAACAAAAAAGTGTTGGTCGAAACACTAGAGAAAAGTTTAACTGAAGAGCAAGAGGTAGTAGCCCCCATAGAAGAAGAAGGAACAAACTGGATGACTCCCCTCATGTCGTACCTATCTGCCGGAACACTTCCGGCAGACAAAGATGAGGCAAGAAAGATAAGAGTGAAAGCACCACAATTTACAATCCAAGATGGATACTTGTATAAGAAATCATACCTAGGACCCATGATGCGGTGCATCGGTCCCAGGCAAGCAAAAGAGGTGATACGGGAGTTACACCTGGGCTCCTGCGGTCAACATTCCGGACCCAGGATAGTCGTGAGGAAAATGATGATAATGGGGTATTACAGGCCATCGATGCATATGGACATTGTTGAAGAGCTCCACTCATGTGACTCCTGTCAAATCCATTCATGCACCACCAAAGCTCCAAAAAATGACTTGATACCAGTAACGGCAGCATGGCCGTTCATGAAGTGGGGAATCGACATAGTGGGACCATTCCCAAAAGCTCCTGGCAATGTGAAATTTTTAGTTGTAGCAATTGACTACTTTACTAAATGGGTTGAAGCCAAGCCGTTGGCGACCATATTAGGCAAGCAAATGGAGAAGTTTGTGTGGGAACAGATAGTAACAAGGTTTGGAGTACCAAAGACTATCATCAGTGATAATGGCAAGCAGTTCAGAGATGGAATTTTCAAAGACTTCTGTGAGGGTTTAGAAATTGAGCAATCTTTCACCTCCGTAGCCCATCCGCAAGCTAACGGACAAGTGGAGGCAACAAACAAAAGTATCGTGAAAGGAATCAAAACCAGATTGGTAAGATGCCAGAATGGATGGCTGGACGAAGTGCACCATGTACTATGGGCACACCGAACCACACCAAAAACTAGCAACGGTGAAACACCATTCAGCCTAGTTTATGCGGAAGCTATGATCCCAGTCGAAATCAGTGTACCAACCCTCCGGATAAGCATCAGCATGGCAACAAATGAAGAAGAGCTAAGGAACAACTTGGATCTCCTTGATGAAAGAAGAGAAGTGGCATTCATCAAAGAGATCATTTACAAGAAACAAATGGAAAAGTACTACAACAGCAGAGTTCGCAAAGAAATTTTCCAACCTGAAGACCAAGTGTTCCGAAACAATGAAGCAAGCAAGACAGAAGCTGGGAAAACTTAGTGCACAATGGGAAGGACCCTATGTGGTTCCAGAAGCTTCCGGCAATGGAGCATACAAGCTGGCCACATTAGAAGAAGAAGAGATCCCAAGAACTTGGAATGCAAACCAGCTAAGGAAATGATACATATGACTGAATGAAAACTCTAAATTTATGTAATATGATTTGAAAACTTGTGAACATTACTTGTAGCACGAATTAATGAGAAAATAGCTTTTCTCCATTTGCATTGTATGTTAAAAAATGACAAGTATTTTAATTCCGCACACGCTCCGGCTAACGGAATAAAATACATTACATGTTGAAAAAATCACAAGTATTTTAATTCCGCACACGCTCCGGCTAACGGAATAAAATACATTACATGTTGAAAAAATCACAAGTATTTTAATTCCGCACACGCTCCGGCTAACGGAATAAAATACATTACATGTTGAAAAAATGACAAGTATTTTAATTCCGCACACGCTCCGGCTAACGGAATAAAATACATTACATGTTGAAAAAATCACAAGTATTTTAATTCCGCACACGCTCCGGCTAACGGAATAAAATACATTACATGTTGAAAAAATCACAAGTATTTATCCACACATGCCCTGGCTAACGGATAGAAACATGGTATGCACTAAAAGAACCAACATTTTATAAAAAGTGTAAGTAACCTCTTAGCCGAACACCTTTCGGCCAACGAAGCCGATTTGCGACACCTTAAAGCATTTAAGTACTATGCATGGAAGGCATAGTTCACCTGCAAAGAATAACGATAATATGGCCTACAACCATCATAGATATATAAACAAAGACATAGAAGATTGTACGATGCCAACAAAGGCTTACATACCAGCATAGTAATTGTTCAACGCCAACAAAGGCATACATACATAAGTGTTTTTGCCAATAAAGGCATAAGAACCATCATAATGTTTCAAACAAACTGGGAACCAACCAACAAGATGCATTCAGGAAGAAACAACAACGGAAGTAGCGGCAGATGCAGCAGGAGTAGCTTTGGAAGCGGAGACAGTGGTGACAATCTTAGTCGGCCAGGGAGTAGGTTCAAGTGCCACCAGTTCTGCAAATGAAAGCTCAAAGCCAGAAGCCAAGTCCTTTAAGTAAGGGAAGGACGTATCAACGAGCTTCTTGCCAACCTCCTGCAATTCCGTAAGCGCAGCGGGGTTATACCCTGTCATGCCTTCAACATCAAGCTCTGGCTTCTCCTTCTTCATGTCTTCTAAGTAGCGATGAACACCCAACGCGAGAGCCTTCACTTGAACAGCGCCCATTGCTTTAGCAAACTCACAACTACTGAGCAACCTGCGCACAAACCCTGGAATAGCATTCAAGATAGACCGCTTATCGCCACGCAACTCGCCAACTTCCTGAGTAAGGGACTTCACTTTGGCCGAAAGATCTTTTTCAACATCAGCAGTCTTCGAAAGTTCGACCGTTAATGATTCAACCCTACTCGTGGCATCCCTACATCGTTGTTCCCAACTCCTTTTCTCGACCTCCAGGACAACAAATTTCTCACGAAGAAGTTCCAGTTCCTTCTCGGCAATCTCAGTTTTCTCTTTTTCAAACTTAACATCGGCTTTCAGTTCAGCATATTTCGCCCTCACCTCATCATCATCCAATTTCCTGAGTTGACGCTTGAAGATAGCATTCTCCTTCAAAAAAGCCTTTGAATGCTGATCTAGAATCTTGATTCTTCGCACATACTCAGCCTAAAATGAAAAGAAAGAAATAAATACATGAAAAATACAAGGAAAAATAAATAGAAGGAATAGTCGAAGCATTACCTGGACATGCATCTGACGAACAGTGGCATCGTTTGCATAGTCTTGAAAACCTTCACCAGATAGATCTGACAATTTCTTCATTCTCGCCGGAGCGACAACACCAGTCACATAGTCCAAACGCTTTTCCTCCTTCCGAAGAAGACTCCGGGCAGGGATGCGGTCCAAAGTGAAGGACAATGGACCATCGTCCTCCGGGAGATCCGGAAGGGAGAAATCGGGACCTACGGCATCCGTACGATGAAGAGATGGATCTGGTTCATTAGCATAATAACACCCAGAAAAACTTTCACTTTCACTAGATGAAGACCCAAGAAACTGCTTTTCAATATCCGCAGAAAAACCCGGAATTTTACGAAGACTAGCTAGAGATTTACCTTTACCCGGAAATGACTTTTACCACTTGAAGAATCTTTGATGACAACACCAGAACTCTTTGATTTTTTATGAGAAATATGACCTCCTTCAACATCGCTACCTTTCTTGGATCTCTTCAGAGGAACATCACTTTCTTCAGCAACACGTTTGTTTTTTCTCTTCACATCACCCCTAACCCTAGCCGAAGACCCTTCGGTTTCATCAGCAGCAGCGGAGTGAACATTCTCTTCCAAAACAATAACCTCCAGACCATAAACCGGAGCTTTCTGAGTCTTGAGTTCTTGACCCTCCTGAACCTCCGGCAGAAAAGTCGCCGTATCATAACCAGCGTTGAGAAACTGGGTAAAGTCCATCACTACAAAGAAAAAACACAACATAAGAACGTCAACAAACAAAGGCTATATGAAAAGAGGTAAAGACCTATGACTCCGTACCCTCCCTGTCTAAACCCTTGATTATAGGAGTGGCTAGAAAGTGTAGCCAGTCTTCTCTCAACCGAGCAAGAAACAAGATAGGCTCCGGGAGTGGCCTCCAGAGCACAGGAGCATGAAGTAAACGTCTGTACAAATTGACATCAAAACCATAAGGAGGAATGGGGTCAACCATCGTACCCTTGGTCGAAATAGTGTCACGTAAGGTTAAAGCGTTAGGAAAGTCAGGACCTACGACGGAGGAATCCACATAAAAAAACTTGGATTTCCACCTTTTTTGTGAATCTTTCACACCCTTCACTACCTCTGCACAACCAGTATTTTTCTCAATGGTGAACCAGTCACCAGCACAACCCAACTTATAAAACCTACGGAATAAGGTAACTGTTGGCTCACCTTTCTGAGCACGAAACAGGGCCTCGAACATGGCTATACGAGAGGCCCCAAAAGGAGTGAGCTGAGAAACATGACACTCGAAATGATCTAAGACAGTCAGGAACAAATCGGTGAAGGGTAGACGAATATTACCTATGAAGAAAGTATGAAAATACAAAGTAATTTTTCCGGCCGGAGCATCCTTGGCCGTGTCAATCGGAAGAGGAACGGTGTAACCTAACCCTAACGGAAGCCTATACTTACCCAAAAACCAAACAAGATCTTCGCGACATATACTACACCTAGTGGTTTTAAGATCCCTCCGGTTACCCATTTACAAAGATAAATATACACCTACGGATCTATGCAAAAAATATGCTACGGAAACTAAAACCTACCTGCACAAGAGCCGGAAGACCTACGGACGCGATGGAACGGAGACAAGGGAGAGAGAGCAAAAAAGGGAGAAGAACAAGAAAAAGTGTGAAATGAGGGGGTATTTATAGCAAAGGGTGGGGGTACTGTAGCGTTCCTGTAGCGGTATCTGACTAGACACCCGATGTGGATGAACGCCACGTGTAATCGCACTTTATCAACGTGGCTTCCACGTGGCCCAGCAATAAATGCCACATCTGAAGAAAAAAAAAATTTAGAGGGGAAGGACACGTGGATACCACGTGTAATTTTGAAAAAAGAACACGCTAGCCGGAATGCCTCCGGTAACCAAAGAGAACAGCAGAAGCAAATCCAAGCCTAGCCTTACTCTCGAGCTCGCAACACTAGGCTGGGGGGCTTGATGACGTATGCCCTCCGGCAGTCCTTACGGACATCATTACGGCTGCAGCATTACCCACTAATCTGAAGCCAGTTGTACCATGGACTAATGACGTCCATGCTCGTACACCGCAGAATCGTACTAGGCGTTTGAGCTAAAGAGACAAAGTTTGTTATGCTAAACGACGCACCGAATAACGGCTTCTTGCCATAGAGACGTCATGCACCAAGGACCACCCTCCCTTGGTGCCTATAAATAGCAGACCTTTGCCTCAGACCAAGGGACATTCAATTCATGCAATACACACACACACACACATTTCATATACTTGGTAGCGTGGAGGTTGTACTTACTTCCATACCAACTGGGAACCGCTAGCAAGTCCTCGATAAATCCTATCACGTTCTAAACAAGATTAAAACCCCCTGAAATTAAGTATAAAAATAACATATTAAGGCCCGTGTGATTTTATGCTTAAACATCAGCGTTTTGCTAGGCTACAATTTTAATAATATTTTATCTTCACCGTTAAAAAAAATACGAGTACTTTGTATATATAAGTAAACAAAACAAAAATAAATACATGGTTCCAGGTTAGTTTCCTTGTCATAGCGTGATGGGAATTTAAGAAAAAAAGTGGAGATTTTGATTATGTCTTAGATATTCTGGTAGGCTAAGA
This sequence comes from Erigeron breviscapus, assembly GCA_034093135.1. Taxonomy (NCBI): domain Eukaryota; kingdom Viridiplantae; phylum Streptophyta; class Magnoliopsida; order Asterales; family Asteraceae; genus Erigeron; species Erigeron breviscapus. The sequence goes on along the minus strand of CM067167.1, from coordinate 46,149,113 downwards.
TGGTGACTTGGTGAGTGGAGACATTGACTTTGATTAAATGGAATTATTCAACATAGTGAACCTCATGAATGCGGGTCATTAAAGCAAACTATCTTCGTGCGCTACCGAATCATTACTTTAATTTGGAACGAATTGCATTTTTGGTCCCTGTGTTATCACAACATTTGTAACTTTGATACAAACATGTGAAAAGTGATGAAACGTATCCCTGTGATATCACACCTGTTGCAATTTTGATCCAAAAGTAACGTGCCGTTAGAATTCAGCCGTTAATGCCCCCATGTGCGTCTCACGTGCGGGGTAATTGAGTCATTTACACCCTCCCACCCATATATATACCAGAAACCACCCCCAAATTCACTTCAATCGGGTTTTTCCATCGCAAATGTATATATATATACATACATTATGTCTTTATCCATAACCAAACAGAACACATCGACGATTACAACCAATTACTTTCACAATCAAATCCAAAAACAACACATCCATTATTACAAGCAATTACTTTCACCCAAAAAGAATCTCCAAGTAAATAGGAAAAAAAATTATCTAATCTTTTTGTGTGAAAATTACCAAATCTATATACCTTTTCTGATAGCCGTGATCGGTGATTATGCAAAAGACTTTTTCAAGTGAATTTCCACATTTTCCGGCCACTGTGATTATTTCCGATATCCGGCGATCTCTCACCATACAAATGGGTACCTACCATATTTGATGTAAGCATCACTCCTCCGTCAGATAAAGGGGCATCCGTCTCGTCTCCCTCTTTCTTTTTTGTGACTGTTACAACTCCGGGAAACCACCACTGATCGTTACCACCATCTGCCACATCCCTCGGGTACCACGAAAACCCAGATCTAAGGTGGGTTTAGATTGAAGTAGTGATTAAATAAATAAAAAAGATTTGGAATCACTATGACTGTGGATTTAATATCACTTTTGATTGTATATGCATATAAATATATATGATATAGAAAAGAAAGGAGAAATAGGAGGTGGTCCGGTGGTCATGTAGCAGCGTGGAGGTGGTCTGGTGGTGGCAGAATCGGATACTGCTCCGGCGGCAGAGGTGGTGGCCGGCCGGAGTTATTCAAAGAGAGAAATGTTTTGGGAAGAAATCCCGATTGAAGTGAATTTGGGGGTGGTTTCTGGTATATATATGGGTGGGAGGGTGTAAATGACTCAACTACCCCGCACGTGAGACGCACATGGGGGCATTAACGGCTGAATTCTAATGGCACGTTACTTTTGGACCAAAATTGCAACAGGTGTGATATCACAGGGATACGTTTCACCACTTTTCACATGTTTGTATCAAAGTTGCAAATGGTGTGATAACACAGGGACCAAAAATGCAATTCGTTCTTTAATTTGTTTTCTTTATTAAAGTTTGTCAATTTTAAAGTGACTGATCTAGCATTCTCGTAAAGGATCCCAAATTAGAAATAGAGATAGAAATAAATAAATAAATGAGAATATTTTAATTGATCAATTTATATTGTTGATTATTTTAACGAGCTTGCTCTTATTCTGGTTTTTAAAATATGATTTTGGATTAAAGAGTGTCTATTGTGCATCAATAAAGACTTCATTCTCTTATCTTGCAGGAAATATAGTATCTTTTGAACCATTTAAATGTTTACCATGTCGACCTTTCACCGGTAATTGGTCCATTCTATTATCTTATTTAAAATTTGTTTTTGTATTGCTTCATCAGGAAATGACTTTAGTTACTTCATGATGTCACGGGGGATTTTAGACCTGGGCATTGATTGGTGTAAGTGGTGCTAGTAAAACGACACTTTTTGATGTTCTTTCTGGAAGGAAAACCACTAGCGTTGTTAAAGGAGAGATTAAGATACTTTTGTTGACAAAGACTACACTCCAATGAATACTTAATTTTACTTTTCATTCACATTATCATTGAATTAACATACTTTATCGACTATGATATCAGGATATTGAGTTATGCATACAAAAAATGTTCAAATAAACTATTTTTAGTTATAGGGAAGAACAATAATCGGTGCAATGTATTCAGTCACGAGCTAGAAGTTTTATAATTGTTTTATGGTGTATCCATCACATTTTTCGGATTCATAAGCATCCAAATTTATTTTCAAATATACTATTCAAAAGAGTTAGTCTAAAGTTCCCTTTTGATTTTATCATTAATCCCATCATATTCGCGAAGAGTGTTTATCTGATTTCATTACTTTTTCCAAGAGATGAAAAAAATTGAGCTAAACATACAGACTAATTACAAACAAATCTTTACAAACTTATGTGTCAAATTAGGTGGACCAATTAGATATCAAACTTTATTCTCTTTCATCCTTCTCTCACCTTATTTTTATTTCATTGGTGACAACTCAATTTGTAAAAATTTATTTGTAAGTTGTTTGTATCTTTAGCGTTTCTCAAAAAGATTATGTGACTTGGAGCTCATAAAAAAAGTTGATAAGCACCAGAATTCCCATTACATAAGAAGTAAACATATATAACTCAGCATCGAAGTAGCAAATCATAAAATATAACACTGTAGTATATGGTATGCTTTTTTTTTTTTTTTTTTGAACATTCAGTCGGAACACGACATCGGGGAAACCTCACCGTAAATGGTGAAGCCTTGCACGTATCCTAGACAACGAGATGGTTGACCATGGGCCGTTACAAGTGTTCAGGGAACCACAGGGGGAGGAAAACCCCCAACTAAGCCGCCCGAAGGCACGACACTTAAATTGGGGTAAACTTTTGCCCCTTCAGAGTCTCGAACCTGCGTGGGAGGAAACGAAACCCCTCACAAGGGGACTTGGGTACCACTGGGGTTTAGGCCCAATGATTAGTATATGGTATGCTGACCAGACATGATACAATCAGTTGATGATCGAAAAGTATGGAAATCATAATAAAATTTAATTTATGCAAAACAGACTTATGGAAATCATCTTGAAGCAAATAACAATGAATTGAAAACCTGGGCAGTAGAATTTTGTACGAAAGCCTAAACATGAATCCAATAACTAAAACTAGAAGCAAATAGCAACTTATGGAAATCATCTTGAAAGCCTAAACATGAATCCAATAACTAAAACTAGAAGCAAATAGCAACTTATGGAAATCATCTTGAAAGCCTAAACATGAATCCAATAACTAAAACTAGAAGCAAATAGCAACTTATGGAAATCATCTTGAAAGCCTAAACATGAATCCAATAACTAAAACTAGAAGCAAATAGCAACTTATGGAAATCATCTTGAAGCAAATTAAATAACAGAAGTTTAATAGAAACAAAAACTTTGTACGAAACAGCCTAATTAATTTATAGGAGCAGCAAATACCAACAAACAAACACTTAGAAATAAAGACCTAACACAAGCATGAATTGAAGTCGATTATTATGGTAATGTTGCAGATGAAGCTCGTTCAATCTTCCTCATAGGGAGGCCGCCTCCAACTAATTTGGGATCGTCCGATCCTTCGTCATGATACACGTATGCGAATCCACCGTGTCTTGTCATATCCATACCCGCTGTCTCATCTTCAGCCGATATCCTCAGCAGCTTCAGCTTGCGTAAGATCAGAAACAGGGGACCCATTGTGGCACTCACGAACATGAATATGACCAGAATCTGTATCACATGTGCCGCCAGCAGTTTACCCCCACCTCCCATAAACAGCCCGTACGGACGGTCTGGTTTCCCAGGATAGACCTCGTTTACGTACTTCTTTCTAGCAAACAAGGCCGTGAATATAATCCCCCATGCCCCGCACCCACCATGTAACTGGGCAGCTTCTAAAGGATCGTCATATTTGAACTTTTCAGCCAGCATGTTACATCCTGTCAACACACAGGCGGCCACAAACCCACAGATGATCGCCGCCCACGGATCCACCACGGAACACCCGGCGGTGATCGCAGCAAATCCACCCAGCAGCCCGTTGCATACATCGGTTACATTCCAATGTCCTGATATCATCCGTTTACCAAACAAGGTAGTCAGGGCAGCAGTGCACCCGGCCAAAGTGGTGGTCACCGCGGTCCTGCCTACCGCGCTCCATTGCCCGTAATAGTTGCCAGACTCGTAAGGGCTCAAGATTTTGGTAAAAGAACCCGGGTTGAAGCCGTACCATCCAAACCATAGCAAAAAGGTACCAAGCACCACCAGAGAGGCGCTATGGCCTCGTAAGGCCACGGAGCGACCCGTGTGGTCAAAGCGACCGATCCTGGGGCCCTCAATCAGAGCACCGTACAAGCCAGCAATACCACCAACCATATGAACCACACCAGATCCCGCAAAATCGATCACACCAGATCCCAGGAACAAGTCATCCAAGTTTGAGGCGCTGGCCCACCCGTCAACAGACCAAAACCAGTGGGAAACGACCGGGTACACAAAGCCGGTCAAGAAAGCGGAATAAATCAAGTAGGCGACGAACTGGGTCCTTTCGGCGATGGATCCGGAGGTGATGCCGGCAGCGGCGATGGCAAAGGCCCACTGGTAGAGGAAGTAGCTGTAATCGAAATCAGAGGAAGGGATGTCTTTCAAGGCGAAGTTGTGTTTGCCAATGAAGCCGTTGGAGGGGGTGCCGAAAGCGAAAGCGAAGCCAAAGAGGTAATAGAACAAGCCGCCGGCAGCGGCGTCGAGGACGTTGGTAAGCATGATGTTCATGGTGTTCTTGGCCCGAACAGAGCCGGCACAAAGCATGGCGAACCCAAGCTGCATAGAAAACACAAGGTACGCTGAAAACAGCAGGTATGTGGAATCCACGGCGTAGGTGGTGTCGGTAAACCTCGTTGACACGCTGTTCAGCTGATCGCATATCAAAGACGCCGCCCCCATCGCGTTTGTTGTGTTGGCTCCAAACATGGTTGCCAGTGCATCGGCGGAACATGTCGCCGCCGCCATTCCCCCTATTATTAATTAATTCCTCCCCTAGCTAATTTTGAGCTAGGTGGGTTTTCTTAATAACAATGTGACAGATCACAACAACAATACATGAACAATAATGTATCTCTATCTCTATATATATTGACCCAAAAAAAAAAAAGTGAAGCATAAGTAGGAATGAGTATAAAAGCTCGGAGGAAATCAAGGAAACCGCAACGTATTTGACACTTTCTACTTCAAACTTATTTTCTTAATAACATATCTCCCCCTTGTATTTTCACATCTTTCACATTTTCGTTCTTCACCCGCTCCACTACGTCACTTCCGATGACCGATACCACATCCAATGTTTTCAAACCGGCCGGTTCGATCGGTTGGACCGTGGTCGGACAGGTGTTTTCAAGATTTCCAGTTCAATAGACACCGGTTTGATAGCGGATAGTGAACCGGATTGAACCGTGTGAACCGGCCGGTCAGACCGGAACCGGAACGGCATTCGAACCGTTTTGGACCGGGTCAAAGTTGGTCAAGGTTGTTGGAACTGCTGGAAAGGAATTAGAGGAAGGCTGCCGGAAGATCTAAACCAAAAGGTTTTGTTAGCAACCTTAGATTATGTTAAAATTATCAAACTTATTGTTGGTTAAGTTGTTTTTTGTAGGTTAAGGACTGATGGTGTTACTTGGAGATGTTAGAGGGACTAAAGGTGTTTAAAGCTATGAGGTTTGAAGAAAGGAACCAGATTGAAGAAAAGAAGAAGAAGAGGGACTGGTTATGTAAATGCACATAGGGTTTGCCTATATAAGCAAACCCTTTCCACTGTAGCTACTACCACTCGTTGCAGCCCCTTTTTTATTACCGTTTTGAGAACCCCAGTTTCAATGTAATCGTTAATCTAATCTCCTGCTTATATTCTGTACAAAACCTTTGAATCAATCTTATGAGTAGTTCGTTCATATATGCTGCAGCGATGTGTGTCTATTTTGGGTATATGTTCATAGTTTTTCTACATGGTATCAGAGCTTAGGCTCAAAATCTCCTTTATTTTTTAGATCGGTTTATATAAATCGATATATATATCAAATATTTATCCCCTTTATATATATTTTACATCGATATACCTTTTTTGATAAAAACCCTAATTTTTTTATTTACCTACTGCTGGTGTGTAGGGTTAGATCTATTCTTGGATCTTTATCTTGCCATCTGTTGCAGTATATTGCAAGATTAATTCGGTGCGATCTCTTTAGATCTGTATCTGAATCTTTATATCTTGCTTATCTTTTTTTGATAAAAACCCTAAAATTTTTTTATTTACCTACTGCTGGTGTGTAGGGTTAGATCTATTCTTGGATCTTTATCTTGCCATCTGTTGCAGTATATTGCAAGATTAATTCGGTGCGATCTCTTTAGATCTGTATCTGAATCTTTATATCTTGCTTATCTCTCCTAGTTTCACTATCAATCCTTTGTTTTTTGAGAAGGGTTGATTCCTTCTGGAGTATATCTGACTCTTTCTGGTTATTTATTGGAATTACTGTTGGCGACCCCGCTGTAAGCCTTCTCTCTTACCCTTCTAGTAGCAAACTGTTCAATCTTGGTGTGCTCCCAAGTTGGAAGTTTGGCCTATCAGTTGGGATCTCTCTTATTTGTGTGATTCTTGCTTATCTGTGTTCTTGTCTGACTGTTTTTTTTTATCTACTTTAAGCTGTGTTCTCTGTTTAGTTGTTATTATGGCTGATTATATTGATGATAATCTCTTACCACCTGAAACTGACTTTGAAAATGGTGGTAATGTGTTTGGTACTCTTATTAGCAATCTTGATTTTGGTAACCCTTTATACTTGCATGCTAGTGACACATCTGGTGTACCTTTGATCAGTTTGAAATTAAAAGGCACTGAAAATTATAAAATATGGGCCTGTGCTATGCAACTTGCTTTGGAAACTAAAAACAAACTTGGTTTTATTGATGGGAGTTGTGAAAAACCTGTTGATAATGTTGTTCTTGCTAAACAATGGGATAGGTGTAACTCTGTTGTGCTGTCATGGATTCTTGGTTCCTTGTCTGATGATGTTTACTTGGGTCAAGTCTTTTCTAAAGAAGCCTTTTTAGTTTGGGAAGAACTTAAAGAGACCTATGATAAAGTTGATGGTTCTATAACTTTTAATTTGCATCATAAAATTAATTCTCTCACTCAAAATGGAAGTTCTCTTGCTGATTATTATCATAAACTGAATGCTTTATGGAGACAATTTGATTCTTTGGTTCAATTACCTGCTTGTACTTGCAATGCTGCTAAGGCTATTCAGGATCATCATCAGTTAATTAAACTTATGCAGTTTCTAATGGGTTTGGATGAAGTCTATTTGCCCATTAGAAGCAACATCTTGACCAGAGATCCTCTTCCTAGTGTCAAAACAGCTTTTGCAATTATTTCTAGGGAAGAATCTCACAGGTTTACACCTGTTGAGGTTCATCCTAAACCTCAAAATTCTGCTTTCATTGCTAAATCCTTTGAAAATAAGAGAAGAACTTTTGATAACAGAAATTTTGACACTAGAAGGGGACCAAACCCTAATCTGAAATGTTCCAAGTGTCACAGAATTGGTCATACTATTGAAAGATGTTATGAGGTGGTTGGTCATCCTCCTGGTTATGGTGGCAGTTCTTTTAAACCTTCTGGTTATGGTGGCAGTTCTTTTAGACCTAATGGTAGCTTTGTTAAAAGGCAGTCTTTCTCTCCTGGTGTGAAACATCCTGCTAGTAATCATGCTGCAGAGATCCAAAATTCTGCAGCTTATCCTATTTCCCCCAGTGCTGTTCTTGGCAGTCCTGCTGTCTCTGCCTTCACTCCTGAGCAGATGAATCAACTGATCAAAATGATCAATGAAAACAATTTGCACAATTCTGCTCAGGCTAATATGGCAGGTAGCTTTACCTTTTTTAACTCAAATGCATTTTTTAATGCCAAATTTGAACAATTTTTCTGCTCTAATCAAGTTAATGCCTCACAAAAACCAGCTAATGGCTGGATTTCTGATTCTGGTGCTAATCAACACATGACAAACTCTGATAAAAATATGTTCAATGTTGTTGATGTCTCTGGTCTTGGCTTGACTGTTGGTCATCCTAATGGAACTAAAGCCAAAGTTGTTAAAATTGGGGATTTAAAGTTAACTGAATACATTATTCTTTTTAGAGTTCTTGTTGTACCTGAATATTGTGTTAATCTCCTTTCTGTGCACAATTTGGCTAGAGATAGCAAACTCTTTATAGGATTTGATGAATATCATTGCTATGTTCAGGACTTGGGAACCAGGACAACTGTGGGGATTGGTAATGAATATGATGGTCTTTACTTGTTTGATGAATTTAAGTGTGGTAAGAGCAATATGACATGCTTAAATTCTACTTTTGTGTGTAATATTTCTAAGTTTACTTGGCATTGCAGACTTGGTCACCCTTCTGACCAAGTCCTTACTGTTTTGAAAGACAAACTTAAACTTGATAACACCTCTCACAGTTCTTATTGTGAAATTTGTCATAAAGCCAAGCAGACCAGGGAACCCTTCCCTCTGAGTGATCATAAATCCACCAACCTTGGTGATCTGGTTCACTTGGACCTTTGGGGACCCTATAAGGTTCAGAGTAAGGAAGGTTTTAGATACTTCCTTACTATTGTTGATGATTATTCTAGAGCTGTGTGGGTATACCTTTTAAAAACCAAAGAAGAAGTGTTTGACAATATTGTCAATTTCCACAGTTTTGTACACAATCAGTTTAACAAAAAGATTAAGATTTTCAGAAGTGATAATGGAAGTGAGTTTGTCAATCATAGAATGAATGATTTCATGAAACAAAATGGAATTATACACCAAACTTCTTGTGTATATACCCCACAGCAGAATGGCATTGTTGAAAGGAAACATAGGCACTTGCTTAATGTTGCAAGGGCTCTTATGTTTCAAGGGGGGATACCCCTTAATATGTGGAATGAGTGTATTTTAACTGCTGTTTACTTGATCAACAGGTTACCTACTTCTGTGCTTTGTGGAAAGTCTCCTTTTGAACAAATTTTTAAAAACTCTCCTAACTTATCTCACTTGAGAGCATTTGGATGTTTGTGCTTTGCAACTATCTTGAATAATTTAGATAAATTTAGTAGCAGATCTTTAAAATGTATCCTTATTGGCTATGCTGATGCCAAAAAGGGATACAAGTTGCTTAACCTTGAAAATAAAACCATCCTTTACTCCAGGGATGTAGTATTTTATGAGAACATCTTTCCTTTTAAAAATAATCAGCAAAATAATAATCATTTCTCTGAAAATGAAGTCACTCACCTTAATTTCTTTGATAATCTGCTTTATGAAAATAATAAGCATCCAAATGCACCTATGCCCAATGATGAATGGAGAGACCATAATCCTAGTGTTGACAATGGATCTGCCCAGTTTGGCAGCCCATGGGTTACCACTGATGGTGGATCCCCTCTTCACCCTAGCAGCCATTCCTTGGCTACTGGTGAACAGAGGGTTTCATCACCCATTGGGAGTCCTTCTAGGACAACTAATGAGGCTGACACTAATGTCACACTTGATGATAACACAAATATTTCTGAGGGTAATACTGGTTTAGATCAAACTGTTCAAAAGGTTGACAATCCTAACAACCTTAGAAGGTCTAATAGGGTTGGCAGTACCCCTAAAAAGTATGCTGATTTTATCTTGAATAATAAAACCAAACATAACATTTCAAATTATGTGAATTACTGCAAGTTGAATTCTGACAGCATGTGCTTTGTGTCTAATTTGAATAAACAATGTGAACCTACTTGTTTCTTTGATGCTTGTAAAGATCCCTTGTGGGTTGATGCTATGAATGTTGAAATGGAGGCTTTGAATAAAAATGGTACTTGGATTTTGACTGACCTCCCACCTAATAGAAAACCCATTGGTTCCAAATGGGTTTATAAAATTAAATATAAGTCCAATGGTGACATTGATAGGTATAAAGCCAGACTTGTAGCCAAAGGCTGCAGTCAAAGGGATGGCATTGACTATGAAGAGACTTTCTCTCCTGTTGTTAAAATTGTGACCATTAGATGTTTAATTACCATTGCTGTCAATAATAACTGGCCTATCTTTCAACTTGACATTAATAATGCTTTTTTGTATGGTGAAATTGTTGAAGATGTCTATATGACACCTCCACCTGGCTACTTCTCTCCTAATGATAATAGGGTGTGTAAGCTTGTGAAATCCCTCTATGGCCTTAAGCAGGCCCCAAGAAAGTGGTATGAAAAGTTGTCTTCTGCTCTTGTTGACTTTGGTTTTTGCCAAAGTAAAAGTGACTATTCTTTGTTCATTAAGTCTTTAAATGGCATATTTGTGGCTCTTCTTGTGTATGTAGATGATATGGTTATAACTGGAAATTCTGTTAGTGAAATTAACAAGTGTAAAGAATTCTTGCAATCAAAGTTCTCTATAAAAGATCTTGGGAAACTTAGATATTTCTTAGGTATAGAAGTTCATGATACTGATGAGGGAGTCTGTATGACTCAAAGAAAATATTGTCTTGACATTATCACTGAATATGGTTTACTTGGGTGCAAACCTTGTCAAACACCCATTGATTCTAATCTAAATCCTTCTTGTACTGATTCTAATGACTCTCTCTTGGAAAACATCTCTGAATACCAGAAACTTGTGGGTAAATTGATATACCTGACTCTTACCAGGCCAGATATATCTTACTCTGTTCATGTTTTGAGCCAGTTTATGCATAAGCCCTATCTTTCTCACTTCAAACTGGCACTCAGAGTACTGAGGTACTTGAAGGGCTCTCCAGGTAAAGGTTTACATATTAAAGGTAATTCCACACTCTCCTTAACTGCCTATGTTGATTCAGATTGGGCCAAGAGGGTGACTGCCAGGAAGAGTATCACTGGATACACTCTATTCCTTGGTGGCTCACCCATTGCTTGGAAAAGTAAGAAACAGTCCACCATCTCTAGATCTTCTGCTGAAGCAGAATTTAGAGCATTGGCAGCCATCACATGTGAAGTTATTTGGGTTTTAAAGGTCTTAACTGAATTTGGAATTAGGCAAGATGGTCCAGTTCCCATCTTTTGTGATAGTAAGGCTGCCATACAAATTAGTGCTAACCCAGTTTTTCATGAAAAAACCAAACATTTTGAGATTGATTTATATTTTGTAAGAGAAAAAATTGACTTGGGTGTTGTAGAGGCTATCAAAATTGCTTCTGAGAAAAATCTGGCAGATTTATTTACTAAAGGATTGAACACTGTTCTTCATAACAAACATTCTAAAAGCATTGGATTGATTGATATCTTCCACAATTAGTTTGTGGGAGGGTGTTAAAATTATCAAACTTATTGTTGGTTAAGTTGTTTTTTGTAGGTTAAGGACTGATGGTGTTACTTGGAGATGTTAGAGGGACTAAAGGTGTTTAAAGCTATGAGGTTTGAAGAAAGGAACCAGATTGAAGAAAAGAAGAAGAAGAGGGACTGGTTATGTAAATGCACATAGGGTTTGCCTATATAAGCAAACCCTTTCCACTGTAGCTACTACCACTCGTTGCAGCCCCTTTTTTATTACCGTTTTGAGAACCCCAGTTTCAATGTAATCGTTAATCTAATCTCCTGCTTATATTCTGTACAAAACCTTTGAATCAATCTTATGAGTAGTTCGTTCATATATGCTGCAGCGATGTGTGTCTATTTTGGGTATATGTTCATAGTTTTTCTACAGATTATCCAAACATGTAGTGGACGAAAGTTGTTTGGCTCGTGTTTGGGACTGTTGAGGGTCGTTCCAACTACTTCAATGATCCGTATGGGTGTAAGGTTGATGGTGATATTAATTTGTAGCAAAATGGTGGTTAAGTGGGTGTTGCTATTTTGTTGTTGCAGTCGAACTCAAAGAAGAAAGACAAAGAGAGATGAGTTTTTTAAGTAAAAGTAGTGTTATGAGTATTTGTTTTTTTGTTTTTTTTTTTTGGAATAGCTAGTTTTATTAACAAATAAAAACACCATTACATACACATACACCAGAAGGTTAAAAATCCACCCATATAAACATTACATTTACAAAAAAAAAAAACTATTGAATTTGAGATAAGGATGGGGCCAATATACGTGGCTCAACATGGGACACATGTTATCTTTCTTTTGTAATTATTAGTTTGCTTTATAATTTTATGTAGAGTAAATTACACTTTTCGTCCCTAAACTTGGCTCGTTTTTCACTTTTCGTCCCTAAAGTTTAGAAATTACAATTTTGACCCTAAACTTGTTCAGTTTTTTCAATAAACGTCATTTTGTCTTACGGCGTTAAAAAATGGCCGTTAACGTGCGCACGTACGAGACACGTGAGGGCACTAATGTAATTTCACCTTACACCGAGGGACGAAAAGTGAAAAAATTGCTACTTGAGGGACGGAAAGTGAAAAAATAGCTACTTGAGGAACGAAAAATGAAAATCATGCGAAATTGAATTTTCCGGTGAGAAATTGAATTTTCCGGAGAGTATAGATCGAATCAATTGTTGCCCAGGGTTTGTGCGGGATCAAGTTTTGAGAAGATTGGTGGTGATTTCAAGTGGTAATTCGAAGAAACAACAAAGTTATTGGAGATTTAATTTTTCTGGCGACCTGACATGTTTTCCGGCGAGCTTTGAATCTGAAATTTTTTGGTCAGGGATTGTTCGCGATTGAATGTAGAGTTGGTTGCAACCGGTTTCGAGTCGTAATTCGGAGGATCGAGAGAATAATCGTGATTTAAAGTTTTCCGGTGACATTCTATTCTTTTCCGACGGGGTTTTGTAGTTTCCAACGGGTTGTTCTTCTGAAATTCATCATTTTCCAGACACCATAACTGTTCATTGCTTTTTCTGCAAAAATAAGCCATTTGCCGACTTGACCAATCTTGCCATTGCCGAAGTAACCGATCAACAACTCTTATTTTTTTTATTTTTTTTTTATTTTAGAAGAAGGCAGTGATATAGCAAAATTATTCTTTGATTAGGATTCATTAGTTTAAGAAGTGCAGGTTGTTGTGCCCATTTGTACTATAAGATGAATGATACCTCGTTTGGTGATTTTGTTGAAATTATTTATTTGTACTAAAAGCTAATGTTATGGAGCATGAACATGTGTGTGGGGAAAGGATAGTTGAAAACAGGGAAGTGTGGAGACATGATTGAAAAACGTTAATATGTTAATTGGATTATTATCATAAGGTGATTGATGTTGTTGTGATTTTAGGTTGTTTGATTTTGGGATAGTATGTTTGAAGAAGAAGAAACAGGAAGGAAGGGAGGAAGGAACAAAGACAGAAACACGTTGATATATTTTTTGCATGATTTTCATTTTTCGTCCCTCAAGTAGCTATTTTTTCACTTTTCGTCCCTCAAGTAGCAATTTTTTCACTTTTCGTCCCTCGGTGTAAGGTGAAATTACATTAGTGCCCTCACGTGTCTCGCACGTGCGCACGTTAACGGCCATTTTTTAACGCCGTAAGACAAAAGGACGTTTATTGAAAAAATTGGACAAGTTTAGGGTCAAAATTGTAATTTCTAAACTTTAGGGACGAAAAGTGAAAAACGAGCCAAGTTTAGGGACGAAAAGTGTAATTTACTCTTTTATATATTTATTTAAAGTCATTTATATGGTTTTCAAATTTTTGTTTTGCCTTAAAATCGGAAATGTGATTTACTTTTATGATATGGGATTATCGAAGTGTTTAAAATTACATATATGTGATTAGCTTTGAGATTTAAGGCTTTTATAATTTTATTTATTATGTTGAAGTCATTAGTTTTTTTTTTTTTTTTTTTACATTTTATGTCTTCATGTTGGATATTTGAATGTGTTTATATATTATATTATTGGTGTTAGAACTTGTGCAAATAATGGTTTATGTGATAAAAGTTGGTTTATTTTGGATAGTTATTGCTAGAACTTGATATTATTGAACTCATGTTGTGTTTAACTTATAATATTTTTGGTATTATTACAATAAATGTATATTTCGTCAAAAACCCGGTCCAACTCCGGTTCAACCGATCCGACCAGTAAAAAATCGTGAGACCGGTTCAGTGTCCGGTCCGGTTTTAAAAACATTGACCACATCGGATCACTCTTTTTTTTTTTTTCTTTTCTTTCTTTTCAAATTATCATTTACTACTCGTATTTTAATTAATATCGTTTCACATTCATCACCTACTACTCGTATTTAAGTTAATATCATTTCGGGCATCAATGTTCATAAATAAGTTCACGCATTATAGCCTAAAGTTTATGCCATCAAATTTTCCAGAAATCAATTAATTTTAATTGGTATAAGTTCCATATGTCCTAAAATGAAAATCAACGGAGATAAAAAAAAAAAGAAATTCATAGTAACCAATGGCATTTAATTATAGTGAATAAGGTATTGGCATGTGATTTAAGTGACACGGGCTGTCTATACTATTTGTTCAGGAACAATATGCTCGATGAATAATGACTGACGGGGTTTCACCCACCGGCTCGATCCCAAAGGCAACCGATACCAATAGAGGGGCCTTTACGAAGATGGATTTCCCCAAGATACGGAGTTAAGCAAATTAAGGCTTCACTCGTTTGGGTTGAATCAATTGGTACATACCTTTTGTCATCAGGGAGTCACGTACTGAATACCTAATGTTATTTTAGTTAAGCGTCAAAAAAAAAACAACAATAAATTAAGTAACAAAATAATTTGTTATTGATAACTTCATAATAACTAATTGAAAATTTTAAAATACAGACGTACTGAATACCTAATGTTATTTTAGAATGCAAACCAATCAATAAATTAAGTAACAAAATAATTTGTTATTGATAACTTCATAATAACTAATTGAAAATTTTAAAATACAGACGTGAATCATTAATTAATAATAAAAACAGACGCGTGCATCATTATGCGATAATCATTCAAATTAAGTAAATAATAAATAATAATGATGTCGGTTTCAATTCAAGGAAAAAACAATAAATAGATTCCTAACATCACATGGACGAAGATATTGTTGTCGAAGGAAAATTTATAAAAAATAGGAAATAGGTAAACCTTCTTCTAATAATAACTTTTTTCTATAAAAAGTTAATCATGTCCCGAAAGAAAAAAATTAATTATGAGGTATACCGTAAACGGACAGAAAAAATTAGCAATATTGGATAAAATGATAAATATTTTAGATACAACTTGAAAACAACTTTTTTAATAAAAGTAAGTCTGTTCACATCTTAACCTTCTCAATACACCGTCAAGCTATTAGGACCCGAAATCTGTGAAAAATGACATTAGGCGCTTAATTACTTACTTACCGTAAACAGACAAAAAGGATGTTAGAAAATCAAAAGATGGTTTTTCTTTCTACCAATGATTTCCCTTTGATCAGTATTATCCTCCCTCCCTCCTTCGGTTTGCTTTATATTTAAAAAGGTTTTTTGGTGTATCCTTCCGAGTACATACATAGTGAGTAGCTTATACCCAACCTTAGACAGAACACTATATATATATAGGTGGCTGCAAAATGTACATTAATAATGATAAGATAAACTACCATATACACCACTACTACTACTACTACTAACTCTCATGTATATATGTTGCTGCTGCTGCTGAACCAACTAATTAACTACTACTACTATGTACCTAAGTGCTATGTGGTAGAAAATCAATCAAATCATCAACCAGCAATATAATGACGATGATGGAGCTCCCGCTAACAACTACTTCCACAACCTGCAACAAGTTTGAACTTTGTTTTTTGATTTATAAAAGAAGACGTACGGTTCAACCTTAAATTCCAGCGACATTCTCTGAAATAGTACCCTTACGAAGAAGACGACGGAGAAGTTAGTATTCTTTTCAAGTTGTGTAATTTCCACTTCCTCCGGGAGTACTTGATAAAGATGATGAATCATGGATCCCAACATACATACATATACAATTACAACTAGAAGTATAGCTAGCTAGTGAGATCCCATTATAACGTTTCACTACAATACCAATCATCACTTAAACGGGGCACATCATTCCTAATGACAATCACAATATAACCCCAAAAGACATTACAGTAGCGCCTTTTAGTATATTTAAAGCTTTAAAGACCAGACAGATTAAATAACATCAACGTTTTGAGAAAGTTGAGACCACAACCCTAACATCATTACTGACTTAACTGGAATAGTGATGGGCCCCATTTGCGATTAAGGTTTAAAAAGAAGCAGTGGAACCATCCCTCTACTTAACACCTTTAGACCAGAAGATATAATAATATAAATATAAATATAAATATAAATATAAAAAATATAATTTATAATATTAGATGCAAGTAATACCTTAAATATATATGTGGCCGAGAAAACATATATATATAGTCGGGTATGTCAACTGTAAACACACACACACACATCTTCTAAGAGCATGCCATTTCACGCCTTTGATTTAAGCATCCACAATACACACACACACACACACACATACCTTAAATTAAATCAGACAAGGGACATGGCGCACACCACGACCGATATTCGTATTCCACGTAGAACCAGCTTTATCAGTAACAAAAGGGCCAGTATTTACACATTCAAAGTTCTTCGATGCAAGAGACCACAACTTGGAAATAAGCCTACACAACATATATTGTACCTAGATAAGAACTTATATATAAACCCCAAAAGCACGCAGAGACAACGAGTTAAAACTTAAAAGAATGCAATTTTGACGCGTTTACTTGTGAATGGGTAAATTTAGGTTCTGCATTTTAGTACACACAAAATCTCCTAAAATAATTAGACTCCACAAAATAATGCGATCAAACTTGACAAACTAATAATTTTTTGGTCAAAAAGCGTTGCAAGTCAATTACTCAACCAAACCGAAGAAATCAGTTATCATCAGTTACCAGATACCATATACCATCCTGGGCCAACCATTTCGCTACGTCTACAAAACAAAACATGTTTGATGATCACCAAAACGATCCAACTGAAGAGCTCAATGGCCGTTAACATTTAATCAGAGGCCATGAAGATTGGCCTAACGGCCATTAGCAACTGATGGCACAAATTTGAGGCTAAAAACTCATAATAAAGATCATCCGAACACATGATACTGAACCGAGACTTTTTCAAATGATAACATGGTTAATTAAAGACATATATACACCAACCAAATGACAATTGGACCATGATAGATTCAAGAGACGTGTTTACACACCTAAACATCCAAATGGGCCAATGACCCATTTGCCCCAAGACTTGCATATTCAACTCGTTCACATACATAGGACTACATGACTTAACTCAAATTGACCATCAATGACCATGACAACAAACTATGACTATTTAATGACAATATGAGCAACCGTATCAAGCCATGTCTACAGGGATGACTAGCTTAAAAAAGCTATATCAACATCTCTACTACTACCTTCCAAGCGCGCTTCTACAAGCAAGATACTTCTAATTAGCGGTCGGCTAGAAGATCCGCCTATAAAATGGATAAAAGCTAACACGATACGCCAATGTTTAGTGAGTACAAATACTTACTACATGCATATCCATTCAATGATATTATCGCTCTACATCATTTTCATGCGACTCACAAACACATTAACCAATTTGATATATCGAGCAATGGA
Organism: Erigeron breviscapus; assembly: GCA_034093135.1. NCBI lineage: Eukaryota > Viridiplantae > Streptophyta > Magnoliopsida > Asterales > Asteraceae > Erigeron > Erigeron breviscapus. The sequence continues at coordinate 46,131,517 of CM067167.1, read as the reverse complement.
GTCTACATCTCAGGGCTCACTGTGCATATAAATACTCCGAGCAATGATATCTATAACCTTGGGGCTCATTATAAATTAATCAATCATAATCATATTCAACATAATTTGTATACCGAGCAATAGAGTCTACAACTCCGGGAATCATCATCATCTTTTGTATAAAGTACTCAACTTAGCCAATAAAACAAGGTTTCCCTATATCAAAGTTTCTTACGATGTACCTATTAATTCCACAATAATCTCATAAGGCTAATCACACAAATAATTCTCATACTTTTACTAAGTCAGCCTTAAAAATCCAACCCCACTTTGTGTTTGGCTAATTTTCCATCATCTCCTTCTTCGATTAAATAATTTGCATATCGATAACACTACACACTTAATAGTCAAACACAACTATGATAATATATCAAATGGTTTCGTTGTTAGGGATTTTTACCCAATAAAGATGTCAATAACTTATTATACTGGTAATAATCACCAACCCAGGTTACTGAACCCCCAATTCATCTTATGAGCCCTAACTAAAATTAACAAATCATAGTTAAATCATACCTGATGAAGTTTATGGCTAGATTAAGGTTGGAAAATAACAAACTTTTCTTCTTTTTCTTTCACTATTGTCGGTATACATAATCCTCACTTTTCCCATTTTGATTGCTAACCATCCATTTGAAACTTGTGTTATTATTGCTATATATTTTTTTTCTATTGTAATTTCTTAATGAAGAAAGATGTTAGTGGGTTATGCCATGTACATTTTAGATTAAGATAAAATTTCATTACATACCCCTGGGGTATGTCATATTACATACCCCTGTGTTTTTTGTATCATTACATACCCCTGTGTTTTTTGTATTATTACATACCCCTGTGGTGAATTTTTGTATCATTACATACCCCTCACCCTAACGGACGTTAGTTGAGCTTCGTTAAACCCCTCATGTGCAATGCACATGAGGTTATTTTAGTCTTTTTGTACCTTTTCTTTTTCTATTTCCCTTTTCCGTTTTTATATATCTGAGTAAACAAACACACTCTTTTAAACACCCACTTCCTCTCTCCCACTCAACTCCGACCACCACACTGCCGCTGGCCACCACCGTTCCGCCACCACCGTTCCTCCGGCAACCCACTGACGTGCTGCCACTCATCACGGGTGAGCCACCACCTTCAATAATAACATCCCCTTAGATCGTAACATCCCTAAAACACCCGACCTTTCTTCTTCTTTTTTTTCCAGATTCAACACAACCAAATGCCTCTTCAATTCATTCATTCATTTTTCAAAAATCATATCTTCTAAAACACCCAAAATCATTCTCTTTACATAGATCTATATCTGTCTAACCTATCTCTCTTTATCTATATACATATACATACGAATCTATACAAGTAGAGATGACGGTGATGGGTCTCGGCCTTTTCATTATTGTTTGATGATACAAGTAAGCAAAATGACAAATCAGATCATTACTGTTTTTGCTTTCTTGATCGGCTTCATCGAACTGGTTGGTGTTACAAGATCTAAGTAGTAGCTTAGAATTTATTTATTTATTTATTTATTATTAGTATTATAAAAAAGGGTTGGAAGTTGTGAATAAAAAGAATCGGAGTTGCAGACTTTGCTAACGTGTTTCAGTGTTTGAGTGTGTATAATTTAGTATAAGGTCTAAATATGAGTTGTATATTATATGTTCTTGTTATTATTAGTGGTATTATTTTTTTTATTTTTTTTTCTATAAACATCACTTTTATAATAATAATTTTCATTCAGTATAAACCTTCTCGAATCTAACTAATAAAATTCTGTTAATTCATTTCAGTTTTTCAATCCTTTAAATCAACCCTTCCAATTGTTTTTATTGACGCTCATAAAATTCTAGCTTTATTACTGTTTTTCTTCATAATTAAATTAAGAGAAAAATCCATAAAAAGGTAACATATTTACACGAATTTCTATTAAAGGTAACCTATTTTGTTTTCGTCTATTAAATGATCCTATTTTCAAAAAGTTCCTAATAAAGGGTATCTCGTTAGTTTTTGACAGACGGCGCCCGTTAAGTGCCACGTCATCAGTTTTGCTGACGTCGCACTTGACTTTGACCGACCCATATATATATCGATATAATATATCAAAAAAACATAATTTCCAAAATCTGTTTCTCTCTCCCCGCTCTTTCTTCCCCCTTTTCTCTATTTCCCCCCAAAACTCAAGAACCCTAATTTTCCCATTCTCAAATTCGTTCGATTTCTTATCAATTAAACACTATTAAATGTCTAATATATCTGGAGGACCTGTTTCTCGTTGTTTTTGTGGTGATGTAGCAAGAAGATGGACGTCGTGGACATCAAACAACCCAGGTAGGCGATTTCTTGGTTGTCCTAATTACCAGGCTGCTAGAAGATGTAATTACTTCTCTTGGATTGACCCACCACTACCGAATGATTGGTATACAAGTAAGATGATTGAATTCAGAGATGAAAGAAAGAAACATGAAGAAGAAATCGCAAATTTGAGGAAAAAATTGAAGTGTTCAAGAAGGATTATAATGGGTATTATATGTTGTTGTATTATGTATTTTCTTCTTTTCTAGTCTATCAGTTTGTCAATCAATTTGTAAGCTTTTGTGATGTGTTCTAGACTTCTATTGTTTCTGCAAGTGTTCAAGTGTAATCTTTTGAATGAAATTGAATGGAAGTGTTTCTGCCAGTTTTATCTTTGGTTTCTGCAAGTGTAGTATTTTGTAATATTGTTTCTGCAAGTGTTCTAGGTTGCAAGTGTTATTTTGAATGAAATTGAATGAAATTGAATGGAAGTGTTATTTTGTAAGATTAGCACCAAAAAGGATTTAGATAATTAGCATATATTACATACTGGAATTACACAAGAGTTCCAAAAGATTGCATTACATAATGCAAGTACATAAGATTGCATAATTCTACTAAATAACAGCAACAAGTGAGGGAGGTACCGAGTAGGTACCCCGAACGGATAGGAAAGGAAAGGAGAGGCATTTTATCTATAGAAAGAGCTATAAATAGTGGTTTACAAAGGCCGCTATTCCTAACAAGGAATAGAGTAAGGCCTTTTACCGCTCTAAATCTAAACAGGAAAGCTTTTAGGGGGTGCTTGGTAGGGGGTTTTTAGGGGTGGGGAATGGATAATATAATGATTGATGATGCTTGTTTTAAAATATTGTGGTTAATGAATACCAAAATTGGGTAATGAGGCATTATAGGGTAAATTGGGGGGAATGATTATCATTGCCCTTATTTCTCTCTCCTTCTACACGTTCTCTTCTTCTATTTTAATTTTTATCTCTCATCTTCTCATATACTCCTCCTCCATCAAAGAAAAGATTTATCACATATTTTTATACTTATCAAAATCAGCCGTTCAAAAACATCACTCAGGTATTTCATATTCACACTATAAATTATCTCTATTACTAATTTTTTTATTTTCTTTAACAACACTTTAATAATAAATAATGGATGGATGAAAATAACAACTCGTAAAAATAAATCGTGATTACTCCTATTTTCTGAAAAAGGTACCGAACAAGTTTGTGGTGATGCAAATATTGAACAAATTTTAAATGATGTAGCTTCTGTGAATCATGATTACTCCTATTTTTTTATTCTTGAAAGGTATTGTTTAATTGTTTTTGAAATACAACTTCATTCTTCATATATCCAATCTCTTGATTATTAACACCAAATATTCTAGAAATAATAGTTATTGAAATACAGAGTATATAAGATATTTTTATTTATATTTTTTATGTCAAATTCCAATCAGATTGATACGACTAATTAATATATACTTGAATATTTTCAACGAAATTTGAGAAAAAAATAAGCTTATATATATTATAATGCATTTTTAAGAACCAAGCAGGATCAATGACAATGATAATGATTGCTTTGTATGTACCAAGCAACACTAATGCAATGGTAGTATTCCCTAGTATTTCTTTGCATTTCCTCTCCCATTCCTTTCCCATTCCTTAGTTTGAACCAGGCATACCCTTAATGGTTTGTCACAACTACTGCCAACTCCATCTTTGGTTACCACTTTGGTTGCAAGCTTCCTATTTATAATCCTTTCTGACTTCTTTCTTGGAGGAACAAATGGTCTTCTTGTTGGTGTCATTTTCATTCTTCTTTGAGAGGTTCCAACAGGTGCAGATTGTTGAATGGGTTCATCTTCATGAAGATTAGTGACATTTTCCTCAACATTTTGGTCTTCAACCCCAACTTGAACAGGTGCAGACTGTTGCACTGGTTGACTTTGACCTTCACCACTTTGACCTTCACCACTTGGACCACCAACCTTTGCACCACCACCCCTGCCACCACCACCTCCTAAGTTCTTTGATCATTGAATTCCAGCATTCACAAATGCCATTCTCAACAGAATCACAATCCAATCCTGGTTCATAAAATGCTCTAGTCCAACTATATGGCTGTTTGTTAAGCAGATAATTGTATGCTTCTTCATTCCCTTGTTTGATTTTATCCAAAATGAACATAAAATATTCTGGATAGGTTGACTTTGCAGCTTGCCAAAAGTAGTTCTTAAAATACACCCCAGCCCACTTCTTACTAAAATTTGCATATACATGCCTGCACACTGTCTATGTTCACAATTTGGTAAAACTTGAGTAACTGCCTCAATCAAACCCTATTATTTAAGCCAAAATGTAAAGAATTTAAGGACAGTAATATAGTATATACAATATGTTTTCATATAATATGGCAAAGTATGATAAAGAGTTTAAAAAGAAGCTAACCTTATGCTGATCAGAAATTATTGCAATCCCATCACCATTTCCTAGTCCAAGGTCATTCTGAATCAATCTGCAGAACCATAACCAGTTTTCTTTTGTCTCAACATCCACTAAAGCCCATGCAATGGGAAAAACTTGGTTATTTGCATCTCTACCACTGCTGACAACAACTCACCCTGTGCAGTACCCTTTAAAAAGCACCCATCAAGTCCAATAATCTTCCTACACCCTGCTAACCAACCTTCCTTGCAAGCTTTGAAATGTTGTAGTTCCATCTAGGTTAGATTGAACATTTACCTCTACTGTACTTCCTGGATTTGTCTTGTTTATTGCTTCTGCATAGTCCCATATCCTAGCATAATGATTGTTGAGAATTGTGGTCATCTCATATATTGCTTTTGCTCTTGCTCTACAACATTGACTGAGTGTCACCCTCACATTGTACTTCCTCATAACCATATGTCTTTCTTGCTCATCCTGATCTTATCACCAAACTGTCTTGCAATCCACCCTGCAGTAACAATTCCACTCAAATGGTGCTTTCTTGAACATGTATGCTTAGACCTCAAAGACTTGATTTGAAAAGTTGACTCATCCTGAATCCATGATGCCCACAGCCTAAAAGGACATGGATTCTCAACAACAATTCCCTTTTCTTTAGCATTTCTTACCCCACATTTAACAAGCACATGTGTACTCTTACTGTCTTCATAATACAGTGGATACCCATTTGCCAATGCATACTTAATAATGGAATCCTTAAACTGCTCAATACTTTCAAATCTCTCTCCTTTAAATGGATGCATTAACTTCCAATGAAGTGTAGGATCATGCATTTGAGACTTAATCTTGTCATTCTCTTCTTTTTCTGGACCTTCTTCAGATTTGGATTGTAATCTGGATCTGAGTGATTTCCAGTATCAAGGTCTTCATCATTTTCATTTTTCTTACCCTCTTCAGCCTCAAAAGTCAGTTTCTTTGGACTGATTCCCTTATTTGGTGTTCTCAAAACTGGCATAGGTTGTTTCCTTGGACTGAAACCCTTATTTGGTGATATGTTTTGGTGTGCATTACCCTTTTTCCTATTTTGTTTCATCTTTCTACATTCCATCAATTCTTCCTCACCAGCACTTAGATGATCTAAGCTAGGACAATCACTGTCTGAATCACTTTCTGACTGACTCTCACTTCCACCCTCACTTTCTGAATCACTTTCCCCATCCCCATCTTCATCATAGTCAGGATCTTCACAATCATCATCACCTTCCCCATCTGGTTTATCTTCCTTCACACCCTCTTTCACTTCCTCCTCCTCACATTCATCATCACTTTCTTCAATAAAACTTGACAAATCTAATTTTTCTAAATCTACATACATATGTAGATTTCTAAAATCACCATCACATACCATGTAACGTAAACCCTTACTTAATTCTTTACCAGGTACACAATAATATAGCCCAACAGATTTTCCTTTGGTTGCTTGATAAAAAGTGTTTATAACCTTAATTACTTTTTTATTGAATGACTGAAATGTATACTCGTTATATTTCACTTCACCCATAGTAACCAACGCCCCACCTTCGTATCGCAGTGGATTTTTCAAAAACCCACCACAATAATGAACATCTTGTAACACCCGTCGTTTAAAAATATGGGTTTTCAAAAACTTTTCACCTAATGGTGTTAAATTGCGGAAGTAAAGACTGTAAAAGTCAAAACCGATAGAAACATTTCGGTTTCTGCATTTATTTGGTGTTACTTGTCATATCAACAATAGTTCAAATGAAAACCCAACGGTTGCCCAACATAAAACAACCGTTCACACATCACTACATAAATTCGACATTATATACGAAATGTAACGAATGTCTAAAGAAAGCATCGTCTAAGGGTAGCTAAGGCTCCTGCATTGCATCTACCCAAGCTCACACGTCCTGCATCTAGTTTCCATCAAGCTAAACCTGAGGGAACAACCACATTAAGAAGCAAGTGTTAGCTATAAGAATAGCTAAGTAAGATAACACTTAATTTAAAAGCATTTGTCCAATTAAAACAATCTTCATTATTAGACAAGTTTTATTAGGCACAACACACATCACACGTTCACACATATACTGCATTTCAACTTCGTTTCAATTAGGATAATCATCCTAAAGGTGCCTATCCTGCATTAGTTCACACATTGTCACACGTATCTTCGTTAATTGCATATAAGTGTGCCCTGCATCACACCCGACTGGATGATCAGTCAAAAGACTACTCATCTTACGTCGTTAAGGAATGGCAAGCCAATCCTTGAGTAATCCGTATGTGGAGGTTGGTCAAACCTCTCGTATTACTCGCCCTGCGTTATAGAGACCATGTTGCGAGGAGCCACCCAAGCAACAACTGCATCTACGCACTCGCCCGGCTAAGGCTAGTACGGGTTAAGCTTAACACTTTTCACTGCATCTGTTTTATGAGCTCAATTTCACACATATAGATTGGGTCCCTGCATTCCCAAACATTCACACACATATAGTCTAGGTAACACACATTCCTAGACATTCACACACTTTAACTTCATTACGTTTGGATCCTTAAACGTGCAAGTGACATAGCAACCTAGCAAGTCTAGTGAACTAGGCGTACAAGTCAAGCATGCATATCACACATCAACTTCATTTCTATATATCATACATATCAAGATACTTCATTAAACTACATCAACTGCATAGCTACATATTACATTAAGCAATCCTGCATTACACTACAATAGGGACTGCATCTCAGGTCTCATGGTCAACTGCATAACCCATAATACCTCCCAAGTAACCCATATGCCCACATGCAATAATAAGGTACCGAATGGAAGTGTTTACGATTTGAAACCAGCTTTTAGTTGATCCCTCAGCGTGTCAAAGTAGTGTATCTTACCTGGTTGTAGTACACGCGCACAAACAAGTAGCTAATAATGCTTATCAGTAACCTCCGACACCTATCGTTCATTAACATATAAAGTATAAGTCATTTGGAATCTTAAACGGACTCTCGAACGACCTTAAGACTGACTACGTAAAATTCCAGAATTACACCTTACGAAGATAGCCTTCGTACGAACTTAGCTAACGAAGTTAATCTTCGTACGAACTTAGCTAACGAAGTTAATCTTCGTACGAACTTTATCTTCGTTCGAACTTAGCTAACGAAGTAATCTTCGTACGAACTTACTAACGAATAACTTCGTACGAACTTACTAACGAAGAATCTTCGTACGAACTTAGCTAACGAAGTTAATCTTCGTACGAACTTAGACTACGAAAATCTTCGTACGAACTTACTAACGAAGAATCTTCGTACGAACTTACTAACGAAGAATCTTCGTACGAACTTACTACGAAGAATCTTCGTACGAATTAGCTAACGAAGTTAATCTTCGTACGAACTTAGCTAACGAAGTTAATCTTCGTACGAACTTACTAACGAAGTAATCTTCGTACGAACTTAGCTAACGAAGTTAATCTTCGTACGAACTTAGCTAACGAAGTTAATCTTCGTACGAACTTACTAACGAAAATCTTCTACGAACTTACTACGAAAATCTTCGTACGAACTTACTAACGAAGTAATCTTCGTACGAACTTAGCTAACGAAGTTAATCTTCGTACGAACTTAGCTAACGAAGTTAATCTTCGTACGAACTTAGCTAACGAAGTTAATCTTCGTACGAACTTTTATCGAAGTAATCTTCGTACGAACTTACTAACGAAGAATCTTCGTACGAACTTACTAACGAAGTTAATCTTCGTACGAACTTAGCTAACGAAGTAATCTTCGTACGAACTTACTAACGAAGTTAATCTTCGTACGAACTTACTAACGAAGTTAATCTTCGTACGAACTTACTAACGAAGAATCTTCGTACGAATTACTAACGAAGTTAATCTTCGTACGAACTTAGCTAACGAAGTAATCTTCGTACGAACTTACTAACGAAAATCTTCGTACGAACTTACTAACGAAGAATCTTCGTACGAACTTAGCTAACGAAGTTAATCTTCGTACGAACTTACAACGAAAATCTTCTACGAACTTACTACGAAAATCTTCGTACGAACTTACTAACGAAGAATCTTCGTACGAACTTACTAACGAAGAATCTTCGTACGAACTTACTAACGAAGAATCTTCGTACGAACTTACTAACGAAGTTAATCTTCGTACGAACTTAGCTAACGAAGTAATCTTCGTACGAACTTACTAACGAAGAATCTTCGTACGAACTTACTAACGAAGAATCTTCGTACGAACTTACTACGAAGAATCTTCGTACGAACTTACTAACGAAGAATCTTCGTACGAACTTAGCTAACGAAGTAATCTTCGTACGAACTTAGCTAACGAAGTTAATCTTCGTACGAACTTAGCTAACGAATTAATCTTCGTACGAACTTATAACGAAGTAATCTTCTACGAACTTACTAACGAAGTTAATCTTCTACAAACCTAACTACTTTATCTCCGTTAACCACACATAACTACATTCAAATATTAAGTAAAGACTTAACGACACCCCAAATTGACTTAACGGCATTAGTCAAACGTTCAATAAAAGTTCGGGATGTTACAAATACCTCCCCCTTAAGAGGATTCCGTCCCCGGAATCTCATCAGATAGGAACAACTCGGGATATTTCTCCTTCATTACTGCTTCAGTTTCCCAAGTCAAGCTTTCTCCATGATTATGCTTCCACTTTATCAAGACAAGTTCAATCACTTTTCGGCGTAACTTCTTTTGCTTTCTTCCAAGTATCGCTACCGGTTCGTCTACTATTCTCTTCATTGGGTCAATACTCACGTCTTTAATAGGAATCACACTCGACTCCTCAGCTAAACATTTCCTCAAGTAGGATACATGGAAGGTGTTGTGAATTCCATCCAATTCTGGAGGTAATTCCAACTGATATGCCACATCTTTAATGCGCTTCACCACTTTAAAAGGTCCAATGAAACGTGGACTCAACTTTCCCTTCTTTCCAAATCGGATAACTCCTTTCCAAGGTGATACTTTCAGCATCACTAAATCACCAACATTAAACTCAATCGGTCTCCTTTTCTTATCTGCATATGTTTTCTGCCTTTCTCTCGCCACACGTAAGGCTTCTTTAGCTACATTAACCTTTTCAGAGGTAATTTCAATAATTTCGGGACCGGTCAACTGCTTTTCACCGGGCTCCATCCAACAACTTGGAGTCCTACATCTCCTTCCATATAACATTTCAAATGGTGGCATCCCAATACTTGCATGGTGACTATTATTATAAGCAAATTCAATCAACTTCAAGTGTTCATCCCATGCTCCACCGTATTCAAGTACACACGTTCTCAACATATCCTCCAAGGTTTGAATGGTTCTCTCACTTTGCCCATCGGTTTGGGGATGATAGGCGGTACTCAAATTTATTCTACTACCCAACTCCCGTTGAAGACCCTTCCAAAAGTTTGACACAACCCTCGAGTCTCGATCCGAAACAATAGATAAAGGAACTCCATGTTTCGCAACTACTTCATCAATGTACATCTTTGCCATCTTCGTTAAAGGCACATCTTGTCGGGTAGCTAGAAAATGAGCACTCTTCGTCAATCTATCTACAATCACCCATATCATATCATTCCCTTTCGGCGTTTTAGGTAGCTTCGTTACAAAGTCCATGGTAATATGATCCCATTTCCACTCGGGAATTTCTAATTGATGCAACAAACCATACGGCTTTTGATGGTCCGTCTTCACTCTTGTACACGTCAAACACTTTGCTACAAAATGAGCTACTTCACCTTTAATATCCGGCCACCAATAAATCGGCTTCAAATCTGCATACATTTTGGTGACACCGGGATGCATCGAATACCTACTTCTATGGACCTCTTCAAGGATCAACTCTCGGTTACCACCAAGCAGTGGCACCCAAATGCGACCCTTGTATGTTTTAAAACCCACGGCTATTAGTCTCCATCACAAGTCGTTTCTTCTTCCCAATACTCTCGTTATCAATATTATCCTTCATTAATGCCATCTCTTGTGCTTCTTTAATTCGATCTAATAGACCCGACTTGGCCTGAACTTGCATGCTCATCAACTTACAAGAAGAGCTTTGCACTTTCCTACTTAGTGCATCCGCCACTACATTGGCTTTACCCGGATGGTATTTGATTTCACAATCATAGTCTTTAAGTAATTCCATCCACCTTCTTTGTCTCACATTCATCTCCTTTTGAGTAAACATATATTGTAAACTCTTATGGTCGGTGTAAAGTGTGCATTTAGTACCATATAAGTAATGTCTCCATAATTTCAATGCAAACACAACCGCCGCTAGCTCAAGATCATGGGTAGGGTAATTCTTCTCATGAGGCTTCAACTGACGTGAAGCATAGGCAATCACTTTGTCTCTCTGCATTAAGACACAACCCAAACCCGTAATAGAAGCATCGCTATATACCACTAAATCATCAGTACCTTCAGGCAAGGCAAGGATAGGAGCTTCACACAACTTCTTTTTCAACGTTTGGAATGCATTTTCCTGCTTTTCAGTCCACTCGTACTTCACACCCTTCTTTGTTAATTCCGTCATAGGCTTGGCTATTCGGGAAAAATCCTGAATAAACCTTCTATAATACCCAGCCAAACCAAGAAAACTCTTAATCTCGGTAGGAGTCTTTGGCTGCTCCCACTTTGAAACAGCTTCAATCTTTGAAGGATCTACTTTAATACCTTCCGATGTAATAACATGACCAAGAAACTGCACTTCTCGGAGCCAAAACTCACATTTAGAAAACTTTGCGTACAACTTCTTCTCCCTCAACACCTCCAAAACTGCTTTCAAATGCTCACGGTGTTCATCCTCTGACTTAGAATAGATCAAAATATCGTCAATAAACACAATAACAAAATGATCTAGAAAGGGGCGGCATACCCGATTCATTAAGTCCATAAACGCGGCTGGAGCATTGGTCAACCCAAATGGCATGACCAAGAACTCATAATGACCATATCTAGTCCGGAAAGCTGTCTTTGCTACATCTTCCTTCTTTACCTTTAACTGATGATAACCGGACCGCAAATCAATCTTTGAAAAATACGAAGCACCATGTAGTTGATCAAAAAGATCATCAATTCTCGGGAGAGGATACTTATTCTTGACCGTTCGTTTGTTCAACTCACGGTAGTCAATACACATGCGCATTGATCCATCCTTCTTCTTAACAAAGAGAACCGGAGCTCCCCAAGGCGAGGAACTAGGTTGTATGAACCCCTTGTCAAGTAACTCCTGTAGTTGCGTCATTAATTCCTTCATTTCTGTAGGAGCTAATCGGTAAGGTGCTTTAGCAACGGGTGTAGCACCGGGAATAAGATCTATCTGAAAAGTAACTTCACGATCGGGAGGAATACCGGGTAGATCATCGGGAAACACATCGGGGAAATTGGATACTACCTCAACACTAGCGATTGGAGACTTCTCTTTTCTTGCATCTATGACATAAGCCAAGTAATGGCTCTTGTTTTTCCTTATACATTTAATAGCTTTCATCATACTAATAATCTTTATTCCTCCTCTCTTCTTGTCTCCATACACCGTTATCACTTTACCCTCGGATATAGGCAAACGAATTATCTTTTGGGAACATAAAATACTAGCTTCATTTCTAGCCAACCAATCCATACCAATCACTACATCAAAACCACCTAAGGTAGTAGGTAATAGTTGGACCGGAAAAGAACGACCTTCAATCTCAATGTCACAATCGTCATATCCCACACGTATATTATTAACCGTACCATTAGCAATTTCTACCTCTAATGAACAATCTAAGGGAGTAGTGACTCTTTCTAGCTTAGGAGCAAATAATGTGGACACAAACGACCTATTTGCACCTGAATCAAATAAAACAGAGGCAGGCTTTGAATTAACAAGGAAAGTACCACTTACCACTTCATCGTTGTTCCTTGCGTCATCAACCGTCATTTGAAGAGCTCTCACTTTTGTTGCTGTCGTGGCGGTCTTCTTTCCAGCATTCTTCATCTGTGGACAATCGGCAATGAGATGACCCGTTTCTTGGCACTTGTAACAACGAGTCTTGTCCCTACATTCAGTGGCAAGATGTCCCGACTTCCCACACTTATGGCACCTTCTCGTCTTGTCGGTACAATGCCCTTCATGAATTGTCTTGCAAAATGTACACCATGACCCATTCTTCTTTTTATCCTTGTCACCGCTCGTACTACCACTTCCACGGAACTTCTTATTATTATTGTTATTGGAAGACCAATTTGACCTTCTTTTAAATCCCACTTTCTTGTCGTCGACTCTCTCAACTACTTTCTTGTCCGAAGCAAAATCATCATCAAGCTTTTTAGACTCCTTAATTGCTTCAGTCAGAGTCTTGTGCTGCCTGCAGATACCTCGATAACTCGGAGGCAAACCATCAACATAGCAAGCAACCTGATCCGCATCAGTACGGAACAGATGGCCTACAAACTTCATCTTCTCCATAAAGGAACGAGCATAATCATTAATTTTGCCAACTTCAGCTGTCAAAGCACGGAACTCTTTTTTCCATTTTACGCTGCTCATGTACCCCAATATATTCCTCAATGAATTTCTGCTTAAAGTCAGCCCACGTAATAGCAGTTACCATAGCCGGAGTCATTGAAATAGTAATGCTCTTCCACCAGTCCCGAGCACCTTCTTTCAACATCCTACTAGCACACAACACTTTCTTATCCTCGGGACAATCACAAGCTTCAAAAACCATCTCAGTATCATCAAGCCATTCCATGCAACCTACTGCATTAAGTGTTCCATAGAATTTCTGAGCTCCACACTTCTGGAAACTTTCAAACTTGAATCGAGGGCGTGAACATCATTAGGAGGAACCACATTAACATTAGCATGAGGAATAACAACATCATCGATCGGTGGCTCAGTGTGGTGAGAAGGCACAGAGTGACTGTTTCCAGTTCCTTCTGCGTTAGCTGCCAACGCCTGATTCAACTGTTCTTGCGTTTGGGCCAACTGGGCCTGAAGAGTTAGCACAAGATTATACATCTCCGTCTGATTGGGAATCTGATCCACCGCTACATCGTTAACTCTCGGAGGATTGCCAGGTGGTGGAGGCATCGGACCCAATGAGCCTGGTTGATTAACACGGCGGGGGTTCACACGATTCACATTAGCATTAGCAGCAGCATTAGAAGCACCTGCACCCGGATGGACAGGTGGAGTAACGCTAGCAGTAGCTCCGTCGCGTTGGATGTTGCGGTTGCGAGTGTTAACCATTTTCCTTCAATAAAATGGTGGAGTCGATAAGCGTAAAATAAAACAAAAAGCTCGTCGAGATAAGGCTAAAACATATCATCGTAACATAAACATCTCGTAAGCCCTATCACACTCGCACTCATCCCAATCCATCCTACATCACATGTCATCTCTAGCTAAGGCATCCTACGAGTACCTAGCATGCACACCTTAAGTTTAAGTCCAAATCCTATGGTCAATAGGCCTTGGTTCACTTAAACTACTTCTCTGATACCAACTTGTAACACCCGTCGTTTAAAAATATGGGTTTTCAAAAACTTTTCACCTAACGGTGTTAAATTGCGGAAGTAAAGACTGTAAAAGTCAAAACCGATAGAAACATTTCGGTTTCTGCATTTATTTGGTGTTACTTGTCATATCAACAATAGTTCAAATGAAAACCCAACGGTTGCCCAACATAAAACAACCGTTCACACATCACTACATAAATTCGACATTATATACGAAATGTAACGAATGTCTAAGGAAAGCATCGTCTAAGGGTAGCTAAGGCTCCTGCATTGCATCTACCCAAGCTCACACGTCCTGCATCTAGTTTCCATCAAGCTAAACCTGAGGGAACAACCACATTAAGAAGCAAGTGTTAGCTATAAGAATAGCTAAGTAAGATAACACTTAATTTAAAAGCATTTGTCCAATTAAAACAATCTTCATTATTAGACAAGTTTTATTAGGCACAACACACATCACACGTTCACACATATACTGCATTTCAACTTCGTTTCAATTAGGATAATCATCCTAAAGGTGCCTATCCTGCATTAGTTCACACATTGTCACACGTATCTTCGTTAATTGCATATAAGTGTGCCCTGCATCACACCCGACTGGATGATCAGTCAAAAGACTACTCATCTTACGTCGTTAAGGAATGGCAAGCCAATCCTTGAGTAATCCGTATGTGGAGGTTGGTCAAACCTCTCGTATTACTCGCCCTGCGTTATAGAGACCATGTTGCGAGGAGCCACCCAAGCAACAACTGCATCTACGCACTCGCCCGGCTAAGGCTAGTACGGGTTAAGCTTAACACTTTTCACTGCATCTGTTTTATGAGCTCAATTTTACACATATAGATTGGGTCCCTGCATTCCCAAACATTCACACACATATAGTCTAGATAACACACATTCCTAGACATTCACACACTTTAACTTCATTACGTTTGGATCCTTAAACGTGCAAGTGACATAGCAACCTAGCAAGTCTAGTGAACTAGGCGTACAAGTCAAGCATGCATATCACACATCAACTTCATTTCTATATATCATACATATCAAGATACTTCATCAAACTACATCAACTGCATAGCTACATATTACATTAAGCAATCCTGCATTACACTACAATAGGTACTACATCTCAGGTCTCATGGTCAACTGCATAACCCATAATACCTCCCAAGTAACCCATATGCCCACATGCAATAATAAGGTACCGAATGGAAGTGTTTACGATTTGAAACCAGCTTTCAGTTGATCCCTCAGCGTGTCAAAGTAGTGTATCTTACCTGGTTGTAGTACACGCGCACAAACAAGTAGCTAATAATGCTTATCAGTAACCTCCGACACCTATCGTTCATTAACATATAAAGTATAAGTCATTTGGAATCTTAAACGGACTCTCGAACGACCTTAAGACTGACTACGTAAAATTCCAGAATTACACCTTACGAAGATAGCCTTCGCACGAACTTAGCTAACGAAGTTAATCTTCGTACGAACTTTATCTTCGTTCGTTCTACTTTACGAAAATAGCTTCTTTACGAATTTAACCAACGAATTTGGCTTCAAACGAATTTAAACAACGAACTTGAACTTCGTTGGGGCAAACGAATTTAGACTGCATGAACGAACTTGGCATCAGTTACGAATTAAATCCTATTTTCGTCCAGAATTCCAAAAACGACTAACTTCATCAATTTTCCAGATTTTGATCGATCAAGGCTTCCTTCCAAACATGTTTTCGACACAATTAAACATCTTTTGATCATCAAGATCGACTATAGACTCGTTTAACACCATTTTGAATGTTAATTAACCAAAACACCTTTTAAGCCCTAATTACTTGCATAATCCCATCTTAATCAGATTTGTCCCATAATTAAACCACCTCTAAATCTGAAATACAAACAATACATCAATGATTACCTGCTTGACTCGATGATCGATCAATTTACAACACCAAATCGTTTGATCAAAGGCTTGATTAATTGCTTTAGGATTCAAGAAAGGATTAATTGCTTTATTATTTGCTAATGGCTGCTTAATCTCATCTAATGGCAGCTCCTAAACCCTTAATCCCGTTTTTAGATTTCAACCTATGTCAAAATCAGTCCCTGGACTTCTAAACCCTTCATTATTGGTCACAAACTGCATTATTGACCATACACAACATTAGTCCTTCATTAAAAGGCACTACATAGCCTTTAAGCGACATTAATCACACTTTTATTCGTCATTAAAATTTAGGCTTTTAAACCTAACTACTTTATCTACGTTAACCACACATAACTACATTCAAATATTAAGTAAAGGCTTAACGACACCCCAAATTGACTTAACGGCATTAGTCAAACGTTCAATAAAAGTTCGGGATGTTACACCTCTACAGTACCTAACTTATCCATTGACTTCATTTTAACAAAAATAAAGCAAGATTAAACACTTACCTGTGCGATTGGTACATTGCGGTACAAGTTTTTCCTTTCAATTTAGTGTTTAATCGAACAATTTTGGAGGGGGAAATTAGGGTTCTTCGATTTGGAGGGAAATAGAGAAAATGGGGAGAATTATGGCGGGGAGAGAGAAAGGGAAAAAGAAAATAAGAAAACGATATATTATATCGATATATATATGGGTCGGTCAAAGTCAAGTGCCACGTCAGCAAAACTGATGACGTGGCATCGATGACGTGGCACTTAACGGGCACCGTCTGTCAAAAACTAACGATGACTTCATTAGGATGACGTGGCATCGATGACGTGGCATCGATGACGTGGCATCGATGACGTGGCATCGATGACGTGGCATCGATGACGTGGCATCGATGACGTGGCATCGATGACGTGGCATCGATGACGTGGCATCGATGACGTGGCATCGATGACGTGGCATCGATGACGTGGCATCGATGACGTGGCATCGATGACGTGGCATCGATGACGTGGCATCGATGACGTGGCATCGATGACGTGGCATCGATGACGTGGCATCGATGACGTGGCATCGATGACGTGGCATCGATGACGTGGCATCGATGACGTGGCATCGATGACGTGGCATCGATGACGTGGCATCGATGACGTGGCATCGATGACGTGGCATCGATGACGTGGCATCGATGACGTGGCATCGATGACGTGGCATCGATGACGTGGCATCGATGACGTGGCATCGATGACGTGGCATCGATGACGTGGCATCGATGACGTGGCATCGATGACGTGGCATCGATGACGTGGCATCGATGACGTGGCATCGATGACGTGGCATCGATGACGTGGCATCGATGACGTGGCATCGATGACGTGGCATCGATGACGTGGCATCGATGACGTGGCATCGATGACGTGGCATCGATGACGTGGCATCGATGACGTGGCATCGATGACGTGGCATCGATGACGTGGCATCGATGACGTGGCATCGATGACGTGGCATCGATGACGTGGCATCGATGACGTGGCATCGATGACGTGGCATCGATGACGTGGCATCGATGACGTGGCATCGATGACGTGGCATCGATGACGTGGCATCGATGACGTGGCATCGATGACGTATCGATATATATGGTGCATCAGTGATGTCAGCAAAACTGATGACGTGGCATCGATGACGTGGCACTTAACGGGCGCCGTCTGTCAAAAACTAACGAGATACCCTTTATTAGGAACTTTTTGAAAATAGGATCCTTTAAATAGACGAAAACAAAATAGGTTACCTTTAATAGGAAATTCGTGTAAATAGGTTACCTTTTTATGGATTTTTCCCTTAAATTAAACAAATTATTAATAAATTATATTAAATAGAATTATTTTTAATTAATAATTTCAACTTATAAAAACAACTAACTAAATCTGTAACTAATTAATACTATAGGGTTTGTTTTGAAAATAATAATAATAAAAAAAAAATAGAAAGAAAAGGGTCCCCATTGTATCAATCTTTTTGATATAAATAAAATAAAAAAAAGTAATTGGATGGGAACCCCCTGATCCATGTACCATTTGGTACCCACTAATCCCCAGCCAGGCTAGTGTCCAGGTGATTCTCAACTACTTAATAATCCCCTGATTATCTCAAGTTTGCCTTTGGCAAGACTCGAACCCAAGACCCTCCTGGAAAATGGCGACTAGTGGCCACTGGGCTATTACCCAATGGTTTCCTATGATATAAAATACAAAGCTACAAATCATATATATAAACAAAAAATTAAAAGCGCACCACTTACCATATACACATACAAATATCGAATGCTAACTATTAAATTTCGCCAGGTTTACCACCGATTTGTAAGCCTTGCGAGCATACTGTCGAAAAAAACCTTAAAAAGTCCGTACAAATTAATATATTAATAAAAGAATGAAGAACAAATGAAAGGTAAACATTGGAGAAAAGTATTACACAAAAAGGAAAAAGGAAAAAGGAAAAAATCAAAAATCAAAACAGACATTTTTATAGGTAGCTATGATCGTAAGCCGGAGATTACCTGAACGTTGACTGGAGATAACAAATAGGGTTTTGTTAATGACGGCCCTAGGGCGGTCAGTATAAACTATTTCGGTGCATTAAAATTTCGTAAGGCCATTGAATAGTAATACAAAAACAAAAGACCAAAATATGTGATATTTAAATGTAAAAAAAACATATGTGAAAAAAAACAAAAGAAGCGAGGCAAAATGTAAGGCCATTGAATAGTAATACAAAAACAAAAGACCAAAATATGTGGTATTTAAATGTAAAAAAAACATATGTGAAAAAAAACAAAAGAAGCGAGGCAAAATGTAAGGCCATTGAATAGTAATACAAAAACAAAAGACCAAAATATGTGATATTTAAATGTAAAAAAAACATATGTGAAAAAAAACAAAAGAAGCGAGGCAAAATGTAAAAAAAACATATGTGAAAAAAAACAAAAGAAGCGAGGCAAAATGTAAAAAAAACATATGTGAAAAAAAACAAAAGAAGCGAGGCAAAATGTAAAAAAAACATATGTGAAAAAAAACAAAAGAAGCGAGGCAAAATGTAAAAAAAACATATGTGAAAAAAAACAAAAGAAGCGAGGCAAAATGTAAAAAAAACATATGTGAAAAAAAACAAAAGAAGCGAGGCAAAATGTAAAAAAAACATATGTGAAAAAAAACAAAAGAAGCGAGGCAAAATGTAAGGCCATTGAATAGTAATACAAAAACAAAAGACCAAAATATGTGATATTTAAATGTAAAAAAAACATTGAATGTAAAAAAAACAAAAGACCAAAATATGTGATATTTAAATGTAAAAAAAACATATGTGAAAAAAAACAAAAGAAGCGAGGCAAAATGTAAAAAAAACATATGTGAAAAAAAACAAAAGAAGCGAGGCAAAATGTAAAAAAAACATATGTGAAAAAAAACAAAAGAAGCGAGGCAAAATGTAAGGCCATTGAATAGTAATACAAAAACAAAAGACCAAAATATGTGATATTTAAATGTAAAAAAAACATTGAATGTAAAAAAAACAAAAGACCAAAATATGTGATATTTAAATGTAAAAAAAACATTGAATGTAAAAAAAACAAAAGACCAAAATATGTGATATTTAAATGTAAAAAAAACATTGAATGTAAAAAAAACAAAAGACCAAAATATGTGATATTTAAATGTAAAAAAAACATATGTGAAAAAAAACAAAAGAAGCGAGGCAAAATGTAAGGCCATTGAATAGTAATACAAAAACAAAAGACCAAAATATGTGGTATTTAAATGTAAAAAAAACATATGTGAAAAAAAACAAAAGAAGCGAGGCAAAATGTAAAAAAAACATATGTGAAAAAAAACAAAAGAAGCGAGGCAAAATGTAAAAAAAACATATGTGAAAAAAAACAAAAGAAGCGAGGCAAAATGTAAAAAAAACATATGTGAAAAAAAACAAAAGAAGCGAGGCAAAATGTAAATAAAACAAAACTTTGTGACAAAATATAAGGTGTACTTAAAATAAAAAAAAAAAACGTACTTGCTTTTGGATAAAAAAAAAAAGAAATTCTAAAAAATAGAATCTAATTGTTACAATTTACAAAAAATAAAATAATTGACTAAATAACAAACAAACAAAAAAAAAGAAAAACTCACATTTATTACTCACAAAAATGAATGTATCCGGTTCTTTTGTATAATGTTGTTTTAGAAAATTATTATTCACCAAGTAATTGCGACCTCTATGTCTAGTTGTTAATGAAAATCTAACAAAAATAACATACACAAAATAACCATCAATTTCATGGAACAACTTAACATAAACATATTGAAGCTCCAACTCTATTTCAATAGACTGGAAAACATCCAAAAAGCATTATGCTTGATATTTGTTTATATATACAACCAATTAGTATTAATATACTAAACTACTTTGCATGAAAATATAAAACCTAAACCATAATTACATTCACTTTGAATAATAAGAAAGCAATACAAAAATTTACGTTGTTTATTCATTCATCTATTTATATATGCAAAAATTTATATATTAGGACAAATGATTTAAAAATCTGGTAACTAAATCTATATTTATTTCGTATAAATATAAAATTATGTGATTAATGAAATTTAGGTAGTTAGAATATTTAGTTTATCTATTTATATATCTCCTCTACTAGTCCAAATACCCGTACGATGTACGGTGGCTATATAGATTGTATCATAAAGAAATTCGAATATGTCTCATACATGATTCGTGCGTATGAAATAAATTGTGGTTAAAGTAAATAGATGATCGAAGCTAAATGATAATAAACAGTAATGATAAATATAATATATGTTTAGTTAGAGTTTTTGATTTACCTTAAATTTTTAGAACCACATCAAAATCGGAACTTGTAAGCATAGTGGATGATGACAAATAGCCTTGTGATTTCGGATCGTAAACTCAAATTTTTGAAGTCTTTATGTTAATAACTTATTATAATTAATATAAGTAATAGGAGTTGAAGAATTGAGAAAGAAAAAGAGACAATTTATTAATGAGAAATAATAATTAGAGTTTAATTCTAAGTCTAATAAGAAATTGAATCTATATACAACTAAAAAAGCTAATTTACAATAAATAAATTAAAAGGACACGTGCCGATCAAGTATTACGCCACATGTCGTTTAAAAAACATGTCAATCCTGTTTTAGTTTATTGGTAGATATCAATATCTATCTATATATACTAAAGTAGAAGCAAAGTTGCTTCTTTAGCACTTAATTATTGATGAAATTTATGAGATTCATTAATAAATTTATCATATATTTTTTTTTTGTGTGTAATTGTGTATTATGTAATTATTAAGCATTAAGCAATTACTCATGTTATTAGTATTTGTATGCAGCCCAAGAATTAGAGCCCACTTGACGTATCATCCATTTACCTGAGCGCCTTTTGCCTATCCTGCTTCTTCAAACCCATTCCATCTTCTTTAGTTCTTATGCCCTGTTGCATTCAAACAATCAGGTTAGTAATTTTAACCCCCTATTATTATATTTTGCATATATTCACATATATATATGTATATTGTATGTATTTGTCTATTATAATAATCAGGGTTTGTTTGTTTGTGAAATTAAGAAGTTGATGTTGGAATGATTAAAGTCATTATTATCTTTGTTGATCGTATTCGTTCGCATATGAGGGCTTTGGAATTCAAAGTGTCAACCGTCATCATTACTCAAGAATGATTATCATCAACCTCTTGAATGAGTTCGGCATTTGATACAGTGACTTTTTTTTAAAAAACAATAGGGGAATTTGCAATTGTGCAAGAGAGGCAAGAATCCCTTCCCCCTTTTTCTTTTTTCTACTCTTGATCTTTGCAATTGTGCTTTCTATTTCTTATTCAAGATTATGCAGGCGATGGGTTTTTCCTGTATACTTCCATTTGGTTGGTTTATCATATATTATTATAAATTGGTACATAAGGTCATGACAATTGAAATATGTACTTTGATATATTCTGTATCCATTTTTAATTTATGGATTTTTTTTCTTTTCTGATTTGTTGCTTGCCTTCTATTTTCAGGGATGCCTGGCTTATTTTGTTGTTGTTTGATTCTTCAACAAAGGTGAGATTATTTAATTATTTTGTGTTTTTTTCACTATTATTAGTTTTGTCTTCCTTTTATGTAATTCATCAATCTATTTGGGAATTAGGTTTTTGGCAAAAGATGTTTGATAAAATGTCATAGAGAAATTTGGATTGATAATTTATTGTACTCTAGGTTTAATTTGTTGAAACTGTGGTTAAATTTCCTTTTTTTTTATAGATTTGTTGCACGGTTTGTTTATTTGGATTGAATAAGTTACTGGTATATTTTTTATTTGAAGATGATGGAAAGACATACCAAGTTTTCATCCCTTTGTTAGCATGCGGGTGTCGCTTAAACTTCTAATATTTAATATTTCTTTACTTTTATGATCATTATTTAACTTGTGGAGGTGTTAATGGGCTTTTAAAAAACGTTTTTTTATGAACAACATCAGTTACATAATGCCTTCTTTCTTTTTACCCACCATGTGGTGTTTTTTTTTGTTAGTTCATTACATAAAGGGAAGAGAATTATACATAGCACCACCTTCATATGCGTAATGCAGTAGTGTGGTTAGGGCTGCTGGTATATATCTTATGTAACTTAACACCTTAAACTAAGGCCGGTAATGTATAGTCATGCGAAAGAGGTCCAGGCCTTTAATCAACGTGTGGTTCAATTTTTCCCCTGTTGGTGTTTTAGTAGTTTGTAGTTAAAATCTCACATGTCCACGCCATGAGGAACTTATGGTCATCCATCTCTAATGATCACCAAGTTTAGTGTGCACCTTGTCATTCGGGATGACAACACCTCTTTTGTTATCATGTTGTTTGATGAGACCACCAAGAGGTTACTTAAGCGAACAACAACATCCCTGCTGGATGAACCAGGTAACTCTATGAAACTTGATTTTGGATTACCTTTCACTGATAATAAGGTAGCAAACAGTCTCCGTTAACTTTTTTAACTGAATTCATTACTTGCACTTAAATTGACATCAAAGCACTACTTTTTTAAATGTTACATGCACCTAATTTAGTGATCAAGCAGCAATATTACCTTAAAATTTGTACCATGATTCCACTCTATACCCTATCTACTGATGTATTATATAACTCTATAACTAAAGGACGTAAATAGAGTACATCAAAAAACTAAACACTATTTAGTTTGAAAAATATGAACTTTATAAAAGTCGAACCAACAGAGAAACAAAGTGACATATTACATTGCTTTATAACTCTATGAGTTGAATTTATCTCACAAAAATTAACCTGGCAAATGGGCAAAAAACCTGGTTAACCAAATTTGGGGTACTAAAATACACTTTGGCCATATATATGTATATATATAATTAGTTTTATTTTAGCGAACTATATTATATATATATATATATTATATATATATATATATATATATATATATATATAATTATATATACATATATATTATATATATATTATATATATATTATATATATATATATATATATATCTTTTATTTGAATGTGGTTTATCACAATCCTAACCAGGTTTATATTCAGGACAGATTTTTACTCCAATGATGGAACCTGATGATGACCGGCCCTGTGAGTTTGAAGGAAGTCAGGAAGTGGTCAAGGGTGCGGCTAATTTATTTTTAGATCAACGTTCCGAGAGGAATGCAGAGAGTCTTAGAGCATGTGGAAATGAAGATTATTTTCTAATGGTGCAATTGGAGTGGAATAGGAAGAATAAATTTAATTCTTCCCTTCCTTTCTTTTATTTAACTTTCCTTTCAAATCATTTGTTATAATGCATTGCTTCATGCCTACACCCAAATGTCTTGCAGTTGTCTCTCTTTAGTATTTTTGTGCATATTTAAAATCCTTTAATTTTGTTCACGAGTAGATATGAGATTTGCTCGGGGGCCTTACATAGAATTGTTGCAACTCCTATAATGAGAACAATAGTTGAAGTTGTTCAGGTATATTTCACCATACATTCTATTGTTATAAAATAAGAGGTTTTGATTGACATCAGATTCTATTTTTGTAGGTATGTCATATGCATGGAGTTACGCATCGTGATCTCAAACCTGAGAATTTTCTTTTCAAAATCAAGAAAGAAACCGTTGATTTAAGGCCTGTTGATTTTAGGATGTCAGTTTCTTGAAATCTGGTATGTGATTTCACAAAGTAATGATCCACATGATCCTTTTAAAAAAATAATGTTTTAGGCCATTTTTGTGATTTGGATGTCCATTTTCAATTAGACTAACATTTGTTTATATAGGGCATACAAATTCCAGTGTTAAAGAAGCTTGATGCACTGCTCTTAGAACGACAAAAATGTTCTTTTCCTTTTGTTCAGAAAATGGTTCTTGATTTGTTTTCTTATAATATAGAAAGGATTGTTTCTCATATGTCGTATTAAAATCCCTTATTTCCACTTCTTTGTTATGAAACTGAGTCATGAAACCGTTGGAATGCATAAAACTTGAGGTCAATCTCTGTTCTAGGGATGACCGAATAGATGTCAGTCGGGTTGGTTAATAGATAAAAATGGATATATTTTTGGTAGAAGTCATCGGGGTTAATTTTTTCTATTAACATGAAAGCTTCTCATGAAATGGTCTCAATTAACCTTGGTAGAATGATCCATTGACCTTTTAGTACCTTCTTCAAATTCTTCAAAATCCAAAAGGGGATCACAAAGCAGGCTGGAGGTTTTTGGCGCAAGGGTTGTATTTCTGGTGTTAGTTACCCACGTATAAGGTATCTCTTCTACCCCCTGTATGTAACCGTGACAAATAGGCGGAGGGAGTTAGGTGGTTAATGTGCGATGCATTCCTAAAGTTATGGTTGATGTTATAAATTAGTAGGCATACTTCAAGTCTTATAGCAGCAACTATGGTGCTACCTTTGTTAGCAAGCTTAATATGGACTCCCCCTAAAAATTAATAGATTACAAGTTTAGGATTGAGCTGTACATGGTGGACGAGCAAAACCAGGTACATAATCAGTTTTGCACGTGTACCTTGCATGTGAAGTATCTATGATTTATATATTGGCTCTCCTCTTTGCAGGATGACTCGGGTGACAGCTATGTCCTGCCCCCCGTTTTGGAAAGTCTGGGGCAGTTTCCAGATGTTTGAGATAAAACGTCGGACATGCTACCAATATGGGGACCAGGAGAGCTTTAACGTGGGCAGGTTATCATACCAGAGGTAGATGTTGATGACTTGGAGTTGGCTACTGGAAACAAAAAGGACAACAACATGGGAGGTCAAACATCCTCATCCAGGTCATTGAAGAGGATTGGACCTCACTCTACTGCCAAGAAAACTGAACAAAAGAAACGGAGGATATAAGTTGCATATATACGTTAGCAATCTGCAATATATGACTTGATTGTAACATGTACTTTTCATGTGTGCTCATTACAACTATGTTGATGACTCAGATTCTGAGAGGCATCATGGCAAGACAGTGAATGCAAAAAGGTGAGTGGTATGCCTTTGTATTCATTGGAACTTACACCTTATGAGTACTAAAGTGAATATGTTTTTAACCAAATCAGGTATGTTGAAGATTCCAAATGGGTGATGATATGTCAACAACAAGGTAACAGAAAACCAAGATATGGAGCCCAGTAAGTAGTGTGATTTATTGTTGCGAGGGGAGCTATTGTTGCAAGGATATTGAGCGATAGGCTGGGCATTTCAAGTGCAAGGGTTGCAAGGCGAGAGTGGACGGTCTCTAACAAGGTTTGGGGTTTTGTTATATGTGTAATGTACTTACTGTTTTACATCGTTTTCGTCATCCGTTGTTGTATCTTTGTTTACACGCGGGTGTCCATTGTCTTGCTAAATATCTTAATTTCTGGTGTGTCCTTATGTGGTATTGTGCTGATTGGGCAGGTTTAGGGTGCAACTTTATGTGACTAATGGGACCATGAGAACCATTATGGTGATGTTTGACGAGGTTGCGAAAAAACTGCTCAATAGAACTGCCAAGGTGGTAGATGAGCAGCTCGAGGTTTACGATTTCACATAGGTTTCATGGCTGGCATGTTTATTGGTTTATTGTAATGTATTTCTTTGGTTGTACACAGAATACTTCGCCTGATGCGTCCGTTTTGCTTCCTGTTATTGAAGCACTAATTCGCACAAAACAGGTGGATGATGATTTCATCAAGAACGTTGGTGGCAGCCCATATTTGGAAAAAATATATTGTGTGTGATGTTAACTAACTGTTTTAAACATATGATGTGTTGATTCTAAGCATAGGTTTATTAGTTGTTCATGATTTTTTCTTTGATTTGGGTTGCCTTAAATTAGGATTTGTAGGTTGATTGGGTAAAAAATTCCTTCAAATTTTGATTTAGTAGTATTGTCCATTTATGTTCTACATTTGTGTTTGTAATTTGAAACTTAATAGTGGTGTCCACGTTCATACATATAGCGTTTGACAAAGAAACAATTCAAGCCGTGCATCGCACGGTTCTTCACTCTAGTATTAATTAAAAATATCTAAATCATCCAAATAAAAGAATACGGAGTATGCATTCAATGGTTAACAAATCAAATGAATTTCATGGTTTAATTTTCTAAACTTTGTCGTAAGGTAGAATCAATTATAGAATAGATATGATGTTTAATAATGATTTAATTTTATTTCCTATTTTTTTTCTATTTTAATTTAATTATATATATATTAAAACAATAGTTAACCGGACGATTTTAAAGCATCTTCAACTTAAAACTATCTTATAATATTGCCACATAGGATTTAATCCTATGTGTCAGCTCCATACTTTTCTTTACAATATTTATCTTTATATATTGGAATTGACACATAGGATTAAATCCTATGTAGCAATATTATAAGATAGTTTTAAGTTGAAGATGCTTTAAAATCGTTCGGTTAACTATTGTTTTAATATATATATAAATATATATATATATATCTATACAGAACTTACCTTTTTTAACGGCAAATTGTGATTACCGATTGACAACTTGCCCAAATTGATCATCTCCACATCCTACGAGAGGAAATTTATTATAGGTTAGAGAAAATCCTCATAACCGAATATAGAATCCCATTTTTGTTTATCAGACTTGAAGTCATGATGTTTTCATCATTAAAGTATTAAGTACCTAAAGTATTGAGATGATTGAATAACCTTAGTGTATATCATTGTCTAGAAGCCTAAAATTCAAATGTAATAGTCAAGAATATGATGTGCACTTTTCAGAAATCAGAGTTTCTTTAATCAAGAAAATCATGAATGATACCAGGTTTGATGTGTTAATCACCTGTAACCGTACATTATACGAATACAAATGTTTGTTTTAAAAACACGCATGCAAGCCCTCAATTTTCTCATATATGTTGCACCTTTGTATGTCGACTAGATCCTTTAAGCACTTTCAAATGTTTGCTTTACTCCACTTTTTGGGGTAAATAAATCAAAGACGTGTTAATGGATAAGATTAAGGTTAAAATAAACCTTAAACACTTCTATTGTTAGTCCATATCACACACTAGAATACTACTTTATATTATTCGTCGTTGCATTTGATGTACTGTGTTCAGCTAGTTAAAATCATTTGATGGCGTAACTTTTTTAAATAAAAGTTATTGTTAAAATATATTTATAAGCTTGCAAATTTTCATATAAACGAGACTTGTCATTCGGGTGTTGCCCCAGTATACATTACATTTATTGTATGTCGTAACATGTGAAATTAAACAAATGAAAGCGTCACAAAACGGGAAGAAAAGAACAAATGAAAATATACTAACATGATACTATTATATGTAGAACCAAAAAAAGAAAAAGAAAAAAGAAGACAAATGGGCACACTATTCAACGGTTTTAATGTTTATTGTATAACGATTCAATACATGGTTAGTATAGTATCTTACGTTTAACCTTTTTTTCTTCTTCTTTTTCAATGTTTTGTAATATAGGTTTCTTCCGGTTTGTATGTTTTGATATTCCAAACTTTTTTTCCATGTAACTATGTGATATTTGACCGACATACATGTATAGTTATTAACTCTTACACTCTTTTGCTCCCCTATGTGTAAGTAAGTAAAAAAAGTCACTATTTATGAAAATGTCACCACGTCACATACACGTGTAACTAAAACCGATGAAAGAGAAAGAAAATACGGGGCTAAGAACTGTTCTTTTAGTTTTTTAGAAGGATATATATATATGGATATATATATATATATATATATATATAATACACATATATATATATATATATATATATATTATATATATATGAGGTGGTTTTCGAGTGAGAACACCCTTAAAATGAGAACAACTTGAGAATACTCAAAAAAACTTCATTTTGATACTAACAAAGTGTATAACTGGTTATCATCATTTAAATGTTTAACAACACATTGATCCGTCAAAACCCACAAAATCACCTTTTTACAATTATGCATCTATGAATATGTATCCAAGATGGAATGCACAAAACAAAAACGTGATTTATCGGTTTTGACAGATCAATGTGTTGTTACACACTTAACTAATGATAATTAGTGATATATTTTGTTAGTTTTATGTACTTCTAATGCATCAAAATGAAGTTTATTAAGTGTTCTTACCGTTCTTAGGGGAGACTGTTCTGGAGGCCCGGGGGGGGCAAACCCGACCTCCGGCCAGGGACATCTTTGAAGGGACACAAAATTGTTAAAAATTTTCTACATATATTGCAAAAGTATATATAGATATTTTTTTTTCCCAATAACTAGTTAATGAGTGAATTATAAACATTATGATTTTGTTATTGTTGTAAAATTTCATTTATAAAAAAAAATGCTTATATAATTGAATTCTTTAAGAATTAAGGGCATATTTTTCCTTACCTCGGCTTGGACATTTAAATTTTCAGAGCCGCCACTGTTAACCATGTTCTTATTTTAAGGGGGTGTATTGGATTGACACTATATATATATATATATATATATATAATATATATATATTATATATATATATATTATATATATATATATATATATATATATATATTTCATTTTTATTGTAAAAGTTATAACGATGAAATATATATGTCTTGTTCCACACTTAAATGAATAATTGTCAAAACTAATACGGAGTAGATTTTTACAAAATAAGAAACGTATATTGATTTATCTTTTTTTTTATCGACGTTTAGTCATTAACTTTGGCATATTAATGCAGAAATTTTAAACATTTTTTGAGATGCAATATTTTCGTATTGTAAATGTAAATAAATATCACTTTTCGTCTTTTCTTGAATTTTAAAAACAAACATCCAAACAACCGAATGTATGAAGTGTCTTAACTTTTGAATTAACAAAGAAAGCGATACACGGTCAACAAGCGTGTGGCGACCACTCAAACCTGATTAGCAAATTCGCATTAGAGCTCTCGCAGCTTCATTGATTCATTCTTCAAGGACTAGTCTTTGTCAGCGCCACATCAGCTCCACGTCACCCAAAACACCCCAGGACTAGTCTAAGACCCACCATTTATTTACATTTATATTTAACTTTACACTTTTAGTCCCCAAAAATATAATAAAAGCTAAATTTTCTGAAGATCATTCAAATTCAAAAACGTACATAAATTGAAATTACAAGTCCTAAAATAGAAAACTAAATAATCTTAGAAATTGAAAGGAAAAGTTCTAAAAACATTAGGATGTATTCACCGTCATTAGGATTTGATCCAGCTGGGTCAGTCGCATATTCCTCTCCCCGGTCTACTTCACCGACACTACCTTGCCAAAATTCCGCGTGTTGAAGCGTCATCGCTAATGTTGCTTCGACAGCAGTAAGGTTCTGAAGGGTTTGCTCCAACCACGCAACCTTTTGTTGCAGGTATGTAAAGTACTAGACGCCGAGCTGGTTAGGGTGCTCGTCGTTCCTCAATTTCAGCAAGGTGAACCGACTTTCGAGCCTGTATGTCATTAATCACATACCTGACATCAGATTTATGCTAGTCATCGTCAAACATATGGTGCTACATCGAGTTTTTAACCTCGAAGAGAGTCATACCTGAGAGGTTGTTTGCCATGGTTGGTTCAAGATATAGATGAATATGTGAAATATATGTGAAAGAATGGTGTATAATGGTTTAGAAAGTAAATGGTTTGTATATATAGATGATAAATAGGGACCAAAAGTGTAAAATTTTTAAGATACACAAATCTGGTCGTAAAAAGGACTAAAGGTGAAATTTTTTTGAATTTTGAGGGTTAGATCGGTAGGAAAAAAAAAGAAAAAAAATATAAAAGACGAGTTCCGTCCCCACGGACGAGTCGAGGACGAGTCACACCTAGCGGTGTGGACTCGACCCACG
>CM067167.1:46083245-46098245 GCA_034093135.1 Erigeron breviscapus | reverse complement strand
GGAACAGCAAAGTATGATATTGCCTAATAGTAATGGTAGCTATAATTATAGCTCATCATCATCATCTAATTATGTGTCGGAGACGCCCATGGCCGAAGATATTGCAGTTGGTCTATGGGATGGCTTATTATGGAACTTGGATGCATGATGATGTTCATGCCAGCTCCTAACTTTTGTGCTGCCAAAGCTAGCTTTATAGCCAGCCAGTCGTGAGTGTACTTACGTACATACGTACGTACATAATTTTCTTATAAAAATAACGATTGTAATAATAATTATACTCCCTCCGTCCCACTAAAAGTGTCATATTTTGAATATTAAAAGTAAGACACTTTTAATGGGACGGATGGAGTAATAGTTATCTTCTGCTATTCAATAGAAATAATTATAATAGCTAGCTAGTCTTTATATATACTAAAAAGCAACTGACCTAACCTCAATTGACCAATCACAACTCTCAATTTCTCTAATTTAATTAAATTAGCACATGTCATAATATAATTTACATTTTTTTGTTTTCCATCATCAATTTACACTTTTAAACCTTTTTCTTAAAATAATAATTATTGGAATTAAATACATAAAATATAAAACTCATGTTTATCCAAAATATCTAACTAAGTAAATAATTTAAAGAATATCTTTTTAATAAATACAAAAAACCAACTTGGAGTATAATTAGTCTTCATCTAACATAATTATACTTTTTATAGAATTTATCTAACTATAATTATAACTTATTTAAGTTATTTTTAGTTATAACTTATCAAATTATCAATGATTATATATAAAAAAACAATATATCTAACTATATAATCTTAAACTTTCATGAAAAACAAATACCACAAAAAACTACAAGAAGTTTTTTAATTGTATGGTTAAGAAAACAGACAACAAGCATTGACATGATATTGATAGACGAACAAGTTAAACGTTTTTCTCAATGTTTCAGTATTACATTCTGTTACTTTGATTTTCATTAAATTCTTTATATTTTAATTTACTGGTTTGTTCTTTTATAGCTTTTCTTGAATTACACATATTTGATTTTATTTTTAATATGTCATAAACAATCCGTGTATTTGACACGGGTCTAAATCTAGTATATATATATATACGTGGGTAAATACCACATTAATTAATTTCTGTACCCCTTCATTTATATATATAATAATCAATAAAATCTAAACGACAATCATCCATCTATAACATCAATTAACACATACACAGATTTACTAGCTGCTTGCGTATGCATGTTGTTGACTTGACTTTCATAGGCCCGCAGAAACAACATCACCGAGGACAGGATAACATGGTAGTCTTATAAATAGGTTATCTATATCTATACTATATTATAAAGCAAATCTACTTTTCAACTTTCAACTTTTCAACATTCAACATTTTACTTCCCCAAAATGTCCCTCCTATCTATTCTATATTTACCTAAAATAACTATATTACGCTTTCTTCCTCCTCAAATCTCAACCACTCATTTTTTTTTCTCTCCTCCATAAATCATTTTATTTCTCTAATTTATTCAAAATCTTTTATCTCAAAAACCGTGTTCTTAAAATTTCATGCTCTTTCATTAGAGAGGTCATTCGATATACTTTCGACGAATTTTTAAATCCGAGGGACGGAGCCCGTACGGCTAAGGGTGGAGCCCGTCAGGTAGATCACCCCATCACCGCCACCGCCATTACATCACCACCCCGCCATCACCTCCATCACCGCCGCAACGCGCAGGTACCTTTCTCTCGTATATATATTATTCAGTTATTATTTTTCATAAAAAAAATTAAATTCGAACATGACTCATCATATGCATATACTCTGTCTAATGATAACCTAATTGTGAAAGACATATATCATATACGTTTTTATCAATATTTACCTAAACTAAAGTCAAGATGATAAAACATAGTTCGTATCATTTTATAACTTTTAACCATGCATGTTTCGAGAGCTAGTCTTGGGTTTTATCTCAGACAAGCGTGTAATTTAAGATTAGGAGTAAGATAGATACACATAATGCAGTTTAAAAAAAACGTCGTAAGTTAGAAATTACCACTAAAAAAATACGATTACCACCGTAAATATGAATGGCGATAAAACAATATTATTACGGTAACAATAAAATATAATAAGTTTTTTAATATGCGAGTTTTAATTATATTAAATATCTACAACTGTATTTAATTAATTAAGAGGTTTAATTATTTATCGTATTTTAAATGTAAGATTATTATATAGATTTAAAAAGACTTGTGTTGTTTAAATAAAGTATCATGTTTCGATAAAAGGATGTTCCAATCCCGTTTGTCAGATTAGATACAATTGATCTAACTATTTATTAATCAGTTAAATATTTTTATTTCTTTAAATTGAAACATGGTTTAGTGATTTTTAAATATTTTTATATTTACAATTTAATGAAACATTTTATACAAATTTATTAAATATATTTAACATAATAAGAGCTAAATATCTTATCAATATTTATAGTTAATGATAATTGATCTAACCTTAATTAGTCAATCACAATTCAATTTCTTAACTTTTAGTTATTGAACATATGACTAAATTATATTAATAAAAAAACGGTGTGATGACGGCGACGGATGATGATGGTGGAGATGACATCAAATGATGTATATAATTGAATGTAAAAGTGTTTGATTTAAAGGGGTAGTAGAGATATTTTATAATATAAGGACTAATTGTAATTTAATATTAAGGGTTGGTGGTGATTTAATTTATTAAGGGTAGTTTGGTCAATGCGTATCCCATTTTTCTTAACTTGCAACATGGGGCTACAATTCTTAAATAATAGTATAGATTAATTCTTATATTTATCTTTATCTTTACAACAACAATACTTAATCCCTCGCGGGGTATGACCGTATGAGGAGGTAAAATATAGACAATCTTGTCTTTATCCAACGATGAAGATACTACTTTTAAAAGGATCTTCGGCCAAATGAGGAAAGAAAAATAACGTGTAAAATATAAATGATCATACCTGACGGTCGAGTACTGTATCACTATAATAAAAATAATTATAATAATGATAATGATAATAATAATAATATAAATAATAATAATAATATAATATAATAATAATAATGATAATGATAATAATAATAATGATAATGATAATAATAATAAATAAAAAAATAGTCTCCTTATTGAAGTTACATAGGGGAAATTGTCTAAAATGTCTTTAATGCTTAAATTGTTCTTTATCTTTTAAAATATCTTCATTAACTCTTTACAGAATTTAGTTTACATCATTTATTTACACCACTTGACGCCGTCTCTACCACTAACAGTCGCCCCAGTATCACACTGTCACCGCCATGACCACCACCGCATTGCGCGAATAACATGCTAGTAATAATAATAATGATAATGATAATAATAATAAAAAAAATAAATGTGTAAAAAATACGAGTAAAAAAGAAAGGGAAACAAAGGAAGAAGGCAGTAGTTGGTTGGGGGTTGGGAGGTAAAGGACGGTGGAGGAAAATGAAATTTGGGTATTCCCTTCCGATTGGATTTTTGCGTAGATTGGGTTGATATATAGTAATAAAAATAATAATAATAATTCAGAACCGAATCACAATCACAATTACAAACAGAAGAAGAAGAAGCGTTAACAAAAGTGGGTATAAGAACAGAATCATCATCGATACGTAATTTGGTCTGGCAAAAGAATCTGTATAAAAAAATTGCAATTGCAATTGGCGAGTGTGTGTGAGAGAGAGAGGGGAAATGGAAATGGCGGCGGCGGCATCTACAAGTACATGCTTAATTGATCTGAATCTGTACCCGGATCCACTTCCTCCGCCGTCTTCTTCTTCTAATAACAATAATTTATTAATTCCCAAAATGGAACCACCTACTACTCTCATCGATCCTCATCAAATCCCTCCACTAACTCCCAAAATCGAACCATCCGCTGCTGATTCTAATAATAATCCAAACCCTAATTTATTTCCACCGGTTCCCCTCCAAGTCCAAGTCCCACAGGACGATGTTTATTCCGAATTCAACAGGATTTCCGACATGTTTCGTACCGCATTTGCCGAGGCCACTGCTGATGCACAAGCTATTGTCCCCGTTCCCCCCAATAGTGATGGTCTCCTCCTGGTGGCTCCCCCCCGTAAGGTGCCTCCCCGTTCCTCGGAATTGGTGAGGGTCACCAACCTGGCTATGGACGACGAAAGGTACTTTCGTGATGTTGTTAGGAAAACCAGGATGATTCATGATTCCCTTAGGGTTTTAGTTGTCGCCGAAGACGATAAGCGCCGCTCCCCTGCCCCTACTTCCCTCTTTGAGCCCCGTCCTCCCCGTGCCAGGGGTGATCTCAAAGCTTCCTCCGTTATGAAACAACGCGGTCTTTGGTTGAACCGTGACAAGCGCATCGTCGGCGCCATCCCCGGTATCCATGTCGGCGATGTCTTCTTTTTCAGGATGGAGCTGTGTGTTGTCGGAATGCATGGTCAGGTTCAGGCCGGCATTGATTACCTCTCTTCTTCCCAGAGCTCCAACGGGGAGCCCATCGCCACCAGCGTCATCGTTTCCGGCGGTTACGAAGACGACGAGGATAACGGCGATGTTATCGTTTACACCGGCCACGGCGGCCAGGATAAGCACTCCAGGCAAGTCCTTCACCAGAAGCTCGAAGGCGGGAACCTCGGTATGGAAAGAAGCATGCATTATGGGATCGAGGTACGCGTTATTCGCGGCTTCAAGTACGAAGGCAGCCCCAGTGGCAAAGTTTATGTTTATGATGGCCTCTACAAGATTGTCGAGTCCTGGTTTGATGTTGGGAAATCTGGCTTCGGGGTGTTCAAGTTTAAGCTTGTTAGAATGGAAAACCAACTTGAGATGGGCAGCGCCGTTTTTAAGTTTGCAGATACTCTTAGAACCAGGCCTTTAGATGCCCGGCCTGTTGGCTATGTCAGTTTTGATATCTCCCTCAAGAAAGAAAAAATCCCTGTCTTCCTGTTTAACGACATTGATAGCAATCACGAGCCCATGTATTATGACTATTTAGTCACCACTGTTTTTCCACCTTTTGTGTATCACCTCGGGCCCAAGGCTGGTGCTTGTAATTGTGTCTCCGGATGTTCACTAGATTGTTTTTGTGCCAAGAAAAACGGGGGCGACTTTGCTTATGATTCAAATGGCCTTCTTGTGAGAGGAAAGCCGTTGATATTCGAATGCGGACCACACTGCCATTGTCCTCCCACCTGTCAAAATCGTGTCAGCCAAAGGGGTTTGCGAAACCGATTTGAAGTCTTTAGGTCGAGGGAAACCGGTTGGGGGGTTAGATCGTTGGACCTGATACAAGCTGGTTCTTTTATTTGTGAATATACCGGAGTTGTTCTCACGAGAGAACAAGCCCAGCTCTTTGCCATGAACGGGGACACTTTAGTCTACCCGAATCGGTTTGGGGAGAGATGGGCAGAATGGGGGGATTTGTCTCAAATATTTTCCGACTATGAACGCCCGTCATACCCGTCTGTTCCTCCCTTGGACTTTGGTATGGATGTTTCTAGGATGAGGAATCTTGCTTGTTACATGAGCCACAGTTCATGTCCTAATGTTTTAGTGCAGCTGGTGCTTTATGATCATTCAAATTTGTCGTTTCCCCACCTTATGCTGTTTGCTATGGAGAATATTCCCCCCTTGCGGGAACTCAGTCTTGATTATGGAGCTGCAGATGAGTGGACGGGGAAGCTAGCGATTTGTAATTAAACCCATATTTGTTATCTTCTTTTCTTTTGATTTGCCGTTTGTGTATCTTCCATTGCAGATCTCGGGAAGCTTCACGTGCTGAGGTAAGTGCAGCTTGACATTATACTAATTATTAGACTGTATAAGCCTGCCTTTTCTTCCATCATTGTTTGGTTGTTTTCCCTACTTTGTTGTGGTCTGAGTTCAGCCTGTTGTGTTTAAGTCAACTCTGGATCTCATTTGTTTCTTATATAAACACATTTTTTTTAATCTCGTAGAGGCATTTCTTTGAGGGCCATACATCTAATTGTAGATGTCCCAGCCCATTAATATTAGCTCATAAGTTGGTAGTTTATACAGCTTATATTTTTGTATTCCTTTTATTAAGTTTAATATTACTGGTGTGGCTATCCTTTGCCACGCAAGACGGATATTATACGTGTGCAGTGTGCTATGTGAACCAGAAAATCTGCCTCCAAGTGGAACCTATTAACTTATATCAGGATGATAGCTGAAAAAAAGTTAGTCTGCTGCATGGGAACAATGGCCTATTGGTTGCCGTTTCATCTTTATTTGCAGCTGCTTGTTTTCTTTTTTTACTTCTGTTATGCTTTCGTGTTCTTTGCTGTGCTTTTGGTTATATATGCTTAACCCTTCATTTTATAAAGTATGAGCTGTGGCAGAACTTTTCATAACACCATCTTTCATTTGTATTATGTATATGGCTATATGCCCATTTAAGGAAGTCCGAGGTCTGTGGAAAGTCAATATGTATACATGTCTCTCCAGGAAGGTTTATGGTTTGATAGGTTTTGACAGAGTATGAAAGGAAAATTTCAGTTATTGTTTCCCTATTAGTATAACATATGCAAAATGTGAAAGAATTCCTTGTGTTTATTAGTTAATCATCTTTAGGCTTATAAATTATGAGTACATATATCTCCCTGAAGTACCCTTTTTGGTTGCTTTGAGACTAATCTTATTTGATATCCTCACAATACAACAAATCAGTCTGATGTACAAGTATTTTTTAAACTTTAAAATGAATTCTATTGCTTCTTGTTGACACATACAAGATGATTGATTGGCAACTCTTTTGCAGCTCAGAGTCTATCAAGTAAAGGATTAGAGGTACCGATCTGTTGTGGCTTCACTATCTTGCACTTCTTGGTTCTCAACTAGTGACCCTTTTTCTCTACAACTCTGACATGGAATGCTGCATTCAGGCTTTTTCGGACGTCGTTGATGATTCTGCTACAGGTTGTCATCATGCTAGGATTATTTACCGACGACAACTTTACGTAAGAGTAGAATGAAGTAAGTTTTGTTGTAGATTTTCATTTGCTAGGATTACCAGTCAAGCTCATTTATTTTTAGGAGTCCAGCATGTATATAATAAGCTCAAGTTTAGTACAATGTATGTCGTAAAGCAGCTGTATCGGGCATGTTCAAATGAGTTTATTCTGCTCTAAATTCTATATTTTTGTTATTTTAATTTTTCTTCAACTTGAGGAGGGATTGCCTATAGGAATATTTGTTTAGGAGTTGCTTGACTAAATTGAATGAATAAGCCGCAAGTGATTGAAATGTAGTATAGCTAGCATGGTTTTAATATAATATATCTTATGAGCAGAGTGTTGAACTTTTAGATGGTTTTTAGCAATTTCTTCCCAGTATGATGATGTAAGAAAAGAAAGAAAGGGATCTCAAGGGATTTGTATTGGTGATAGACCGGAGCTTCTTAGTCTTAAAATGAGTGTTGCCTATAAAAGGGGGATGAGTTAATTTGAGCACTTAGAGGCATTATCATCATAGGTTGTTGGAGCATATGGAAAGCAAGGAACGAAACCAAGTTTGGCAGTACCACTTTCAAAATCAATAAGCTATTACAAGACATCAAGTCGATGGGTTATTTATGGTTTAAGACTAGATCGAGACACAAAGGAATTGAATGGGATGATTGGTGTAATTTCAAAATTGTGTAGTGATCTATGTAAATATTGTAAATATTGTAAACTTATACCGCCGGTGATTTTGCCGGGGTGAGTTGTGAATGAAATTTTACCTTTCAAAAAAAAAGTTAATTTGAGCACACACATTCCAAAAAAGATAAAAGGGACAAATCTCAGCTATTAGTTTCCTCAACTCTTTCCTCCTTTTGACATAGTTTTATACTTTTTTTCATTTTGATTTTTTGATTTTTTTTATATTTTAAAAAATAAAAACCCATTCTCCATTTTTTTTTTCCCGATTCGATATGATACGGGTTTCGTCTTACGAGTATTTAATAAAGGATAACTGATAGGGGTGATAAGTCATAGAGAAAACTTAAAAAAAAAAGGAAGAAGAAATTGGAGGGACGAGAAATGAGTGGTTGAGATTTGTCTTTTTGTTTTTTTTGAAATGGTGTCCTTAAATTATCTTTTTTTTTTATCTATATATGTGTGGGTGGGGTGGGGTGGGGGGTAATCTTGCTCTGCCTCTAGCAGTGTGTAGTTGGATACAGGTAAACAAGAGAGGGCATGTTTTGTTGCAGGGGAGAACTCACACCCTGAGTTTCAAAGCATCATCGATACCTTTCTTTTTGAAAGGTGAATTTTATTAGCATCATCGATATGTTGTTTCCTTAAACGATGCATATTGAGATTGGATCTTGTTCATTTACCTCGTGCTTAGTTAGTACATAAGAAGTAACTTGGTTATAGGATTTTGCTAAAAGGGGATCATTTTTCCCTGTTAAAAAGCGGGATTTAGAAGTGAAAACGGATCTTAATTTAATAGTTGGAACGGTAACACAACTAATTTTTTTTTTTTGGTTGATATCCAAGTAAAATGGTTTGGTTGCTATATAGCAGCCCAATTGTTATGGTTTCTAGTCAAAGTAAGATGTAGCAACATAGACAAAACAACAAAAGATGTAGCTATATATAACATGATGGATGAAAC
This sequence comes from Erigeron breviscapus, assembly GCA_034093135.1. NCBI lineage: Eukaryota > Viridiplantae > Streptophyta > Magnoliopsida > Asterales > Asteraceae > Erigeron > Erigeron breviscapus. The sequence goes on along the minus strand of CM067167.1, from coordinate 46,089,554 downwards.
ATGATGCTAAGTCCTTGTTTCGTTTCAAACTTTTCACCGAAATCCTTATTCGTATAATAATAATAGTATAAAAGTTTCTCAATCTAAAACATGCATGTTATTGCTATTTCCATGAGCTTTTGGTTTTGCTTCTGTCATGGAGTTGGTTGCACCTGTTACGTGTGTTTGGATGTAGAAGAGTTTTTGTTATTTTTTTGGCTCCGAGCATTGCATCATTTTCTGGTTGCTCGATCAATAACATCCAAAAAACGAATTAATCAGTCTCAAACCTAGCTAGTGTGTGTGTGTGTGTATATTATATATATATAGGAGGAAGAGGGAGATCGGAGATGTAAGTAAAAGTAAGTAACTTAAGTAGTACTTGTGGTGAATGAATATATAAATGATTGTACCTGGACTGGATAAAACAGCGCGTGGTGCCGGTAGGACAGAAGAAGGTGGCTTTTCGGTATAATTAGTTACCTCGTCGCCTGTGATGATGTTTTTATTAACTACTTTGCTTCTGCTGCTGCTTGTTGAGGATATCTTCTTATTGGCACCTGAGTGATTGATTTAAAAGAGGAAGCAAGCGAATTAATTAATTATTAAGGTTAGATAGGCCGATCGGATAATGATTATTATTATGGTTAATTAGATAAAGAAGTGAAATATGAATTGAAAATTTTCGTTTAAATGGATGGATGGATGGTATTTCAGCCATATATGCCTGAACAACGTACCGGAGATAGGAACCCTGACGTGTGGTGGTGTGTAACCATGTTTATGTTCTGCAGCAGCCATACATACATACAACAACAACAACAACAACAAGGGTACCCAATCCCGGCATAAGCCGGGCTATGGGGGAGGTATGATGTAGACAGACCATACCTCTACCCAAAGGTAGAGAGGCTGCTTCCGGATCCACCGAAGTGGAAGGGACCTCCGGCCCGGGGTGAAAAAATAGGGTTAGATCCACCGAAGTGGAAGCTTAACCGGGATCCTCTCGATCTCAAACTCTCAATCTCAATCTCTCAATCACACTCCCAACCCCAATCTCGGATCTAGATTTGGATCTAGAGAGCCGTTGGGAGTTGGGGAGGAGAGAGGGCAGAGAGAAAGAAAGTTAGAGAGAGAAAAGATTAAATTAATCAAATAAAATTAATCAATTATTTATTCATCATCAATTCATAGTATATATTATATATATATATATATATATATGTGGTGAATCAAATTCAGATACTCCGGGAAAGAAAATCACCTGGGGGGGATTTAGGATTAGGATTAGAATTAGAATTAGAATTAGATGGATGATGGTGATACAAAGAAGACGACATAGATTTAAAATCCTTTAAAAAAATCCGAGTTAATTGCAGGATTCGTCCTGTGGTTTACCCACTTTCAAACTATCAAAATTAGTTGCGCGTTAGGCTAATGGCGTCAAAAATTCTCAGTTATGTCATGTCACGTGCCCCGCATGTGAGGGTAATTTTGTATTTTCTCACCCCACCAGACCTGCCCCTTTTTATGCGTATATGTATATAATCTTTGACCTAAAAAATATAAAAATGATGGACTCATACTTGATTTTAATCATCATATTTGCATTTCCATATAAAAACAATCTAATTGTGATCCGAATTGGGTTCTCTCTCTTCTCTCTCTCCAACCTCCCCCTCTCCCTCCCCTTAACGGTAACAAATTTCTAGATCTAAGATCTGAATTTGTGATCCGGAGAGTGGGATTGAGATTGAGATTGAGATTGAGATTGAGAGTTTGAGATTGAGATTGAGATTGAGATTGAGATTGAGATTGAGAGTTTGAGATTGAGATTGAGATTGAGATTGAGATTGAGAGTTTGAGATTGAGATTGAGATTGAGATTGAGATTGAGATTGAGATTGAGATTGAGAGTTTGAGATTGAGATTGAGAGTTGAGATTGAGATTGAGATTGAGATTGAGATTGAGATTGAGATTGAGATTGAGAGTTTGAGATTGAGATTGAGATTGAGATTGAGATTGAGATTGAGATTGAGATTGAGATTGAGAGTTTGAGATTGAGATTGAGATTGAGATTGAGATTGAGATTGAGATTGAGATTGAGATTGAGAGTTTGAGATTGAGATTGAGATTGAGATTGAGATTGAGATTGAGATTGAGATTGAGATTGAGAGTTTGAGATTGAGATTGAGATTGAGATTGAGAGTTTGAGATTGAGATTATATTGAGATTGAGATTGAGATGGGATTGAGATTGAGATTGAGATTGAGATTGAGATTGAGATTGAGATTGAGAGTTTGAGATTGAGATTGAGATTGAGATTGAGAGTTTGAGATTGGGATTGAGTGGGATTGAGATTGAGATTGAGATTGAGATTGAGATTGAGATTGAGATTGAGAGTTTGAGATTGAGATTGAGATTGAGATTGAGAGTTTGAGATTGGGAGTTTGAGATTGAGATTGAGATTGAGATTGAGAGTTTGAGATTGAGATTGAGATTGAGATTGAGAGTTTGAGATTGAGATTGAGATTGAGATTGAGATTGAGAGTTTGAGATTGAGATTGAGATTGAGATTGAGAGTTTGAGATTGAGATTGAGAGTTTGAGATTGAGATTGAGATTGAGATTGAGAGTTTGAGATTGAGATTGAGAGTTTGAGATTGAGATTGAGATTGAGATTGAGAGTTGGGATTGAGATTGAGATTGAGATTGAGATTGAGATTGAGATTGAGATTGAGAGTTTGAGATTGAGATTGAGATTGAGATTGAGAGTTTGAGATTGGGATTGAGAGTTTGAGATTGAGATTGAGATTGAGATTGAGAGTTTGAGATTGAGATTGAGATTGAGATTGAGATTGAGATTGAGATTGAGATTGAGATTGAGATTGAGATTGAGAGTTTGAGATTGAGATTGAGATTGAGATTGAGAGTTTGAGATTGAGATTATATTGAGATTGAGATTGAGATTGAGATTGAGATTGAGAGTTTGAGATTGAGATTGAGATTGAGATTGAGATTGAGAGTTTGAGATTGAGATTATTGAGAGTTTAGATTTTTTTCTTTAATCTAAAAAAACCTGTAATTAAATTATTTCATAATCTTGTTAAAGATATTTAGTTATTTAATGGTTAATCTAATATATTTTAACACCACATGTATAGGCATTTTAACACCACATGTATAGGCTAATTAATCTATTATTAAACTTAAAATAAATAAATTAGTGAGTCTATGGTATTAGAGAACCTTATTAACTAAGTCTGTAATATTATAGTGCACATTTATTAATTTGGAGTAGTAAATCACCTAGTCATTCAAATTGAGGGTAATAAAATACATGTGACTTTAAGTAAATTATAAAATTTTATGTATCTAAAATTTAAGTAATTTAAACCACTCGTTCTTAGATCAAGTGGCTAGCTCGGACCCTCTTTAGGGCAAATGACGGAGGAGATGTTGGCTTGAAGACCCGAGATCAAATTTTGATTTTTCGTGGTTTCTGACATTTACCTCTTGAGCGTGTGAGCATACGTGTTATCAATTTACAACAGTGCGTGGATTTCAACATCCGGCATACTGCTCACATTAGATGTCACTAAAGTGGTTCGAATCGTTAACATTTAACACTTACATTTTACAAAAGAGATATGCTACAATCACTAACTAATTACAAACACTAATCTACAAACTAACGTGGCTTGTGATGTGGCCCATCCACATCATCTTTTATTAATTAAACAAGGTTAATTAACCCTAGGTCAAATAAACCCACGGTAATTAGATTTTTTCTCTCCCTCCATAATATCACCTAATATTACAGTAACACAATTATCTTCTCTACAACAATACGACTTGTCAATATGAATGAGTCTTCAATCCTTTTCTTCTCCATTACATGATGAAGAGATATTATCAGATCACTCGTCCTTTCTTTCTTCCCCGTTAGAAGATGACGGGTTGTTATCGGATTCGCATCACGGGTTCTTATCGGATTACGATTAAGGGTTACCACGTTATCATCAAGGGTTATTAGAGTATTCTGATCAAAGGCCAGCCATTGTTATACGTCATCATCAAAAACTAATCAGTTTCAGTAAGTTATATATTATAGGCTTTAGTTGCCTCTTGAATTATTATCGCAAAAATTTACAACGAATATCAATCATGATGTGTAGAGTAGATGACGGGTTGTCTATGTAAAGGTACAAGAATTCAAGCCTAAAAAGTTTTCTTCTATTTTATATACTTGGCAGCATTTAGATTGTATGGAGCTAGTCTTATTGAAACAAAACTACGATATTGGTTTGCATGTGGAATTCCAAATAATGAAGTTTTATATTACAGATGCAATGAAACTTTAGTGTTAAAAGGAAACTTGTTTTATTGAAAAAGAGTAATGTTAGAACTTTGAGAATGCTCTGTTGATCAAAATTTAATTAAAGTGAATTGTTGTTCATTGTAGGCATCATCAAAATGGCCTAAAAAAGGAATCGAACTGTGAGATAAGTGTCGATAAAGGCGAACAACAGGAACAAGTTATTTCCAAGACAAAAGTAACAGTAGTTTTAACCATGATGACCATATTGAAAAACCAAAGATTGGCATGTGCTTTGATACTATTGAAGAGCTTGCTAGTTTTTATGCAAATTATGGGGGAAAAAAGGATTTGAAGTCGCGAAAGTCTTATACCGATGATGAGAAAAAGTATGCAATTATTTGGAATCATAAAATATTTTGAATCAAACAATAGTTTGAACAAGTTTTAGAATGATTTTACCTTTTACTTTTTGATCTTATGTGCCTGGGTTTGGCTTCTTCTATTGAAATTACCATTGTGCGACTTTTCTAATTGGAATCATAAAATATTTTGAATCAAACAATAGTTTGAACAAGTTTTAGAATGATTTTACCTTTTACTTTTTGATCTTATGTGCCTGGGTTTGGCTTCTTCTGTTGAAATTACCATTGTGCGACTTTTCTAATTGGAATGGTATCTATAGTTAATGGAAATAAATAATTGTATCTTTGTTAGGAATTGAGGCGTTTATAGGTTATTGCATTTTATAATGAGTTTATAGATGAAGATTGACTTGGATAGTCAACATTAAGACCTTTAATATTAAGCAAGTTGTTGTCTTTTTAATCCTATACCTGCAAGAGTTGGGAAATCATGGCATGATCTTCTTGCTTGACTTTTCTTTTACCTTTACATTTTAAGTTTATATAATAGGGGAATTGTATGGACCATTGTTTTGCATTTGTTTTGCTATATCACTAAAATCTACTAGTCTTTAAAAGAAATTCTAAGATGTTTAGTGGTATATGCAAAGTGGTATATGACCTCGATGGTGGAAACAATTGCAAATTTTGACTGATATATAGATGAATCTTAATTGGATTATGAACGTGCGAAATAAAAGGACAAACAAATTTGTAGTAGAAAGGACCTCAAGGAGATAATCATCGTTTCGTGAACAGGGGGGTATTATCAACCACCGACCTCAGGATTACAAATTAGATAACAGAAAATAATATCTCAGAAGGGTGAAAGTTCGATTATTAACACGTGTTTTGCATCCTCCAGCAATATCCTTCATGGTCAAGATGAATGTATCACTCTTCGGGTTTAGCATACTCTTTGGTAATATGAGGCAAAGTGTGAAAGTTTGGGTCATGATTCCCCGGATTAGTGTGCATAGAGGTGGATACCTTAAGTAACCCATCACAAGAGCCGAGGATGCACCTATATATTGCTTCATAGGATCTGTCAGACTCGCTCTGCTTCTTCAGCAAATTCGCAAGTGTTTGCGAGTCAACATTAAGCATTAAGCACATATTGCTCTAGTAAGTTGAAAACATTAAGGAGACAAGAAGCAACAAAAGAAGAATCATACGATTACAAAACTCAATTGGATATAATGGAATTACCAAATAATATACAATTCATAGTCAACCAAATGAATAATTGTGGAAATTTCTCAAACAGTTGGTGTTCAATCGATTAATAAAAGTATAAAATCTCGCTACTCATGAACAACCTCAATGAAAAAACATGACCTAGAAAAATGAATACCCAAAACCCACATCGATAATATCCCTAGTTTGTAGTTTTTATATTCTTTGTATATATATATATTTTGGGATCTTGAGGGCTGGTGATTTTGGGAACTGGGAAGAGATAATGTTTTAGTTTTGAGGAGAGAAATTACGAGAGGTTTGTTTGTAATCTGTAGAAAAATACTCGTATAAATTAGGAGAGTTAACCATGGTTAACCAATATTAGATGATGTGGATAGGACAAATCATCTTCCACGTGTGTTAGTAAAAA